>JAJEKV010000132.1:0-600000 GCA_021234155.1 Isoetes taiwanensis
GGAAGACCTTTGCACCTTGTGGATTGATCCATCAAGTCATCGATGCAGGGGCGCATACTTGTTCTTAATGGTGTGCTTATTCAAAGCTGCCTATAGTCTATGCATTCTTAAGCGCCATCCTTCTTCTTAGCGAAGAGAATGGAAGCTCCCAAATGGCGAGACACTAGGTCTAATGAACCCTAGGTCAAGCAGCTCACTGGTAGCGCTTCTTCAGCTCCGACAACTCCAGCGTTGTCATTCTATATGGAGCCTTGCTTGTTGGCTTTGTTCGGGTTCGAGTGCTATCTACTTTTCGACTCCTATAAGGAGGGCTGCTTGATCTCATCTGGAAAGAGATCATGGAACTCCGTGATCGGCTTAGCTATTTGCTTGACAACTTCTTGACACCTTGTCTTCTTTTGCTTCCTTCGATTCCGGCTCGTTGATCTCAAGCTTGAAAATGTATGCCACTTGCTCACTCTTGATGCACTTGAACAGTAGTTTAGAAGACATACAACGCATGATGGGAACAACTTCCTTACGTTATCTCAATAATCTTGCCGTCGGGGTCTTTGGGAAGGTCACCTTCCGCTTTCCCAATCGATAATGGCCCCTTTGGTCGAGGTACTCCATTCCTATGATCAAGTCATACTTTCCAATGCCCATTACTTCTGCCCCATCACGGATATTAATCCACAGCAAGTCGATGTCGAGGATTAATTCTCTTGCCCGTCACGCCTTCTTGCCCCACTTGCTAAGACAAGCGGGCCTTGGCTTTTGACTTTAGTGGTTTCAACTTCAACATTTTGAACCGTGCGGGGGATGCAAAGTTATGGCTACTTCACGAGTCTATCAAGACTATGAATGACTTTGGCCTTAGCCTTCCCCTCTTTGTGGAAATTACTTTATCTTTGGCTCTCGCGCTCTGTATCTATAGCGACAAAAGATATGACACTCATCTGAATGTAGTGGCGGGCTTCCTCGCCCGTCGTTGTCCGACGAGTGTCCCAATCCCCAATTAAAGCTAGTCTTTTGCACTCATGGCGTAAAGGCGGTTCAATTTGTCCTATGGCTTTGGTGGAGGCTTACGAAGCAAAAGCTGCTTTTCTATGCACTCTGTCTCTTTTCCTTGGGCATTGCTTGCCAAAAGGATCGCCTTTGCTTTGGAGTAGTTTGACCCCTCTGCTTGTCTTTGAAGGACACGCTTCTTCTCCTGTTGTTTCCCACAGTTTGCCACCTTATGGGGCTCCTAAATTTGGACTGAATTTTGTTTTGCTCTAGGGCTATAGCTCCCTGCCCGCCTTGCCTTTGTCACGGAAATCTTCTTTGCCTCGCCGGCTAATTCTGGGGTCAGTCCCTTGCAAGCTTATAGCCTTGGACTGCATACGATCTTGTCTTAGGGTTTTATTGCCCTCACCGACTTCTTGGGATCTCCTCATTCAGCCCCTCAATATAGCTTTCTCTTGCATGCTTCTCACCCAATTTTGCAGTGCGTCTGACCCGACCTCATGAATTCCTCACGTATATTCTGGACGGACTTGTTCCCTTCTTTGCAACTTTGTAAAATTTCTTGCATCATACTAGACTTATGTTCCCTTGGGCGTAATGAAACTTGAAGGCTTTAGCAAACTTCACGAACTTACAAGCATCCCTGCTTAAGCCATGTGCCTTTGCATAACCCTTCCACCAAATCCGTGCGGCTCCTTTCAAGTTGGCTTTGCCACTCTTCCCTTTATCTTTATCCTTCATGCGTAGCATTGCAGGTACTCACTCATCTCGTCCACCATGCCTCTGCTTCTAATCGACACATTTCTCCCAGAAGCTGTTCCAATTCAGGGCCTTCCATACATTTGCCAGTCGGAATCTACCTTCTTCGGTAGGTCGGAGGCCACGATGTCCCTTTGTAAGATCCATCACGGGGTGTTTCCTCGCCTTCCCTCTTAGGTGTTCCTTTGCCTTCCATCTGTTCGGTCACGGGCTTGCTCTTCCTCTTCCTGGTCGGTCTGAGTGCGAGCTTGAGTCGGAGAATCCGGCTCGAGGGATCTCCTTCTCTTGCTCCTCTTCTTGTTCCTTCGGGTTTTCAGAGTGATGCTTGGCAGTGAGCATTGCCAGAAACTGCTCGGCGTGCGGACTAATAGAGCCTTTATCATTTCAAGGTCAGTCCTCATCACGGGATATCTCCTCCTCTGGGGTCATGGGTTCCATTTCTTGAATAAGTTCCTTGCGGGGGGTGAGTGCAGGCGGGGTCTGCATTCTTCCCCTAAGGTCTTGGCGTTGTGCATTTCTTTGACTTAGGCCTCTAACTACATACACAAGTAATTCATGGCTATATGGTTGGTTTACTTGTTCTCTTGCATTGTTTATGGTTTGTTGGCATAATTGTGGAACAAAATATATCAACAAAACATTTAAAGTCTACAGAGATTATATTCATATATTATATAATATTTTTAGTACAAAAGTCTCAGGGATCAAGAGTCTAACTAGTCTTGAAATGGCCCGGTAAGGCGGGTTGTCCTCAAGGGAACTTTTAACTTGGGCGTTCCTAGAATGACCCAAGTTCGATGATAAACTGGCGGCGAACGCCACTGCAAGGCCTCTCACGAGATCTTCTACCACTAGCGATTAGGATGTAAGGCTGCGGTGGACCGCCAATCTGCGCTGCCGTCGATGGGGTATGGCGAAGTCAAGGTCAAGTGCCATTGCTCTCTTGACCCGGGGCGGCATAGTCGACATTTGCGCTATCGCGAGCATGCTGCGAAACTGAGTGCAATCGGCATGAACACTCCTTCTTCACCTCACGGGGCTGAACTTGCGGTGGATTACGCTATTCTCCCCATCTAGCGGCGGTGGAGGTAGTACCTGGGGGACTTTGTCATTGTGTCGTTTTGAAGCTTCTCATTTCGATTGACCTCTGTTCTATGTAGTCAGCGTATTAATGATGGACCTCTATCTGGTAAGCTCCACGCCAGTCTTCGATTATGGTGTCGATTAAGCTGAGGTCGATTCCTTCTCCTCTTAATGGAGGTGGTGTCGAAGGTCCGACATTAGAATGCTGGTGGTCTTCCCACGGATCCCCATCGTTCACGGAGGCGGGAACTCCTCCTCAGATTGGCAGCTCTTGCTCCTCCATCATTTGCACGATATTCTTTGCGAGGCTGTATAACAAAGTCGACTCTCTTTGTATAAGTGTGGCTTCCCTTACTTGGAGGCGGAAAGTCAGAGGCTCCCCGGACGATGAAGTGTCAGATCAAGAAGCCCGTAATTGCGTGGTGGAGTAGTTCATCAATTTGAACTCCTCTCCCACACTTTCGGGAAGGTTACGGATGTATTTGAGGAGTAAATACTCCTCTCGTTGATGATGATCGGGGGCTAGGCTTGTGATGCCTAGCAGTGGGTGGAGCAATTCGATTTTACGCGGCTCACGCTTTCGAAGTTCACCATCTCTGATTACGCTTGTTGCCGTTCCTCCTACGAGTCAGGAGCTCAGGTGTACTTATTGTCGATGGGACTCCTCTTCTTCTTAGTCTTTTTCCTTCACGCTCTTTGATCGTCGCAGGCGCATCGCTCTTCTTCTGTATTTGCTATGGGGTCCACCTCCATCGGAGGGATAGAGGTTGCCCCATTGGGTTTTGACCGCGGTGGGATAAAAAGAAGATGGCTAAGGCAGCGGTGTAGGAGAAGATACTTGGTCTGTTGGTTTATCGAGGACCATGTAGTCTGGCGACCTGGCGGCTTTATTGGTCAGGTACTTAGCGATGTTGGGGACATCCCAAAAGCGCTTGAAGGGATGGGGCGGGGAACAAAATAGCCTATGCAGGGGGGACTGGACAGGGAGGGTCCACCCTAGCTGGAATGCTAGGACTTGTCTATATCTTGGGTTGCATTTAAGCGTGGCTTGGATGTCAATTTCTTTGCCAAAGACTTGGAAGATGTCGTGACATGCGCCTCAGCCCAAACATGACGCTGGCGACGTACCATCGGTGAAATTCGTGGTGGCCATTGATCTAGCAAAGGAAGGGGTATCAAGCGAATCTGGCGAAGCACCTCGGGGGCTGGAAGATGCGCCCTAGCGGTGGAGAGCAAACTTGCGAGGGGTGTCAAATGAAAAATGATGGACCTATTTATGAAAATGGAAACCCTAATTTTTGGATGACCTAGAATTTCTTGAGATTAGGTGATTGACCTATTAAAAGGATGCAATTGTAAGTTTGAAGACTACTTCTAGGGGTTTGAGCATGCTAAGAACAACTAATGGACCTATTGCAACAACTTGGAGATCATTTGGTGAAGAAAATGACCGCGAGGTGTCTACGTTCTTGACCCAGATTTTGAGAATCTCATTTTACGTCTGGCTTGGCGTGTGAGACATGGGTCTAGTGGGCTAGACTTAATCAATTTGGGTGATTTAAGGCTGTAATCCCACTAAAGCTTCGTCGAGTTAGGCCAAATTGACCCCTTATTTGGTCGATTTGGAGCTGTTTTTTGGGCACTTTTGGGCATGGTCTCCGCGTTAAGCCCGGCCCGATTTTGAGAATCTCAAAATGCGTCTGGTAGTGACGTGTGAATATCGTCTCAATTTTGCTTAAAACTCCAATTTTATCAAATCAAAAGCTAGAATTCTATAACTTGACTTAATTAAGCTAGATTAGACACATTATTTATCCACAAAATTCTTTATATTAACAAAATTTATTATTTATTTACAAAGTCTCAAGGCGTTCTCCCTTGATGTGCACGGCAAGATACATATCTGCCTCATGAGGGGTAACCCTCTTGGCGTGTCTTGTGCGGCCGTCCGAATCTTCAAAATCTTTGCACTATTTTTTGCTACGTAGCACAACAACATCTCTTGTAAGCACATGGCATCTCTGCATAACCTCAGCGGACCAAGCGTTGAAGCGATTGCGGGGAATCAAAGTCCGTAACTTCACGGAAGTGCGGGATTTCCTTGAGGGCTCTGTTCTCCAACTTCTTCTTGACCGCTTCTTTCACGGTGCTACGGGAGGCTTGGGCTTTGGTGGAGAGGGGCTTGATGTCGACTCGCCGTGGTGTCGCCTTCAATCGTTCTCACCACGGTGCTCACGGTAATAGGCATTGTAGGCCTCCCGCCCGCCATGTAAAGCGTTGTGCTCCTTGATCCTCTTCGATAGACCTTGGCGGGGTCTATCACATATACCTCCCGTTGTGGCCGGGTAAGGGCTTTGACCCTATCCGTCGTCGGGAGCGGTGAGAGCCGCCACCGCTTCGGCCTCCTCACGCTCTGTGCTACCTGGGGGTACTTCCTTCTCTGAGGGGGGCCGGGGGTTTGGCGAGACTTCGCTCCATGCGTGTAGGAATGCGTAGTCTTGGTCAGTGCGTCGGTGGAAGGCGGGGTCTCTTAACCGCCTGATGGTTTCGTTGATTCTGGGACGATACAAACAAACTTGCTTAGACCTTCACAACTTTCTGTAGATTTTGCCTTGATGGCTTTGGCCTTTCTCTTCTTTGGCCAGTTGGGCGTGGTGGTCGTCTTCCCGACTCTTAGATCCTCTGCTCCGCTCGGCGTTCTTTGGCTTCATACTTGCTTATAGGCGTGCAAGATCGGCTTCTTCATCGGGGTGAGCTTGACATTTTGCTTTGCTCTTCTCTCCCTTGCTCCTCGGCTATTGGGCTGCCTATGCGCTCCCTTGCGGCTCCTGGTCCTCTCCTCCTCGCTGCGATGTCCTCTAAGATTTGATGCATGATGCAGTAGGTGGAAGTCGTCTATGATCACCGATTGTGGTGGCTCGATCCGATCTGCATCTTAAACAGAAGAGAATAAGCCTTCAGGAAAAGCGTTCTTGTAGGACCCTCGAAAGAGGCCGAGAGCATTTGTATTTGGATGTGGATCCTTTGGCGAGGCTTCCTTATGATCTGTTTTGTCGCGGGCCATCATTTTTTATACCGTCGTCCGGGGCTAAGCGGAGGAAGATCGCCTATGGCGGACCACGAGCAATTTTTCTAAGGAAGGAGCGTGGAAATGGGAGGGTCTGGAGGTCTATTTATAGGGGTCAATTTTAGGTCAACTTTTAAACTACCTTTTTGGGTTGCTTAAACATCTAAAACCCCTAATTAAGCAAGGTCTCACCGTTAAGCCCGGCCCAGATTTTGAGAATCTCAAAATCTGTCTGGGCGGCGTGTGATTATAATGAGACCCACTACTAAGTTTTGTACTTTTTAAAACATGTAACATGCCAATTCTAATGATTCTTAGCTTAATTTTAGATTTATCAATTTATTTTCTTGTGATTTATGACTTTTTAGCGTTTAAAATTTGAATGTCTCCGCGTTAGCATGACCAGATTTTGAGAATCTCAAAATCGTCTGGCAGCGGCGTGTGGTTTCCTACACGGAAGGTTGGCTCATCAATTCTTAATATTTTTACGTTTTCGTTCATTTTAATGGTTACTAGCTTAGCAAAACTACAAAATGAAAAAATTTCCCCATTTTTAGGGTTTAAGGATCCTATCAAGTTAGTACTCTACTGGGAACATGGTCGGTGCTTTGCTCTTGGTCACCAAGAACATTGCTCGATACCAACTGTGGCGTCCCCTACTCGTATCGATTGCACTCGCAGTAAACAAACAGGAGTTCATCCCCATACCGGCAGCCATGGCGTCATAGAGACCCCTCCACATAACTGCGCAGCGTGGCGGGTTCGGTGGGAAAAGTGAAGGGTCATTTGCGTCTCCCTCGAGGGTCTACCTAGGCTGCGAGGCGTAAACATACATGTCGGTATATAGCATAAGCACATATCCACCTCAAGGGTGGTCCATCACATCTGCATAAACAAGGTGAGCACAATACATATGGGGAGCTCTACCCAAGGTTCATACTCAAGGGGATGGTGGCGGCTTGGGTATCGAGTTCATTGCGGGCGCGGAATTCATGGCAATGGATTTGGGCATATGAGCTTTATGGCATAGGGTTGTCCGTTCCATCAGCCCCTCACATTACACACTTTGCGGTAAGGCTGAAAAGTGTTGGGACTTTTGTAGCCGCGGGATGCATAGCCAAAAGGGCTATTCTGGGTTTCATCTCCCGATTCAGATGGGGCGGTGGAATCACTTCCTCGAGAGGTCTACATCTTGACTCAAGGTGACTAGAGGGCCCTTTGCCGGTATTGACTTGAACCCATTGGAAGGTGAACCCCACCCCGCGGTTGTCGAGCCCATGCCTTACACTTTCGGTGGCAAAGGCATTAGACCTAGTCACAATGATCCCCGGTAGCACTAACACACCATAGGGATCGTTCAAAGAGTCGAGAACACGAACCTCCTTCTAAGCCCGGTCGGCCCCTTCACCCACAACCCGGTGTGGTTCTTGTGCCTGAGGCGAATCTATAGTGTGCTAGAGGCTACTCTAGGAGCATCTACTACCAAGCTCTAGGTCTCTACCCCCTTCCCAATACAAGGAGTTCATGAAACATCATCCACATACTTCCACGGAAGAACTAAAGAACTATATCTAATCTACATCATAGAGTTAGGTTCTTTAGTTAGGAGAGCAGTATCTAGAGATCTAGAAGGCTGTTATGGGCAATTTAATAGGCTAAACCTCTTGATTCTATGGTGAAATAGGGTTTAGACTATCTAGCTGACAAATACACGATCCTTGGTGGCTCCTCGACTGGGCTTCGACCATCTATTTGGCTTATTTCGAGATCAAGGGAAACTAATGATGCAATTCTCTGATCGACGGGATGCGGTTTTTTTAACATTGGCTGACCAAAGCAGTTCTAAAACCTAGAAGCGAAAATTGGGCAAGTTAGGGTTTCTCTCCTTTAATAGACAAAGGGTTGGCTAGGGTTTCCAATTATCCCCTTTAGGCATGTGGGATAATTGGGAATGCTACTGCCTTTAATGGCTAGGTGGCAAAATGTGCCCACATGGAAATGTGTGCCCATTAATGTGTACATTGGAAAATGTGCACATTAATGCACACCTATGGGTGTGGCCCACTTGGCATGAAGTGTCCACATGGAAATATGTGCCCACATTAATGTGTACATTGGAAAATGTGCACATTAATAGTTGCCCATATTTACGGCAAGTTGCCCTCTGGGGGCTACTCACTGGCTACTGCGTTAAGCGTACCGTCGGTCGGTGGCGTAATGCGGTGTGGCGATGCCGATATCGTCTGGGGCCGGGTATCGTCATCTGGAAACGTCATTAAGCCACACTGCGTTATACTTGCATGTTCGATGAAATCGGGGTCACATTACAATTGAACGGGTAATTTGCAAGACACAAACCTTGACCTCCATAACGAAACTTTCTTTGGGTTTTGATGCAAAGTTCTGATAACCAAACTTCGTCTACCTCGTCATCAACAACAAAGCGAGAGGCAAGCATTTACAAACTAAAAACGTTATCATACCTAATAAGTATGGCGGGAGGCCATGTTAGGATTCTCCTCCACGGCGTTAACCAATTCAAAGATGCTACGTCGAGGGGCAGAGTCGAGAAAACAAGTTGGGGGAAAATCAAACCATCAATGGGTCTTACATTTGCCTCAAGAATAGAGGTATGAGAACAATCTCCTATCTTAGCAATGCTAACTCTCTCCATATTGCCATTGTTGTCACTATGGTGGTCTACGTCGTCATGGGCTCCCCCCTGCTCATCGTCACATACAATCCACCCATCGACCATTACCAGCAAATCAATTCGAAGTCTTTTTTGGGCCTTTGGAAGGTAGTCTTCCACATGCTCAACAATGCACTCAACAAATTTTCCCTTCTTGGAAGCCATGGCATCGAACCCATCACAGACATCCGAAATTTATAGAAGCACTCGGCCAATCCTCAAACTGCACAAGATCTAACATTTAATGCCAAATATTCCATGCAAATATTCGGGATCGTAGCCTGAGTAATGCGAACTTGAGATCATAGCAGACCAGTGAGAGACGCATCCTTCTTATAAATCGATGCAATTGCTCAGATCAAATCCGATTGTAATGGTCGTAATCATGACGTCACGCAGTCCTCCTTTTAATTTTTTTAACTATATTTTTTGAAGTACACGTGGTGCTCTCAGTTTTTTTTTTTTTCTTGAGACGGAAATATTCCATCAAACAAAAAAAAGGAAGCTAAAGCCTCCCTGTCTAAAGAAAAAACCCTTGAGAAACCCTAGAGGCATACATTTTATAGGTCTGCGGCTGATTACATTTCTGATCTGCCTTTTTGCCGCCGATTTTGATCTATGCATCGATTCTGAATGATGGCTGCTCAGTGGCTGCTTTCGCACCTCGTCTAGGCGTTCAAGGTAGTAATGTGCTCCCCATTTAGGGTTCCTAAATTTTCCCGTCAATTCTTTTACTACATCACTTGAAGCTTAGATTTATGTAATGTATAAGCACACATAAGCTACAGAGTTTGCTGCAACAAATATTTTCATTTGTATTTGCAATCTGGCTTGTATCAGAGAATATCAGGTTTCCTAAGTACAAACATGGTACATGGAGCAAAAGAAAGCGGTTGTAACTTTCATCAGCCCCCCCCTTTTTTTTTTATATATTCTTAAGAGTCATTAGCTTATTCTTGCAATCTGAGAATGTAATTGGCCTCCCTCTATTTTCACACAAGATATGCAATGGATAACAGAATTCTCATTAAGCCGTTATTTGCATCACGGGAAGAGACCACTCTGTTCTCTGTGTATGATGTTTTATAAGCTGTCAGAGCACTGTTAGCTAAAATAAAAAGAGGAAAAGGACAAGGCAGGCTTAAATTTCATTGGGATGCCATTTCGTGATTTAGGGAAAACCAGCTTCTTTTTAGCTTTGAGGAGTCCTTATCTCCATCTGAAAATTGCATGACTTGTTATTGTCTTCTCCAGGTTTGGAACGGGAAAGAGACACCTTTGCTTTAATTTTTTGTAGCAGAGGCACAAAGTTAAGGTTAACATTTTTAACGTGTTTCATGTGGGGTTTAGTGCCAATGTCACTTTATAATACTGTTTTCTAATTGGATCCTTTGTAAGATTATGAACAATCAAGCTTCTAGTAAATCTAAACAATCACGCCTATGGATGACCTTAAACTTCTTATTGCGAGTTGTTTTCAGCCTTTTAAGATCAGTTCAACATAAGAAATGCATAGCAGAGGACTTGCTCTACATGTCTGTATGCTGCACTTTATTTTCCTTGCAGTATGAAATAGTTCCCAGGCTGGTTTCTCTTTAAAACTAAACTACTATTTGGAATAAGAAAATTTGTAACAGTGATGGAAATGCTATGATACGGTAGCAGCATATGCGTGGGCTCTAGCATGTTTTCTGCCTTATGGCTCTTGCATAAAGCTACTTGCACTTCGTTTGCATTTTAGATTTATTAATGCTCATGTTGGACTAAAATTGATTACATAACTGGTATAGCCTTAACCTTCATATATGATTTGCATAAGATGCAGAAACTTTGAACAAAATAATGGAAGACGTTATTGGGTACACAAGATTGGGTTATTGGCAACAGATTGATCTCAGCGAGCATACACTGTTTTAGGCACCTTTTGGATTGCCATGGCTGCACAAACTTAGGCTGCCAGCAGAATCATTTGTCTTAAGGTTGTCTCCTTTATAATTGTTACTTTATACAATTACTTAGAACAATGTGCAGTGGGCGTCACATCGGTCAACCACATTTGTGCTTGCGAACTGCAAAGCTGGCCAGTTTTTGCACATCTTTAATGATTGATCACTGCATTTGTTGAGTGCATATTTTGGGACCATCTGTGGCTATATGTGTCCTGCTTCACAATTGCAGATGGGTTATTGGATTGATGATGTGCAAATTGATCAAAATTTTAAATATGCTGTACAAGATTGTGAATAGAATAGGTTTCTAAGATTGCTAGTTTAGCCACCTTTGAGGCATGTAGGCTTTATTGGATTGCCACCTTGGGAGGGCAATTGTTTCCTTTCTCTAGGGAACTTCTGCTGCCCTTATTTTAATACAAGTCTGTAGGATTGACTGTGCCAATGATGATTACTCATGTATCGAACTGCTAATGGAGTCTTTTTTAAGGACGATGAATAGAATTATCTTCTCTCTGAGGCACATAGACCTTGATTATGATTAGTTTGTGCACTAGCAAAAACTTTTTATCAATTATATATAGTCAGATTTTAAGGTGCCTGCATGCCAGCGCTGATTTGTATTGAATTGCTTTAGGAAATACTTTATAGCAGAAAAGGGCAGAATAACCTTTTTTCTGAGGTACTGGCTTTTAGTTTTTATTTGTTATCTAGTCTACACATGTTTTACTTAGTACGCATTTACACATTCTATACCTGCATATTAAAAGGGAATCCATTCTAAGGAAAATAGTCTTCTCTTTGAGGCATGTGGGCTTCATTGATTTGCCCCGTGGGACGACAATCCTTTTCCTTTTCCTGGGAAACTTCTGCTGCACAAGACAGACACCTATGGGATTGGCTGTGCCAATGATGATCACTTATGTATCGAACTATTGAGGAATCCTTTTTGGGGATGATGAATATAATAATCTTCTCTCTGAGGCACCTAGACTTGTTTACTTGATTATCTTGTACACTAACAAAAACTTGTAGCTGATTAATTCTAAGTGCCTGCATGGCAGTTATTATTATTTCTTATTAAATTGCCATAGATCCATTTTGGCAGAAATTGGGCTTGCTTTTACCCTTTGTTTGTGTGTTTAATTTTTCCTTAATATTAAGGTAGTTGGCAAATGTTTTATTAAGCAAGGATTGGCACATTCTATAAGAACGACCGTGTTAAGGATGATATACTATTAGGAATTCGACTACTATTTAGCGAATCCCTTTTAAGGAGGATAGTCTTCTTGTATGTTTCATTGGATTTCCCTCTGGGAGGGCGATCTTCTGTTTAATGAGTTTTTTTTTTGTGGATTTAAGAGCAATGATGCTTTGTAGTGAAATATTCTTGCAGATTCTTGAAGATCTGAGATTGACGGACCATGGACTTCTCTTCACATTTTTTAAAGGAATAAATTTTCTAGTCTTAGTTAGGGTTGGAGACTGCTTCTGATTGTTGAAGAACAAGTTTCATTTTGTGCTTTGAATGAGCTTTGAGGGCTTGTTTTACGACAGAAAAGCTGCTGATTATCATGGCAAGAATGCCTATGTCACGAATTCCCAGGGTAAGGAACACATGATTTAAGCTTGTGTTCCTTTGTGTCTCAGTAATTTAATGTGCTGGATCTAATTATGTAATATGCATGTCTATGAAGGTAATCTTGGGTTCTTCATCAAAGATGCGACAAGGGAGATGCGATATGAATTTACTATCATGGTAGTATAATTGTCTCTTCCTCTGTATCAAGTCACCAAACCTTGGCCTTAACGTGTTTGGCGTTCTATGGTAATTGCAGAGTGCGGATATTGACGAGCATTCTATAAGAAAAAACAACCTAGAAGATCTTGTAATGGCAGTCGTGGAAGCAAAGGTTAATAGTACATAATTTCTTTACGAGCACAAGTTCTTTTCTTGGCATCACTGCAGAGCAGAAAGGAGAGATTTATCCATGCCATTTGATCATAACTTAGATTCATTGGCCTTCAACAATGTCTCTGATGAGCGTGGAAGTATGCATATGTTTGTTTCATTTGAGATAACGTATCATATGCTTCGTTTGTATGTTATAATGAAATGTGTTTAGAAAAATTGTTGTTTGGTTTGTTGTCAAAGAAGAGCATGGATTATATACTTTATGGGATATATTGCCTCTACAAAAAGGGATTTCAAATTGAAAGTGCACGAGGAAAAGTTTTGAATGGTCTACGAAAAAAGAGAAGCCAGTTATCCAAATTGAAGAAAAGTTTAAAAGTACAAATCTGAGCAGTGTGTATTTTTTAAAAGCATTTCACTTGATTGTTGTTTCTTTCAAAATGTGAAGCCTCTTAATCTTGTTAACTAATACCGTCTTTGTGTAGCATCTTAATGTACAGCAAATAGAATGTGAAGTGGAGGGCATTTTATTTGGGCATATGGTGTTTTAATGTGAGTGAGCCTTTCTCAAAACAGGCTGACTGTATTTTGCAAAGGCTCAAGATGCTTGATACTTCATTGGTGGGGAACCAATAGTCCTAATCACAGCAGATCAGGTCAAATCCTCTTTCTACACAAGAAACAAACTGTTCTGGGCCGCAGACTCGTTCCTAACAGGCATTCCCTTATGTTTGCCAGGTTGTGTTGCATGAAGGCGTTATAAGAGAGAAGCCCTTGGATGAGGACGAAGCTCGTCTGTTTATTGAGGGTACAGTGCTATGTTGTTAACTGTGCATTAAGGAAAGGAAGCATGGGAGTTCTCGAATTGTGATTTATATATGAAATCCCTCTTCATAATAGAATGTGTATTGGAAGTTGTAGCCATGCTAGACGAATTTATGTCGAGTATTATGTTAAAATGTCTGTAGGGTGTCAAAGGTAAATGTCTGAACTAATATTAGATTTTTGCACCATCTAATATGGTTCAATTTCAGTATATTCCAGATCGTCAGCAAGCACAATAAGTGGAATTGTTGCTGTCAATTTGGAAAATGGCTTAAGAAAAGGTGGCATAGATAAAGCTGAGGTACATATAGTATTTTCTATGCATATTAGTGAAATTGTATGTCACTTGAAATGCTCAGAGCATTTACTAGATCTATTTTCATCCTATACCAAAACAAGTGGTTGGTAAGTAACTTGATTTGGCAATTAATTTTAGGCTGCATATACGAAGTATCTTCACACTTGATAGATTAAAGAAGGTTCGGTTTTCTATGTAGCAGGGGGTCTTTTGGTTGAGCACCCCCTTGTCTCACCATTAGTAGAAGCAATGGTAAGAGAGTTCAAGGAACACATAATTTAGAGAGTATATAATTTTCTGGATCCTCTTTTCTAGGCTTATATGTATTTTTGTTACTTACAGGTTGGTTCTCTTGATAGTGTAATGGGTCTTCCCAAGGATCTCACCACTTCTCTCATCCACGAGGTATTACAATAACGCCACCTTGCTAGCCTATGGGACATGATTGACGACTTGGGAATGTTCTTGTTCGAGTGTACACATGGAGGAGAAGCTGGTAAATTCTTGATATCCCTGTGTGAGCAATACTCATAAAAAGATGTATATATACAAAGTCTTTGTACTACGTAGGGCCTGTATGAAGTTGGGGAGTATAAATTTGAATGTATGTACAATGTAGAGTGTAGATCTTTCATGTTTATACACATTAATATTCCCAAAGTATTGTATATATTCCTTAAGATCTCGTAAAGAATGTCATATACCTATGCAGTTAGTCGTACGATGCAAAAAGGATCAATCTTTGTCAATCACCTTAAGGAGATATAGAATGTCATTATAATTTAGGGATCGTAGAGTTTTTGTACAATTTTCCATGAAACTAGCATGATCTTGATAGACTTTCTAAATGATGGTTACTATAGAATGATCAAGAGATTGTTCCAAAATAGATTAAAGGAAGTTACGGGCACTCTATAAGAACCTTTCTCTTAGAGAGGTTCTTATGGTCGCCATGAACATTTTTCTTCCCCGACTCCTTTGTATTTGGTGTCATCTCTAAGGTGACTCTCTCTCTCTCTCTGATTTTTCTGATTGGAGACCTATCTCTCTATGTAATGCCTCCTATAAAATTTGTGCCAGCTCTGAGAATCAAGCCTTTCTTGCAAGATACCATAAATTTGAATCAACCTAACCTTTCTTTCTAAGAGATTCATTTTGGAGGATGATATTTTGGCTATGGAGGGTTTACATTGGAATAAAATAAGTGGCCAAGAATGTGTTCTTTTTAAATTGGACTAAAAAAAAAGCCTGGGACTTCATTGACTTTGCTATAACTAAAATTGCTTTTCCTTTGAAGCTAAGCTAATTAATTATTGGTCTCAATTCTAGAGCTAATTATGCAATTCTGATTAATGGCTTCCTTTCAAATTTCTTTCCTCTTCAAAGGGGTGTGAGACAAGGATGCTTTCTAGCTCCTTATCGCTTTTTAATTGTTGTTGTGCTTCTTACTAAAGTAGTGCTTTATCATAAAACTGAGGGTAATAGGGTAACGTTGAGTGTCTAAAGTTGCCTGATTCTGATAACTATCTCTGTATTCTTCAATATGCTGATGACACTTTCTGTTTTCTCAAGGCTAATTATTCTAATGTGAATTTCTTCTTGGATATTCTCAATCAATTCTTTAATGCTTCTGGTGTCTACCTTAACTTGCAAAAAAGTGTAACCATTGGTGATACTACTCGTAATACTATTGTTGGAATTGAGGTGCTAAAATCCAATGTTGCCTTTAAGCTTCTCGGAATGCCTCTTTCTATGGACCCCAATCACAAAGGTCTTTGGTCTTCACAAACTTAGCATGGCATAACCATAATAAATCTAATAGTAGGGACTTTAAAATCCATTGTTTTGAGGTCATATATTCTGACATTGATCCAAATGTCATATCTGAGGTCAAAATATATAATTAACACAGAGCAACTCCTTGGATTGGATTGTGTTACATGTATTGTAATAGATTTGAGTATATGATAAATAAATTACCCAAGTCCTTCAAGGGAAAAAAACACAATCAAAATTGGAAGCAAAATTAGAACTCCGATTTCAATGTATTCATACCATAGATGAGTATGACGAGTTGATGCTGCTGCAAACTATTTTCCAAGGTGGTTTTACAACCTCACTGGGTACTTTGAGGGCTTCATAAGGTTTCTAACATTAATGCCTTGATCTTAAGTTGAGCAATAACGTGTTCTTGATTTGTATTTCCAAATTTTGAATTGAAAAAGAAGTACCCACTTGTTAAGTACCCAGGGCTGGGACGTGCCGAAGGTAGTATACACTAACATGCTCCTACCTTGCCTCTTTTTGTGTATGCATCTCTGCACCCAAGCTTTCTATTAATGAGATATGATGTTCTTCAATTTGAGATTAATTCTATAGTTTCTTACGTCAAATGTTTGGTGGAGATCCAATCAAATGTTGGCATCTCTTTGGAGTGTGATGCAGGTGCGAATTATAGTGCCTCCTCTAAGGATGTTATTTAGATAACTACCAATGTCCTTTCTTAGAAGTATTGTATTGTAGCTCTACAAAGCAATCCTCCTAGTATGCGTGCCAATCCTTTTGCATTAGGGCAAGATCCTCTGGCACGACCCTACACTGCCATGCCCAAAGTCACGGGTTCAATGCTTTGTTGTAAAATTGGCCAAGTCATTATTAAGTTTGCGGGGGAAGGACCTACTTCAACTATGTACAGTAGTTGGGGGAGGTCCCATCAGGGTATGAATTCCCAGGGATTGCCCTACAGGCAACCCAAAAAACTATCTACCAAGCATTCATTCAATAGTTTGAGAACTAGGGATGAATGTCCTAGTCAAAATGTGGCATACAAACAAGGAAAAAGGTGAAAGATAAAAGGAGCTCAAGTTGCCTTTTTATAAAGGCACGCTGCCTTCCTAATATAGGCAACTTCGCTAACACATGTGATGCCAAACCAGTGTCTATCTTTGGTTCTTCATAGTGAATGTGTCAAGCATGCATACATCTCTTTTATGCCGCCATTTTGTGGCAGTAATGGCATGTGGACAACTTGGTCATACATAGTTTCTTAGAAAACCATAAAAAACCACATCTCAATAAAACACTACGTTAAAAAACACCACCTTAAAAAACAACATCCCTTCACAAAACCATACCGCCTGAGAAAATATTCCAATTGCACATCACAAACTTTTTCAAATGTAACCAAAGCCGATAAGGGACTATGAACTTTAACATTCATATTCAATTCACTACAAACCAAAAATCAGGAATTGTCTTGATATTTTATGGCTTCCATAACTTCATTGTACTATCGTCACTATAAGTAACTAGCAAGTTTAGATGTGGATGGTGGCTTATCCCAATAATGTCCCTCTCATGCCCCTTGATAAGATGCTCAAGCTTTCCTGTTTGATTACTAAAGCAATATATGTTTCTGTCTTCCCCAACACAGTATATCCATTCCCCTTTAGGAGAAACACATGCAGCAACAAAATCTCCACCCTCTCTCTTGCCAGAAGAAAAACTTGTAACTACCTGGCCATGCAGGTCATGACATAAATAGAAGATGATGTGTTACAGACAATAACATGCTCCACATTTTGGGGCGATAAATGCACTGAATTTACAGCTGCATCTCCTCCCCTGAAGCCCGGGGGGTTCACCTCTTTTTCCCGTACAAAACATGTGCGTGGGCGATGAAGGGGTTTTTTTGCGTTTTTGAAGTACGTATACTTAAGGTGTCTCCCACGTTTTGGCGCCGGAGGAGCTGTATTTCCACGGTTTGAGGAGGGTTTTCCTGCTGCAGGGTATGCAGTTAGAATACGTTAAGGGGTTAGATGCTTTGCTGGTTGCCATTTTGTTGGGGGTATGAACGGAATGGCCTTTTAAAAATGTTGAACGGAATGGCATAGTCTTCCTTTTCATATGCATCTTTCTCTTTTTTTCTTTCGGTTTTTAGCGTATTATAATCTTTTCTTGATTTTTGCAATTTTGTGGTTATAAGTCGAACTTCGGTACTCTTGACACATGTAAGATGCTATGTAGCGATTTATCATCATCTAGTTTCTTAATTCATTGGAATCATCTACGATATGGGAGCTCTCATAATTCCACAAAGTCAAAACCTTACACAAAAAATGGAAACATAGGTCTTGATGGAGCGCAAGGACTGGAGTAATGTGGTTCATGGGTATAGCATGGAGCGGAGAAGAATGTTGATATTTTTAAAGGCGGATGCTGGCGAGGTTTTGGATAGGTTGGGGCTTAAAGATGTTGTAGGTCTCAAGGAGAAAATTGATAGTGGGAAACAAGTTAATATGAAGCTGATTTGAAGTTAGCAAAAGCGGGAGTTGGAGGAGATTATGGGCAAGGGTGATAGCATCCGGGTCAAGTATATGGACGAGAATTATGCGAGGAAGAAAATGAAACTTTGAAACACGGTGTGAGAAGCGGCAAAACTTGGGAGTGTTCAACAACATTGCCTCCTAAGGATGGGAGTGGTTTGCATGCCATGCACAGTTTCACGGCGCTTGTCGCGGTATTCTGAGGTTTGATCTTCTTTTGAACTTAGGTAGTTGCATTTCAATATGTTTTGGCTCGGCTTGATTATTATTATATTGCTTGAGGTCTTTCCGGCCTAGATTATTTTATCTTGATTTCTATTTGGATTTGGGGCCTCCCCTCATGTGTGTTTATAGGGCGTGGCCTCTCGCCAAGCTCTCTTAGCACCTGAAAGCAGGAGGATGATTTGAGGATGTTGTTGGACCAATTGGGAAACTTTCCTTTCGAGGATTTGAAATTTATCCAATCTATGAAGGAGAATGCGATTACTGGCGAGAAACCAGAGGTGCATATGTGAGATATTTATCTCTTTAGGTGATTTTCTAGCTCATCATATCTTGGTGCTTACGACTAGCTTATTCTGATGAAGAAATGCTGAATTCTATATGTACAAAGTGGGGCCTTAGTCTAAACAAGTTCTTGTGGTATGCATTTACTCCTTTTTTGTTGCGTTTTAAGATTATGCACAACCTTCAAATTAGTGTCTCGGATGGTATTTATGTACATACTCAAATATCGGTTTTCAAATGCGGATATTAGTTGAGGTCACAAACCATATTGCATAATCTTGTATCTTTGGATAGGCGGTGCAGCCCGTTGCCATTTAAGGATAATTAGCATCCCTTTGTCAATCAAACCGGTTAGGAGACTCTTCTTAATCATCAATATCATTAGGTTAGTCTTTTTTCCACAGGAAGCGTTAGAAAACTTGCGATTTATTTGGGGGAGGTTCGTATCCCTTGATTATTGGCGGTGGTGGAGTGCGAGGGTAATGAAGGCGATTACGTGTGTAAAATAGTTTACGGCGAGGGGGATACTTTGTATGTCGTGTGAGAAATAATTTGGAAAGATTATTTGGAGGGATCTAAATCTTCTCAACTGATTGCCACCGGCTCCCATCACGGAAAAGGGGTATTGTCACCGTGGTTTAATAAGTTATCGAGAAGGGACTCTACATCTAGAGGATAATTGCATGCCTGCTTTGTTTATGGGGAGAATGTCCACTTCTTTGTTATGGACATGGTGAATTAAAAGTGGGTGGTGGAGGATTTGAGTGGTGTATCCTATAGGACAACCAAGAAAATCCTATAGGACACATTAGGCCTTCCACGAAAATAGCTTAAATATCCCGTTTTATCTTGGATTTGCATATCACGGATGCTAGTACATGATATCAAGTTTAGATCTTCAAATGGAAATCGGCTTTGTTGACATAAGAAATATATTTGGAGCTTGTGATCAAGCATAAAACAATGGCTATAGGGCGCCAATAAGCGAGGTTTGATATGTTGATTGGCTTGTCAATGCGATGGGAAAACATTACTTCATCTCGATTTAGTTTATAGTAGAATTAGCAATGCTTCATCTCAGTTGCTATGAATAAAAATAAATCGGCTTCTATTGCGAAAATAACAATAGGAATATGGCTAAAAATAATATGGCCTTTATTGTGAACTTAACGGTGGGGCTTTTATTGTTCTTTGGCTTTATTAATGGTACTTTATTCTAAATATATAATTGTTAATAAGGTTCAATAGTAGAGTATTGCCTCGGTCTAAAGACCTCTATATATTGGGTTTTTAGAAAGCAAACTTAGGTCCCAATAGGAAATAGTATTTCCTTTATTTAGAAAGTTTGTACACATCATCATGGTATTTTATTGGCTACATAATGTGGCTAGTTACAAATGCCATTTGAAATACATGATAAACATTGCCATTGTTGATGGCATTTAAAAATCTGATTTTATTTGGAAAATTGCTTATTACTGCTGTATGTGGTGTCATTGCGTTCTTCATGTGCCAAGCAAAAATGTACTCTGATTCTTCCAGCCGATATTATCTCTCTAGTCCACTTTTTCCAGTCATGTTCTCTTGTGTTCTTTGGATATTTTATATCGCACATTTTCATGCGGTATCTTAATTTTGCCCGCTATATAAGATAAAATTTGCGACTAGTTCTTTTATTGTCCATGATTGAGTAATCAAATCTATGTTCTTCTCTGAGGTTTATGAAATGACAATAGAATCGATCATGTTATGCTATTGTCAAGATTGTTCGATGCATGATGGTAAGGCCATGTTTGCTCCCAAGGGTCTTTTCGACGCATTTCGATGGGAATAAAGGATAGCATGCAATTCTTGCTTTTCGTTGTGTTTGTAAAATATGTTGCGAGTTCACGGTCTTATTAAATTCATATAGACCTTTACCCATGTTGTGGGCTGTATAAAAATGCATTTCCTAAAGGTTTGAAGGTAAGCTCCTAGTTCTAGTTCTGCATGCGATTGTGATTATTTATATGGAATGTCATTAAAGTTCATATTATCATTTTACTTGGTGTTGCTAACATTCTGGCCTGGTGGAAATTGTGGGAATTGCTTGCTCGATCGCCAAGCAAATTCTAAAATCCACCTCTATACTATCGGCTAGAAATATATTATCAGCTATTAGTCATCTAATGATGGAGAATATAATGGGATTGATTTGCAAGATCATGGTTCAAGTTAATCCCCAAAGTTGGTGGGCATTTTGTTATGAATGGGTCAGCTTCACCCGAGTTATATGGACTTGTCGTGAGTTATATAAACTTGTCGGATTGTTGCAAGAAAACACGAATTTTGTGAGCTTTCCAACTTGCCTTTTTATGCCGGTTTCATGGTTGGAGGAGCAACTTGTAAATCGGGCTTGGTGGTGTTACGCTGCAGTGTCATCTTGGCGGGAGCCAGTTATGCACAGGAATCTTTGCCATTTTGTGTTGCGGTCATTGTGAGGCTTCTCAACTTGTGGAGGCGAGAGGCGGCAATTGTTATGGGCCTAATCGGGATAAAAGCGGCTTGTGCTTGTTGGTGATCACCATCGGCTACCGGCTACTATAATTAGTAATGTAAGGAAAAATCTTTTCTTTGTAGTGCAATATTATTGATTTCAAAGTTTCTATTTGGATGGGGACGGTGGCAGGGACTGCGGATATGATAGGAGCCTTTTCGAGAGATTACAAATCTTTGGAACATCCTATCAGCGTGCTAAATACCCGATGCAGAATGCATCCTTCTATATGCACATTTCCAAATACCCAGTTCTACAATGGTGAAGCGCAAAATGGACAAGCGTGGAAAAAAATAATATTTTTGGAGTCACTCATGTATGGACCATATAAATTTATCAATACTATTAATGGTGTTGAGATGGAGGATGAAGGGCATAGCAAACAAAATGTAATAGAGGTTGAGATTTTTGGTGTATGTTTTACAAAAACTTGAAGAAGGTAATGACCTGAATCATTGCATGATTGTCTTTATGGATTCTTTGTTACAATTGTTAAGACTTGAAAAACCAAGGCACACTTATAGTTCCTTGATATAAGCTCTTGTTCTTTGAATTAACTCTTTATAATAATTCTAGTCTACAAACCTTGATTGATTTATTTTCTTTGGCATTCGTGAGGGCTCGCTTATAAGCGGTGCAGTGCCGATCTTTGGGATTTGAGACATCAATCCTCTTCATCAGGTCCCTATGGTGTAGCATCCTTGCTTTGATTTAATTAACTATCTAATAACCGCATCTCAGCATCGATAATTGGTTAGTATATTGTTTAAGATTTGAGAGAACAATCTTCTTCACCATATCCCAATAAAGATTCTTTGGGATTCTTAATTTGATACTTGCTCATATTGAATACCGGGATTAGTGTGTTGGGCACAGGTAGCGCCGGAGGGAGACAATCTCAAACTCTAGTGAGTGCTAGTTTTTGGAGTAAGCGTTTTTGGAGTTCTTAGCCTTCATGTCAAGGAGCTCTACAGTCCTCTAGTCCTATGCAACCACTCTACAGGCACAAAAGAAATCCCAGATGTGCAATTTGGCTGAAATCAAGTTCAACTAATATGAATTTAGCATTGGTATGCAACCAACCTTGTGGAGCTTGCAAAATTTGGAGGTTGAATGTAAATGTAAGGTAGAGGGTAGGCTACATTAGTGATATATTGACGTAAAAATACGGTTAAGGGTAGGGTCAATGGGGATTGGACTAGGCGTAAAAGTATGGAATCAGGTATTATTTTTCACCAACACCAGACTGTATACATAGGGGTTTCTGTGGGGGGCGAGCCGTATACGGAGGGGTTTCTCCCGACCCCTGGAACGCACATGCCATATCCCCTTTACATAGAGGTGAACCCCCCGGGCCCTGAAGGGAGTTGGAGGCTTGAATGTGCGGACACAGTCTGTGCTTTTGAGATCCCAAACCTTTACCGAGCCATCACTTGAAGCAGTGACAACCCGGCCTCCTTCGCTTGTAAACACAGCATCGTTCACATAAGATGAGTGCCCTCGAAACTCCTTCAGCATTTTCCCATATTTTAGGCCGTCACTACAAGGGATAGTCGACCTTCAACGACGTCTAGAGGTCGTTGAACGACGTCAAATCGTCGAGGAACGACGACAACGTCGTTTGACGACGGTGACAGGGCTTCGTTTGGACGTCGTAATAGACGTCGTAACAGGGCTTCGATTTTGTAGTGCGTGTAATCTGGCAGTGCCGTCATATGATGTGCTCAATATTTGACTGCTATCGCTAGAGAATAAAATACTTGTTACACCTTGCGTATGTGCCTTCTCAAACCTTCTTACGCATTGCCCAGTCCGTATTCTCCATACCTTAATCTTCCCATCGTGAGACCCAGATGCAAGCATTTCTGCATCTCTGCTAAAAGCAATGCATAACACAGCATCATCGTGCATCATAAATGCATCATTTGCTTGGTATTGCAAATCCTTCTTCAGCTTTCCACTGAGGAAATCCCACACCTCTATAAAGCCATCAACAGAAGATGACACTAAGTATTGACCATCGGGAGAAAAGCGCGCACATTCGGGGTGACTTTGCTTCCCAAATTTTATCGAATGCTGGAGGGTTGTCGGGTAAGCCTCCTCTTCATCGGATTTGAGGGAAGCTGCACCTTTAAATAAATCGAACTGCGCCCCAGGAGGCAAAATTCCTTGATGCTGCTGCCATTTTAAAGCTTGCCCAATTAATGCCATTAACCTGGACGGTGGTACGACTGCTAGTTCCATAGAAATGGCTTGGGAAATCTGTGCTCTGCGCTTCTCCTTAGATGATCCTTGATAAGCCTCACGGGGATCAAAATATGTTCGAGCAAGAATATTTTCAAGGCCCAAGTACCTGCCAGGTTGGTCTTGCTTCATATACCCCATGGCCTGTGTTTGGCGTAAAATTGCCCTTGCTGTGTCCATCTCACCTAGTTCTATCATTTCCAGCACAATCTGCTCATACAGGTCCTCCAGCTTCTTTCTAGGAAGCTTGAAACGTACAACTTATTAGTATCTTGCATCCAGTGACGTTGTTTATGTATTAGATAATTTTTCGGACGGAAGGGATTCCGCTGATAATTTTCGGCGGGCGCCCGAGCAGGGCGGCCGAAAAAATTTTCCGGCGGATCCCACCGTAAAAAATTATCAAGTATCTCTGCTTTGGGGCGAATACGTCTGAAATTTATTTTCCGGTGGGGCCATTTTTCCGGCGAAGGCGATGGCGATGCCTTTCTATGCATTTGGGGCTTTCTTTGCATTTAGGCGATGGCGGATGATGCTATGGCGGCAAGAGGCAAAAACAAAAACGACTATGGCGAGCGAGAGGGAGCAAGAACGGCTATGGCAAAGTTGGGTCTTCAAAAATCGTCTCCATGGAGCATAAACCAGCTATGGCAGAGGGATCAAGAACACAAACCCACATGAGCATTCAATAAAGCCAAAAGCGGCGGTTTAAGCTCGATCTGCACCACCTTGGAGCAAATCAGGAGGCGGATGTGGGAGCTCCGCGGTTCCGACATTCAAATGGAATGGTAAACTTCGTTAGATAGCGCAAAGCAGCCCACTTCATTAAAGCGGCGGCTATGGAGGTCTGCCCGGCCCGGTGTGGCGTTCGGCCAAGATATGCGCTCCGGGGCGTACATTTGCTTGCCCCGTCCGTCAGCATTACCGCGCCACCGATTGGCGTGTACGCCAGCGGATAGCAAGTAAAGTAGCCCTAAGGGGCAACTTGCTAGGAGTGTTCATATATTATTAATGTGCACATGTGCACATTAATGAAACACACCTTTCCATGTTGGCATATTTTGCCACCTAGCCACTAAAGGCAAGTGGGGCCTTTCCAATTATCCCACATGCCAAATTGGGTAATTGGAAACCTAGCCTAAACCCCATGTCTATTTAGGGTAGGAAAACCCTAGCTTGCTAGTTTTTAGATCCTTAGGGTTTTAGAGCTCGGTTTGGCTGCCCGGGAGCCAAAACCGCCTCCCGAGGCCCTGCCAGTGCGCCATCGGTTTCCACGAATTCGATCGGCTCGGCGGGATGGTTGAACTTCGGTCGGGAGGAGCCACTCAAGGATCAGGTATTTGGTCAATTTAATAGCTTAAACCGTCTTCTAGTCATAGAATCGGTGGGTTTAGACTATTAAATTGCCCATAGTAATTATCTAGATCTTAGATCTAGGACACTAACTAAAGAACCTAACTCTATGATTGGATCTAGTTCTTTAGTTCTTACGTGATATATTTGGATGATGTATTTACGTGAACTCCTTGTATTGGGAAGGGGGTAGAGGCCCTAAAGCTTGTAGTTGATGCTCCTAGAGTAGCCTCTCTAGCACTTGTAGATTCGGCACGTGTACAAGAGCCCACAGGGTTGTGGGTGAAGGGGCAGGTGGCTAAAAAAGGAGGTTCATGTCGACTCTTGAGCGATCCCCACGGTGTAAAAACCTCACAGGGATCATTGTGACTAGGTCTAATGGCTTACCGAGTCTTGGGTAAGGCATGGGCTCGACACCCGTGAAGTGGTGTACACTTTCCGTGGGTGGGTTCGGTCGAATCTGAGGCGGTGGCCCTCTAGTCACCTTGAGTTAGCATGTAGATCTCAGGAGGGAGTGATCCCTACACCGCCCCCATCGGGGCGGGAGGATGAGACCCGAGGGAATAGCCCCTTCGGCTATGCATCGTGAGGCCTCTGATCAGGTCCCAACACTTTTTCAGCCTACTGCGCAAGTGTGTGTGCGGGAGGGGCGGATGGAGTGGACAACCCTATGCCATGTTCTTATGCAGCCAAATCCATTGCCATGAATTACATGCGCAGCGAACTCACGGAGACCCAAGCGTCGGGTCATCCTTTGAGTCCGAGCCTTGGGTAGGATCCCCTATGTGATGTCTTTGATCTTTGTCTATCAGATATGGGGACCATCCTTCGAGATAGTCCGCCGGGATGTTGATGTATGTGCTATCTTACGACATGTATGTTTTTACGCTTCGCATGACTAGGTAGGCCCGAGGGAGGGCGGGGTAGAATGACACCTTCACTCTCCCCATCGAGACTTCGTTGCAGTGCGGTGATATGTGGAGAGCCCTGTATCGACATGGAGCTGGTGTGGGGAAGAACTCTGTTTGTATCACGGTGAGTGTGCAGTATACAGTAGAAAGGACGTCCGCGGTGGTATCGAGCAATGTTCTTGGAGACCAAGAGCAAAGCAACGACCATGTTCCCGATAGTACTAACTTGATAGGATCCTCAAGCCTCGAAAAGTGGGAAAAATTTTTCTCACCTTTGTAGTTATGCTAAGCTAGTAACAATTAAGTGAATTGGAATTTAACAAGATTAAAAGAGCGAGCCAAAATTTTCCAAGTGAGGTGGTCTCCGCATTTCGCGCCTCGTCATAAAACTAACTTTTTGTTTTTGAGCGGCGCAAGCTATGAACATCGACCAAGAACACAAAACATGATGAATTTGAGATAAATAATGTGGTAAGGCTAATTCTAAGGTAGGAATTAGTTAGAATAGCATGTTTTAATTACCTAAAACCCTAGAAATGTATGAGATCTCCACATTTCGCTTTAATGTGTAAAACTAAACATTAGTATTGGAGCAGCATGGCTATTGTGAGATAATGGGTAGAAAAAGTCTGAAATAAGTATAAGTTTTAGATAAATTGGTGCCTTAGCATGTTAAGCGAGCAACTTGAGTTTTGACCTAAAATTCCCCAAGCTATAAATAGATATAGAACCCCCTCATTTTTTTTTCGTCCAAGCCCTAGAAATCCGGCTCTCCCCAATTTAGGCGATCTTTCGGCGCTTTTATCCGATTGACGATCCAAGTAAAACATGGCCCGAACCAAAAGACCCTTAAGGAAGCGTCGCCAGTGAGGCGCTCCAACCACTTGAGGCAGAGATCATTCGGAGGAAGATGCCGTGAGAGGCTCGCAAAGAGGGTCGTTAAGCTAACCGGACGAAGAGGAAGACACCTCCGATTTGATCGATGTCTTCAACCAGCGGTGGAGGAGGACGAGGCCACATCACCCGAACTCCATGGGACGAAGAGACGAGGGAGGTTAATGCGAAGAAATAGAGCGGGGAGATCCAGCAGCAGGAACAAGCGGATATCTATGAGCAACACCCACGGAAATCCTCGAGCGGGGATGAGCAGTGATGTGTCCGATGCAGGAGGGAGAAGACCTTAGAAGGTTCATCAGAAGCACGGCCGCAGAAGAGAAGGGAAGACAAAAAAGAGGAAAAGGAAGGAGGAGGAACAAAAGGTAAAGGTGAAAGAAAAGAAGAAAGGAAGGGAAGTTCATTCGGGCGAAAGGAGAACAAAGGATCCGCCGCCAAGGAAGAGCAGAACCCCAACATTATTATCAAGGAGGCAGCATCGAACCCCCAAACCCTTCCGACGACTCTTCGATGAAGACTTCAACCCAACGCATTGCGCAGTGGAAGCCTTCCAAGCACCCAGCGACGGAAGGAAGTATGAGCAAAAGCGGCACACGAGCAACCCCACAAGACCAAGTCGCGAAGCCCCCGAATACCGGCATGGGATAGAAGGAAGCAACCACGACCTGCCGGGGAAGCCTCGTCCGCAAACGGGGGTGAAGATTTATGAGAGGAAGGAAGATGAGAGAAACACGAGGCCTACATGAAGAAATGGGAGGCCTATAACAAATATTATGAAAAAGCGGGGGTTAAGTTCATCGAGGGAGGCGACCAACGAAGCGGCAAACCCTAAGGCCGCCACCACCGAAGCCCAAGGTTCCCAAGCCGCCACCCGGGGAAGAAAGCGGATAGGAAGGAGGTGGAGAGAAGCGTTAAGGGGAGATTAGACACTTCCAGTAGCAGCTCGGTCTCCTAATCCCCGTGCCCCCTTCTTTCGGTTGGTGCGTGAAGTTATGCGAGGCCTATAGAACAGACTTTAGAGTCTGCACGAGGGCTGGCGGCAATGCAAGAAGCGGTGAGGCAAAGATATAGTGCAACATTTTGAAGATTCAACAGCCTGCACTATCCCGCCAAGCGGGTAACCTTAATGCGACAAGACATGAGTCTTGCGACCCGCGTTAAGGGAGAAGCATATAGAAACTTTTTGTTGTAAATAATTAAAAATTTTGTAATATAGAGCAATTTTGTGTACCTTGATGACATAAACTTGAGTAATTAGAGCAAATTAATAAGTTTTAGCTTTTATTTCGGTGAAATAGGACATTTGGGAGCGATAGAGACATGATGTCTCACGGCTCGCGCCTCGTCATAAAACAAAAAGTTAGGATTGAAGCGGAAGGAGGCGTGAGACCTCGCCTAAACTTGACCAAAACAGCTCAAATTGACCAAATAAGGGGTCGATTCTGCCTAATTTGGTGAGCCCATCACCCTTACACCATTAGTTTACCCAAATTGGACACCTTTAATGAAATGGGACTGATGTCTCACTGCTCGCCCTCGTCGCCAAAACAAAAAGTTAGGATTGAAGCGGTAGCAAGGCTGTGAGACCTCTTACCAATTCTTCACGGGACTTGTCAAAGTCACCTTCAACCTCTTGCATAGCATCTTTTAGGTAACCTAGCCTTGTTCAAGCATCTCCTATAGTCCTCAAACTCCTATTTTGACCTCGAGATAAGTTAGAATTACCCAATCCTAGGAAATTTCCAAGTCATCCAAAATTAGGGTTTCCCCCTTTTCTATAAATAGACCCGTCACTTCTCACATAGCACCCTACAAATCTGCTCCTGCCCTTCTAGCCCGATTTCCTAACTCCTCGAGGCGCTCTTGCAACCATTTGTTACCTTATTACGCAATTAATCAATGGCAACCGATTTCGGAGATGGTGCAGCGCCCGGCGCTCATCTTCTTGGCCGGCGTCGACCAAATCTTCGATTTTTCGGGGAAGGAGGTAGGCGTCAAGCAACCTTGCACGCGACCCGGCTTATAGTAGAGTCTTGGCCGAGTTCAAGCTAGGGTAGAACCCGGCGCTAGTGCAACTCCCTCCTTGTATAGGATATTTTGTTCCTAAGACCGGTCCCTGCGAGCGGCATTAGGCGATGTCCGAACATCGCCAAATACCTCACAAACAAAACCTTACTTTTGAGCCAATGGTCCTAACGTCAGCGGGACCAAGTACTTCTCTTTCAACAACGCCCTGGCAATCTTTCTCACCCACCGTGCGGAGAACATTGTGGGGAAACCTCTATTCCCCCATGGGCGTGGATCCATTAGCCGTAGCGGCCGAGAACAGCGGCTCCTCACACGATATGAACGGGGCGGGGAAGGGAAGGAAGAAGACTTCGGATGAGCGGAATCGAGGAGGAGGAAGACGATGTTGAGCTCGACCCGGCCGAGAGGAAGCGGCGACAAGCGAGCGGGAGTGGCAAGGCGAAAAGAAGCTTGGCGGACTCGAGTCTGGCGCCACCCCCGGGTTAGGCATCACAAGCCTGGCTCCCATTATCGCCGTCGAAGGTGAGGAGTTTCTACTCCTGGCGACATTCAAAACCTCCCGAGTGCGAGGGAAAGGGAGTAACCACACGAAGAGTTGCTGCACCAACTCGAAGAGCGGACTTGGGCGACTTCATCGTCCGGAGAGAGTCGACTTTCCCCTCCAAGTAGAAGCCGACACTTACACGGGAGAGTTTACCTCCGACATCAAGCCCCTCGGCAACATCCAGGCCAGATCATGGAAGCGGACAAAGAGGCCGAGAACAAGCTCTCGAGCCGGAGGAAGAGTTCCTTGCTCTCCAGAGCGGATGGGGATCCGCTATGCGCGACCTCAAACATCCTAACGGAAGCTCGTCCCCGAGAACCTCCCGGGATAGACAGCGATTGACCTCGGGGAGGGCTTCAGCTTGATCCAAGGACTACAGGGGAGCTCACCACGGTGGAGGTTGATGATTTCCGGGCGCAACCGCGAGCTGGATACTGCAGAGTGGAAGAGGACCCATCTCGCAACGACAGGTCATTACGCTATTACCCGCCATTGCGGATGGATGGAAGAATAGCGGTTATCCACCGCAGTTCACCCCTGTGAGGCTGAGGAAGGAGTATCGTTCGCGATTGCACTCTCGAGTCGGCCCGGCATGCGGCTACCCCTAACACCGGTATGCAATCACGGTGAAAAAGCGGTAGCACTCGGCGTCTTCGACCGCCATACCTTACAAAGGCGGCAAGGCAAGGTGTCGATGGCGGCGACTTACACCTCCACCGAGAATAGAAGATTTAGCAAAGAGCATTACTGGGTGGATCTCCGCCAATGTCATAGGAACTTGGGCCATTCGGTGGGAACAGCCCAAGTGAAAAAAAGTTCTTGGAGGATAATCCATCTTCACCAGGCATCAAGTGAAGTGATTAGCGGTAGTTGCAAGTTCTTGTATTAGTGTAATATAAAATATAAATATAACATTCTCTTGCACTATAAATGTTATTGTTGATACATTTTGTGTCCCCTCAACCATGCCAACAAACATAAATAATGCAAGAAAGCAAGGAAAACTAACCATGTAGATATGAACCACTTGTGTATGCGGCTAGAGGCCTAAGCGAGGAGAGCGACAAGCTACGGGGAACTTCTGAGGAAGCGAGCCCGCCTGAGGCCACGAGCAAGGAACACCGCTTGAAGAGTTTGGACAAATGACTCGGAAGAAGAAATATGTCGCAAATGAGGACGGACCCTCGAGCGGATAAAAGGCCTTGCTAGCCGCTGTAAGCAGGAGCGAGTTCGGTGGTAGCGCTCAAGCTGCCGCAAGCATCGGCTTTTCGGAGAAACGGTAGAGACAGGGAAGAGGAGCAAGAGGAAGGTCCCCGGCTTGGACTCCTCGGAGCTCAAAGCTCGGTGGGACTCGGGTCGAGGGAAGAAGAAGAGCGGAACCAAAGTCCGGCACAAAGGCGGAGGAACCACAGGAGGGGACGACAAAGGGACACAAGAACCTCGACTACCGAGAAGAAAGTAGGCGGTGATTGGGAAATGTCGTTGGGAAGGCGGGAAGCTCGAGCAATTTCGAGGCAGAACAGTCGAATATGGAAGCAGAGGCTTGGCTTGGCGAGATGGCAATACGGCAATGCCTATGGTATGAAGGATAAGGATAAAGGCGGTGGTGGCAAGCGGCGAACCTGAAGGGAGCGACGCATTTGGTGGAAGGGCTATGCCAAGGCTCATGGCTTAGCGAGGGATGCTTGCAGGTTCAAGAAGTTTGCTAAAGCCTTCAGCGCCATTACGTTCAAGAGAGCACAAGTCGGTATGATGCGGCCAGTTCTACGGGTTGCAGCAAGGCAACAAGTCGTCTGAGAAATACGAGAGGAATTTATGAGGCTAAATTTTGTATGTGCCAAAGTTAGGTGAAGCATGCGGTGGAAAGCTACATTGAAGGTCGAATGAGGAGATCCATAAGCTTGTAAAGGGCAATAAACCCTAGAACGGTATCGAAGCGAGTCAAGGCAATAAGCTTGCAAGGGACGGGACCTCGGAATAGCAGGCGAGGGAGGCCTTGATATTACCAAGATAAAGGCAAGGCAAGCAAGGCGGTTTTAGCGAGAAACGACCCGGCCCAGGACCGGCTAGAGCCCCATATAGTGGCAATCAAGGGAAACAGCGGAGAAGAAGCGAGGTGTCCTTCAAAGACAAAGCGGGAAGGGTCAAACTACTCCAAAGCGGTCGCGATCCTTTCTGCGAGCCATGCCCAAGGAAAGAGGCGATGAGTGCATAGAAAAGCGACTTTGCCGGGTGTTTCCAAGCGGGGCCATAGGGGCAATGGCCGCCCATATGTCATGAGTGCGGCGGCTAGCGAGTTGGGAGATTGGGACACTTTCGACGACGGCGGCGGCGGCGAGGCGCGACTACATTCGGGGTGAGTGTCATATCTTTGCCGCATAGATCTGAGAGCAAGCAGAGAGCCCCGGTATAAAGTAATTTCCACGTTGGGAAAGGCCAAGGCCAAGTCATTTATAGTCCTAATAGATTGGGGAAGTAGCCATAACTTTGCATCTCGAGAATGGTTCAAATGTTGAAGTTGAAACCATTAAAGTCAAAGCCAAGGCCGATTGTCTTAGCAAGTGGAGCCGGTAAAGGCGGCGCAGTAAAAGAATCAACTTTGACATCGACTTTGGGGATTAAGATCCGGATAAGGCGGAGGTAATGAGCATCGGCAAATATGACTTGATAATAGGTATGGAGTACCTTGGACCAGCGGGGCCATTATTGATTGTGGAAAGCGGAAGGTGACCTTCCCAACACCCGACAGCAAGATCATTGAGATAACAGGTAAAAAGTTGTCCCCATCATGCGGTGTATGTCTTCTAAGCGGCTGTTCAAGTGCATCAAGAGTGAGCAGGTAGCATACATCTTCAAGCTTGAGATTAGTGAGCGAATGGAAGGAAGCAAAAGAAGACAAGATGCTCAGCAAGTTGCCGAGGCAAATAGCTAAGTTGATCGCGGAGTTCCCGATCTCTTTCGGATGAGATCAAGCGGCTCCCTCCTTATAGGGGAGTCGAGTGCGAGATAGCACTTTCGAACCGGGAACAAAACCGACAAGCAAGGCTCCATATAGAATGACAACGCAGAGTTGTCGGAGCTAAAAAGCGATTTGCGAGGGCTGCTTTCGACCTAGGTTTCATTAGACCTAGTGTCTACCGCCCGTTTGGAAGCGCCCATTCTTTTTGTCAAGAAGAAGGATGGATCTTTGAGAATGTGCATAGACTATAGGCAGTTGAATAAGCACACCATTAAGAACAAGTATGCGCTTCCAAGATCGAGGCGACTTGATGGATCAGCTTCAAGGAGCAAAGATCTTCCAAAATCGACTTAAGGTGAGTTATCATCGATCACGGATAAAGGAGGAGGATATCCACAAAGACCGCCGAGGCCTTGATTATGGGCATTATGAGTTCGCGGTGATGCCTTTCGACTATCAAATGCCCCTTAGCGTTCATGAGGCTCATGAGCGATATCTTGAGGAGTTCTGGACACCTTTGTGATTGTTTTCTTTGATGACATTTTGGTGTATAGCGAGATCCCTTGAAGAGCACGTGCAACACTTTGAGAAGGGTGCTAGAAGTTGAGGAGGCACCGGTTATGCGCCAAGTTGTCGAAGTCATCTCGGCGGACCCGCCAAGATTGAAGCGGTGATTAGGTGGGTCGAAGAAGAATGAATGCGAGGTCGGGAAGTTTTTCGGTCTAGCGAGGGTTTTCACAGGGGAAGTTAAGTGAAGAACTTTGCTAAGATAGCAGCCCAGATTAATCGCACTGACGAGGGGTAGAAGGTGAAAAGATTGGGTAGAGCATTGGCACAAGAAAGCCCAAAAGGGATTTGAATTGTTGAAGGAAGCTTTAACAACAGCCCCAGTCTTAACCAGGGACGGGAGAAAGATAAGCTTGTAGCAACGGATGCGATACAAAGATAGCTACAGTGCGGTGCTTATGCAAGAAGAGCGTGTGGTAGCGTATGATTCCAGAAAAATGAACGAGCCAGGAGACGCTACCCAACGCCACGATCGTGAATTGCTTGCGGTTGTCGGGCATTAAGAATATGGAGGCATTATCTCTTGGGAAGGAAGTTCCAATTGGATACCGACCATCGAGCCTCCAATATGTATTCACGCCAACCACACCTCAATCTGAGGCGGTGGAGATGGATGGAGTTCCTCGAGGAATCACGACTTTGATATAGTCTACAAGCGAGGAAACTCAATGTGGTAGCGGATCGCTTTCAAGGCATCCCCGACAACTAGAGTGCATTACAGCGCAATTTCGGCGGCTCTCCGGCGACTTTGGTAAGAGGATTGAAGAGTCCTTGCCAGCGGATGTGGATTTCGGGGAAGTATGGGCAAGCCTCTCTAAGGAGGCTAGAAACAGGATAAAAAGCGGGAGGCCTTCAAGCATTATAAGAAGGAAGGCAACCTGTTATACCATAAGAACAAGTTGTGCGTACCCGAATCATCGGTGTAAGGAAGTTGATCCTCCATGACCGCGCAACAGCCCAATAGCTGGCCATGCGAGGATTCATGAAAACATATTTCAAAGTCTTGCGGCGCTATTATTGGCCAGGAATGAAGAAGCAAATAGCTCGCTACATCAAGGAATGTCAGCTATGCCGGCCAGACGAAGGCGAAGGCGGCAATTCCGGGGCATTAGAGCCATTAGCGGTGCCAAACGCTAAGTGGGAGGTAATCGGCATGGATTTCATCACAGGACTCCCAAAAACGGCGAGAGGCAAGGATGCCTTGATGGTAGTGGTCGACAAGTTGTCAAAGATGGCACATTTTGTGCCTTGCGGGACCACCGAGTCTGACTATGGATACAACAAAGCTCTTCACCAAAGAGATCTTGGGCTTCATGGCATGCCAAAGGAGATTATCTCCGAGAGATCCGAAGTTCATGAGTGCCTTTTGGCAAGACCTCTTTGCGACAATTCAGACCAAGCTATCCATGAGCACGGCGTATCATCCTCGAGACGGATGGCGGGACGGAGGCGGACCAACAGGATCTTAGAAGACATGCTCTGAAACTATGTCGGAATAAGCAAAGTATGTGGGAAGAATTTATTCACTTGGTGGAGTTTGCATACAATAGCACCAAGCGGGAATCGTCCCAAATGTCGCCATTTATGATCAATTATGGCTATCGATTGCCTAACTCGGACACTTGGCACAACCCCGTGTCAAAAGTAGAAGTTTCAAGGCAGATGTTGGCGATATCGGCGGCTTCGTGGAAGAGGTTCGAGGGTATCTGCTAGCAGCAAAAGTCGACAAAAGAGCATCGCCGATAAGCATCGAAGCAGTAAGAGAGTTCAAAGTTGGAGATGATGTATGGCTCAAGATAAAAGGTGAAGCGGTGAAGCTTCGGGATTGGCAATTGCAAGAAGCTTGCTCAAGGTGGGCTGGACCCGGGGAATAATCAAGAGAGTAGGTAATCAATCCTACAAGTTAGAATTGCCAGCACACCTAAAGATTCATAAGGTCTTCCACGTGAGTTTGTTGAAGAAGCATACTCCAAATCCAGACGAAGTTTTGGACACTCCAACGTTGTTGGAAATGACGGAGGAGCAGCTGGAAATAGTTCCAGAAATGATTCTTGATAAAGCTTTCAAGAAGACAAAGGAGGTCGGAGTTCCTCAATACTTGGTCAAGTGGAAACACTTGCCGGTGGAAAGACGACGTGGGTACTTAAGAAGGATTTGGTAAGCGGTACCTACGGTTTATGGAGCAATGGGGACTGGCAAGGTCATCTCGAAGAAATCGCTCGGGCATGTCGATTTGCGTAGGTTAATTCTTGTATAGATTAATCTACGCATGCAACCTATGCTTGGTATGGGTCGCATGCGCTGTTACCGATGATGAGACCACTACGGTGATCTCTAGGGCGTGGTGTAATGTCAATGTAGGCATGACCGCGTTCCGCTTTAGGCGAGTGGAAGGTAGATTAGAAAGTCTACTTCTGTCCCACGGAAGGAGGCAGCCCTCGAGAAAAAGAGGTCATTAAGGAATGCATTGATAGGAAAGCACCTTTAGCCCCATATATGCTTTGATAGGAGGAATCCATCCTTCCGCCCCACGGAAGAAGGATATCCTCCATGTTGGGCAACTAGAGGTGTAGGCATGGCGGCATATAGGCATATATAGTGGCTGTCTCCCGGCCATTATGGAAGATTCATCCTCTTCCTACGCGGGAGATTAGCCATGCATTCATGTAGATAGGTGGGGTGGTCACCATATAACCAAAATTTATTAAACAATTAAAAGCGGTACTAGCGTAGTGTCGACTGCCAGAGGCCGGTGGAAGCTCGGGAGGGCAAGGAGGTCGAGCTCAAGACTTGCAACACAAGTTTTGTTGGAATGTGTTGCAAGGAATGAAGAGTACCTCGGGGCCGATAATTATAGATATGAAATGCTGAAATTTTGTCTAACTTAACATAGTGAATAACTTGTTAATGGTGTTATGAATTGATAAGTATTCCATAATATAATAACGTAATAATGTTCTAAAAGTAATTACCTTAGAGTAATCGCGATAAATGTATAAAGATTATATTGTAGGTATCACGTTGATTGCGGGTTGCGGGTTAGGAAGATCCCAAGGTGGGGAGACCCACGATCTTTGCGGACGGACATCATTTCAAGGTGGGGAGAATGTGGCGTTCAAAGCCCCGATTATCGCTCCCGGGGCGTACATTGTCTTTGCCCGTCAAGCGTACCGCCACCCGATTGGCGTGTATGCATAGCGGATAGCCGGTAAAGTAGCCCTGGGGGCAACTTGCTAGGAGTGTTCATATATTATTAATGTGCACATGTGCACATTAATGAGGGCACACCTTTCCATGTTGGCATATTTTGCCACCTAGCCACTAAAGGCAAGTGGGGCCTTTCAATTATCCCACATGCCAAATTGGGTAATTGGAAACCCTAGCCTAAACCCCATGTCTATTTAGGGTAGGAAAACCCTAGCTTGCTAGTTTTTAGTCCTTAGGGTTTTAGAGCTGGTTTTGGCTGCCCTGGGAGCCAAAACAGCCTCCCGAGCGGCCCCCTTAATTGCGCCATCGGTTTCCACAATTCGATCAGCTCGGCGGGATGGTTGAACTCAGGTCAGGAGGAGCCACTCAAGGATCAGGTATTTGGTCAATTTAATAGCTTAAACCGTCTTCTAGTCATAGAATCGGTGGGTTTAGACTATTAAATTGCCCATAGTAATTATCTAGATCTTAGATCTCGGACACTAACTAAAGAACCTAACTCTATGATTGGATCTAGTTCTTTAGTTCTTACGTGATATATTTGGATGATGTATTTTTTGTGAACTCCTTGTATTGGGAAGGGGGTAGAGGCCCTAAAGCTTGTAGTTGATGCTCCTAGAGTAGCCTCTCTAGCACCTTGTAGATTAGGCACACTGTGTACAAGAGCCACACGGGTTGTGGGTGAAGGGGCCGGGCCCTAAAAAGGAGGTTCATGTCGACTCTTGAGCGATCCCCACGTGTGTAAAGCCTACCGGGATCATTGTGACTAGGTCTAATGGCTTACCCGAGTGCGGGTAAGGCATGGGCTCATTACCCGTGAAGTGGTGTACACTTTCCGGTGGGTTCGGTCGAATACAGGCGGTGGCCCTCTAGTCACCTTGAGTTAGCATGTAGATCTCGGGAGGAGTGATCCCTACACGCCCCATCGGGCTGGGAGGATGAGACCGAGGAATAGCCCCCTTGGCTATGCATCCGGAGCTGCTACGGTCGAGGTCCCAACACTTTTCAGCCTACTCGCAAAGTGTGTGCGGGAGGGGCGGATGGAGTGGACAACCCTATGCCATGTTCTTATGCCCGCCAAATCCATTGCCATGAATTACATGCCTTGAACTACGGAGACCCAAGCCGTCGGTCATCCTTTGAGTGAGCCTTGGGTAGGATCCCCTATGTGATGTGCTGATCTTTGTCTATGCAGGATATGGGGACCATCCCGAGATAGTCACGGGATGTTGATGTATGTTACTCTTGACATGTATGTTTACGCTTCGCGACTAGGTAGGCCCTGAGGGAGACGGGGTAGAATGACACCTTCACTCTCCCCACTGAGACTCGTTACGGGTGCAGTGATATGTGGAGGGCCCTGTATCAGCATGGAGCTGGTGTGGGGGAAGAACTCCTGTTTGTATACGGTGAGTGCACCGTATACGAGTAGGGGACGTCACAGCGGCTATGGCAGCCGGCTATGGAGGTCCTGCCCAGAAAAGAGAACCAGCCTATGGCGGCGCCGCCATACACAGGCGGAGGAAGAAATACGTCTCATATTATTGACAGAATTTTACAGTAATTCGCCCCAGGCGTGTATTACGTCAGCCACAAAAGTTTCGAGGCTGTCCACAGTATTGAGTGAAACTTGACATTCATTTTGAAGAGTTTCAAACGTTTTTTGTAACGAGTTCTCCTTGCAAAACTGCAAAATAATCTTGATCACATCACGGGCCTCGATTTCAAGGGTAGACATCCCACTTTCTGATAGAACTTTGTTGCCGGAACCTCTGGTCGACAAAATGCTATCAAGCTGTCCGCTACCTCCAGATCTTCCCGCTGCCGCCCCTTTTATAAAAATAGTTGGAGACCTTTATTAAAAGGCCAACGATTAGTAGAAAATCCCTTAAAGGTTTGAAGCCTTTAGGCCTACATTAGATAAAAAGCTTTGCCTTTATTGAATGCATAACCTTATCGTTCAATCGCCCATTCTAACTCACAATATTAACAATAGGGATATTAACAATAGGGATAGTTAAATGCTTGGCTCAAGACTTGGCGTAGATATTTCTGTTTTTCTTTCTCTTTCTCTTGCTCCACACAACCACTCCCTCGAGCACCACCGTATCAATTCCTCCCCTTCCTGGGATTGATCATCCTCGATCAAGAAATTATATGGCAAATTTAATGCAACGCAAGTCCACGGTTGCAACCCTGATTGAGTCCACAAACATAAAATTTCAAGTCCAGCCCTTTAGGCTAACCCTTAGGCTAAAAGTTACAAGATCAACTATTATGCTGCAGTCATAATAGCTGTCTCAAGACGTACATTAAACAAACTTAAGGATATAGAGGATCAGAATCAAACGAATGTATTACAGTTCCTTGAGAATCAAGATTTTTTGCTATGAAAAGAATCTTGAAAGGAGCACCTTAGAATCCCCTAAGGCAGTCTTAACTCAGATATTCAAAAGTTGGCTTTTGATTTGGAAGCAGTATTTTTAGAACATAATCCTTAATTGTAATTCTAAACTCCAATATGTACATGGACTTTTTTCTGGTTGAATGATGTGGTTATGAATTGCTTTCTTCCTTGTTTCCTTACCATTATACCAGGAATGGTAAGGAATGTCCTCTTGATGTTTAGTTTTTGCCCCTTTAACACCTGCACTGATTTCACCAAGAATGTCCTCATAGCCTTCAAGCTTAGAAAGCTCCATTTCAAATCTTGCATCCAAGGCACCAAACACTGAACTTTGATCTTTCCCATCTCTACAAGCAAGCTGCACATATAGGTTTATATTCTTCTCAGCATCATCCCAATCTTCAACTAAACCAGCTCATTTCTAGATCCCTCTAAGTTTTCTGTAATATTTCTCATTCTGTATATAGTCCGATATGATGGCATCATAGTTAGACATCAGTTGATAAACTTTTGCAATCCATCTAGAAGCAGAAATATTGGTTCCAGCCATGATCACGTTCTTACATGGTCACCCTGAAAATATAAACAAACACATTCTTACAGATCTGGAGAATCGTTGAAAATTTCTGTCATGTATACACAGTAGCCCTCAAAGACAAGAAATCATATATCAACGAACAACAGTTTATTATAAAACGACCATGGTTAGACTATACAAACTTTTAACCAAAATTTCTCTGTTGAAGTAAGTATTAGATGATAACGAACTGAAAGTATTCAACAGGACGACCATAGCATAGCACATGTACTATTCATTACTTTGCAAATAGAACATAAGTCGTTATTAATTATAGTGGGTCTCATTCCATTCCCACTTTTTTTCGGAACCCTGTTATTTTACACAAAAAGGAGCACCCCGACTCGAAAACTGTCCATAATTCGAATTTTTGTCTGTTAGTATGCATCCAAGCTCTCTTACAGTTTTCTCGGATAGCGAGTCGAGAACACGAACAATGCAACTCAAACATAGGAATTTCATTACAGATTGAAACCAAAGTTCTAGTTGAAAAAGATTCTTAGGTGAACATTTTGGCTCTGTTTTCTTAGGTGGGTAGACAAGAGATCACAAATTCCAACAAAAATTAAGCAAAAAAATACCACCAAAAAATACTAGTTTTGAGATACCTTATATTTATAAATGGGCTCATTACAATATATATTACAGTGGGTGAAGAGACCATAGTGGTCGTATGGGCACAATGATTACACCCTCTTCACACATGAACCACCTAGTGCAAAGGGCGCGTGGAGCTCTCTCCAAGTCACGGAGCAACTTACATTGTATGAGGAGTTCCTTCATGGGCCACGTGCTTGTATGTCCAATTGATGTCACCACCCTCTTCTCGGCACCTTTCTTCAATGAACTGGTCTTTTCATTGCTCCCAAGCATGTACCATCTGGTCAAGATAAGGACTGCAAAAGACAAAATCAAGTTAGTCAAGTGATGCTACAGGCAAAAAAAATAAAATAAAACACAGTTCTTAGGGCCATTTTTGGAAAATATAGGCCTGAGAGCCTTTCTCGACTCGCGAGTCGAGAAAGGCAGCTCAGAGGGAAAAACACAGGTCAGAAGGCCTTTCTCGACTCGCGAGTCGAGAAAAGCAAACCTCAAAAAAAAGCGGGTTTTAGGGGTGGAAGGCCTTTCTCGACTTCAGCGAGTCGAAAAGGTAACAAAAAAACCACCGGGTTTTAGGGGTCGGAAAGGCCTTCGAGAAAGGCAACCGAAAAAAAAAACGCAGTTATAGGGGTGAAAGGCCTTTCGACTTTCCTTGGTCGAGAGAAAGGCAACTCAAAAAAGCGGTAAAAGGGGTTCGGAAGAAGGCCTTTCTCGACTTCATGAAGAGAAAGGTAGCTCAAAGCGGCGAGGGTTTGAGGGGGCCTTTCTCGACTTCATGGAAAGTCGAGAAAGCGACCAGAGTAAAAAAGGCAATTTCAAGGGCCGGAGATTATTTTTGCGGAGCATCATTTTATCTATCTATCCATCTAATTTTCCACCATAGTTTATTATTCTATCACACCATAGTTTATTGTTTTTCTCACAGCACATTAGTATTTAGCACACATTAGTATTTAACAATTGTTTTTATACTAGCACACATTAGTATTAGCACACATTAGCATTTTTATACTAGCATAGCTTAATTAGCACACATTAGTACTTTATACTACCACAATTTCATAATACACGCATTAGCATACTAGCACATGGTGCAGACAAAGCAATATATAGTTATATAGTATAGTATAGCATACTAGCACATGGTCCATGCAAGCAATATATAGTATAGCCATGCATCATTTCCTTTGAAATAAAGTGAACTAATTTAAAGTATAGTATAATCTTGTATAGACCTATGTATTAAATCTATTAATATGCATTAGACCTATTAATATGTACTTGTCCCCATTTTGTGTCTTAAACCTTCAAAATGGGTTAAACAAGGTGTAAAATATATATCATGATCTTTGCAAAGTTAATTTTTCCCTTAGAATAAGAATATATGCCTAGAAAAGGTGCACCATGACAACAACATAATGTTTAACGTATGAACATAGTAGCACACACATAAAAAGAGAAATTGGGGACACGTCAAAATGTAATCCTATATTATTAGTATTTATTTTACACTTTCTTTTTCAGCGTATTATTTTACCCCGCTTTTTTCTAATACCCCGCCTTTTTTTCCCGCCCGTGCTTGAATTTTAAAATTTGGTACATACCTTTGAGACGAAGATCCTTTGTACCACTTGAACTCTTTGTTTCCGGAAGAAGCTCCCATAGCCATAGCTCCCACCGGAATTGACCCGCAACCGCTATGGAGAGTCGAGATCCAAAAAATTATGACATAGGGCTCAAAATTTTTTATTTTCCCAAGCCGAAGCCATGGTCTAGTTTTCAAACTCCCCCGATCCGGCCGAGCAAAGGATTTGGCAGAGCAAAGGACAGAAAGAAGGAGGCAGATGAAAGAATGCAGATGATAAAGATCCGGCAGATGAAAAAATGCAGATGCAAAGCATCCGGCAGAGAGGGCAGAAAGAAGGAGGCTTCTCTGAATCCATTCGTCCATTCTTCTCTGAATATAAGATATAGAAGCTTCTTCTCTGAAAGATCCTCCGCTTCTCTCACTTTCTTCAACTCCGGCACCCTTCATCTCATTCTTTTCTCGCCAGATCATTTAATCATGGGCGGCAAGGAAAGAGTCATAACCGCTGGATGATTGGGCGAAAGAAACCCAAAAGGATCGGATTTAGGGCTAAAATGCTGCAGCGGCGAGAAACAGGGCAGAATGAGATGATGAGGGAGTAGAAACGGCTCGAAATCGACCGGTTCTGGGCACCCAAAACCAAATTTTTAGGAGGAAGAGAAAGATTGGGAGAAAAGAGTTTGAATTTAATTTCGAATCAGGGGCAAGTTTCTCCGCCACCAGCGATTGAAGCAACAGATGCAAGCAGAGCATTTTGGATAACAGTTTTGGATAACAATAACAGGGATAACGCATATATGTTAATATAAGGGTACCTTCGCACTCGCCGTTAAGTTAGGATTCCGTTAAGATTTTAACTGAATTTGTTTTCACACCAGCAGTTAGGTTAGTTTTCCATTAGCTATTTTATTTAACATTCTGTTAATTTTTTTAACCTAAAAGGGTTAATTTAAGTTGGGTTCACACTAGTCTAAGTTAAGTTAGTAAATTTAACTGAATCTTAACCCAAAATCGAAAATACATTGAAAATTAAAGTGACCTCGAAAGGTCACTATAACTTTTTTTAACTTTTTTAACGCAGGTGTTGTCGGACGGAGCTGCTATCGAGCTATCGAAAACTGGAGAAATGGCGGACGGGAGATCTCGAGCTCGAACTGGAGCTCCCATCAGAGGCCAAGGTCGTGGCATAGGTCGTGGCATAGATCGTGGTCGGACAATAGCTGCAGGTGGCCGCAATAGCAGTAGGTCTGCTTCTTCCCAAGCTACATCAGAACAACAGGACGACCTCCCTTGGAGCAGGTCTGCTTCTTAAACCTAAATGGCCAAGAAGGCTTTGGTATGAATGGGCATGTGGGTACTGTGTTGGCCTGGAAATGTCGACCCAGTATGAGCATCAGACATGCCTTCGAGTAATAGGATCCATTCCTGTTGTCTGTTGTTAGCCTCATCCCTGACAAGGGCGATGTAGGCCTGATCAAAAGCAATATCTGGCTTCAAAAATATATTTTCACTAAGATAAAGGGAAGGCATGTACCTACAATGATGTAAATTCCTTTACACTTTAGATTTATGGCAGGCTACTCTTTAATGTACGTTTGATCTATTTGATAGAATGCGGGATGAAGGCATACTTCCAAATGGTATCACCTTTACCTCCATACTTACCATGTGCAGCCATGCTGGTCTTGTGGAGAAAGGAAATGAATAATTCCAACTCATGTACTCAAAGTATGGGATCAATTGACCATTATTCATGTATGGTTGATCTTCTTGGTCAACCAGCTAGCTGATGCAGTGGGAATGATTAAGACCAGCCAGCCAGCTAGATGATGCAGTGGGGCCAACCAGCTAGATGATGCAGTGGCAATGATTAAGACCATGCCTCTTAACCCAGATGCAGTGATATGGTTTACTATCTTAGGTGCACATCCTCCACAGCTATAATGTCAAAGCTTAGAAAGCTAGTCTGATGTTGGAAACTGTCTGCATCATCATGGGAAATAAGACCTGAATGGACAGTGAGGTCTTGGCTCAATCTCCCTTTATCTTGCGTAGGGTACTTCAACAATGACAAAATAACTTTATCACCAAGCATTGAAGGAACTTCACTTTCCAGAATTGCACCAGCTTGATCAGTTCTTGAATATCTATATGACAATTTATTGGCTGAACCAGCAGGAAGAATCCGCGGATAGAGTGTTTGGTAAAATGTCAAGGGATAAAAGGAATCCCCAGAATTGACAGCGGAAACACTGCCAACAAATATGCTTCTTTGTTTCAAGGAAAGGGTGAGGGGAATGTAGCCACAAATTCGAGCAATGCACCGGTCCTTTTCTCCCCCAAGGCATCCCACCATACAAAGTTGTCCAGTGGAACTTTCCCACGGACCAACCTTTGCAAAGCGTGAGACCATCAAGAGCTGAACTTTCGGATGCTAGATGCTGACCCATCCTTTGGTCTACTACTCGTAAAAGCGGCACTCACATTGGCCTTCAATTCACTCTTGGCTCCAATGAAGTCCACACATTTAACATCTTCTTGGCCGGATATGACCACGGGGAGTCATTCCTCGGGTAGTCTTCAAAAGGTCCAACTCTCTGCTACAAAATTCCTCGGACTTCTGCATTGCCAATTAGGCATTATATCTTGCGATTCCCCACTTAAAACTTGCTGAAGGGTGGCACAAAAGTGATCTTCCTTGTACAATTCAGTGGCCAAATGTGGCATTATTTTCTCTGTACAAGCACTTTCTACTAGACTTCCCTTTTTAATCGATAGATTGAATATGCTCCAAAATTTGTGAAGACATGCTTACCTTGTCAAAGTGAACATTAGTCTTTGAAGCTTGTAAAGGACCCTTGCATATCCCTGGTTCGTTAGAAAGCTCCGTAGGGTATTGCATCCTTAGCATGAGGTCACATGACTTTGTAGCGAGAATCACGCTTACCTAAGGCAAAATCCGACCATGGATCGGACTGGTTGGAACTTCTTTTTGGAAGGGAAGTGAAACCCAGCATACATATTCTTCGATCATCATTGCTTTCTGTGTAGATACCCTCCATGAGAACAGTGAGGATGCTAGTAGTTGGATACATGGTGAATTCCTGATGGAAGTCATCCATGTAAGATAAACCCATGTGTGCATTGATTGCCAATTTAAGAAGCGCACTTTCGGTCTTACGAATCTCTATTTTTATCAATGTTGACATCGTAATCGGAAGGATGTAATGTGCATATAGGTCAATGTAGTGCTGGCAAAGCTTGCCTTCGAGTCTTTGTTGGTGTTGGATGCAAATCAGCCTGCAGCTTATGCATTGATGGCAAACATCTATGAGAGTGTAGGCATGAAGTAAAACATGAGGAACCGATGAACATATGGGCTTGTAAAGAACTAGGAGAAAGTTGAGGATTGACATTATTGCAGTCCTTTAAGGAGAGGAATGTGTTAGAGGCCAAAAGTGTGCTACTACATGAAGATGATGCAGCCTTTATTGATCTTAAGTGCAGCCTAGATCTGTCAGTGCAGTAATCATTTGTGAGCAAGTACATTCTGTCTGGTTTGATTTAGAATGAGATTCTTGTGGTAATTGGTTGTCAGGTCATTTTATTGCTGCTGTAGGTAATGATGCCCATTTGTACTATAAAAAATAACAGGTGAAGGTAATAAAACTTGCGCTTGCATTTGCTTGTTGCTTGTTCATTTGGATGCAAGCTTGCTGTGGGAAGTTCTTTTGAAGCACATTCTGTGTTTTCTTCCTCTTCTTTACTTGCATAGAATGTTGTTGCAGAACATGTCTGCCTGCTGCAAGCTTCTTGCAGTGGACATTTCCATATAAGGGTAGTCCAACAAGCTTTCTGGAATCACAGAAACCTATTTGCAGGGAGGCCATGTAAAGATGTTTTCTTTTTGTAGCTTAAGAAATTGTCACATGTTATCTGAATGCCATTTTATGTTTTCTATTCATGTTCAGACAATGACCACTATTTTTCTGCTCATAAATGACCAATAAGCAGTACATTATGTCATTGGTCAAGCTGTCTTGCTCATGTTCATTATAATGAGCAGTACATTATGTCATTGGTCAAGCTGTCCTGCTCATGTTCAGAAAAATATCAGCCTATGTGTAGCTTACATATTCTGATATTGGTTCCACATAATAGAACACCTAGAGCCCAACACAATGGTAGGCTTTGAATCCAATGATAAGCTTTGAATAACAAGTTCATTATGTCGTGTTTTAATGAGATAGAATATATGATCAACAAGTGCACGATATCATGATGGTAATGAGTTCATATGTTACTTTGTTCATGGCACAAGAAGAGGACAATTGTTTGAAGCACTTAATAGAAAACAAAAATAAAACTTAACGGAGGTATGTGCGAAGGTATTGCTGTTAGCATTAAGTTAAAAAAAATAACCTAATGGACGAATGTGTGAAGGCATTGCCGTTAGCCTTAAGCTAGACTAACTTAATAGGCACCTGTGCGAAGGAATTGCCGTTAGCATTAAGTTAGCACTAACTTAACTAAGGCAAGTGCGAACACATTTTTATTTTATTGTTAAGTTAAAAAAAAAATAACCTAACTTGTTCTAGTCTGAAAGGATTTAACTAGTTTCCGTTAGGTTAAAGTCTTAACGGAAAGTTAACTTAGTCTTGGTGCGAACACAAGAGTATCTTATAAGTTTAACTGGCAGTTAAAAAAAATAAACTTATTCCTAACTTAACGGCGGGTGCGAAGGTACCCTAACAGGGATATAATGATAGGAAGAGTTAATATTGGTGGAAGGCAGGGCATCCTCAGCATTCGAAGCAGAGAGCCGGTCTTCGCCCTGAAACTCAGCCAGACAGACCGCACAATCGGCCCCCTCCTTGAGCCCTCGAACGGATTTGTACCAAAAACCTGGCAGCGTGTCTATGAATGCCTATTCCACTCCGGCGTCGTGTAGATGGAAGAGCTGCTGCAGCTGCCCCTGTAGCGACGTGATCGAATTATCCTCCTCCCTCCTGCTCTGCCTCGCGAAGCATCTCGCCAGCAAATGTAGTTTTATCAGGGATATGAAGAGTTAGCTATTATATCCCTGATAGGAAGAGCGTTTATGCAGTTTTGGAATGTGATAATGAAGAGCAAGATGAGCCAGATCTATCTCCCTTGCAGGGCATGAAATCGTAGGTGCCTTCTCGACTCGGTAGTCGGGAAGGATTATAATGTTTACTTCTTTGAGTTTTATTCTTATTTTTTTGTGTATAATGTTCAATGGGCGCCCAACAAAAGAAATATTTGGGCCCGTTTCTTACCTTGGGCATCCGCTCATGGGGCTTCTGCTGAAGGATTGGGGAGCACGGAATGGAGGAATCATGCCCATTCTCGCCTCACGAGGCGAGAAAAAATTTCTCAACATTGTCTAAATTGTTTAATTATTTATTGTCTAATTAATTAGTTAATTAATTATATTATTTAAGCTGTCTAATTAATCTTTTTATTTTTTTGAATGGTTGTTTAGCCATGGAACCCCCCTCCCCTTCTCCCCCTTTGCCCCTCCTCCTCTTCCCCATGCCCTGCCCCTTCCCCTCCCCTTTGCCCTTCCCCCTCCTCCCCTTCCCGAGGAAGACCCTCCCCTCCCCCTCCCCTTTGCCCTTCCCCTCCCTCCGCTTCCCGGAAGACCCTCCCCCCTCCCCTCCCCTCCCCCCCCTCCCCCCTCCCGTTGCCCTTCCCCCTCCTCCCCTTCCCCTCCCCTCCCCATTTGCTCGGCCCCTTCTCAACTAGTGGTTTGTAAAATTTATGAAGAAAACAAGCTACCCAGTTCTTTGTGTGTGATGTCTAATTCTATTCAAGCATTCAATTCAGAATTTTTTTTTCTATAGTATGAGTCCCATTTTCAGTCTAAGTCCCAAATTTCGAGATTTGACCCACTTTAATTAAATGCGACTTACATGTGTTAGTTTTAGCTTTGTGTATAAACATTTGTTGTTTTGGCCTAATGATTGCATGATGTGTTAACCATGGCATTAGTGTGCTTGCAGTATAATGTTGTACTATGCGAAATAGAAGGCCTTGAAGCAGATAAGGTGACATTTTTTTCTCTTCTTAAAGGATGTCCAAGTTCTGATTTGCAATCTCATGTTTGCGGTCAATTTTCCCTTTATGTTTGTTGCCATTTTCCTCTAGACCAAATTCAGACATGTCCTTTACAGTTTTCCCTGTAGCATCTTTGGTTTCAAATTCATCACTGCTAGCAATAGAAGCATCATTATGAGTATTCTGTATGCTGCTCAAGATATTTAGTTTTTGAATTAAGTTCACCGGGAATGTCCTCTTGATGTTTAGCTTTTGCCCCTTTAAAACCTGCACTGATTTCACTAGGAGTGTTCTCATAGCCCCAAGTTTAGAAAGCTCCATTTCAAATCTTCCATCCAAGGCACGGACCGAACTTTGATCTTTCTAAATCGACAAGCAAGCTGCACATACAGGTTTATATCCTTCTCAACACCATTTCAATCTTCAATTAGATCAGCATTCTGTGTACAGTCCGGTATGATGGCATCATGGTTAGACATCAGTTGATGAACTTTTGCAATCCTCCTAGAAGTAGAAATATTGGTTCTAGCCATGACTATGTTCTTACAGGGTCACCCTGAAATATAAACAAACACATTCTTACGGATCTGGAGAATCGTTGAAAATTTCTGTCATGTATACACAATAACCCCCAAAGACAAGAAACCATGCATCGACGAACAATAGGTTTATTACAGCCATGGTTAGACTATACAAGCTTTTAACCAAAATTTCTCTATGGAATAAATATTAGATGATCGCGAATTCAAAGTATTGAACATAACAACTATACCATAGCACACGTACTATGTCATTACTTTGCAAATAGAACGTGTGTTAGATTTAGCTTTGTGTATAAGCATTTGTTGTTTTGGCCTAATGATTGCACGATGTGTTAACCATGACATTAGTGTGCTTGCAGTATAATGCTTACTATGTGAAATAGGAGGCCTTGAAGCAAATAAGGTCATATTTTTTTCTCTTCTTAAAGGATGTGCCTGTTTGTGTGCTATAAAGCAGGGACATCTATTCATGAGTAGATCATCTACAATTGTTTGGAAGATGATATAGTTATAGGGAACACGGTCATTGCCATGTATGCAAAGAGTGGGACTCAGAGGATACAGAATAGAATAGAATAGAATAGAGTAGAATAGAATAGAATAGAATAGAATGGAATAGAATAGAATAGAATAGAATAGAATAGAATTATTGTCCCTTGTGCCCTAAGGCCCCTGGACTTATGTAGCATGGCTGAGCTCCCTATCGGGTGCTACTAGCACATCACGCTGGTTTATTGTAGCCTTTTCTGAAGGCTTCCTTAGTTTCTATTAGTACCGGCACCCCACTTTTAATCGGCATCATGGCCGTGCAGTGATGCGTCATTATCAATCAGCTTTTAACTGAGCATTTTGTGGACGTCTATGCCTCGCCTCTTGGGCGGTTCATATTATAAGCCCTCTTTCTTTGTGTGCCTCTCGATGCCTGGTCGTCATTTCCTGGATTGCATCTGCCAGATCTCTCATTGTTTCTGCCCTTATCATCAGGGTGTGCACTGGATGTCCCCATCTTATGTTTCTGTATTTGTTTCTGACGTCACCGTTAACCAATGGAGGTGAGAGCATGGGAAAGGACTATCAGATACCTAATAAACACACCGTATATCATGATTGTTAACGGTGTGTTTGCCCGCACCTTAAATTCCTGTTTATGCCACTGTCTGAGGATCCTTTCCTATTTGTCCCATTCCTTATCTGTTAGCCCTGATCCCCATGCTTCAGCCCCATATAATTGTGTCGTTGCGACCACTGCACTGAACAAATAGCACTTGATCTTCCAGTCGATTATTCTACTTTTGTTACAGAAATTTTTTCATACTGAAGAAACTCCCAATGGCTTATTGAAACATTGCATCCGACCGAAAATGACTATTTTGGTCCTTGCAAGGTTTACCGTTAATCCCGTTCTTTCACAGAAGATCTCTAGTAGTTTTAGTAATCTGTGCATCCCCTTATTCTTTGTGGCCATCATGCTTAGGTCATCAGCATATAACATTATAGGTACCTTGGTGTCTCCTAATGTCGGGGCGTCCGTGTCCCCTTGCCGTTCTACTATGAAACCTTGTAATGCATCTATGTATATTCCGAACAATGTCAGAGATAGGGGGCACCCCTGTTTGACCCATGTATCACAGTTTATTGCCTATCCTTCTTGTTCCATTTTTGCATATACCTTGTAATATAGTCTTGCAATTGCTCCTACCATTTCCCCTGGTGCCTGCATGTCTATCAGTCTCTGTAGGAGCTTTTCCCTCAGGACTGTGGAATGCCTTTCTAAAGTCCACAAGACAGCATACTACCTTCCTTCCCTGGGCTCTATTCTGTTCTATTAGTATCCGAAGGGTTACTAGATGGTCTGTGGTTGAGTGTTCCGGTCTGAAGCCTGCCTGTCCTTATGCCCTCGGGTTTCCTGTTTCTGCCCACTGTTTTAATTTACTGTCCAGAACTTTTCCAAACCATTTTGCGAAGATATAGCTCACCATTATTGTCCTATAGTTCCCAGGTTCCTCTCTGCTCCCCTTTGTGTAGAGATATTACCCTGTTGTATGCCCATCTATTTGGTAGCCCCGTACAGATTATGCCATTAAGAATGTCGGTGACCTGTTTTCCAATTGCTGCATCCGCACATTTTAGTAATTCCACAGTCAGTCCATAGAGGTCTGGGGCTTTGTTATTGGCCATCCTGTTTAGTGCTACCATTACCTCTTGCATGCTGAAGCACGGTTTATCCATCTCTTGTAGTGCGGGTATTGGCATTGGGGATGCCCCCGTCTTATATAGTTTCTCAAGGTATCTCTCCCATCCAATTGCTCCGATGTTGTTCTGTGTATTCTCGGTTTTCCTATTCCCCTCTCCCTTTCCTTTAAATCCCTTCCAGAAATTCCTGGGTTGTCTTTTTAGCATTTTAGCTAGACCCCATTGATGTTGTACCAGATTTTTGTTTCGCTTTGACTTCAACTTCCTTAGGTATGCCGCTCTTTCTGTTTGATATGTCTCTCTGCCTATATGCGCTCTGACTCTTCTTTTTTGTTCCCTACACTCCTCGTCATACCACACGGAGGCTTAAAAGCATTGCTCCTCCTGGGCCTCTTCCGTTTTCCGAAGACCTCTGTTGCTACCCTCACCATTATGTCATTAAGCACATTCCTATTCTCGTCTGCCCTATGCTCTCCCCATTCCCATTTTCCCATTTCTGCTCTGATAGATCGTATGAATGTATCTGCATATTTATCTTGGAAATGTATTTTTACTTTCGCCTTCTCTTTTTCCTGTGTGTTATCAACTTGAGCCTGTTCCCCCCTTTTGAATGTTAACTGCATGGGTCTATGACTTTCCCTTTTTCCCATCGGCCAATCTAGCAACACAAAGCTTGAGATGTTTTCCACTGCTTGGTCATTTATTATCACATAATCTACTATGCTTCTCCCGTGTGCATTTTGGCTCGTGAATTTCCCTGATCCTTCCCATTTTTGTATCCCGTTAGCTATAATGATCCCTGTTGCCGTTCACACTTCAAGCAGTAATTCTCCTTTGGCGTTGACCTCTGTCTTGTCTTCTGTGCTTCTCTTCCAAACCTGTGATTTTGCAGTATGTGTCCATTGTCCGTTCGCTTCGTCCATGCTCATGCAGCTCAAATTGTGAGATGGATGGACATTATGCTAAAAATCTTTTGTTCCATACAGAATGGTAGTGATATAGATGCCCAGGCAGCTAGACATACTCAGGCATGTACATGGAGGTGAAGCTATCCTACAATCTTGTATGTCATTCTTCCATTACGTATATATCCACCTCGATGTTTGTAGTAGGCCTTGTACCATGCATTGCCAATGAAACATATGACGGTTGCAAAGTCACAGAAGAAACAAAAGGCTGGAATCAGTACACTAATAAAGAAGCTTCAACTTAATTACCGAGCCAACAAGTATTTTAGTTCTGATCTTTGTTCTGCTTGGAGATATATCAGTTATTTATCATAACAGTAGCTTGCTGGGATTGGCAATTGCATATAGCTCCAATCATTCAGTTGAATCTGTCATCAACCTTAAGCCTATCTAACTGGAGAAACAATCTGCCTATTAGATTAATTCTAGAAAGATTAACTGTTATGATTAAGATCATTATCTCCAACTTCAATGAAAAAAATATTTCGGAATTGGCATTCATTTTAGATAATCTTTACCCTCTATGCAATTGTAAAATACTTGATTGGAGATGCCATTTTGAAAGACATTTGAAAGGAACTGTGCCATATATGAATTTAAAAGGTAAAATTGTGAGATAAAATCTTTTGCTCCATATAGAAAGGTAGTGATGTTTGCCGAGGAGAGGCCCCGGCACAAATCACGTTCAGCATGTACATGGAGGCAAAAATTAATTTATTGTCCTACGAACCTTTGTAAGTCTGTTCTTTCATACTTATAATCCCGCCTGGATATTTTATAGCAGGCCTTACAACATGCATTGCCAATTTTCCCTTTAACAAACCATCCTCTAACTTCAGAGAGCAACTGTCAAATCAGTAGTAAAATGTTCTTCTAAATAGCAAGCAATGGATCACATGCTTGTTCCTAGCTGTATGAATTGACATCCTGATGGCATCACAAGGACCAAACGAAGATCAGAATGATCAAGTTTTTGCGCATCAGTTCACTATATGACAACTTAACACTGCAACATTTCCAAGATATCGGCTGCAGCGTATTGTGATTATTATAAGCAAAAAAATGTACCTGTCATGTTAGACTTTTTGATGGTGCAATCTGAGTTCCAATAATATTTTTAGTCTTTGTATGCGCGTTATCATACTGCAAATAGAAATACTGCCTTTAAGTTCTAAAAATAAAACGTGAAAGGCTCAGGAAAAGGCTCCTATTCTTCAAAAACATACATCTGTACCAAGACCTTTATATTCTACATCTGGAACTTACTCATGAGACGGAGCAGGATGGCAGAACGAATCCCAGAATGATACTCTTTTCCAAGTCTTTCCACCAGTTAATGACATATTCAACGAAATTTGGACTTATTCAGATTTAATAGATAGCACTTCAAGAACGCCATTATAAGAATATATGTATTGTTTGAAAATTCTTGATTGTTATAATTTTTATAAGTTTTAATTATATAAGTTTATCTTTCAATTAAAACTATAATGGTTATCAAAGAATAAATTTGATTTCCAAACTAATTTTCATTTGAATCTATTTAGAATTAGACATTTCAAGAATATAAAAATTTCAATTTGTAGTTATTTAACAGATTCAAAATTTAGCAATCATGATAATTAAATGAAATCTGATGGGTTAATAAGCGATTGACTTAAAACTATTATTAGAATTTCACAATTTACAAATTTGTACACTTTAAAAAATACTTTTAAGAAAAGTTTTAGGTTGAAATTAATTAAATAATATAAAGTTATTGGTTTAATAATAACTATTGAATAATTTATTATTGATGAAATAAAATATATTGACATTTAATCAATAATAAACTATTCATTGTTTTATTAAACATAAACGTAGTCATTTAATTAATTAATTTCAATTTAAAACTTTCTTTAAGTATTTTGAAAAGCATAGTATTTTAATTATACAAAGTTATCTTAGATGAAAATTTAATTGTAGAAACTATGCAATACAAATTGATTGAAACAACAGAGATAATATCTTAGATACAGAAGGATTAATCGTCAACTACACAAAAATCAACAAAACGTGTCTTATCCTAACATATATGAAATTTTAACATTTCCAGAGTTTGACTTTCAAAAATTTCGAAACGGGGTTTTTTAAAATGTAACTACAAGCTTGTGCTAGGCCCTCTGAAAATTCCAGTTTTTTGCTATTTTTTGGCACACTTACTGCATAATGCTATAAATTGAACTGTAGTATCACATATTACTTAAAATGTCTCTTTTGTTTCTCTAAAAGGCATTTGTTTTCGTAGCATCTCTCAACTGGATGCATCAAAAGATTTAATAGTTGATCATACATTAAGAAATTGAATGCTAGACCAATTACTTAGGCTTAAGTAAAAGCTTTAAGTTTGAAATATACTTCTTGGATGCAGTAAAATACCTTAAAATGCCCTCACTCTCATAGTCAAATCCTAAGCTCCTGGCATTCTGCAATGTAATTAACAAAAATTAGAAAGGAACAATGATGTTGTTTCATCATTCTTTGCCAATATTAAATGTCATTAACAAAAATTAGAAAGGAACAACGATGGTGTTTCATCATTCTTTGCCAATATTAAACTACAAGGATGGTCGATACCTTCATGGGAGGGTATTTGAAAATGGAGCACGGGCCTGAGCTAGTCCAGAAGAATTGATTCTGAACCATTGATTCTGAACGATCAACTACAAAATGAAAAAATGATGCAACAGACATGAAAGTGACAAAGCACCCCATGTGCAAAAATAGACATGCAAATTGACATGGTATACATGAGGAGTTCAGAGGAACAAAAAATTATGAAAATCACAAGGAGAAAAGCCCCATGCTTGGCACAATATCATAGTTATATCTCATGTGCCACCCCTAAAACAATGCAAAAGGAAATCAGAAGCATATTAAAAGAGGAGTACTTGTATTAACAAAAGCTATCACTTTTATCATCCTATCACTTATTATTGTGTCTCAGACACCAAAATATCTTAGATTTATTGCACCACTGGCATCGATAAGAATGTTGAACAATGGTTTAGATAAACAAAACAAGGAAAGATGAATGTGTTGTAAGATGAACAGCACTGCAACATCAACGGTTGTCACCATTCATGATCCTCTGCCACTGCTACAAAAAGATAAGCATCAGGAAAGCTATCACTTATTCAATCTGAGACACCAGAATATCTTAGATTTATTGTACCACTGGCATCAATAAGAATGTTGAACAACGATTTAGATAAAACAAACCAAGAAAAAATGAATGTGCTAGAAGATGAACAACACTGCAACGTCAGCAGATCTCACCATTCATGATCCTTTGCCATTGCTGAATCGCCAAACGAGCATAATAGAGCATCAGAACCTGGATGACCTAAATCAAAAGCAAAAAAAAAAAGGGGGAGGAATTAGCAAAACAGATCATTCTAGCATGACAGCATCACCTTCATTTTCGTGTAGCAGGCAGTTGCGGCAAAACACACGATACTCACCTGATGCAAAAATCTCGCCCTAAGAAGAAAGCCAATAAGGAAGCAGTTTGCCGAGAAGTAGAGCCGTTGCCTGCGCCACGTTCAGAACAAAAAAAAAAAGGGAAAGGATTTTAGGTTTTTCTTGCCTTTTCTGTTCTGTTTACTTTTGAAAATGAAGGGTACTTTGGTTCTCTGGTGGAAATGCAAAATTTCTAGTCTAGAATTTTAGATGTCAAAAATATTTAGTAGGAAAATCCGGCATAATCTATAATAAATTTATTTAAATTTACATAGGTCGCAAATTATTTGGTAAAGCTTATAAAGTTTATCAAACCTTAACTGGTAGGCTTTCCAATCCAAGCGATGCCCACCATTGATTGAAGCCTTATGAAGAGCATAACAGGCACCCAACCCACCCCACAGAGATGAAGAGATAGCTGAAAATGTGGAAACAGGCAGCATCTATCTTTTGTTTGCACTTTGAGCACCGTATTCAGCCTCAGAGCTGATAATCCAGCTTTGGAAAGTGACGAATCTGTGATAATCCAGCTGTGGAGTGATAATCAAGCTATGGGACATGGTTAATCTAGCTATGGGTGCAGGAATGGGTAAGGAGACTTGTTTGCCAGTGAAAGGGGATAAACACCCCTGCTTGCCCCTTATAGCAGATAAACGGGTTATGGTTATACACATTCTAGAATGGGGCTCGCATGAAACCAACAAACCGCCCGATAGGCTTCTCATTCATCTCAGCAGATTTTCTACAATGGTGGATAGTGGGTAGCCGCACACATGCGAACTACCCAGAAAAATAAAGGGAATATCCAATTATATGCTAATAGATGTTTGACTGGTGTACCTGCCAAAAGCTTATCACCGGGATTAAAAAACCCCGCCCTTTCGGGTTTTCAAGGAAAAACCCTAGTGATAAGCCTTCGGCAAGGGGCTTGGACAAACGTAAGGCAGAGAAATCGCTCCCAAAACCCACGAATGGAGAAGACGAAACAGATGCCGCTCGCCAACCTGTACCTGCACATCACCAACACAAAAAAACGTGACAAAACAAACCTCCCAGAGTGGAGGGGTTGATCACGCGTGCCACGCGACAATAAAACAAAAACCTCGTCAAATAGAGGGGCTGGTCACGCGTGCCAGGCGACAAATACAATAAACAAAGAAGGGGGGGAGGGTGGGTTCAAAGAAAAGAGAATTAGGTACTGCTGAGAGAGAAGAGGAAGCGCCGATGAGACGTTGATGCAGAACCGCGCCTAAAATAGCGAACTCCCAACCAGAAAGGGCATGCACCGCATGCATGCATGCATGCAAGACATGCATGCTCGTCTTATTCTAGAATGGCGATCCGATGTCTCGGATCAATGGGATTCTAGAATGGGGCTCGCATGAAACCACCAAACTGCCCGAATACCAATGGACTTCCTTAACAAAACTGGGATCGAGGACGAAGGTCACAGGATGAAGGCTAAAGAAGAGCCAAGGCCGAGAAAGGACATGCCACAGCATGAAAGAAACGCCAAATTGGCCAAACCAAGCAGGGAGAAGCCCCTCCCCTGCCTGGATTCAAAGAAAAGAGAATAAGGTACTGCTGAGAGAGAAGAGGAAGCGCCGATAAGATGTTGATGCAGAACCACGCCTAAAATAGTGAACTCCCAACCAGAAAGGGCATGCGCCGCATGCATTCATGCAAGACATGCATGCTCGCCCCATTCTAGAATGGCGATCCGATGTCTCGGATCGATGGGATTATAGATTCTTGGCAATAATAACCTTTGTTTATAACAAATACAAATATACAAAGCCTTGCTCATGGCCATTATCAATACACCTTAGGGTCCTCCTTCTAGCATCTAACCCAACATATTCCCAACCTTATAGCTTGCACCCATGGAGGCTACAACTAAGTCATGATCATATACATTATATGTTGTTTTGGCAATAACAACCTTTATTTATAATGAATACAAATATAGAAGGCCTTGCTCATGGCCAAACTCTTTTTCTACTTCATCGGTCGGCTCGCGGTCAGTTGGACAAATAAAAAATTTTCAGCCTCTGTTACAGCTGCTTCAGTCAGACTTGTAGTCAGAAAATGCCCACATTTAGCATTATGCATTTCTGTGGGCCTCTAACACTTTAGCATCAGCTAATCCAACATATGCCAACCTTGCAGCTTGCACCCATGGAAGCTCAACAAAGAAATCTAAATAAGTACTACTACTTGAAATATAACCAAACTCAGACGCTTCATGAACTCAAAGGCTGTAATGCAATGATGACATGAACCTGTTGAAACAACACAGGACAACAAGCAAGATCTTAAACTCAAGGCTTCACTATTAGGAGCGTCTCTATCTGAAGACTAGATGTGGGCCTTGTAGTTATTTGATTTCTAAAGCACCAGATTGTTGATAATACATGAATTGACATTGAAATACAACTCAAGCACCAAAATGAAAACATTGAAGGTCTTTTTTATTCTAACATTCGAATGTTATTTGTTCAAATCTTGAAAGTAGAAAAAACTTCCATTTTATAGGGGTTAATGGGAGGTTAAATCTAAAGATAACATGAAGTGGGTCTAGTGGGAGGAGGTCAAAGAAAAGTTTCTTTCCAGTAGCACTATGTTACAAGACGACATAATACTTGGCTAGGAGATGTCCTAGAGCTGCCGAATAAGCTTAAATATCGCTATAAATCTTTGTGTGTAACTTAACTATCTTCTAATGTACGCTAGCCTGTGCTCTTCCTCTAATGTTGTCAAGGAACTAGAATCAGATTGGACGGAAAAACCTACGTATAATGGGGGTGCTCGAGACAAGCTTAAATGGAAAGGAAGCTGAAACACTTCTTCACACATACGATGCACTTACGGAGTCATGGCATGGCTACAGCTAAACGGGTTGATGATCATAGATCGGACCACCGCCGACATATTTTAATGCATTTTCATACACCACAGGACCGCCTGTATGTTTTATAACATGGGAGTCACCTCCACTCATTTCTGTATGCAAAATGATCTCTCCCCTCTAGAGTTGTCGAGAAATCGTGAAGAGAATGCTAAAGAAGTGGGCAGTATATAGAGGTGGACACAATCATTATTCACGATGGGTGGCCTTAGAACCCGTGGTTGGGTTACCTCTAGTTGCCTCAACAAGTACTAAATCCTATTTGTTTCGAAAATATATTGTTTATTTGGGCTTCACGCCTTTGATTGGGCTCTTGCGCTTTGCATGTACTCGTCCCATGAACCCCCCCCCCCAGACATAAAAAAACCCATCTATTTATCTATCCATTTGGATGTACGCATCCTCGTATCTCATATCCTTCATAAGGAAGGAAGGAAGGAAGGAAGGAAGGAAAAAATTTTAACGTCCACGGAACATCACACATAAACATCACACACCCATAGCCTCCAAAAATTAATTACATTCATCTAAAATTCCTACTATTGTATAGCAAGCCAACAACATGCAAAACAATGCAAGGCCCAACAAACCAATAGGAGGTATGCACTTGCAAGAATCATAAAATGTTCACCCATCCAAGGGGACACCTCCTCATATGATGGCACCTTATCAAACTATTGTTTATTTATGGAATTCTAGAATTATCTAACGATTGAGGGTCTTTCTAAAATTTCCCAGATGGTTATCCTCACAACATATCCTAATATTGTGTGCATATGATTGTTTGCACATAATGAGAGTTTCTTTGTAAAATTGGATTTTGCTTAATCGACATAAGAAGACAATTAGTAATAACAAATGGTAAGTTAGCTCATGAACATAAATGTCGTGTTCATATGACATTCAAACATGGTTCCATACAAGATCCAATGGCCTATAGGACTAATAAATCTTTATGTTCATCCCACCAAACCCATGTCATAAATAAATTGTCTCGGCAAAAAACATGTCATACAATAAAACTAACCTCTAAAGACCATGTCAAAAATGCGAGATAGTTTTAACCTACCATTATTAGTTTTAATAAACCGCTATCATAGTCATGAAACTATCTCATAAACCAAACTAGTTCTAACAAACCACTATAACATCAATAACCAACATGAATAAACTAGTTTCTCTCTCCTCTCTCTCTCCTATCTCTCTCCTCTCTCTCTATTTTCTCTCCTCTCTCTTATTTGTCTCTCCTCTCTCCTTGCTCTCTCTTTCCTCTCTCTTCCATCCTTATTCTCTCTCTTCCCTCTTCTCCCATGCTCCCTTCTCTCTCTCTCTCTATCTTTCTCTATCTCCTATTTCTCTCCTCTCTCTCTCTCTTCTCTTTTCTCTCTTCTCTCTCCTCTGTGCTCTGCTCTCTCTCCCCTCCCTCTCCTCTCTTCTGTCTTTCTCCTCTCTCCTCTCTCTCTCTCCTCCCTCTTCTCTCTTCTCTCTCTCTCCTCTCTCTCTCTCCTCTCTCTCTCCTATCTCTCTCCTCTCTTTCTGTTTCTCCCCTCTCTGTATCTCCTCTCTCCTCTCTCCTCTCTCCTCTCTCCTCTCTCACTCCTATCTCTCTCCTCTCCTCTCTTCTCTCTCTCCTCTCTCCTCTCTCCTATCTCTCTCCTCTCTCTCTCTTGTCTCTCCTCTCTCCTTGCTCTCTCTCTCCTCTCCTCTCTCTCTCTCTCTCTCCTCTCTCCTCTCTCCTCTCTCTCCTCCCTCTCTCCTATCTCTCTCCTCTCTCTCCATTTCTCCCCTCTCTCTATCTCCTATCTCTCTCCTCTCTCTATCTCATATTTCTCTATCTCCTTCTCTCTCTATTTCTCCTCTTCCCTCTCTCTTCTCTCTCTTCTCTCTCCTCTGTGCTCTGCTCTCTCTCCCCTCCCTCTCCTCTCTTCTCTCTTTCTCCTCTCTCCTCTCTCTCTCTCTCTCCTCCCCTCTCCTCTCTCTCTCTCCTCCCTCTCCTCTCTTCTCTCTCTCTCCTCTCTCTCTCTCTCTCCTATCTCTCTCCATCTCTCTCTATTTCTCCCCCTCTCTATCTCCTCTCTCCTCTCTCCTATCTCTCTCCTCTCTCTCTCCTATCTCTCTCCTCTCCTCTCTTCTCTCTCTCCTCTCTCCTCTCTCTCCTCTCTCTCTCATATCTCTCTCCTCTCTCTCTATTTCTCCCCTCTCTATCTCCTATCTCTCTCCTCTCTCTATCTCCTATTTCCCTATCTCCTATTTCTCTCCTCTCTCTCTATTTCTCTCCTCTCTCTCTACCTTTCTCTCTCCTCTCCTCTCTCCCTCCTCTCTCTTTTCTCTCTAGCTTTTTTTTAGAACATTCTAGAAGGTTCTAGGATTTAATTAACCAAAGGAATTTCCATTGCCCCAGCCTTAACTAAGTATGGACTTCCTATTATTTTAAGAAAAGACTGGTTGGTCTAGTGGTAAGGGTGGGGGGTTTGGGGGGCAATGTCCAGGGTTCAAGTCCGTGGTAAACCAAAAAAATTTTGTCCACCAAACTTGGGAGCTTTTGAGGGGCCAAGGCCCACGGACGGCCGAGATCAAGCCACGTGGCGTATCCTCCGTCCGTGGGCCTTGGCCCCTCAAAAGCTCCCAAGTTTGATGGACAAAATTTTTTTGGTTTACCAGGGACTTGAACCCTAGACATTGCCCCCCAAACCCCGCCAAGACCAACTAGGACCAATCTTTTCTTGAAATAATAAGAAGTCCATGCTTAGTTAAGGCTGGGGCTTAATTAATTCAAGGATACTCTAGGATGTTCTAGAATGTTCTAGAACGTCTTGGAATGTTCCAGATGCTCATGAGTAAGCACCTCAGTCTAAAAATAGAAAGTTTCAGTCTAAAAATAGAAGTTTTTGAAACTTTGCAAATGCTCAAAATAGAATGTTGTGGAATGTTCCAGGTGCTCATGGGTAAGCACCTCAGTCTAAAAATAGAAAGTTTCAGTCTAAAAATAGAAGGTTTTTTGAAACTTTGCAAATGTTCAAAGTAGAATGTTGTGGAATGTTCCAGATGCTCATGGGCAAGCACCTCAGTCTAGAAATAGAAAGTTTCAGTCTAAAAATAGAAAGTTTTTTGAAACTTTGCAAATGCTCAAAATAGAATGTTCTGGAATGTTCCAGATGCTCATGGGCAAGCACCTCAGTCTAGAAATAGAAAGTTTCAGTCTAAAAATAGAAAGTTTTTTGAAACTTTGCAAATGTTCAACATAGAATGTTATGGAATGTTACAGATGCTCATGGGCAAGCACCTCAGTCTAGAAATAGAAAGTTTCAGTCTAAAAATAGAAAGTTTTTTTGAAACTTTGCAAATGCTCAAAATAGAATGTTCTGGAATGTTCCAGATGCTCATGGGGAAAGTTTTTTGAAACTTTGCAAATGTTCAACATAGAATGTTATGGAATGTTACAGATGCTCATGGGCAAGCACCTCAGTCTAGAAATAGAAAGTTTCAGTCTAAAAATAGAAAGTTTTTGAAACTTTGCAAATGCTCAAAATAGAATGTTCTGGAATGTTCCAGATGCTCATGGGCAAGCACCTCAGTCTAGAAATAGAAAGTTTCACTCTAAAAATAGAAAGTTTTTTGAAACTTTGCAAATGCTCAACATAGAATGTTATGGAATGTTACAGATGCTCATGGGTAAGCACCTCAATCCAAAAATACAAAATTTTTTGAAACTTTGCAAATGCTCAAAATAGAATGTTCTAGAATGTTGCAAATGCTCAAAAGTAAGCACCTCAGTCTAAAAATAGAAAGTTTCAGTCTAAAAATAGAAAGTTTGCTTAAACTTTGTAAAAACTCAAATAGAATGTCCTAGAATGTTTCAGATGCTCTAGGGTAAGCATCTCAGTCTAAAAACAGAAAGTACGGTAGTCTAAGAACAGAAAACTTTGCTAAAACTCTGCAAAAACTCAAAATAGAATGTTATAGAGTGTTCCAGATGCTATAGGGCAACCACCTATGCTCTAGAAGCAATGCTCAAAATAGAATATTCTGGAGGTGCTACTTTGGAATTGGTAGTAAGTGTGATGAGTTACAAATGCTCATGGGTAAACATCTCAATCCCTCTCCCCCCCTCCTTGATGATCCTATAATCTTCTAGGATGTTCTAAAAAAAAGCTAGAGAGAGAAGAGAGAGGAGGAAGAGAGGAGAGAGGAGGGAGAAGACGGAGAGAGAGAAATAGAAAAGAGAGAGAAAGGTAGAGAGAGAAAGGAGAAATAGAGAGAGAGGAGAGAAATAAGAGATAGAGAAATAGGAGACAGAGAGAGGAGAGAGATAGGAGATAGATAGAGGGGAGAAATAGAGAGAGAGGAGAGAGATAGGAGTGAGAGAGGAGAGAGAGGAGAGAGGAGAGAGGAGAGAGGAGAGAGGAGAGAGAGAGAAGAGAGGAGAGGCAGGAGAGAGAGAGGAGAGAGAGAGGAGAGAGAGGAGAGAGGAAAGAGGAGATAGAGAGAGGGGAGAAATAGAGAGAGAGGAGAGAGATAGGAGAGAGCAGAGAGGAGAGAGCATAGAGGAGAGACAGAGAGAGAGGAGAGAGGAGAGAGAGAGAGAAGAGAGGAGAGGGAGGAGAGAGAGAAGACCACAGAGGAGAGAGAAGAGAGAGGGAAGAGGGAGAAAAGAGAGAGAGAGAGAGAAAGAGAAATAAAGAGGAGAGAGAAAGATAGAGAGAGAGAGAAGGGAGCATGAGAGAAGAGAGGGGAGGAGGAGAGAGAGGAGAGAAGAGAGGAGAGAGGAGAGAGAAGAGAAAGGGAAGAGAGAGGGGGGAGAGAGAAAGAGAGGGGAAAGAAGAGAGAGAGAGAGAGAGAGAGAGAGAGAGAGAGAGAGAGAGAGAGAGAGAGAGGGGAGACATATAGAGAGAGCAGAGAGACAGAAAAGAGAAAAGAAGGTGGAGAGAGGAAAGAGAGGAGAGAAGAGAGAGGAGAGAGAGAAGAGAGAAAGGAGAGAGGGAAGAGAGAGGAGAGAGAATAGAGAGGACGGAGAAGAGAGAGAAGAGAGAGGGGAGAGAGAAGGAAAAAAGAGGAGAGAGAAAGATGAGAGACAGGGGAAAGAGAGGGGAGAGAGAGGAGAGAGGAGAGAGGAGAGAGGAGAGAGGAGAGAGGAGAGAGAAAGGGGGAGACAGAGAGAGATAGAGAGAGAGAAGATAGAGAGAAGAGAGGAGAGAGAGATCGCTTGTTATTCCTTATCGTTTGATTATACCCATTGATCTCTATAATATTCCCAAGTATATTCCTTCTGGTGCATTCTCCACCGTCTGCAGAATCCATGATGGGGTCAAATGACCTTTTCCACCTCAGCATATGATTCCTGAACCATTGCGTGCAAGTCAATATGTAAGTCAATATCTAAGCCAGAATACAGACGTCTCAGAGACAATAATTTGAAAGGAGAGATGACAATACTTCAAAAGAGGAGTTGAAACCCCTATGCCACTGGGCAGCGCCATCAAACCAGCGAGCAATCATACCTGAATTCTTCCAAGCAACTGCCCAACAACTTGCATAGGCCGCATATTCTTAACGGAATCACCAGAGCCGAAATGCCAGAAGCACCTGGATGGTCTGCAGAGACGGATCAAGCTGAATAAGGCAATTTCAATCCAATTAGATATAACAATAGGAGACTAGTGCTTTTCCCATCACAGATCCACAACACAAGGCACCATTGGACATCCAACAGATCTTAGAAATTACCCAATAGTTAAATGAATAGATACATTAAAAAATCTCGTTTGTAGAACTGGTCCATGCTTTATCCTGCATAATCACAAATTTCTCTGTCACTGTTACCTACTTGCCAATAGAAATGAGTTCTCGATGAAGCCTATCTTCAAGAAATTGAAATATGAATGGTTATTTCCTATCTGATCAACTCATAATTACTCATTCATTGTGCCCAAACGAAACCAGGAATTGGTATCAACTGTAACTGCCCTTTTGTTGAAAAGCCTAATAAATATTTCAGTACACAGCGACCACACCCAATTATGATATAGCGAGGTCTGCTGTTTCTACAAATAACTTGTTGTAAATAACAAAATTGCCATAGAAGACAACTGTTCAGTGGAGCCGTTAATCAGGAATGCTAATATATGAAAGCTCTGGAGGAGGCAGAACAAACACCTCTCTCAGGAAGAAGCTCAAGGCTACCAAAACAAGAAATGTCTGGTAAAATTCAAAAGCTGCTTCATTTCTGCAACAAAAGCCTTGCTAAAACTCAAAAGTCTCAGAAAGATGGCCAGAAACTTCGGTTCCAAACAGAAGCGATTGCTCAAATCTGGCTAGAAGCGAGTTCTGCGCTCCGCTGTATCGACTGCCTCCGCATGCCCGCCAGGTGTTCTAAACCCTAACTACGTGTTCTAAACCCTAACATCCTAACATAGAAAATACAGAAGAAAATGAACATGCTCCCAGACTCAAACTCCATATTCCAGCGTAGGATTTATACGTATAGGTATACGAATACAACTCCAAAACCACACTAAATCATAGGGTACACGATACTCCATCCACATTTTGGGAACCTTATAGCTTGTCAAACCACTATGGCATGTGGTTTTCTTCTGTCAAATAAATTCATGCCTAAAATACCATATATATCATGGTTTTTAGATGAATTGGTACTGATTATGTATAGTATTTTATTTTTGGGGGCCTTGTGATTGTCGTTTTGCACATGTTGACTTCCAATTTTTATTGGATATGGCCTTTGATAGAACCATGGATGGTCTATCATTGAATAGCACTGCATCAATGGATGTATGTGAGGCGTGTGCTGTTGGGAAGCAACATCGCCGTCCTTTCAATGAAAAAGGAAAACGTGCAACACAGCTTTTGGAGCTTGTGCATGCTGGTATATGTGGCCCACTACCTTGTGCTTTGAGTGGTGCACCGTATTTCATCTTGTTTGTAGATGATTTTTCCCGTAGAGTTTTTGTATAATTTATTTGTATGAAGTCCCAGGTCTTCACCAAATTCCAAATGTTTAAAAGTATGGTGGAGACTCGGATTGGCAAAGTGATCAAGAGATTACATACTAACAATGGTGGGATATTTACCTCTGCTCAATTCAAGTGTTTTTATGAAGAGCGCGGTGTAGCTTGTGAGCCTACCATCACTTATTCCCCTCGGCAAAATGGTATTGTTGAATATCAGGAACATGCGATAATCAATGTTGTTCGATGTATGCTTATTCATGCAAGGAAAAAATTAAAAAACTGTTATATCCAAAGTGGTGAAATAGACTTGGCTAAAGTATGCCAAAAGTTTTTTTTTTTTTTGAAGAACTGTGTCATCAATATATTAAAAGAATGGTAATGTTACAAAGCAAGTGAGGAGGAAGAAGAACTGCCCCAAAGAGACAGCGATACCTGGACACTCCACAACAAACTCACAGAAAAACTGCAACTCTACTGCTGTACAAACCGACCATCACCATCTACAACACCCAAGAAGTCCCGTCAAATGGCAAACTTCCGCTCTACTACTCCCGGGAACACCAGAAAGCTTTGAAATAGCTTGTACCTGAGTCGAGGAATCAGAGAGGCTGCAGGCTGCTGAATCCCCTGAAAGATCCACAACCGCCGCCGCTTCCAAATCAGCCACACCAACCAAGCCACGCACAGATGCAAGGCTTGCTGCCGCAAGAGCGGCCAAGCACCAGGATAGCAACTGCTGGCTAGTCAATCTCACCTGAAATAGAGCCCTAACCCAATCCCAGGCAGCCTGCAAGTGAGGGCATAAAACTAGACAATGCTCCACAGTCTCACGATGAAGGCCACAACAAGGGCAGAGAGGGCTCACACCCGGCCTAAACCGACTCACAAGGGCATTCATCCTGATACAGCGGTGCACCAAAAGTTGAGGTGAAAGCTTCTAAGGTTTAGCTAAACTTTTCAAATTTTGTCATCTGTACTTTCTTACATTTGGCTAAACTGTTATCTAAAAATTAAAAAATCTTCTATCACTTGGTTATTTTGCACTAATTCAAGACCTAACTATAATCAACCATAATAGATATAAATGTTATAGAATACGTTGGTTAACACGAGACCTGTCCCATGATGGCCATTAAAGGGCATTTTGAAGGTTCACAAAAACAATCATATAAAATTAAGAACACAAAAACTAGCCAAACCCTTTCTAGAAATTCATATATGGCAGTCAAACTTCTTCACATGAAAAATACACAAAAATATATTAGCTCCCATTCTTGTGAGTTATGCTCTAGCAAACCCAAGGGGGTCAAGTACCAAAAGCTTCATGTTCACACAAAGTAAAACTGTCCCAATGAAAAGATTTTTTTGATTTTTTAGTTATGATGTTATTTTTCTAAACGATATATAGAGGAAGGCAAAAAAAATCACATCTCAATTCGAAGTCTGTGAAGGAAGATAGAGCAATTTAAATGTAACAGGGTCAAAACTGTCCTCTACCTTCTGAGAACCAGTACTGGTTCCCAGAAAGCAGTTGTGATATAAAAACAACAACTTTTATAATGAGATCTATTTTGAGTTCAAATTTGGCATATAAGTAATTCACGATGTCCTCCATCCTAGAAAAATATTCGTTGAGTTTGAATTTGATGTTTTGACTTTTACTTCTATTTTCAGATTTAGGAAATTTGTATAAATGGATAGCATTGCTACATATGACTCTAGGTTGTCCTCCAAAAAATCACATTATGAAAGTCTATAAGGATATGAAACCAACGCAAAAACAAGCTCGTGGAAAGAGCAAAAGATATGGTAAAAAAAAAAATCAAAAATGATATATGTACCTGCCCATTACTGGTCCATAGTTCATTCAAAAATTGATAATATTCTTATGTTAGTCCATTTCAAGTTGAGTTTTGGGACACGAGTAGCTCTTAGACCCCTTTGTTCAGAAAATATATTTATTGTTCATTATCCTGAGGATTGTACTAGAATAGATAGCATCAATTATATTATATCTTCCATGTTTATTCTAGATTTCTGCCCTAAAATGTGACTTTACAAAATCGCATCCTCAAAATATCTCATGTAAAGGAACCAATGCAAAAAGATCGAAGGAAAAATATGAATAACTTTTACTATAAAAAATCAAGATATGCCGCTATCTGCAGTCCAGTTGTAGACCATCATTGGTCCAAATGACTGAAAGTTTAAAAATCATTAATGATGCCACCTTAATCAATTTTGATCTCAACTTTCAAATATAGTTTACTTGTACGATTCTTATATAGAATAGTTTAAAAAAACTATTCTATTCTATTCTATTATAGGACAAAATTAATTGATTAGGTTAGCTTGCATAATTTAAGGGTAAGGTTGAAGCACAAAAAATTGAGAATTTATGGGGCACTTATGACCAAGTAAACCTACATGGACTTATGACTTACACCTTTCAAAAATCATGTGATTGAAGCTAAAAAGTCATAGTATCATTCTATGGGGCAAAATGGATAAGGCTAATGGGAGATATATGCTCTATACAATTGGTCTCATGAACCATAAATGGTGATGCGTGCTTATATAAATTAAAACCTTAGAAATAAAATGTTACTTTAATATGTAACTAGAGATTTCTATTGCCAAGAAAGGTTTGCATCCATAAAAAATAAACTTATGTGTAATATTATTCTACTTGGATGACAATGCTTTATAGCAGTAACACAGATATGAAGTTTATGCTAGTAAGAAATAAGCAGATTTCATGGTATTTTTTTCAATAAAGCCATACAACCTATATAAAAAATCTCTATATATATCATTTCTCACATTTTGAACTATTTTAAAGGCATATTTGAGGAAAAGTAGTGTCCAAAGAAGCATATGTGGTCTATTTATATATTGTCATGGCTAAACTTCATAACATCCACTTGAATCCATCAATAAACATCACTAACTATAATCATTGTGGAGTTTTGGACCTATAATTGTGGAGTTAATCCAACTTTTTATGCTCTAATGTGTTAATCCGACTGCTGTACATCATGTTTGAATTCCAAAAATTGCATGCTACTATATGTAAGTTGATAAGAGTTATGTTCTATGTAGATATAAATAGAACGCATCATTTATTACCCCATGGCATTATAGATGGTTGTTATGGGAGCATTTTAACATATATTTTTGCTCATAATTTTGTATAGTAGATCTTTTAGTAAATATTGAAGTTCATATGACTTATGCACACTCCAAAAAATCATGAAACTATAGCTCGTATAGTTAGCAACTCATAGCCACAAGAACTAAGTCAAAACTTGTTATAATGAGAGAGAAATAATTCTTGAACCTCAAGCAGCTTTTTTGACCAAAATAGAGTTTGGCTGCTTCCACCGATGTTAGATGATAGCAAGAAAACATGGGAACATAAAACTCAATGTGCTCTATGATAAACATGTAAATACCTCCAACTTTAGCAAGGCTTAGGTCATTTTATGCTAGAAATATCGAAGGCGGCGGTTCTGGACTGGTGCAGAAACTGCCAAATTCTCCAATGTTTGAGCAATCACCACCACAAGGTATAGGTGACCCCATTGGTCTTGAAATTCTCAAAGGTCATTAAGAAACAAGTGAAGACTCAAACGATGGTGGTATATTATAAAATTGAAATTTCTTTCATGAGTTACATGGGTTTAAGTGGTAGAGGTCATGTGGGCCAGTTTTGGTCCATGGATCTTACTACTTATATCATCTTGCAGTTAGCTAAAGTCGGGCAAAATAGAGGTGATGCGCGAAATAGACGGCTAATATTTTCTTTTTTTGGCCCAAAAAGGCCCATAGTTTAGCCAATTTGTTTCAAAAAAGGACCAAAATTTTGCCATTTGGCTAAGATTAGCCACTATTTTTTTCCCTATATTCATGCTGTGTGGCTACTGCTGTTTATATGCAAAATCGAACAGTCAGCTGCTTATATGCAAAATCGAACAGTAACTTCTTCTCTGAAAGGCGTAACTCCTTTGCAATTACGGACAGGAGTCAAACCAAATGTTCAAAATTTGCGAGTTTTTGGTTGTCTCGCTTATGTTCATATTCCAAAAGAGAAGAGAAAGAAGCTTGATCCGGTTGGCCTCAAAGCCATATTTGTTGGCTATGCTATGGAGGCACAGAGATGCCAATTTTATGATATTGCTATGCGATTCATTACTAGTTGTGATGCAGTGTTTGATGAGTCACCTATGGCTGACATGGTTACCCATCGTCATGACTATAATGTATTTTGAAATACTTGATCGCAACCTAATTCCTAATGTGGATAATGGGTCTTTACATCCACATGTTGGGAATGAGCTTACATCCTCATGTTGGGAATGAGTTTGAAGATGGGTTTTTACATCCTCATGTTGGGAATGAGCTTGTAAATCCTTAAGTGGAAGATATCGCGGCGTTTGTTGGAAAAGGATACTTGCGAGTGCGTCTTACAAGTTTAAGACAAACTTCTAGAGACCGATATGCCAAAGTGAACTCTTATTTTTCGGATAGATTTATAAAGATTCCAATGTGTATATAAGACGCTCTCAAGAATATTTTGTGGTGATTGTAATTTATGTAGGTGACACTATTTTGGCAATCAAGAGAAGGTTATCTTCTGCATTTAGACATATTACCAAATCGCAAGAATAGACATTAGAAAATTGTAGCACGGGTTTTTTCCTTTGTGAACAAAGGATTTTTTCATCCGAGTGCAAGACTAAATTTGCAGGTGGGGAGATTATCTATGAGTTGCAATATTTGGTCTTCATTCTTAGACACGAAATTTTCTATATCTTATTTGGTGAAAGATTAAAGTCGCAGGTGGGGTGTTAGCGAGCCTGTCTATATTACGAAGGCAGCGTGCCTTTGTAAAAAGGCAACTTGAGCTCCTTTTATCTTTCACCTTTTTTCTTGTATATACCTTTTATAGTACCTATATATTGTAACACATATCATTCAATATACGTGTCTTCTGTTGTGGTGCATATCTCTCTCTCTTGTGCTTTCTTAGTAAACTAGCAAGTTTAACAACATGGGCATTTCTTGAAGGACACAAACATGCCACACCCACTCTAACATGCCACGTGGGCTCCAACATGCCAAGGTCACTTATGGGGGGCCAATATTAATAGAAATTCTTATTCCTAAATTTATTCACCAACTAAAAGAATCCCGCTCTTTTGGAAAATCGATTAGAAAATCGAATGTTGAGGCAATTTTTCCGTAAAGACTCCGGCATCCCCTACTAGCAACAAGCAAATTTTATCAAAGGAGCAGAAGTAAAATGTTGAGCAAATAGAAGTGGTGACTGAATTATTATGAACGGCTTCATTTTCACATCCTCATGTTGGGAATGAGTTTGAAGATGGGTTTTTACATCCTCATGTTGGGAATGAGCTTGTAAATCCTTAAGTGGAAGATATCGCGACGTTTGTTGGAAAAGGATACTTGCGAGTGCGTCTTACAAGTTTAAGACAAACTTCTAGAGACCGATATGCCAAAGTGAACTCTTATTTTTCGGATAGATTTCTAAAGATTCCAATGTGTATATAAGACGCTCTCAAGAATATTTTGTGGTGATTGTAATTTATATAGGTGACACTATTTTGGCAATCAAGAGAAGGTTATCTTCTGCATTTAGACATATTACCAAATCGCAAGAATAGACATTAGAAAATTGTAGCACTCGGGTTTTTTTTCCTTTGTGAACACCAAAGGTTTTTTTCATCCGAGTGCAAGACTAAATTTGCAGGTGGGGAGATTATCTATGAGTTGCAAAATTTGGTCTTCATTCTTAGACACGAAATTTTCTATATCTTATTTGGTGAAAGATTAAAGTCGCAGGTGGGGTGTTAGCGAGCCTGTCTATATTACGAAGGCAGCGTGCCTTTGTAAAAAGGCAACTTGAGCTCCTTTTATCTTTCACCTTTTTTCTTGTATATACCTTTTATAGTACCTATATATTGTAACACATATCATTCAATATACGTGTCTTCTGTTGTGATGCATATCTCTCTCTCTTGTGCTTTCTTAGTAAACTAGCAAGTTTAACAACATGGGCATTTCTTGAAGGACTCAAACATGCCACACCCACTATAACATGCCACGTGGGCTCCAACATGCCAAGGTCACTTATGGAGGGCCAATATTAATAGAAATTCTTATTCCTAAATTTATTCACCAACTAAAAGAATCCCGCTCTTTTGGAAAATCGATTAGAAAATCGAATGTTGAGGCAATTTTTCCGTAAAGACTCCGGCATCCCCTACCAGCAGCAAGCAAATTTTATCAAAGGAGCAGAAGTAAAATGTTGAGCAAATAGAAGCGGTGACTGAATTATTATGAACGGCTTCATTTCTGTAAGATCTATTTGTCTGAAATTGTGTAGTAACAGAAATGACCAGTAAGCAGCAGAATAGTTTATTAAATTACGTAGTGCTTTGCTTGCGGCTTAGATAATTTCTGTTGATACAATAGGCTTAGTACAATGCTTCGTTCTTAGTGCAATATGCTTAATTCTAAGCGTTGTGGTACATCAAAACTTGAAAGCAGAAGTGGTGGCAAATATTATATGAAGGAACTAATATATTCTCTGGCTAAAACAGGTGGAATAAGTTAAGTGGTGCTGCTAGTGAAGTTCAGAGATAATACAATTTCAAGGTCAGAGATAATACAATTCCAAATATACTTTGAGAAAACAACTTACTATTGCTCTTAACTGTGTTTGTTTTTGCAAAAAAGTTTGCAGGTGAGAACTAAGTTCAATCGTGGAAAAGAAATCTCAAAAGAGTATCAATGACTTTATGCATGGTGCTGGTCCATCGAGCAAAAAACTTTCGCTGGTATTATCCAGTGATTGCAGTTATAACTCCACTGAAGATGAGGACTATAAGATGTCTCCTATAGAAGAATCTGAGACAGAGTTGGATGAGACAATAGAGGATGAGCCTAATATTCAAGAACTAGATGACGACAATGAAATTGATGTGGAGTATTCTGATTTGGGCCTTGAATTCATTGGGCACAATGAATCCATTTCTGGAAGATTGGTTAGAAAGAGGTCTCGTGTACCATACAAGGATAGAAAATCTAGTAAGTGGGATACCAATTAGGAGTTTCAGAAAAGATTGGTTGGTAGAGTATCCTTTCATCGAACCAATTCAATTGGGAAGCCGCACGATGGTTAAGTGTAATATTTGTTCTTGGAAAACCAAGTTCCATAAGCCTCTACAATGCAAAAAAAAATAATATTGATAGGCATGTGGGAAAACAGAAAGCGAAAGTTATTGAAAACGGGGTTACAAAGTATGTCTTTGTTGGATGGGAAGGTCCAAAGAAGAATTACCATGCTACAAAAGCTCAGCAATATGAAAAGTACCAAACATCGGCGTCAGAAAGAAACCATTTTCCATTCTTTATTTCAGAAACAAGAACTTTTGAATTACAAGATAAGATAAGATAAGAAAACAAATGAAAACAATTTTGCATTTATTGCAACGTGGGCGTCCAATGAGAGACTATCCAGAGCATGAGTCTTTACTTCGTGCTCACGGGCTGCCTAATATCCCAGCATCACATTGGCCAGAGAGTGTGGGCTGGGAATTTGCAGGTCACATGGCAGAAATTGCTAAGGCCGAGTTACGAGATTTAATTCAAGGTACAAATTTGAATTCAAGTAAAGCACTTTCCATTTATATCAGGGTCTCTTCTCCCTACTTTTTAAAGTTATTTTTATGTAGCCTTTGATCATAAAAGTTTTATAGTAGGTAGAGGTCTGGTTGCTTATTGTATGCTATAATAGGGCAGTTTATGTGCACATGGCAATTCAGGTTAGTATCCCGTTGTGTTTTGGCTGAGCATAGAGCTATGGTGTTGCATGCAATAGGTCTTAGAATATGGTCTAGATTTTGCTATTTCTTATTTTTTATAGGGAAGATTGTGATGCAAGGCAAGTAGGCAAGGTTACAGGGAATTTAGGCATTAACTATCAATTACATGATCTAGGAAGGTAGGAACAGACAGTATGAAGCTCTGATATGATGCATATAGATGCATAAGTAGCTAACTTATATAAGATTATTGTGATTGGAAAATATAAGGTGAACAGTAAGAGGTCTGATACAGGGATTCCATGAAACCTTGCAGTATAGGTCTGTATCCATGTAGAGGTCTGAATCTTTAATTTTTTTCAGTTGTTTTCTCTTCTCTGCACCTTGCATGCTACTATATGAAGAGAGCATTTTAGTTGGTAAGGTTGAAGCTCAATCTTAGCTCTTTGATGATATTTGAGAAGTCAGAAAGCCATTCTCTGCTACAGACTAGAAAAGGAAAATTTAGTTTGCTGTCTGAGACATACAGGGTAACTCCTCCCATAATATATAAGCTGTAAGCGTCTTCCCCTTTGGGGAAAAGAAATCCTAGGTTACATGAAAAATGATGTCTAAAATCTTAGATATACAAATAGCAAATCATTAGCTTCAGTGCGGAATTTTCTGCCTGTCCTTGGAATGCAAAGGCTAAGTGAAGAAAACATTTTTGTTCATGTTATTTATTATCTTATAGATTCCAGATTCTTATCCATATCATTAGACGAAGTCACGGCGAAGGATAGCTACTTCCTGAGCATAAAAAAATTGAATGGGGATTCTAGTGCTGAAAGTTTGTATGCCATGGTAGATGAAGAATTGGATGATGCAGGGTTGAGCCTACATGATCGTGCACAAAAACTAGTATGCTTCGGTGCGGATGGCGCATCAGTCATGGTTGGTTGCAGAACTGGACTAGGAGTCAGACTTCAGATGAGCTTTACACCATATTTGGTCTCCATCCATTGCATGGCACATAGGACAAATCTGGCCTTCAAGATTGTCAATGAATTCAGATGTGTGCAGAAGGTAGAATATCTGATAAAGACAATGAATCAGTTTTACTGCCACAGCCCACAAAGGCTTGCACATTTTCAACAGTTTACTATAGGTTTGATAGTGGGGCAAAAAATGGTAAAAGATGTAGACACACGTTGGATTTCAATTGCATTACTAATACGTAGATTGTGTGAAGAGTACATATCTCTTGCAGGGGCATGCGCTGATTTAGAGGATGAGGACAAGGCAATTGAATTGGTCACGTTGCTTTCAGATGCCGAAACGGTGCTAACATTATATGCTCTTCTACCTTTACTTAGGGAGCTTGTGTTTTTGATGCAATAGGCATAAGACCGTACAATATTTATATCTGAGTATACTATTGCCAGGAAAGTGGCGTGCACAAGGTTAGAGAAGTTATATACATTTCCAAATTGTTTTTGAGGAAGAAGACAAAGCATTCTATAAGTGGCAGGATCTTGTATCTTTAGACAGTGAGAAGAGTTTTTTGGTGTATGATAAAGATGGTTGCCTATGTATGCATGCCAAGGATCGATTTTTACCTTTGCATTGTTTCATGAAGTCTGGACGAAATAACCATTTGCGGAAGACTAAGGTACGAGATAATGAGTTTTCCATTCTTATTCAATTCGTAAAAGAGAATATGAAGGATGTGGCCGATAGTCTTGTTGCTGAAATATGTAACGATTCCCTCGCGATGAAATTATTGATTCTATGGCAATCATATTTCCAAATTTTTGGAATAATGCACATGGGGAGAGTTCTATTCTAAAGAAGTTTTCAGCTTGCTTGAAGGTTCTTATTGGCCATTTTTGTACCAAGCACGTAGTAGATGGCAAGGAAATAAATGGTTTACTAGATTCAGATGCATTGCAAATGCAGTCTGGGCTGTTTTGAATGACTATGTATGCGCAATTTCAGCAATTACATAAGCCACTAGAACAGGGTGTTGTAATAAGGTTGTGGAATAAGCTGGGCTTGAATGATTACTTGAGAGATGCACTGAGTGAATATTTTAAGCTAGCAGAGCTTTGTTTGACAATGGTTTTAGGAAGTGTTGAAGATGAAAGAGCATTTAGTTCACTGACTTTTATAAAAAATAAACTGCGAAATAGATTGGATATTAATCTTGATGCTACCATGAGACTGTACAAGTGTGAGCATTCATTGCAATCATTTCCTTATGACTTGGCATTCAAACGATGGAAGTAAGCTACTGACAGGCAGAGTGTTAGTAGCATGCATGAACTAAATTCTGTGGAAGAACAAGCACCTGTTATAAGCACGAATCAATTAGATGTTAGGTTCTGATAGGTCAATAGCATATAAGTAAGTTCTCTATATTTAATATAATTTTATTCATGTACATCTCAAGTTCTGTACAAGAGATTTTACTGGGCAGTTGCAACATGTTTTTGCAGGTGAGTTTCAACTCAAAATCATCATGTATTCCAGTTCATGTATTGTTGGTCTTGTTTAGAATGCAGAAGATAAAAATTGTACATTGATTTGTTCGTTCATGTTTCAGAAGCCTAGTATGAAGGACGAAGAACTGATGATTAGGCAGGTGAACTTACTGAAGGTAATTAATCTCCAAGGTCTGCAATGGTAATTGCAGTAAGTTACTCTTAGAAGTACACACTTTATTTGTGAATACCTCTCCTTGGAATGGTTAGACTTAATAAAAAGTCTATAGGTCATAGATCAGTAGCCTTATTACTTGCTTTTGTGGTTGTAAAGGGCAAAGCACATTTGCAAGTTTCTGTTTAAGAAATTGGGATGACCAGTCTATCTCTGCCATATGATCTCGATGGGAAGAAAGAATGGAAGAGTGAATTGGTGGAGCAAGTCGGCCGACTATCTGAAGATGTTTATAAGATGTTGAACAAGCAAAGGGGTTACTGGATTAGTTTTCGGCTACAATTAAGTCCAAAAATGATGTTCCGAACCATTGTGCTGCAGTGCACTGAATGAACAGTGCACTGGATGAACAGTGTCACGCTAATGTTTGTGATTTCGCTTAATGGGTTTGCTTAATGCTTATTGGTTATGTTTATTTTTTGTTTAATGATTTTGCTTAATGGTTTTGCTTTTTGTTTTGTTTGATAAGTTATGTAAGTTAAGAAGTTCTATAAGTGAATGATGCAATTGATCATATTTGACATCAATTTTCTAACCATGAGAACAATGACTTAAACTAGCTAAATATGATCTAGCAATCATGTAAATACTTGCAGTGGTCATACAGAGCATGGTGTTAAGTTGGATTTAATAAATATGCATTAGGAACTTAATGCCTATATCAGAGACCACTAATTTTCTTTCCTGCAGATGCTTGAGCGTAAGAGAGGCATATGTTTTGAAGATGTGCCGAAGTCCATGCTTGAGCTTTGGAGATGCATTTGTGTTGATGATATGTCGAAGTCCATGCTTAATCTAGGAGAGGCATTGGTTTTGAAGATACATCGAAGTTCCATGCATACAATTTATGGATGCGTGCAATTTGGGGCATTTTTATTAAAATATTTTGTGTAGCGTGTGAACATTTTCGCTTTCTCTACTTTCAGATGGGGTATGAAATTAAATAACATGTAACTTTAACACATTTACGTAGGATACGAAATCTTTATGTTTGTGCAACTAGCTCTATATTCAATAAGGTTCTAGCTAAAAATCGCCATTTGAGCTACACATTTTTTGCAACAAGGTTCAAAAATCGCCAATTGGGTTGCAACCACATTATAAGGAAGTAGGAAAAATGGTCAGTTCAGGCTACACTTTTGTGGGCGTGTTTTACAAGGAATGGCCAATTTATTGTACTTATACAAAATTATAGGTCCCTTAAAATTTTTCCTGCATGCCAAGGTGGCTCAGGCATGCCATGTGGGCTCCACTATGCCATCTGACGTAAAGCTTTATTACAAGAATCCTTGTGGCTCCAACATGCCAAGGTGGCTCAAACATGTCACCTAGGCTCCAACATGCCACCTAGGCTCAAACATGCCAAGGTAGCCCAAACATGCCACGCGGGCGCTACCTAGGCTCCAACATGCGAAGATGGCTTACAACATGCCACCTAGGCTCCAACATGCCAAGGTGGCTCAAAACGTGCCACATAGGCTCCAAGCCACCTAGGCTCAAACATGCCAAGGTGGTCCAAATATGCCAAAGTGGCTCAAACATGCCACCTAGACTCAAACATGCCAAGGTGGATCAAACATGCCACGCGGGCTCCAAAGTGCCACCTAGGCTCCAACATGCCAAGGTGGCTCAAACATGCCACGTGGGCTCCAACATGCCACCTAGGCTGCAACACACAATGGTGGCTCCAACATGCCACCTAGACTCTAACATGCCAAGGTGGCTCAAACATGCCACCTAGGCTCCAACATGCCAAGGTGGCTCAAACATGCCATCTAGGCTCCAACATGCCACCTAGGCTTAAACATGCCAAGGTGGCTCAAACATGCCACGTAGGCTCCACAGCCACCTAGGCTCCAACATGCCAAGGTGGCTCAAACATGCCAAGGTTGTGATGCTTCCCGAACCTATACGATGCTCCCATCATATAAATACGGAAAATCCCCTCTTCCATGGCGACAATACCACCATAAAAAGGCCCTCCGTCTGACTCGGACCATTTATGATGGCCAAATGTCCGGGTGAAGGACACGGAGGTGTCATTTGTCCCATGCCTTCTATGGGAATCCTATATGGCAGAAGCGTACATACAAGGTTAGCACCTGACAACAATACAAACAAATAATATACCACCACTAAGGGTGGCCCATCATCATCCATAAGAATGCAATAGAACACCAACGTGACAAGGAAATGCATCATAAAGAGGGGCTCTACCCCGGCTTAGACTCATGGGAATCAACTGACAGTCAAGGCCTCCAGATAACAATAGACGGAATCATAAACAATAGCGTTGGCTGGCATAGAACAATGGCTAGGGTAGTCCACTCCATCCGCCCCTCATGTACACACTTTGCAGATAGGCTGGAACATGCTATGGCGTGATTGTAGCCTTCCGGAGATGCAATCCCATGGAATCACCCTATGGAACTACTCTGGGTTACATCTCCCCGGTCCGATGAGGCAGGTCAGAGAGGCGTCCCCTCCCAGAGCATGATGGATCCCTAGGTGTGCTAGAGAATACGTGCCACCTCAGTGATCCCCGCGTTCATACCCGACTTACTCCCCTAAATATAAAGGCCGGCTCACCTGCCCGTTTGAGTCCAGGGCGCCCACATACATTTGGCACGTGACCTGCGACCCAGGGAGTATCAGACCCATACCCGGCCCTCTCAGTGACCGGCTATAAGCCTAGCACACTGTAGCTACACTAGGCAAGACCCCACCCCCGATTCACCATCATACTCGTTGTTTGGTGCTGAATCACATCATAGCATCCGCAGCCAGGTGGGTTCTTGTGCACAGTCCGCATATACTAGATCTTAGGAGGTTCTAGCTAGGAGCATCACTAAATCTAGTTATCTTTTAGGTCTCTAGCCCCCTTAACCCCATACAACACAGGAGGAACAGAAAGAGAAGACAGAATCAAATACAAACATCCATCATCATCATAAGTAGATCATAGAATAGAATCTAATCATCCATCTACTCAAACAAGGGTTAGAATCGCATACAACTACCTAAAGACTGACTTGTGTCCTGGCTAGACCCATTGTCTCGAAGAACATCCATAGAACTAGTCAGGTGTTAGGTTGCAACAGCTCCTTTCTCCCTCTGCCCTTCTCAAACTCGAATTTGGGGCAGAATTGGGCTGGGAGCTCAATTTGCCACCCAAAGATGGCAACCTACCCTTGGCCCATCGAGTTAGGCCAAGTGGCACACTCTAATTAGCCTATTTGGCTAATTAATACTATTAGTTAGTCTACATAGGTTAGTTTAATCCCAATAATCCCCCCTTACATGGAACATCACATTCTACCCCCCTTAGAATAATGTTGTCCTCAGCATTAAGGATTATAGAGAACATCTTTCTTTATACTACTAAAGGGATTTTGAGTGTTTGTCATCAATTTCAATTTTGCACCGTTAGATCAAATGGATGGCTAGATGTGGTTTCTTCAAAACAGTTGTGTTGTAAGTGTGTCGATTATATTTTGACTTTTCACTGTTCTTTGATCAACGTTTATTTTTTACCGTTAGATCAAGTAATCAATTCTTATTTTTTATCGTTAGAACAAATGGATGGTTGTGTCTCGCAGGCAGGCCTTAAATTTGAACATTGCAATGCCATTCAAGAGGCCTTTGGCCCTTCAAAGAACGGTTGTCTTTATTTTTGCCATGCAAATGAATGGCAAGAGGAAAAAAATGCCATTCAACTTGAACGGCTTTGGCAAATGTCACCCTTCAATTGAATGGCAAGCTTAAAAAAACAAAATTTAATTTCTAGTATATATTCTTATTATTTTTATAGTTTTTTTCTCCCAATTAGTAGAAGTGAAACGAAATACCATTATTAATTTAAAATTTAATGATATAATACGAAATTAATACCCCACCACCAACCAGCATTAAACATTAAAAAAAAAAGGAATCTTGCAAAAATTGTCGACGACGACGGAATTTCTTGCCAAATTCTCGCTTTTTTCCAATGCCCAATTCCCTGGACGATTCCTACCCCAGCGCTGCTGGACGATCCTGCTCGCCCTCGGTCGGCTGCTCCAATTCTGCAGCAGAATTGGAATATAAATACAACGGATTTCATACCTGCAGGGCATGACATAGATTCAGGTAGTAGAACTAATATAAAAAGAAACACGATTTAAATAAGCAGCGAAATGCATGCTCTTCTTCGATCCGAAATGATTGAATTTTTGATAATATTCTTACATGGTAAATCATTGTAGGGGGCCATCCGGTATTCGGCGCTGCTGGACGATCCGGCTAGAATTCTGCTCTCGGCCATCAAAGGTAAACTCTTGGCCATCGAACCTATGGAAATCATTAGCGGGCACGGTGATAAATCTGTTAGATAACATACGTTTAAGATTAAATCTAGAAGATTACAGAAGAATTAGTATATACTCTGAATTCCAGTGTTGTTGAACTGTGAAAGAACTTTCAAAATTTCACGATTTTCCCTAAACAGCTGCTCTGCCATAATTCGGTTAAATCCTCTCGATTCTGATAGACCTGCCACTGAGTCGATTCCGTAGGAACTTGTTTTTTTGCCCAACCAAACTCTGATCGGCTTGTGAACTCAGAATCTGAACTCTGTTTTTGAATTTAGAAGGATCAGACTTTTAGGAAAACGTAATGAGATATAAAAATATAACTATTCATTGCAATCGATTCTTCTTCTTCCTAATATTTAAATATCTTATTGCCATCGATTCTTTTTCTTCCTCAAACCATGGCAATCTAGACCAGAAGGTTGCTCAAACTCGGATCGAATCAAAAGAATAGTCACCTTCTAGTGTCTATTGCAGCGGGAATTACTATAGCAAATCTGCAGGTATGTTCTGATTACTCTAGTTACCATGAATGATAAACTTTTGTGTTTTTTTTTTAACTTGTAGGAACTTGTTTTTTTGCCCAACCAAACTCTGATCGGCCTGTGAACGCAAAAACTGAACTCTGTTTTTGAATTTAGAAGGATCAGACTTTTAGGAGAACTGTGTTGAGATTATTTTTCTTCCTGATATGGTCTTTTGCAAATTCTATACAATTTGCAGTTGATATGGCTTCTTGCAAATTCTAAACGTATTGATTTTGCCAGAGATTTTTTCCTTGGGATTATGCTCATGATCATTTTTTGCTCCTGATTATGCTCTAAGCTTATTTTCAGAGATAGTTAAAGGTATGTATTAGTTTTATTTCATATATTGTCTCCCTTTTTTTTTACCAATTCTTTTTTTGTATAGATGGTAAGACCCAAAAAAGATCCTCGTCAGCAAGATATATTCAAAGCTTTTCATAAGTCTCAAGCAAGAAGAGGAGCAAGAAGCACTACCTCTAGCGATGTTGACATTGAAGCATCTAATGATGCCTTAGATCTTAATGCAGAACCAGACATAGACGAGGAAGATGATATGTCAGATGAGGAATTTGATGAATTTGAAGAGTGTGATGGAACTGCCGTTACAAAAAAGTTTAAAAGAGTTTGGAAACCAAGTTGGGTTATTCCATATCCATGAAATTATTGTGTTGGAGTTCCTCCTAATCAAAGGATTAAATGTAAATGGTGTGTGGAATTTAAGATGGACATGCCAAGGTGGCTCAATAGCATATAAGTAAGTTCTCTATATTTAATATAATTTTATTCATGTACATCTCAAGTTCTGTACAAGAGATTTTACTGGGCAGTTGCAACATGTTTTTGCAGGTGAGTTTCAACTCAAAATCATCATGTGTATTCCAGTTCATGTATTGTTGGTCTTGTTTAGAATGCAGAAGATAAAAATTGTACATTGATTTGTTCGTTCATGTTTCAGAAGCCTAGTATGAAGGACGAAGAACTGATGATTAGGCAGGTGAACTTACTGAAGGTAATTAATCTCCAAGGTCTGCAATGGTAATTGCAGTAAGTTACTCTTAGAAGTACACACTTTATTTGTGAATACCTCTCCTTGGAATGGTTAGACTTAATAAAAAGTCTATAGGTCATAGATCAGTAGCCTTATTACTTGCTTTTGTGGTTGTAAAGGGCAAAGCACATTTGCAAGTTTCTGTTTAAGAAATTGGGATGACCAGTCTATCTCTGCCATATGATCTCGATGGGAAGAAAGAATGGAAGAGTGAATTGGTGGAGCAAGTCGGCCGACTATCTGAAGATGTTTATAAGATGTTGAACAAGCAAAGGGGTTACTGGATTAGTTTTCGGCTACAATTAAGTCCAAAAATGATGTTAGAACCATTGTCTTTGCGATTATTGCCTTGAATGAAAGCGATTACCTTTGGATGAAGCGATGTCACGCTAATGTTTGTGATTTCGCTTAATGGGTTTGCTTAATGCTTATTGGTTATGTTTATTTTTTGTTTAATGATTTTGCTTAATGGTTTTGCTTTTTGTTTTGTTTGATAAGTTATGTAAGTTAAGAAGTTCTATAAGTGAATGATGCAATTGATCATATTTGACATCAATTTTCTAACCATGAGAACAATGACTTAAACTAGCTAAATATGATCTAGCAATCATGTAAATACTTGCAGTGGTCATACAGAGCATGGTGTTAAGTTGGATTTAATAAATATGCATTAGGAACTTAATGCCTATATCAGAGACCACTAATTTTCTTTCCTGCAGATGCTTGAGCGTAAGAGAGGCATATGTTTTGAAGATGTGCCGAAGTCCATGCTTGAGCTTTGGAGATGCATTTGTGTTGATGATATGTCGAAGTCCATGCTTAATCTAGGAGAGGCATTGGTTTTGAAGATACATCGAAGTTCCATGCATACAATTTATGGATGCGTGCAATTTGGGGCATTTTTATTAAAATATTTTGTGTAGCGTGTGAACATTTTCGCTTTCTCTACTTTCAGATGGGGTATGAAATTAAATAACATGTAACTTTAACACATTTACGTAGGGTGTGAACATTTTCGCTTTCTCTACTTTCAGATGGGGTATGAAATTAAATAACATGTAACTTTAACACATTTACGTAGGATACGAAATCTTTATGTTTGTGCAACTAGCTCTATATTCAATAAGGTTCTAGCTAAAAATCGCCATTTGAGCTACACATTTTTTGCAACAAGGTTCAAAAATCGCCAATTGGGTTGCAACCACATTATAAGGAAGTAGGAAAAATGGTCAGTTCAGGCTACACTTTTGTGGGCGTGTTTTACAAGGAATGGCCAATTTATTGTACTTATACAAAATTATAGGTCCCTTAAAATTTTTCCTGCATGCCAAGGTGGCTCAGGCATGCCATGTGGGCTCCACTATGCCATCTGACGTAAAGCTTTATTACAAGAATCCTTGTGGCTCCAACATGCCAAGGTGGCTCAAACATGTCACCTAGGCTCCAACATGCCACCTAGGCTCAAACATGCCAAGGTAGCCCAAACATGCCACGCGGGCGCTACCTAGGCTCCAACATGCGAAGATGTCGCACAACATGCCACCTAGGCTCCAACATGCCAAGGTGGCTCAAAACGTGCCACATAGGCTCCAAGCCACCTAGGCTCAAACATGCCAAGGTGGTCCAAATATGCCAAAGTGGCTCAAACATGCCACCTAGACTCAAACATGCCAAGGTGGATCAAACATGCCACGCGGGCTCCAAAGTGCCACCTAGGCTCCAACATGCCAAGGTGGCTCAAACATGCCACGTTGGCTCCAACATGCCACCTAGGCTGCAACACACAATGGTGGCTCCAACATGCCACCTAGACTCTAACATGCCAAGGTGGCTCAAACATGCCACCTAGGCTCAAACATGCCAAGGTGGCTCAAACATGCCATCTAGGCTCCAACATGCCACCTAGGCTTAAACATGCCAAGGTGGCTCAAACATGCCACGTGGGCTCCACGACCACCTAGGCTCCAACATGCCAAGGTGGCTCAAACATGCCAAGGTTGTGATGCTTCCCGAACCTATCACGATGCTCCCATCATATAAATACGGAAAATCCCCTCTTCCATGGCGACAATACCACCATAAAAAGGCCCTCCGGTCGACTCGGACCATTTATGATGGCCAAATGTCCGGGTGAAGGACACGGAGGTGTCATTTGTCCCATGCCTTCTATGGGAATCCTATATGGCAGAAGCGTACATACAAGGTTAGCACCTGACAACAATACAAACAAATAATATACCACCACTAAGGGTGGCCCATCATCATCCATAAGAATGCAATAGAACACCAACGTGACAAGGAAATGCATCATAAAGAGGGGCTCTACCCCGGCTTAGACTCATGGGAATCAACTGACAGTCAAGGCCTCCAGATAACAATAGACGGAATCATAAACAATAGCGTTGGCTGGCATAGAACAATGGCTAGGGTAGTCCACTCCATCCGCCCCTCATGTACACACTTTGCAGATAGGCTGGAACATGCTATGGCGTGATTGTAGCCTTCCGGAGATGCAATCCCATGGAATCACCCTATGGAACTACTCTGGGTTACATCTCCCCGGTCCGATGAGGCAGGTCAGAGAGGCGTCCCCTCCCAGAGCATGATGGATCCCTAGGTGTGCTAGAGAATACGTGCCACCTCAGTGATCCCCGCGTTCATACCCGACTTACTCCCCTAAATATAAAGGCCGGCTCACCTGCCCGTTTGAGTCCAGGGCGCCCACATACATTTGGCACGTGACCTGCGACCCAGGGAGTATCAGACCCATACCCGGCCCTCTCAGTGACCGGCTATAAGCCTAGCACACTGTAGCTACACTAGGCAAGACCCCACCCCCGATTCACCATCATACTCGTTGTTTGGTGCTGAATCACATCATAGCATCCGCAGCCAGGTGGGTTCTTGTGCACAGTCCGCATATACTAGATCTTAGGAGGTTCTAGCTAGGAGCATCACTAAATCTAGTTATCTTTTAGGTCTCTAGCCCCCTTAACCCCATACAACTCTGGGGGAGGAGCGTAAAGAGAAGACAGAATCAAATACAAACATCCATCATCATCATAAGTAGATCATAGAATAGAATCTAATCATCCATCTACTCAAACAAGGGTTAGAATCGCATACAACTACCTAAAGACTGACTTGTGTCCTGGCTAGACCCATTGTCTCGAAGAACATCCATAGAACTAGTCAGGTGTTAGGTTGCAACAGCTCCTTTCTCCCTCTGCCCTTCTCAAACTCGAATTTGGGGCAGAATTGGGCTGGGAGCTCAATTTGCCACCCAAAGATGGCAACCTACCCTTGGCCCATCGAGTTAGGCCAAGTGGCACACTCTAATTAGCCTATTTGGCTAATTAATACTATTAGTTAGTCTACATAGGTTAGTTTAATCCCAATAATCCCCCCTTACATGGAACATCACATTCTACCCCCTTAGAATAATGTTGTCCTCAGCATTAAGGATTATAGAGAACATCTTTCTTTATACTACTAAAGGGATTTTGAGTGTTTGTCATCAATTTCAATTTTGCACCGTTAGATCAAATGGATGGCTAGATGTGGTTTCTTCAAAACAGTTGTGTTGTAAGTGTGTCGATTATATTTTGACTTTTCACTGTTCTTTGATCAACGTTTATTTTTTACCGTTAGATCAAGTAATCAATTCTTATTTTTTATCGTTAGAACAAATGGATGGTTGTGTCTCGGAGGCAGGCCTTAAATTTGAACATTGCAATGCCATTCAAGAGGCCTTTGGCCCTTCAAAGAACGGTTGTCTTTATTTTTGCCATGCAAATGAATGGCAAGAGGAAAAAAATGCCATTCAACTTGAACGGCTTTGGCAAATGTCACCCTTCAATTGAATGGCAAGCTTAAAAAAACAAAATTTAATTTCTAGTATATATTCTTATTATTTTTATAGTTTTTTTCTCCCAATTAGTAGAAGTGAAACGAAATACCATTATTAATTTAAAATTTAATGATATAATACGAAATTAATACCCCACCACCAACCAGCATTAAACATTAAAAAAAAAAGGAATCTTGCAAAAATTGTCGACGACGACGGAATTTCTTGCCAAATTCTCGCTTTTTTCCAATGCCCAATTCCCTGGACGATTCCTACCCGCTGCTGGACGATCCTGCTCGCCCTCGGTCGGCTGCTCCAATTCTGCAGCAGAATTGGAATATAAATACAACGGATTTCATACCTGCAGGGCATGACATAGATTCAGGTAGTAGAACTAATATAAAAAGAAACACGATTTAAATAAGCAGCGAAATGCATGCTCTTCTTCGATCCGAAATGATTGAATTTTTGATAATATTCTTACATGGTAAATCATTGTAGGGGGCCATTCGGCGCTGCTGGACGATCCGGCTAGAATTCTGCTCTCGGCCATCAAAGGTAAACTCTTGGCCATCGAACCTATGGAAATCTGTTAGCCAGGCCTGGTGATAAATCTGTTAGATAACATACGTTTAAGATTAAATCTAGAAGATTCAGGAAGAATTAGTATATACTCTGAATTCCAGTGTTGTTGAACTGTGAAAGAACTTTCAAAATTTCACGATTTTCCCTAAACTGCTCTGCCATAATTCGGTTAAATCCTCTCGATTCTGATAGACCTGCCACTGAGTCGATTCCGTAGGAACTTGTTTTTTTGCCCAACCAAACTCTGATCGGCTTGTGAACTTCGAACCGAACTCGTTTTGAATTTAGAAGGATCAGACTTTTAGAAAAACGTAATGAGATATAAAAATATAACTGTTCATTGCAATCGATTCTTCTTCTTCCTAATATTTAAATATCTTATTGCCATCGATTCTTTTTCTTCCTCAAACCATGGCAATCTAGACCAGAAGGTTGCTCAAACTCGGATCGAATCAAAAGAATAGTCACCTTCTAGTGTCTATTGCAGCGGGAATTACTATAGCAAATCTGCAGGTATGTTCTGATTACTCTAGTTACCATGAATGATAAACTTTTGTGTTTTTTTTTTAACTTGTAGGAACTTGTTTTTTTGCCCAACCAAACTCTGATCGGCCTGTGAACGCAAAAACTGAACTCTGTTTTTGAATTTAGAAGGATCAGACTTTTAGGAAAACTGTGTTGAGATTATTTTTCTTCCTGATATGGTCTTTTGCAAATTCTATACAATTTGCAGTTGATATGGCTTCTTGCAAATTCTAAACGTATTGATTTTGCCAGAGATTTTTTCCTTGGGATTATGCTCATGATCATTTTTTGCTCCTGATTATGCTCTAAGCTTATTTTCAGAGATAGTTAAAGGTATGTATTAGTTTTATTTCATATATTGTCTCCCTTTTTTTTTACCAATTCTTTTTTTGTATAGATGGTAAGACCCAAAAAAGATCCTCGTCAGCAAGATATATTCAAAGCTTTTCATAAGTCTCAAGCAAGAAGAGGAGCAAGAAGCACTACCTCTAGCGATGTTGACATTGAAGCATCTAATGATGCCTTAGATCTTAATGCAGAACCAGACATAGACGAGGAAGATGATATGTCAGATGAGGAATTTGATGAATTTGAAGAGTGTGATGGAACTGCCGTTACAAAAAAGTTTAAAAGAGTTTGGAAACCAAGTTGGGTTATTCCATATCCATGAAATTATTGTGTTGGAGTTCCTCCTAATCAAAGGATTAAATGTAAATGGTGTGTGGAATTTAAGATGGACATGCCAAGGTGGCTCAATAGCATATAAGTAAGTTCTCTATATTTAATATAATTTTATTCATGTACATCTCAAGTTCTGTACAAGAGATTTTACTGGGCAGTTGCAACATGTTTTTGCAGGTGAGTTTCAACTCAAAATCATCATGTGTATTCCAGTTCATGTATTGTTGGTCTTGTTTAGAATGCAGAAGATAAAAATTGTACATTGATTTGTTCGTTCATGTTTCAGAAGCCTAGTATGAAGGACGAAGAACTGATGATTAGGCAGGTGAACTTACTGAAGGTAATTAATCTCCAAGGTCTGCAATGGTAATTGCAGTAAGTTACTCTTAGAAGTACACACTTTATTTGTGAATACCTCTCCTTGGAATGGTTAGACTTAATAAAAAGTCTATAGGTCATAGATCAGTAGCCTTATTACTTGCTTTTGTGGTTGTAAAGGGCAAAGCACATTTGCAAGTTTCTGTTTAAGAAATTGGGATGACCAGTCTATCTCTGCCATATGATCTCGATGGGAAGAAAGAATGGAAGAGTGAATTGGTGGAGCAAGTCGGCCGACTATCTGAAGATGTTTATAAGATGTTGAACAAGCAAAGGGGTTACTGGATTAGTTTTCGGCTACAATTAAGTCCAAAAATGATGTTCCGAACCATTGTGCTGCAGTGCACTGAATGAACAGTGCACTGGATGAACAGTGTCACGCTAATGTTTGTGATTTCGCTTAATGGGTTTGCTTAATGCTTATTGGTTATGTTTATTTTTTGTTTAATGATTTTGCTTAATGGTTTTGCTTTTTGTTTTGTTTGATAAGTTATGTAAGTTAAGAAGTTCTATAAGTGAATGATGCAATTGATCATATTTGACATCAATTTTCTAACCATGAGAACAATGACTTAAACTAGCTAAATATGATCTAGCAATCATGTAAATACTTGCAGTGGTCATACAGAGCATGGTGTTAAGTTGGATTTAATAAATATGCATTAGGAACTTAATGCCTATATCAGAGACCACTAATTTTCTTTCCTGCAGATGCTTGAGCGTAAGAGAGGCATATGTTTTGAAGATGTGCCGAAGTCCATGCTTGAGCTTTGGAGATGCATTTGTGTTGATGATATGTCGAAGTCCATGCTTAATCTAGGAGAGGCATTGGTTTTGAAGATACATCGAAGTTCCATGCATACAATTTATGGATGCGTGCAATTTGGGGCATTTTTATTAAAATATTTTGTGTAGCGTGTGAACATTTTCGCTTTCTCTACTTTCAGATGGGGTATGAAATTAAATAACATGTAACTTTAACACATTTACGTAGGATACGAAATCTTTATGTTTGTGCAACTAGCTCTATATTCAATAAGGTTCTAGCTAAAAAAATCGCCATTTGAGCTACACATTTTTGCAACAAGGTTCAAAATCGCCAATTGGGTTGCAACCACATTATAAGGAAGTAGGAAAAATGGTGGATTCGGGCTACACTTTTTGTGGCGTGTTTTACAAGGAATGGCCAATTTATTGTACTTATACAAAATTATAGGTCCCTTAAAATTTTTCCTGCATGCGCAAGGTGGCTCGGGGCATGCCATGTGGGCTCCACTATGCCATCTGACGTGAAGCTTTATTACAAGAATCCTTGTGGCTCCAACATGCCAAGGTGGCTCAAACATGTCACCTAGGCTCCAACATGCCACCTAGGCTCAAACATGCCAAGGTAGCCCAAACATGCCCCTGGCGGCCTACCTAGGCTCCAACATGCAGAAGATGACACAACATGCCACCTAGGCTCCAACATGCCAAGGTGGCTCAAAACGTGCCACATAGGCTCCAAGCCACCTAGGCTCAAACATGCCAAGGTGGTCCAAATATGCCAAAGTGGCTCAAACATGCCACCTAGACTCAAACATGCCAAGGTGGATCAAACATGCCACGCGGGCTCCAAAGTGCCACCTAGGCTCCAACATGCCAAGGTGGCTCAAACATGCCACGTGGGCTCCAACATGCCACCTAGGCTGCAACACACAATGGTGGCTCCAACATGCCACCTAGACTCTAACATGCCAAGGTGGCTCAAACATGCCACCTAGGCTCCAACATGCCAAGGTGGCTCAAACATGCCATCTAGGCTCCAACATGCCACCTAGGCTTAAACATGCCAAGGTGGCTCAAACATGCCACGTAGGCTCCACAGCCACCTAGGCTCCAACATGCCAAGGTGGCTCAAACATGCCAAGGTTGTGATGCTTCCCGAACCTATACGATGCTCCCATCATATAAATACGGAGGAAAATCCCTCTTCCATGGCGACAATACCACCATAAAAGGCCCTCCGTCTGACTCGGACCATTTATGATGGCCAAATGTCCGGGTGAAGGACACGGAGGTGTCATTTGTCCCATGCCTTCTATGGGAATCCTATATAGCAGAAGCGTACATACAAGGTTAGCACCTGACAACAATACAAACAAATAATATACCACCACTAAGGGTGGCCCATCATCATCCATAAGAATGCAATAGAACACCAACGTGACAAGGAAATGCATCATAAAGAGGGGCTCTACCCCGGCTTAGACTCATGGGAATCAACTGACAGTCAAGGCCTCCAGATAACAATAGACGGAATCATAAACAATAGCGTTGGCTGGCATAGAACAATGGCTAGGGTAGTCCACTCCATCCGCCCCTCATGTACACACTTTGCAGATAGGCTGGAACATGCTATGGCGTGATTGTAGCCTTCCGGAGATGCAATCCCATGGAATCACCCTATGGAACTACTCACGGGTTACATCTCCCGGTCCCGGGATGAGGCGGTCGAGAGGCGTCCCCTCCCAGAGCATGATGGATCCCTAGGTGTGCTAGAGAATACGTGCCACCTCAGTGATCCCCGCGTTCATACCCGACTTACTCCCCTAAATATAAAGGCCGGCTCACCTGCCCGTTTGAGTCCAGGGCGCCCACATACATTTGGCACGTGACCTGCGACCCAGGGAGTATCAGACCCATACCCGGCCCTCTCAGTGACCGGCTATAAGCCTAGCACACTGTAGCTACACTAGGCAAGACCCCACCCCCGATTCACCATCATACTCGTTGTTTGGTGCTGAATCACATCATAGCATCCCCGGCCAGGTGGGTTCTTGTGCACAGTCCGCATATACTAGATCTTAGGAGGTTCTAGCTAGGAGCATCACTAAATCTAGTTATCTTTTAGGTCTCTAGCCCCCTTAACCCCATACAACACGTGGGAGAAATCGTAGAAGAGAAGATGTAATCAAATACAAACATCCATCATCATCATAAGTAGATCATAGAATAGAATCTAATCATCCATCTACTCAAACAAGGGTTAGAATCGCGATACAACTACCTAAAGATCGACTTGTGTCTGGCTAGACCCATTGTCTCGAAGAACATCCATAGAACTAGTCGGTGTTAGGTTGCAACAGCTCCTTTCTCCCTCTCGCCCTTCTCAAACTCGAATTTGGGGCACTGGGGTGGGAGCTCAATTTGCCACCCAAAGATGGCAACCTACCCTTGGCCCATCGAGTTAGGCCAAGTGGCACACTCTAATTAGCCTATTTGGCTAATTAATACTATTAGTTAGTCTACATAGGTTAGTTTAATCCCAATAATCCCCCTTACATGGAACATCACATTCTACCCCCTTAGAATAATGTTGTCCTCAAAGATTAAGGATTATAGAGAACATCTTTCTTTATACTACTAAAGGGATTTTGAGTGTTTGTCATCAATTTCAATTTTGCACCGTTAGATCAAATGGATGGCTAGATGTGGTTTCTTCAAAACAGTTGTGTTGTAAGTGTGTCGATTATATTTTGACTTTTCACTGTTCTTTGATCAACGTTTATTTTTTACCGTTAGATCAAGTAATCAATTCTTATTTTTTATCGTTAGAACAAATGGATGGTTGTGTCTCGCAGGCAGGCCTTAAATTTGAACATTGCAATGCCATTCAAGAGGCCTTTGGCCCTTCAAAGAACGGTTGTCTTTATTTTTGCCATGCAAATGAATGGCAAGAGGAAAAAAATGCCATTCAACTTGAACGGCTTTGGCAAATGTCACCCTTCAATTGAATGGCAAGCTTAAAAAAACAAAATTTAATTTCTAGTATATATTCTTATTATTTTTATAGTTTTTTTCTCCCAATTAGTAGAAGTGAAACGAAATACCATTATTAATTTAAAATTTAATGATATAATAATTTAAATTAATACCCCACCACCAACTTGGCATTAAACATTAAAAAAAAAGGAATCTTGCAAAATTGTCGATTTACCACGGAATTTCTTGCCAAATTCTCGCTTTTTTTCCAATGCCCAATTCCTGGGCGATTCCTACCCGGCTATTTCTTTGGGCGATCCTGCTAAGCCCTCGATTGTTTGCTCCAATTCTCGGCAGCGTAATTGGAATATAAATACAACGGATTTCATACCGCGAGGGCATGACATAGATTCAGGTAGTAGAACTAATATAAAAAGAAACACGATTTAAATAAGCAGCGAAATGCATGCTCTTCTTCGATCCGAAATGATTGAATTTTTGATAATATTCTTACATGGTAAATCATTGTAGGGGGCCATTCGGCGCTGCTGGACGATCCGGCTAGAATTCTGCTCTCGGCCATCAAAGGTAAACTCTTGGCCATCGAACCTATGGAAATCTGTTAGCCAGGCCCGGTGATAAACGTTAGATAACATACGTTTAAGATTAAATCTAGAAGATTACAGAAGAATTAGTATATACTCTGAATTCCAGTGTTGTTGAACTGTGAAAGAACTTTCAAAATTTCACGATTTTCCCTAAACTGCTCTGCCATAATTCGGTTAAATCCTCTCGATTCTGATAGACCTGCCACTGAGTCGATTCCGTAGGAACTTGTTTTTTTGCCCAACCAAACTCTGATCGGCTTGTGAACTCAGAATCTGAACTCTGTTTTTGAATTTAGAAGGATCAGACTTTTAGAAAAACGTAATGAGATATAAAAATATAACTGTTCATTGCAATCGATTCTTCTTCTTCCTAATATTTAAATATCTTATTGCCATCGATTCTTTTTCTTCCTCAAACCATGGCAATCTAGACCAGAAGGTTGCTCAAACTCGGATCGAATCAAAAGAATAGTCACCTTCTAGTGTCTATTGCAGCGGGAATTACTATAGCAAATCTGCAGGTATGTTCTGATTACTCTAGTTACCATGAATGATAAACTTTTGTGTTTTTTTTTTAACTTGTAGGAACTTGTTTTTTTGCCCAACCAAACTCTGATCGGCCTGTGAACGCAAAAACTGAACTCTGTTTTTGAATTTAGAAGGATCAGACTTTTAGGAAAACTGTGTTGAGATTATTTTTCTTCCTGATATGGTCTTTTTGCAAATTCTATACAATTTTGGGTTGATATGGCTTCTTGCAAATTCTAAACGTATTGATTTTGCGGAGATTTTTTTCCTTGGGATTATGCTCATGATCATTTTTTGCTCCTGATTATGCTCTAAGCTTATTTTCAGAGATAGTTAAAGGTATGTATTAGTTTTATTTCATATATTGTCTCCCTTTTTTTTTACCAATTCTTTTTTTGTATAGATGGTAAGACCCAAAAAGATCCTCGTCGGCAAGAAGATATATTCAAAGCTTTTCATAAGTCTCAAGCAAGAAGAGGAGCAAGAAGCACTACCTCTAGCGATGTTGACATTGAAGCATCTAATGATGCCTTAGATCTTAATGCGAACCAGGACATAGGCGAGGAAGATGATATGTCGGATGAGGAATTTGATGAATTTGAAGAGTGTGATGGAACCGCCGTTACAAAAAGTTTAAAAGAGTTTGGAAACCAAGTTGGGTTATTCCATATCCATGAAATTATTGTGTTGGAGTTCCTCCTAATCAAAGGATTAAATGTAAATGGGTGTGTGGAATTTAAGATGGACATGCCAAGGTGGCTCAATAGCATATAAGTAAGTTCTCTATATTTAATATAATTTTATTCATGTACATCTCAAGTTACGTACAAGAGATTTTTTGGCAGTTGCAACATGTTTTTTGCGGTGTGAGTTTCAACTCAAAATCATCATGTGTATTCCGGTTCATGTATTGTTGGTCTTGTTTAGAATGCGAAGATAAAAATTGTACATTGATTTGTTCGTTCATGTTTGTAAGCCTAGTATGAAGGACTTAAGAACTGATGATTAGGCAGTGTGAACTTATCAAGGTAATTAATCTCAAGGTCCGTGCAATGGTAATTGCGAGAAGTTACTCTTAGAAGTACACACTTTATTTGTGAATACCTCTCCTTGGAATGGTTAGACTTAATAAAAAGTCTATAGGTCATAGATCAAGTAGCCTTATTACTTGCTTTTTGGTTGTAAAGGGCAAAGCACATTTGCAAGTTTTACGTTTAAGAAATTGGGATGACCAGTCTATCTACGCCATATGATCTCGATGGGAAGAAAGAATGGAAGAGTGAATTGGTGGAGCAAGTCTACCGACTATATCGAAGATGTTTATAAGATGTTGAACAAGCAAAGGGGTTACTGGATTAGTTTTCGGCTACAATTAAGTCCAAAAATGATGTTCCGAACCATTGTCTTTGCGATTACCTTGAATGAAAAAAGTCTAATTGGATGAACAACTGATGTCACGCTAATGTTTGTGATTTCGCTTAATGGGTTTGCTTAATGCTTATTGGTTATGTTTATTTTTTGTTTAATGATTTTGCTTAATGGTTTTGCTTTTTGTTTTGTTTGATAAGTTATGTAAGTTAAGAAGTTCTATAAGTGAATGATGCAATTGATCATATTTGACATCAATTTTCTAACCATGAGAACAATGACTTAAACTAGCTAAATATGATCTAGCAATCATGTAAATACTTGCAGTGGTCATACAGAGCATGGTGTTAAGTTGGATTTAATAAATATGCATTAGGAACTTAATGCCTATATCAGAGACCACTAATTTTCTTTCCTGCAGATGCTTGAGCGTAAGAGAGGCATATGTTTTGAAGATGTGCCGAAGTCCATGCTTGAGCTTTGGAGATGCATTTGTGTTGATGATATGTCGAAGTCCATGCTTAATCTAGGAGAGGCATTGGTTTTGAAGATACATCGAAGTTCCATGCATACAATTTATGGATGCGTGCAATTTGGGGCATTTTTATTAAAATATTTTGTGTAGCGTGTGAACATTTTCGCTTTCTCTACTTTCAGATGGGGTATGAAATTAAATAACATGTAACTTTAACACATTTACGTAGGGTGTGAACATTTTCGCTTTCTCTACTTTCAGATGGGGTATGAAATTAAATAACATGTAACTTTAACACATTTACGTAGGATACGAAATCTTTATGTTTGTGCAACTAGCTCTATATTCAATAAGGTTCTAGCTAAAAATCGCCATTTGAGCTACACATTTTTTGCAACAAGGTTCAAAAATCGCCAATTGGGTTGCAACCACATTATAAGGAAGTAGGAAAAATGGTCAGTTCAGGCTACACTTTTGTGGGCGTGTTTTACAAGGAATGGCCAATTTATTGTACTTATACAAAATTATAGGTCCCTTAAAATTTTTCCCGCATGCCAAGGTGGCTCGGGCATGCCATGTGGGCTCCACTATGCCATCGGCGTAGAAGCTTTATTACAAGAATCCTTGTGGCTCCAACATGCCAAGGTGGCTCAAACATGTCACCTAGGCTCCAACATGCCACCTAGGCTCAAACATGCCAAGGTAGCCCAAACATGCCACGCGGGCGCTACCTAGGCTCCAACATGCGAAGATGGCTTACAACATGCCACCTAGGCTCCAACATGCCAAGGTGGCTCAAAACGTGCCACATAGGCTCCAAGCCACCTAGGCTCAAACATGCCAAGGTGGTCCAAATATGCCAAAGTGGCTCAAACATGCCACCTAGACTCAAACATGCCAAGGTGGATCAAACATGCCACGCGGGCTCCAAAGTGCCACCTAGGCTCCAACATGCCAAGGTGGCTCAAACATGCCACGTGGGCTCCAACATGCCACCTAGGCTGCAACACACAATGGTGGCTCCAACATGCCACCTAGACTCTAACATGCCAAGGTGGCTCAAACATGCCACCTAGGCTCCAACATGCCAAGGTGGCTCAAACATGCCATCTAGGCTCCAACATGCCACCTAGGCTTAAACATGCCAAGGTGGCTCAAAACGTAGGCTCCACAGCCACCTAGGCTCCAACATGCCAAGGTGGCTCAAACATGCCAAGGTTGTGATGCTTCCCGAACCTATACGATGCTCCCATCATATAAATACGGAAAATCCCCTCTTCCATGGCGACAATACCACCATAAAAAGGCCCTCCGTCATTTCGGACCATTTATGATGGCCAAATGTCGGGGTGAAGGGACGGAGGTGTCATTTGTCCCATGCCTTCTATGGGAATCCTATATGGCAGAAGCGTACATACAAGGTTAGCACCTGACAACAATACAAACAAATAATATACCACCACTAAGGGTGGCCCATCATCATCCATAAGAATGCAATAGAACACCAACGTGACAAGGAAATGCATCATAAAGAGGGGCTCTACCCCGGCTTAGACTCATGGGAATCAACTGCCAGTCAAGGCCTCCAGATAACAATAGACGGAATCATAAACAATAGCGTTGGCTGGCATAGAACAATGGCTAGGGTAGTCCACTCCATCCGCCCCTCATGTACACACTTTGCAGATAGGCTGGAACATGCTATGGCGTGATTGTAGCCTTAGGGAGATGCAATCCCATGGAATCACCCTATGGAACTACTCACGGGTTACATCTCCCGGTCCAGATGAGGCCGGTCGGGAGTCCCCTCGAGCATGATGGATCCCTAGGTGTGCTAGAAAATCACGTGCCACCTCGGTGATCCCAGCGTTCATACCCGACTTACTCCCCTAAATATAAAGGCCGGCTCACCTGCCCGTTTGAGTCCAGGGCGCCCACATACATTTGGCACGTGACCTGCGACCCAGGGAGTATCAGACCCATACCCGGCCCTCTCAGTGACCGGCTATAAGCCTAGCACACTGTAGCTACACTAGGCAAGACCCCACCCCCGATTCACCATCATACTCGTTGTTTGGTGCTGAATCACATCATAGCATCCGCAGCCAGGTGGGTTCTTGTGCACAGTCCGCATATACTAGATCTTAGGAGGTTCTAGCTAGGAGCATCACTAAATCTAGTTATCTTTTTAGGTCTCTAGCCCCTTAACCCCATACAACCGGGGAGGAAACGTAAAGAGAAAGTAATCAAATACAAACATCCATCATCATCATAAGTAGATCATAGAATAGAATCTAATCATCCATCTACTCAAACAAGGGTTAGAATCGCATACAACTACCTAAAGACTGACTTGTGTCCTGGCTAGACCCATTGTCTCGAAGAACATCCATAGAACTAGTCAGGTGTTAGGTTGCAACAGCTCCTTTCTCCCTCTGCCCTTCTCAAACTCGAATTTGGGGCGAGGTGGGTGGGAGCTCAATTTGCCACCCAAAGATGGCAACCTACCCTTGGCCCATCGAGTTAGGCCAAGTGGCACACTCTAATTAGCCTATTTGGCTAATTAATACTATTAGTTAGTCTACATAGGTTAGTTTAATCCCAATAATCCCCCCTTACATGGAACATCACATTCTACCCCCCTTAGAATAATGTTGTCCTCAGCATTAAGGATTATAGAGAACATCTTTCTTTATACTACTAAAGGGATTTTGAGTGTTTGTCATCAATTTCAATTTTGCACCGTTAGATCAAATGGATGGCTAGATGTGGTTTCTTCAAAACAGTTGTGTTGTAAGTGTGTCGATTATATTTTGACTTTTCACTGTTCTTTGATCAACGTTTATTTTTTACCGTTAGATCAAGTAATCAATTCTTATTTTTATCGTTAGAACAAATGGATGGTTGTGTCTGTCAGTGGGCCTTAAATTTGAACATTGCAATGCCATTCAAGAGGCCTTTGGCCCTTCAAAGAACGGTTGTCTTTATTTTTGCCATGCAAATGAATGGCAAGAGGAAAAAAATGCCATTCAACTTGAACGGCTTTGGCAAATGTCACCCTTCAATTGAATGGCAAGCTTAAAAAAACAAAATTTAATTTCTAGTATATATTCTTATTATTTTTTATAGTTTTTTCTCCCAATTAGTAGAAGTGAAACGAAATACCATTATTAATTTAAAATTTAATGATATAATCTTAAATTAATACCCCACCACCAACCAGCATTAAACATTAAAAAAAAAAAAGGAATCTTGCAAAAATTGTCGACGACGACGGAATTTCTTGCCAAATTCTCGCTTTTTTCCAATGCCCAATTCCCTGGACGATTCCTACCCCAGCGCTGCTGGACGATCCTGCTCGCCCTCGGTCGGCTGCTCCAATTCTGCAGCAGAATTGGAATATAAATACAACGGATTTCATACCTGCAGGGCATGACATAGATTCAGGTAGTAGAACTAATATAAAAAGAAACACGATTTAAATAAGCAGCGAAATGCATGCTCTTCTTCGATCCGAAATGATTGAATTTTTGATAATATTCTTACATGGTAAATCATTGTAGGGGGCCATCCGGTGCTGCTGGACGATCCGGCTAGAATTCTGCTCTCGGCCATCAAAGGTAAACTCTTGGCCATCGAACCTATGGAAATCTGTTAGCCAGGCCTGGTGATAAATCTGTTAGATAACATACGTTTAAGATTAAATCTAGAAGATTACAGAAGAATTAGTATATACTCTGAATTCCAGTGTTGTTGAACTGTGAAAGAACTTTCAAAATTTCACGATTTTCCCTAAACTGCTCTGCCATAATTCGGTTAAATCCTCTCGATTCTGATAGACCTGCCACTGAGTCGATTCCGTAGGAACTTGTTTTTTTGCCCAACCAAACTCTGATCGGCTTGTGAACTCAGAATCTGAACTCTGTTTTTGAATTTAGAAGGATCAGACTTTTAGAAAAACGTAATGAGATATAAAAATATAACTGTTCATTGCAATCGATTCTTCTTCTTCCTAATATTTAAATATCTTATTGCCATCGATTCTTTTTCTTCCTCAAACCATGGCAATCTAGACCAGAAGGTTGCTCAAACTCGGATCGAATCAAAAGAATAGTCACCTTCTAGTGTCTATTGCAGCGGGAATTACTATAGCAAATCTGCAGGTATGTTCCAATTACTCTAGTTACCATGAATGATAAACTTTTGTGTTTTTTTTTTAACTTGTAGGAACTTGTTTTTTTGCCCAACCAAACTCTGATCGGCCTGTGAACGCAAAAACTGAACTCTGTTTTTGAATTTAGAAGGATCAGACTTTTAGGAAAACTGTGTTGAGATTATTTTTCTTCCTGATATGGTCTTTTGCAAATTCTATACAATTTGCAGTTGATATGGCTTCTTGCAAATTCTAAACGTATTGATTTTGCCAGAGATTTTTTCCTTGGGATTATGCTCATGATCATTTTTTGCTCCTGATTATGCTCTAAGCTTATTTTCAGAGATAGTTAAAGGTATGTATTAGTTTTATTTCATATATTGTCTCCCTTTTTTTTTACCAATTCTTTTTTTGTATAGATGGTAAGACCCAAAAAAGATCCTCGTCAGCAAGATATATTCAAAGCTTTTCATAAGTCTCAAGCAAGAAGAGGAGCAAGAAGCACTACCTCTAGCGATGTTGACATTGAAGCATCTAATGATGCCTTAGATCTTAATGCAGAACCAGACATAGACGAGGAAGATGATATGTCAGATGAGGAATTTGATGAATTTGAAGAGTGTGATGGAACTGCCGTTACAAAAAAGTTTAAAAGAGTTTGGAAACCAAGTTGGGTTATTCCATATCCGTGAAATTATTGTGTTGGAGTTCCTCCTAATCAAAGGATTAAATGTAAATGGTGTGTGGAATTTAAGATGGACACACCCTTTGCAAAAGGGGTAGTTCTTCTATACAAAGAGGAGCTTTAGCTACTCATGATAAGTCAGAGGTTCACAAGCTTGCTACCTTACACATGGAAGCTAAGAAGAAGCCACCAACTTCCACTATTCCAAAAGCTGTTGTGCTTATGTGTGAACAAGAAAAGGCTCGTATCGTTTCTGTGATAAAATGTGCATACAAAGTTGCATCACAAATGCAATCTTTGAAGGAGTATGAGGGGCTTTGTGAATTTCAAAGATTGATTGGGACTCCTAATATGCCTATCAACGATGAGTACTCATCTTATACAAATCTTATGGCAGGTACATTTATTCGAGTTATGTTCAATTTATATATGTCTTTCTATGAGATTAATTTGTATTTTTCTCTTCTTTATTTTTTTAAAGCTCAAATGTTCATTCATTTCATTTTGTTAATCTCATTTAGGTATAGATTTTATGGCTGCTGCCCATCAAGCATACTTGGAGATATTATTGAAGGAGGTTGTGGAGAGTCCATTCTACTCCATAATGGTTGACGAGAGTACTGATAGATCTTTGGAGCAACATCTCATTGTTGATGTGTGTTACTTAATGGAGAAAGGCAAGGGCATACCATGCACACTTTTCTTGAAATTACTTGGAATCAAAGATGGTACCTCTAATACCCTTTATCAAAGTCTTGTTTCTTGTTTGAATGAATTGGGGCTGCCTATGTCAAGACTAGTTGGCATTGCAACCGATGGTTGTTCGGCAATGGTTGGGTCACAAAATGGTCTTGTAACACAACTTCGAAGGGATGTACCACATTTGGTAGGTGTGCATTGTATTGCTCATGGAGAAGCACTTGCAGCTAGTGATGCTTTCAATTACTTTCTCGTATTTAAAGATCTTGAGAAATTGGCAAGGAAAGTGAGTTCATGGGTGGGTAGATCTTCAAGAAGGCATGCACAAGTTTACGTTCTTTGGAGGAGGTTTTTGATTTGCCAAAGATTAACTTGCAACAAATCCATGACGTGATATGGCTTTCTCGTGGCAATGTCATCTCACATATTGTGAAATTGATGCCGGCTCTTATGCGCTTATGGGAAACAAATGAAGAACATGAACTACTAAGTTCTTTCAAAAAGGCAAGTGTGCAATTCTATTTTCATTTCCTTGCTGATGTTTTATTGGAGCTTAATGTCTTGAATAAGCTTTTCCAAGAAGGCATGGTTGAAATTTCAATTCCTCCACTATTTCTATTTTAGACTCAATGTATCTTGGTACATCTTTTGGAAGACGTGCCAAGTATACTACTGAATTCTTAGCGATGGTTCAAGAGCATGAAGGCCACTTGCTTTATAAGGATGATGGAGGTCTTCGTCATAGGTATACATGAATTCTTTTGATAGCCAATGTTTGTTTTGTATTGTCACTTCGTAGTTATATATTTCATTGCTTACTAGGTACATGCTTTCCTTTGATACGCCTTCATTTGGAGACACAATTGCATCATGTGTCAAAGTTGGTCAAGAATTTGTGAGGAAAGTCATATCATGTTTGAAGCAAAGATTTAACGATCGAGGGGAAGATCTGTTAGCAAGCACAAAGTTATTCTCCACAAATGAATATCCTATGGATTCGAAGGAAATGGAAGACCAAACAGATAAGTGGACTAGCACTTTAGATAAGTGGACTAGCACTTTATGCAACAATTTTGGGGAAGGAAAATATGCATTTCTTGATATTGAAAAGTGCAAAGGGCAAGCATATTCATTTGTAGTAAGATTACAAGTGCAACAAAGCCGTAAGAACATGAAGACTTTATGGGATGCTTGTAGAGTGTGTGATTTTTATTATGATGACATGATGAAGTTATGGCAAGCAGTTCTAGTTCTTCCAGCATCATCTGTAGAATGTGAACGTGGATTCCGAAGGCAAAACTTGATAAAGGATGATGATCGAGAATCTTTGAATCTGAAAACTCTTGAAATGTTGATGTTCTTATCATCATCATCGCCTGACGTGGCAGATGCAGACGATGATCTATGCTAATTAGATGGATCATAAGCAACGCCGCATGGTGCAATTGTAAACTTTGGGCTATTGAATCATAATAGGAAGGCCTTTAAGCTTTATGTGTGAATTATATATGATGAAGTGTTTTTGCTTTTATATTGAAGATGTGCTTGTTTATTGCAGCTTTAATGAATGGCTAAGAAAAAATTTAATCTTGAAAAGAATGGCATCTTGGCAAAATTGCCTTTCAACAACATGGAAATTGGGTCGCGGTTTTGGGCGGAAGATGAACCACATGCTGCCATCTGGCACATCCTTACAACCCGGAATGGAAAGTGGGAAGCCAATTCGGGCGGTAAAAATTAACGAGGCTGATCGGTTTATAGCGAGAAACACAAGTTTTACACACAAATTTTACGGCAAGTCTTGTTTCACCCGGGTCCTCTGTTTTCCCACGGTAATAACAAGTCCTCTGTTTCACGCCCGGATTTCGCGGGATTTTTCACAAGATAGGATTTCCACGAAACCAAATGGCGAAATGAATGGAACACAAACTCTTTAGCATCGAGAATCATACGCAAGAGAGGCCGATTTGTACAAGAAGAAACACGAGAGGATAAGATGGCAAACAAAACCACCAAGATCGGCCCGGCTTTTCTTTAACCCTTGACCCTTTGCCATTTGCGGCCTAAGAAAACTTGGTTTCATGCAACCAAATGGCGAAATGTATGGAACACAAAACCCTTTAGCATCCGAATCATACGCAAGAGGCGGTAGATTTGTACAAAGCAGAGGATACAAGAAACAAACGAGAATATGGCAAACAAAACACCAAGATCAGGCACGGATTTTCTTTAGTTCGTTCAACCCTTTGCGGCACCAAGAAACCTTCGGTTCCTAAACCAAATGACAACACAAACTCTTTAACATCGGAATCCTTGCAAGAGGGGCGGATTTGACCTCGCATGCAAGGAAAAATTAGCACCAACGATTTTCTCGAAAGCATAAAAGAAGAAAAAAAATCACTCTAAGCTATTACCTACTTGTCGCTGAGGAGGATGCCGAGCGCCATAAGCCGCCGGCGCGAGGATCGAAGCGCAATGGCTGCAGAGCGCCATCGTCGGACAATAGAGAGAACGCCATAGCCGTCCAGCGCCAGAGGCCGCAGAGCGCCATCGCCGGACCTCCGGAAGAAAAGGGGGACCGCTCCCAATTTCCATGTTGTGGTGGCATGCCACGTGGTCGCACTTTCCGGTGGGACCGGTGACCCGCTCCCGGCTCCGCCGGTCGCGGGGCCCCACCGGTCCACACCGGAAAGTGCTCCCACTTGGGATGCCACCATACATGAATGGCAACGGAGCCCAGTAAATATCGGACACTGACATGTTATACCCACGGGCATATCCGTGGTATATCCGTGTGTTTGACATGTTATAGCCACGCCCAAAAAAAAATACACGGCGTTTTTGTGGACAGCCGATTTTTTGCCATTTAAGGCTGGGTATAACACATTTACCGCGATGCAATGGCAACTCTAAAAAGGGATGGCAAGAATACAGAATCTGTTGGAGCGATGGCTATGGCAGGCGATGGCAGTGTCTTGGGGCGTCCTTACGGCGAGTGCGATGTTCAAAGAAACGACGACCCATCTACAAGTTTTCTTTCTACAATGGTAAATCCTTCTCATGACATTCTTCTTTCATCCCCTTCTTCCCCATCTCGCCGCCTTAAGAAACGTCGTCGCCGTAGATCCAATGTGGCTCAATGGACAGACCATGCTGTTAAGGTTTTGATCGGAGTCCTCAGATTGCTTCGTTGTAATGGTGCCTATGACGATGAAGAAAATAGTTTGGCACAGATATCACAGGTAAAGAACGTGCCTAATAAGCATATATGGAAATGTGTTTCTAGGGGAATGCAACTTAAAGGGCATAACTTCGATGCAGGACAGTGTAAGACCAAATTCAAGGGATTGAAAGCTGAGTTTCAAGCTACCTTTGATCTTTTAAGGTTTACAAAATGCTCGCATTCTGAAATCCCTGATGGCTGGGATGATTTGCCAAACTTGAGCTCTGCATGCAGGGAAAAAGCAAGAAAATTTAAGTTCTTTCATGATATGAAGGGGTATTATGTTGGGCCCTAGAATATTCGCTATCAGGCCCAGCTTGGTCATGCCACAGGGTCATGGAGATACAAAAACGCTTCTCCATGCATCCGTTTGAGCCCAAGGAATATGATATAACAGAGTTGCAGCAGAATTTCTTGTCAAAATATCTGTCTAGCAAACATCAATAGCCCTTGAATAGTAGAAGAAGCATTCCGGTCTTGCATGCCAGCAATGGCTTCTCTTTTCTGGAACATCAATGGGCCATCCAGCACCCAAGATCTGCTGAGATATTAACATGGGCTTGCTTTTAGAAAACCTCAGCTTCTGTACGTATTTGGGCTTCCTTTTGTAATTATCACTTCTGTGTTTTCCCATTTCAAGCTAACAATTTTTTTTAATTTTAATTCTTCTGGGCTTGCATCCAGATTCAGACGATTTTTTTTTTTATTTTGTTGAGGAGCATTTTGTTGAGAACCAAATAGCATAGAGTAGTTTCATACTAGAAAAATGGTGTGTTTGATTTATATTTTCGTTGTATTTTTTGATGGATAGCTTTCTTCTTCTCTGATCCTGATGCTAGACAGAAAATGATTTGCATTTGCATCATTATGTTTTGTGCATGTATAGTTATAAACCAGCAAAACGGTGTTTCCATTTTTTTTTTTATTTATATTTCATTTGAAATTTTTAATGGATCTTCCTCTCATGCCCTGAATCCAGACAAAAAATGACTTGCATTTGCATCATTACATTTGTGCATGTTTGGTTCTTTCATATGCTATGTAAAATCGCCCCCCTATGCTATTTTTCCAGATTTTTCTGCTTTTTGCTTTCAAGAGCCATCCCATCGCGATAACGCAGCAGATCCGTTAAGTTTTTTTGGTTTTTTTCTTTGCAGCTTCTGCTGTGTCGGTTGTTCAGACCATATGTTTTGTGGGGAATAGGTACGTTATCCCATATTTATTTTTGCTTTGCATTTTTGGCTCCTAACCCATGGCACAGAAAACTTGCCGGATTAACTCTTTTTGTCATGCATGCTCTTAACAGAATTGACACTTTAGCTTTTTTTTTTTTTAATTGAAGTTCATGCATGTGCATCCATGTTTCTTGAATGATCTTTACTTGGTTAAAATCGTTGTGCACTGAATATCATGCTTGTGGTTGCTTTCAGGGCTTCTAAAACCTACTGTGGTTGCAGAGGAACGTACCTTCTAAAACAGGAACTCTGGTTGCAGAGCTGAATACCTGATAACGATTCAGGGATGGTGGTATCTTTATGATATTTAACATTTGACCATCATTCTGTATGTTACGTGTCTCCTTGATGCAATGATTGAACATATTGCAGGCTGGCCAAATTTACTTAACCATTTAAGCATTCCTGCTGCCTGTTTCACACATCCTGGAAATTAATATGACTGGGCTGAAGCATTTGGAGCCTAAGAAGCATCTGCCCATCTTTCATTCGGAACAAAATTAATGAGACAAATTATAAATTTGTTTTCACTTGGTCTCTTGTTACACATGCTGCACTTTCCGCTCCTACCATTCTTCTACAGATTTGGACAAGTCAAATTAGATTGGAAATAGTAGCTCTAAGCAAGACCCAAAACATAGCACCCTTGAAGTGCATGAAGACATGCAGTTTCCAAATAATCGCCTAGAACATTTTGAAAAAATCACATAGTTCATTTATCTTTTCAAATGATCTCAGGAAACGAATAATGCAAAAGATTCCATATTTGGCAAAATAGATGGATTTTACCAGCGATAACTATATGTTTGGGGTTGGCATAGAAAATCTGATGTTTTTGCATTAAATGAAACATGAAATAAGCAGAACTTGCATGGAATATTACCTTAAGGCGATCTATTTTGAACCTAATTACTTTTTGATCCATTGAGATTTTGCAAAAGGGATAAAAAACTAGCTTATAAATACCTTTGCTAAAACATTGTTCAATCTGTCTGGTGCAATCTATGGAGCAATTATTTGATGTGTCAAAAGTTTTAGTAATGGGCCACGCTCTTGTATATACACATGCATTATCACCACAATGAAATTTAGAGCCAAGTAGTTCATGGTTGTAGTCCTGGAAAATATCCTTCGATGCAACCCTGCGAGATGAATATAAAAATACAAAGCCAACTACCTAATCAACTAATCCATTTATCACACATGATCATCTATATGATGCATTGAAAATAATTGTGAAGCCCTCTGCCACAACCAACAAATGCAAGGTTCCATCAAGTTTCATGTTACTGGGTATTCAAAATAACAGGTGTATATACTCCCCTTAAAGACACTCTTACGGACACGGCATATTTCATTAGGACAGACTCAAAGCGGATTCAAGGAAAACTCTGGCGTCAAGAATGCTATGAAATCTCCAGCAGCCAACTATACCTAGCTAAGCAAGTAAATGAATAAGATATGGGTCATTGAATAAGACTGGTACAGAATAAACTTTTAATTTGTGAATCAGTGATGCTAAATTTCCCTAAAAAAACACGTGGTAAACATCAGAAAAAGGATGACATGACAACAAAATATAAGTTGAAATTTGCCAAGGAAGTTCGTGATGGAGCTTCTGCTCAGCAATAATCAAATGGAACGACGCTTCAATCTAGGGTAAAGAAATGTATATATCTAATCCCAGACTGCACCAACAAGAAAATAATTAGTTAGAAAAGTTTTGATCACTTCCACTAGGATAACATAATATAACAACTCCAAAAATGCATCAATTCAGAATAATCGACAGTTGCAGAAGATTTGACCTAGGACTTCCAATTGTGGTATAGATCTATAGCAAAAAGAACATGCCAACCAAATACCCATGCATGGATTCTTAGAAAGGAAGGAGGAAAGGAAGGAAGGTTCTTTTATCGTCCGCGGAGGCCAATCGGCCTATGAGACCCAAATTACACGGGTGCAGCAAGCCCGATGCTACCCGGATTAAAAACCCCCCCTTAGGAGGGAAAAATCGTCGCAGCAACAAGCCTTCTGGCAGCTGTACAAATATACATATACACATGAATTCCCGGCACCTCAGGTAGGCGCCCGGGGGCAGAGGTGAGTCCGCAGATCCAAAACCTCCTGGAGGTAGGAGCCAAGGGATCGAACTCACGGCGTACTGAGTAGCTCATGCAGGGGCAGACCAGGTACCACCAAGAGAATGTAGCGAACCCGAATCTGACTATAGGCTGGACAGCTCTAGAAGGCATGGCTTTCATCCTCAACAACCCCCAGCGGGCAACAGTCCTGGCGCGACTCTCCAACCCACCGACCCGTCTCAAGCCAAAGATGGTGGGCCTCTGTTCGAATGGACGCGATGATCCTGCGCTTCTTCATGGGCAACTGAGAACGCAGGTAGAGCTATGGGCCTCGAACCAGGGTGGGGTTTATGTGATGTTTGTAGTGTACCATCTTTACCTGTTCCAGAGCATGGTGGTCCCAGAGCTTCCCCAGGAAACAAGAGTCCAAGTACCCCCTCAGCCTATCCCCGCCGGCGTCTGTGTGCACCTGAATGCACCTATGCTTTTCTACGTTCAGTAGCGCTAGCCTCGGGCTCTCTTGTCCTTCAACAAACCACGAGTCGTTCTCTCATCGCCACAACGTAAGCCAAGTCGCGGGGGCCGAGAGTGTCGCCCATCGGGCCACCTTCGGGAAATAAACAATGTGTCTATCGAGGGTCGTGCATCTTTGCGAGGGCATGAATCTGTCTCACGCAACAAGATCGATATGGGCGAGGGCTTGACCCCAAGTGCCCACGTCAAAAATGCCTCTCGGACTGCTCCTAAGTCGTTCCAAGTCGCCAAAGACACCTTTGGGCCCCACACCTCGACCCCATACGTAAGAACTGGCTCCACCCGGTTTCGGAACAAATGTGATTTGGTGGCCCCAGTCATATGACTCGCCCTGTGACTATTGTTTTGCATTGCGATAACGCCTTCCAACCTCAAGCGGTCACCCACCAAGGCGAATGGATGCATCCCAATACATTGAGGGCCGGAAATTCCACCCCCGGTACTTGTAGGCGGGTGTGACCTCTACCATCGCCCTCGATAAATGGCCGGAGGTGCTTTGGATGGCGTGAGGAGGATATGAGGACCACCTTAGTCTTAGCGAGGTTGACCGCATGTCCGTCGCCGACAGAATGTGTCCGGGGCATCTAGGTGTGCTCGCATGCCCTCGGTGTATGGGCCAAGAGGTCCACATCATCGCATAGATGAGCCGCCAGATGACCCGGTGCAAGAGTTGTATCACCGCCCCCCATTGGCGCAAGCCGGGCTTCCAAGCTGGTCAATGTAAAGTCCAAAGAGTGTGGGTGAGAGAGGACAACCTTGCCTAACTCCAATGCTCTTCGGCAAATGGCTGTCCTTAGGTTGCATGCGGCTGTGTAGCTCTCTTACGGTCAGTACACTTCTTGCCCGATCCATAAGGAGCCCCGGATGGTGCAATCTAAGCCCACAACTTTTCGAGTGCGTGGTCGAAAGCTTTTGCAAAGTCCACAAAGCAGCGATCTGAGGTCCTCAGAAGGCGGTTCTGCTATCCTCGACCCGGGGCCACGAGTGTGAAGATGTGATCAATGGTCGAATGTCGGTCGGTGGGCTTTGCCTGGGTAAGTGCCCGACTTCGGCACGCCTACGCCCATCGGTTACCTTTGTTCGAGAATGCCAGCGCCGCGACTTGGCAAACACCTTGGTGACCATGATGGTTGGTAATTAATGGGTGTGTGGGTCCCCTGCCTTGTAGATCGGAACAACCACAGCTTGTGGTCCATGGCGGGGAAAACCCTCTTGCGGCATACTGTTGAACAGTCGCAGCAGGGCCGGGCACCATGGGTTGTCCGCCCACTTGAGCAACTCCGCTTGTAGGCCGTCAAGTCCGCTGCCTTCCCATTAGCGGTATTTGCAGCCCCTCTTCAACATCTTCTTACGTGATCACCGCCGATTGGGCCATGTTGCGGGGGCACATCGTGTCCATGTTCGGGGATCATAAAGCATTGCGAATCTTGCTCCCATTACGCTGTGATGTTCCCGTAGGTTGTGGCTGGCCGCAGTACCCCGCTAGAGAAAGTTCTCGGGTGGAAGCCGATGGGCGAACATTTCTCCTTGGTGCCTTGCCGGTACCTTGCCTTTGTTTCCTTGAGGAAGGCGGTAATGGCTGGTGGCACGAGCTTCGCATGTCCCGATCCCGCGATGAGATGGAGTCTTGGCGTTTGCGTTCCTTACACTTTCGGCATCAAACCATCATTGCAGCGGGAAGGTTGCGCCTCGATCTACGGCATGGGGAGGTCTCCCAAAGCACAATGCGCCTGCTCGAGGAGCTCAACCAGGCTGGTCGGGTTCTTTGCTCCCGCATGTGGGCCCGCCAGCTGTCGGGGGGAGGGCCTGCGAGCATGTCGGCGTAAGCCTCCGCTGCTCATAATCCAAAGCGCAACCGGAGGTCGGCAAGGTATCTTGAAGGGGCGTAGCGGCTGGCCGTGCCAGCTTCACATAGAAGTGGGAGGTTAAGTCCGATCCGTCCGCCGACGCGGAAAATGCGACAAGATGTACATCCTGCGCAGCCACTATGACATAATCCACGACACTAGTTCCGCCGCCGTGATTATCCTGTCTGCAAGTGTACCCGTGGGAAAAGGGCCATTGTGGTAGGCCATTGCATATGAGCAGGTCAAAGATACCGCACATCAGGAGCAATTGTGCGCGGCGGGTGACATTTGTCATCCCGAGTCGTGTGCAAAGCCGCCCTCGGCGGGACGCAAGCGCAAACATGTCATCCGCGAGGGGGTCCAGCCGCATGGGATATTCCACCCCTGTCCGCGCATTGAAGTTTCCAAGGAGCATGACTCTGCCCATCCGCTTGTGCTGTTGTATGTCATCATATACATCGACATACGGGTCCATCCTGTCCACCTCCGGGTGGCTGTGATAGAAGGGACTCTCTGCATGGGGAAAGTAGCAAGCAGTTAGGAAGAGAGGATCTCCGCCAGGGTGGTGCACTCGGATCCACAAGTAGCGGTTATGTCTGTCGGTCTTCTGGAGGGAAACCAAATGTGCCAAGGCTACCCGGTAGTAGCAGGCAACCCCACCGTGCCCACGTCTCCCTGTACAACCATTGAACACTGAAAAATGCTGGTACCATGGCAGATCGGGCAGCCTGTGGCCTGGGTGTTCCCATGTCTCCATGAGGAAGATGAGGTCCATGTCCACAGCTACTGAATTGAGGCTATCGCCCTTACGCCGGGGAAATCCCGAGCAATTCGGACCACCACCCGGAGGCACAATTCCTATTGAGCGGTCGGAGATGCTTGTGTAGTGCGTGTCCGCGGATGGACCGCCAGCCGGAGCAGACCGGAGTTCGGGGGGGACTTCTGGACAAGCGAAGCGAGGCGGCGAGGGCAACATGTGGTGGCGGGGAGGAACCAAGTTGTAGGGGGTGCATTGCATCGGATCGGAGAGAGGCGGCCGGGGGTAGCATTTGGTCGAGAAGGTGTACCGCGGCATTTGGTCGACTGGGCGCCCCCGACCACAGCAAACTCCCTCCTGCGTGCCTCCTGTTGCACTGGAGTAAGATCCCGACTCACATACAGAGATATGCCCTTCAGTAACTTGCCCCGTCCGCGGTATGGCCTCGAACTTCGTGCATCCGCGAACCGCGTGAACACCACGACTTGTGGCCGGCTTTGGTATTTGGACCCCACACCAGTTGGTGGAGTGTAACCTGAACAGGTCCTGGACCAGAAAATGTCATGCGCCCAAGGATCTGTGTGTGTACCTTCCGGGTGAGATTCTCTCCCAGCTCTTCCGGCAGGCCCCGAACTACCAGGTTGTGGCTCCGTCGCCTGCGTTCATGGAGCTCAGCGTCCGGTGAGGGCACTGGCCCACTCTGGCCTGGTGGCGGCACGCGTGATGATGGTGCGGGCGGGGGCTCGCGGCCGCGGTGCCCGGGTTGACCGGTGACCCCCGAATGGCGTCTTTACGAGGTTGTTGGGCTTGCGGTATTGGTGTGTCATGTGCTGCAGCCTCTATTCTCTGAAGTCTGGAGCTCAGCTCTTGTAAGGCTTGGTTCTGTCTTGCCATCTCCCACGTGTAGTGCTGCTATTGTTCATGCGCCTCTGCCTGGAGGCCCTTGCCTTCTTTGCGGGCGGTGACAGTCGAGCCTTTGCATTTCCGTCCCGTGCCAAATCCTTCTCGGCGCTTCGATCTTTGCCTCGTTAACCTCCAAGTCGGCCTGCAATCTTTGTCTTGCAGCGATAGCCTCCTCAACTCCCAACTGGAGTGTGGCCTTGTGCGCCGTGCCATGGCATTGGCCTCATCAACCTCGATGCGGAGCTGAGACGTGATTGCAAGTGTCTCACGCTCTGCCCGATGGTAAACGCTCATGACAATTAAGTTGTTAAAGATGGAAATATAAAGCCATCTATGGGCTCACAAAATTTTCAATGTTTCATATTCTTTTTAAGAACCTTAATAGCCAACTCTATCTAGGTAAGCAAGAGCTTGATTAAGATATGGATCATTGGACAAGACTGGTAAAGAATAAAATTTTAATTTGTGAATGAGTGATGCTAAATTCCCCCAAAAAACATGTGGTAAACATCAGAAAAAAGATGACATGACAATAAATATAAGTTGAAATTTGCCAAGGACGTGATGGAGCTTCTGCTCAGCAATAATAAAATGGAACGAAGCTTCAATCTAGGGTAAAGAAATGTATATATCTAAGCCCAAACTACACCAACGAGAAAATAATTAGTTATAAAAGCTTCGACCACTTCCACCTGGGATAACAAATTATAACAACTCCAAAAATTCCTCAGTTCAGAATAATCGACAGTTGCATAAGATTTGATCTAGGACTTCCAATTGTGGTACAAACGTATAGCAACAAGAACATGCCACCCAAGTACCCATGTATTGATTCTTAGAAAGGTAAACACTCATGACAGTAAAGTTGTTAAAGATGAAAATATAAATTCATCTATGGGCTCACAAAATTTTAAATGTTTTATAATACCAAAGTTTCACCGAAGGTTAGAGATGTCGTGAAGAGGAGAACACAAGCCATACAATACCTTGACATCTCACAGGTTTGTTCTTGCAATTGAATCAATTCTCAATGGAATCTGCAATTGAATCGATTCTCATTGGAATTTTATATTTTCTTCTCAATTCTTTCATGATCTTCTTGTCTACATGCAGTACAGTTTCCCAGTGACCTCTTAATGAATGCACATGGTTGTCATGACATGTATTGCATCACAATGTCTGTTACATTGTTTACATGGTAGCAGAAATCTTGCAGTCGTGTATCATTAGCTACTTTTTAGATGTGAATCCATTTACAGTTACACGTATATGCACCTGCATTTAACATGTACCTGCCTATTAGATTTACATCCCTTTATACTTAAATGTACTTTCAGGTAATGAAGCCAAGAAGCTATAAGATATATACATTCCATGTACATTTATGTACATTCTATGTACAGTTATGTACATGCACACTATATGTACATCTCTAAAATCCGTTAAATGTACATCAGATGTACAAATGTACTACAAATGTACAAATGTACTGATTAGTACTTTGGATGCATCTGCTTGCTTATAACAAATTGCTAACATGGTCTAATACTTGTGCTGTTGCAGTCTGAGCTTTATTAGTAGTTTGTCTATCAGAATCCTGACTCCAAGATTCGCCTTCGACAGTTTGAGTATCTGAAACCTGAGTGCATAAGGAAATTGAAAGAGAGGAACAGATGTTGTTGTGTCAAACATGAACAGGCAAATCTGTACAGAAAGGCCTTCAATGATATGAAAAGGGCTCTACATGTTAATTGCACTTGCTGCTGCAGTGTTTGTGCATCCCAGGAAAACAGTGGAGTGTGTCAAGCAAATAAGAAGACGTTTGTTGATAATGTCAGCATTTTGTGGAGGTCAACAGTTTGTAAGAAATATGTGACAGATGAATGACATAAATTAAAATGTATCAAGGGTGAATATGAGGAATGTGGAGTGAAGAAGATAGACATTTGTCCAAAAGAGGAAGATGGAACATTCATGCAGGATGTTGATTGGTAAGTATACGCTTATGTCAATGAGCCTTCCAAGAAAGGTACATCCAGAAGGTTTAGATTAGTTTCACAGCATGACAAGGCATCTGTCTTGTTAAAGAACATGAAAAATCAGCTTGCTAAGTTTACAGATCATAACTTTAATGCACACTGGCAGAGAAAATAGTTCAAAAGATGTATTGAGAAACTCCCTAATAAGAGTGTGTTATCTGTTGTTGACTTTGCAGAGAACTACACATTGAAGCCAGGGACAGAAGTGCAATCAGAGCACTGGAATCCTGATCAGATTACGATTTTGGTCCATATTTCAATGATGAAAAAGGAAGACAAGCTTAAAAGAATAGTGCATTTCTTTGTTTCAGATGACAGGAAACATGACACTCATTTTATACAGCATACTTTTAAATTACATTTGGCGTGGCTTACGAATAATGGAGGCAGTGACATAAACCTTCATTATGTGTGGTCGGATGGTTGTGCATCTCAACTCAAGTCTTCAAGGGCATGGTATGGAATTTGCAGATACCATGTTGAAAACAAAATTCGAGTGATATGGAATTCCTTTGGATCTGTCCATGGGAAAGGCACACATGATGGAGAGGCTGGTATAGCCAAGTTATGGCTTGAGAGCGAGCAAAGAAAACAAAATGGCATGCCAGTAACAGGTGCAGCAACAGCTTGTGCAGTTTTAAGGACCAAGGAATCGGAGTGTGAAAGGATATTTTGGGAGGTTGGAAAAACTGATGTGGACAGGCAGCAAGCATTTAATTGCAGGATGTTACATGGTATTCAGCAAATACATTCCGTCTCAACCATAAACCCAAATAACCCAACGAAGCTGCTTTGCAGTGAAGGCGATTTTGAAATAGTAGTCCGCTTCTTCCCTTTGTAACGTTCCAAAGCAAACGGGTTTTTATATTTGACAGGACCCCAATCAGCCGTGGCTAGTACCTTTTCCAAAAACACTTCAAGAAAATCCCTGGACTGATCATCGTTGACGAAACTGAGACATTTTCTTGATGTCTTCAGGGCTTCTCTACCAATGTACCCTCCAACATGAAGTTCACAGCAAGTGGTATCAAGTGGTGCAAAAGCCTCAACAAGATAGCCAGATTGATTGTAAACCCATGTTTATTCAAGGGCCCCTTTTCTTTTGTCAGCAATTTCAGAGTGATGTCTTTCCGGTAAAGGTCAGGAACATCAAATTCCTGGCATTCATTCGCTTCATTCTCATCATCTGCTTTGTAGAACACATTTTTCAAGCTGGGTTCATCCAAAAGAAAACACTGTCATGCACCTTTATCTGATGTCCCTTTGCTCTTAGCTACCTCATAGTCATCATCTAGCACAAGGGATATCATTATGAAGATTATACAAGCGCTTTTAAACTGCATCTTCAAATCAGTATCCTTTATCTCAAAGAGAAGAGAACCTTCCCTAATGATCTTTAGGATTCCAAGTCAATTGAAGCCATCAAAGCATGCATATGAGGCTCTCCTGGAGGGCATATGATGACAATAGTAAAGAGTTTCTCAGTTGTTAAGCCTATGTAGCTAGTAAAAAAAACTGTTGTACTCTTTTTGAGTCATCTCCTTCTCTCCTTTTGCAGTCCTGCTATCCAATACAAACAAAGAAATATTACGAGGGCCTATTGTTGTATCGTGTAGGAGACTCTTATAGCCAGTAGAGACCAGGTATTGGAGTGCAGGTAAGTCACCACCAGCATCTTTCAGGATGACAACCTTTCTTCTTAGCTCAGCCATCACCTTATCTGATAGATTTGTAGTATGCTATTGGTTCTTTGATTTCCTATTTTTTAGAAAGTCCTTGGACCAGAAGACGTATTTCTTGATGCCATCAGCAGACACGCCATACTTGTCTAACAGGCCGAGTTTAGACAATGTTACATTACCAGATAGCTTCTGAAGTTCTTGCCCAACTGCTACCTTCATAATTCGCATGTCTTTTATATGAGTGCAATAATCAACGAAGGACATTTTATCCTTAACTGAAGAAGCCTTCTTGTACGTAACTTCTTTATTTATGCATTGATCTAACAGCCAAATGACTTCTTCATCCTGAAGGCCCTGTACTTTTCTCATCTCGGTGGTCTTTAAATTAAATATGCCGGAAGTATCTTGAGGAGGCACTCTTCCCATTGCATCTGATAGCTGTTTCTGAGCATAAGCATCCCAGAACTCATTCCACTTCGCCCAGATTTTGTCCTTCGCAAAGATGATCCTGGTTGCAAGATTTGTGCAACTGGGGCTCCAGCCGAACTGGTGCTCGGATGCGGTTCAAACGTACTGGAGTTTGGAGCCGCAACTGGAGCTGGGCTGTATGATTGCTGCCCCAAATAGACGTAACCCACTGTTGCATCTTCATCACCAACCGGGTGATCAATGTAACTTGGCATCTATCAATAGGAAGTTAGAGGAGTATCAGTATTCACGCCTGGCGTGTTATATTTATTTATTTATAAACTTAGAAACTAAGAGACACGCCCGGCGTGTTTAAATTAAAAGTTGAAAGTAAGGATAAAATTGTTTACACGTGTAAATAATTGCCTGGCCTTATCTGTACAGTTTTTTTTCCCTCTCTCTGCTGAATGCACGCCGAGCGTGTATACATATTCAAGGCTAAGGTTAGCATGTATTCGGAACACGCTTAGCGTGTTTCAAATATTATCTTTGAGATTTTTCTAATGCTTTCTACTATTCATAATAGAAACTTGCATGCAACAACATGATTAATTCAGGAAGAGAAACTCAAGAATTTACTCGAAACAAAAAGAAGCAGATGAAGTTTATAAAAAACTATCTAGTTTTCATAAACATCATCTGCTTCCTCTGCCTCGAGCAAATGCATAAGCTTGTCTTCTTGGATTAAACCTGCCATTGACATGCAGCTTAAAACTAAATGAAAACTAACCTTGAATTCTGAGGCTTTTGGATTCGAAGAACGGAGCACTTTGCTTCCTCTGCCTCGAGCAAATGCATAAGCTTGTCTTCTTGGATTAAACCTGCCATTGACATGCAACTTAAAACTAAATGAAAACTAACCTTGAATTCTGAGGCTTTTGGATTCGAAGAACGGAGCACTTTGCTTTTGGTTTTAATTCCGAGGCTTTTGGATTCGAAGACCGGAGTCCTCTGCTTTTGATTTTAATTCTGAGCCTCCGATGTCCTCTGCTACCGATGTTCTCTGCTACAGATGCTACAGAACAAAAGGCGGAGTCTTTTAGTAAGTTAGGAATTGTCGAAACCAAACAAGCATCTAACATTGCTGAAAAGAAATCTGCTCACCAAGATTTTAGGAGGGCGGATCAAAACACAGCAGAAGCGCAACCGGCAAATCGTATGAAGAAAGGAAGAAAATGTAGGAACTTTGAGAGCGTGAAATGGATTTATATAAGCATAATTAGAAATAAATAAGCGTGAATAATTGATTGCTTGAATTAACATGCCTGGCGTACGGTCTTCGCGCCAGACATAACATGTATATGGTATATATGGAGAATATTGCATTTCATGCAATAAATTCTCACGGCATTTTATTCCATTTATTGCATTTGAAAAAACAGAATTTAGAAATTTTATATAGGCTAAATTAAAAATGATTTTAAAGGCTAAATTATCAAGGCTAAAAAATGACTTGTAGTGTTGGGGAATTTTTTTAGGTCGTATGGGAAAATTTCCTATGGTTACTTTGATGAATCTGAGATCTCATGTGGTTGATTTATAGTGTACTTTATTGAGACACATGCAGAGACAAAATTTTAGAGAAAACAGTTTCGAGACAAAATGCTTGGAGAAAACAGTTTGATTTCATTCAAAAAAATTTATGTACAGATGCCAAAAGGATATAAAAATGCTTGGAGAAAACTGTATGATTTTATTCAAAATTGATATATGTACAGATGCCCGACGGCTTGTAAGTAGATGCCCGAAGGCTTTTCACAATATTACAGAAAAAAATATTCGGAGGCGTGTCCGAAACTTCTGTAAAGAAACAAAAAAATAAAATGGGGCCGTCCGGGATCTGCATCACTCTTCTTCCATGTCTGCAATAAAGAAGAAAGAAAGGTGTTAGAAAAGAAAGAAGAAAGAAAGGTGCAAAAAAAAAAAAGGCGGACATGCAAATTTGATTCACCTCGCAACCATTCTAAAAATTGGTCGAATTCTCGACCCTCTTCCGAATCTTCCTCCTCCTCCTCCTCCTCCTCCGACTCTTCTTCAGAGATTTCATTCTCTATTTCAGGGTCGAGCCAACCCTGAAGCAGAGCGGTCAGGAATTCTTGAGAATCCTGATCGTCCAACTCCTCCTCTTCCTCCTCTTCATCCTCTGAATCAGAATCAGAGGAGAATTGCGATAAAAAATCAAGGGGAGGGGAATTGAGGGACTTCTTCAACCCGACGTCTCTTTGACCTCGGGTTCTTCATGAAGGTCCGCTGCTGAGGCCGAACGCTTCATGCAAGGCAGAGAGAAAAAATTTGGAAGGAATGGAGGTCTTGAGAGCATGAACCGGATTTATATAGGGTTAATTAGAAATTAGCGTGAATAAATGATTGCCTCAAATAACACGCCAGGTGTACGAAATTCCCGCCAGCTATATCATCTAGGGTATATTATTATGGAGAATAAATTCTCACGGCTACCTTATCAGTTATATGTTTTTTCGTAATCTGAAGGCTGAATTTTCGATAATTAAAATTTAGATATATTTATATAAATGTCATTTCCTTGTTGTTGCCGCGAAAATTCTTGTTTTAAATGATTTCGTTTATACCCATTGTTATTATTATATTAAACCTATTTCCAAGGAATTTCTTGCTTTTTAAAAAATTTGATTTACCTCTATATATTCCATAAATGTACGTACTTTTCTTATCTTATGGTGTTTTAATATTTCCTACTCATTGACTAAAAAGGGTGCAATTTGCCTAGGTCAATGGTGCCTCTCCAACTCAAGATGGTGTGCAACATATTGAAAAGAGCAATTTCAATGAAAAAGCACCTCCTAGCAAGAATGTTGAAGAAAAACAATTAGTCCTCCATAGTAGGGTGCAATGGAGGAACAAGAAGGTGAGAATCATGCACAAGTGCAACAAGGAAATAGTAGGCCAAGGAGTCATTGTGCTAGCAGATCCTGGTCAAGCTGTTAATGATGAAAGGCTAGGGGAAGACAATATTGGTATTGCAATTTCTTTGTTGGAAGACAACTGGAAAGGTAAAGGTTTGGGTGACAAGGAATATTTTGGTTGGGTCAAGCAATTGGAGGTTCCTTGCATCATGGCATGGCCTATAAGTAGTGTTCAATTGTGGAGGATTATATTTTTCCAGAGCCTGAGGTTGTTGGGGACAATGATTGTCTTGATATTGATCCATTAGCAGTTGGAACTCTAAACCTTGGCAAAAGGGGAGAAGTATCAGTTGTCAGACATTATCCTAGCAAAAGAGTCAAGTTCATTAGTGATACCAAACGTGAGACAATTCTGAAGGTTAGGGGCTCAGATTGTTGTTGGAGTGGTTGTATGCAATTCTTTACAATAGAACAATTGGTGGAAGCAAGAGCCACTTTTCAAGAGTATACTGTTGATGAGAGGAGGACCTACATGTACACACTCTTCGAGCATGCACTTCAGGATGAAAGAAACCCAAACAGAAAAAGATACCCTTTGCTAGGCAAATGGATATGTAAAAAAGTATAAAAGAATATCCATGCAATTCCAACTTCTTCATGGCATAATTGGCAAAAAAAACAGGCAGAGGGGAACAGGATTGCTTTACATGGAAATAATGGTTTGTTGAGACCAACAGCTAGGATCTTGGCTTCCAGGGAGATATTTGAAAAATATATTGATTTCAATGCAGAGTCTATGCCATATAAAAGCAGAAGGGATGAAAAGGGAAGAGCAGTTGTTGAGAAAAGGTTACTATCACATTGTACTCAAAAGAGTATTTTGGAAGAAGTGAATTCCCTACTTCGGGAATTGGGAATTCTTCCAATATCCCAGCCTAGCTTTAATAGGCTATGGAAGAAGCATTTCAATTATGTCACCATAGCAACTTCAAACAACTTTGCAAAGTGCAATTTATGTGCTAAGTTGAAGGAGACTCTTGATAAGACTGTCAACCTAGTCAAAGGGCTAGGATAAGGGAGCATATGAAGGACCATATGACTGATGAACTATCATGTAGATCATGTTATTGGATGTGGAGGACTTTATCTGCATTGGAACCTAATAACTATTTATGTATTATACATGACAAGATGGACCAGCAAAAGACTTGTCTTTCACAATTCAAGTACATACCAAAGTCATGTGGAAGATCATACCCTTTACAGATCTCAATGACTGGGGCAATCCTGCATGGGCAGACTCAAACCTAATATGTAGCAAAATAACAGGGGGTTCCAGGGGGATTTGATATAGATATAATTCTTGAAATCATAGACCATATCCCTAAAACAATTCAATGGGTTATTATAAAAAAAAACATAGATTTAAGATAAAAAATAGTCACATTAGCTCACTGGTTAGATTGGTTAAAGTAGTCTTATTAGGACATTGAGTTATTTTGGTAGAGGTTCGAATCCCCGTATTTCATTATAGAGGCTCGATATACCATCAAAACCTTAGGCAAACTCGTATTCGACATACAGTCTGGGCCGTCGGATTGACAGATCCGACGACTGTGGTAGTCCAGGGTGCACCTCGTTTAGAATATGTAGCAAAATAACAGGGGGTTCCAGGGGGATTTGATATAGATATAATTCTTGAAATCATAGACCATATCCCTAAAACAATTCAATGGGTTATTATAAAAAAAACATAGATTTAAGATAAAAAATAGTCACATTAGCTCACTGGTTAGATTGGTTAAAGTAGTCTTATTAGGACATTGAGTTATTTTGGTAGAGGTTCGAATCCCCGTATTTCATATTCTAAAAGCTTAAGCGAAACCGTATAGAGGCTCGATATACCATCAAAACCTTAGGCAAACTCGTATTCGACATCTTAATATCATAGGCGTCCCCAATCATAATTGAGCATAATCGAAACGAGAGGTGTCCAGAGGCTCCAACATACAGTCTGGGCCGTCGGATTGACAGATCCGACGACTGTGGTAGTCCAGGGAGTTGTGGAGTGATGGTCCAGATTTTCATATTGGGAGTATCATGAGGTGTTTGAGAAACTATGAAAATGGATACAATAGTCACCTCCAGGACCCTACAGCTAGCCAGACACTACATAGAACATTGTTAGATGGAAACCCTAACAATATTGAAAAGTTCAGCAAGACAAGGTTTCGGAAGCATGGATCTAGTGAACATGTTGGAGCTTCAACTTCACGTGCTAGAGCTCAAGATCTACCCAAAAGGTTCCTCTTGCAACTTGATAATTGTGCTGGCCAAAATAAGAACAGGTGGATGTTTTCTTTCCTATCCTACTTAACAGCTGTGGGGATATTTGAAAGAGTTAATTTAGGGTTTCTTATGCCCGGGCATACCCATGAGGATGTGGATGCATTATTTGGCAAATATAGTTGTATACTGAAGCAGCAGACAGTGACCAACTTTCCTAGGCTAATAGAAATCTTGCATGAATGCACTACTCCAAACCCTATAGTTTCTCTCATAGAAGAAGTGCCCGATTGGAAGAGCTTTGTGGATGGTTATACATTGGATCTTGAAGGTCATTCCAGGCCTCTGCAGTTCATTTTTTGGGTGAGAGATGGGATTCCAATCTTCCAATGGAAGATGAGACAGACCTTCAGAGGAGGAGTGAAGAGGAGGGGAGGAAATATGGCGTAGAGATGAGAATGGCAAGCCTATGATACCTCCAGGTCAACCAAAAGCTCTAAAACCTACTAAAGAAGTGAAGCAATTGGGATTGACTAAGGAAGGAATCCAAGACTATATAAAGCATTGGCAAACCAATCCCAATGACACCAACCGTGCCTTGGTGGCTTATTGGAAGAAGGTGATTAACCTGTTGGGGGAGATAGACACATCCTCAGATGAATTGAAAGAAGGGTGGTTGCCTAAAACTAGGTGGAAGACCTTAGCAGGTGCCGAGGATGTTGATGACACTATTAGTAGCATTCGTAAGCAATATGCTCCTCCTCCTTCTGACAAACACTATGTTGGTCCTAAGAACAATAGGCCAAAGTTTCTAGGCATGGATGCTTATGAACCTTCCACTGACTTGGAATGCCACCAATTTGTGGTAGTAAAGCCAGCAGATTTAGATACATATCTAGTGTGGCTGGGGTTTACCATCTCTGATATTTGCAAAGAAGAAGGTAATATTAACTTCAACCATATGCGGGTAGAATGGTGGTGTCCAGTGCATCAGTTGACCAACGTATCGAATAAAGAAAGGTAGTCAGATTGTTGGACAAAGAGATGGAGGAGAAATCCGAGTGATCCTGATCTTTGGCTAGACTATGAAAGTGTTTTGTACTCATGGACTCCAAACACTATTCCAGCTAGAAATGCGAGAATTACAATACCTCATGATGTCAGGAAGAAGGCTATGATATCATTGGGGGTGCTTGAAGAAAATTGAATAACTATGTAAATTTCTTTCATCACGTATTTATAATATGGTGCTATATTGTGAAATATTGACTATTTTGTAAATAATACGAGATTACATTTTCATACTTTTGAGGTGGTTTGTGTGAATTTGAATATGTTATAAAAAACATACAATATGAAATTTGTCCCAAAATTAAGACATAATCCCAATTTAATTGAATGATGGTTAATTGCAAGATAGAATTAGTCGATCCGGAAGCAGTATGCCATGGAGTTCCTCTAGGAAATGATCATGTGAAGATCCTAGTTACCAGTTGCCATTTCAACGATGAAGCATTACCCAGAAGGCATCTTGATGGAGACACAGTCGGAGAAAGCATCGGGAACCTTTGTTGCATGGCCAATAATTCGCTTAAAAAAGGTAAGAATTTCATTTTTCGAAAGAAATAGAGGAAGATGCATCAGAAGAAGTAGATTGAGTACATATATTAAGATGCTCAAGCTGATTCTGTCATATGTATAAAACTAATAGGCTTGCAGACTAGACCATTCATTCAAAATTTCAAAATTATAAGGCCTGCAGACCAGACCATTCAAGAGTTTACAAAACACTAGACACTCTTTACATTTTTTTACATAGATCTGTGTGTTATTCCTCAATAGTATTAAATGCTGACACATCAGAAGTAGAAACAAAAGAAGCTGGCACAGTAGAGGTTGGAACAAGAGAAGCTGACACAAAAGACTTTGGCAAATTAGATGGTGCAGCTATTGGGCTATTACCAAAATGGCTTCGAGCTCTACGATTCTAATTCTCAGCTGCATCATTCTCTATTTCAAGCCTCTTCAGAGCACGACATAACTCATCATTGAGTAAGCTCATATTTGTAGCCATCCCCGAACACATCTCACCAAGAACGGTCATATTATGGCTGTAAATATCAAGACCTTCATGAAACTCGAAGATTGGTATAGGCCCTGGCATGAAATGTCCTTCTGGCACAGGAGGAACTTTAGTTGAATACGCGCTAGGCGTGTGTTCAAACTGCTCAATCTCAGCGTCATTAGAGTTTACGCTAGGCGTGGGAGGTGGGGGTACCTCCTCCACCCCCTCGATCATGAGTCCTGGCATTACCGAGCGGAGGAGATAATTAATGATCTATGCAAATAAAAGATAGACAACAAAACATTTATTGTAGTAACTGTACATTAATGAATTTACGCCAGGCGTGAATTGCAATAATTTATAACTTCTAGAGTCTAGTTGAACTCCAAACACAGACCAACAACCATGCTGAATGAATGAATGAATGAATGAATGAATGAGCCATGGGAGCCCTCCTCTTTACTTCCAAATAAAAGATGTACAAATTCTTCAATACTTCCAAACAAAGCCCCTCATGCCCACCGGCCTTTTTGGGCATAAAAAATACTCAGATATCACTACACAAAGTCGTATAATAATTGACTACAAGGTTATCATGAAAACCTATAAGCCTTCAGCTCTGTTCTGCGCAAAACGACGACCCCACCAAAACAAGAGTCCATCAAACTCAAGAGACATCCACTCATATAATGACATCCCAACTCCATGAGGCAGCTCATGCGTATAGGTCCAATCCATCTCCAAGCTAACATAGCATAAGGAGCCAGTCCCGAAGAAAACCACCGTGACGACAAGCATATTCATATCAATCGACTTTGACCTATAACATGCAAAACCACCAATCCAACATCCACGGATCACAAAGGCCCTACTCCAGGCACGAGGGCCTTGAAATCTCTAACAAGAGCCACCACAACATCCACATCTTTCCTACTGCTTGGCATGAGGGCCAATATTTCTCTGGCACGAGGACCATCACAACATCACTAAACCCCTTAATGAAAGAAAGACCTGAACACAAAGGCACGCCCAAAAAGGGTGACCACTCATGAAAAGAGAGCCACTACAAAATCAAGACTTGGCACAAGGACCACCAATGATTGCACAAGGACTCAAGATCATCCACAATAAGAATACTAGGGGCTACCTCTAAGTAAGAACAGAGAAACGAAAGCAAGTGACCAAATAAGAAAACACTCGAGGATTATAAAAGGCTGAACTATAAAAGGCCCAAAGGCACAAGAGGGTGGGAGGGTGGGACAAGCGATCTAAGGAGGAGAGGCTCAACAACGGCTGATAACGACAAAGGAGGAGGCAATAGACATAAATAATGTAGAGAGAATACGACAACTAGCCTCAAGAAGCGGATTTATCTACTTATTTCAAAACACATATAAATCGTACTTCTAGAGTCTAGTTGAACTCCAAACACAGACCAACAACCATGCTGACAAAAGAGGCAAAAAATAGCAAAAGAATCTACCAGACAATGACTACATCGCTACTTCTACAAGGCTATGACACAACCTTGGCAATGTGGGAAATAGTGCAGAAAAGGTTTCTAAACTCTAAAGCTAAATGAAGCCTGATGACCAAATCTAAGCAAGAAAGCAACGATCCAAGGGTTGTCTTGAAGATTAAAAACATCAAGACGAATAACTATATAGAGCCTGCAAGAGAAAGTATGGGTTCAATACCACAATGCAAGGGGAGCAGAGAAAAAAAGACAGGAGAATGAAATAACATGAGCAGATATTCCCCACAATGCAGCATTTCTGTTACTAGGGTCCACTTCTCTGTTGGAGGGGCAGCCAGTCGTGTAACCCCACAATGTGACATTATGCACAGCTAGGGATTTAAAATGTTCTAACTAGAGCATTTTTAGGTACTGAAAGGCCCATTGATGTTCAAGTACTAATAAGCTTGAGCATACTAAATACTTAAATGCTGATGCTTAAGTAAAACTCAAGTACTAATATGCTTGAGTGGCTGTTGTTTTGGACAACATGCCTTCTGTCATCATTAAGGATTGCATATAGGTTACTCCAAAAGCAGGTTCTCAAGACAAAGATCACATACTTGTTTATTTTCCTACTTCTTCATGTGTTGTTACATGTTACAGGAGTATTTTGGTATGTAAATTTTCTATTTGTCTCATTAGGAGACTGAATAAGCACGCCAGGGGGAGATGAAGAAGTAGAGATGTGAGCTCCTATAGTAATCTCCTTCTGTGCTGCTGCATGTACTTTTATTACAAAAAATTAAAAAGTGGCACTTCCTTTTCTTCAAAAAAAAAGAAAAAAAGAAAAAAAAGAATCGAAAAAAAAAAATAAAAAAAAAATCCAACAACTCAAGTCAAATTGAAGAAATTCGCCTTACAAAAGAGACCCTCCAAGAAGCACTACAAAATGCAATTCACTTCCCAAAACCCGGCTAAGTAATACCAATTGAAGATGCATGCCAAAAGACAAAACTCACAAATACGTTTTAAAAGCACCAAACACCACCATAAAGAATGCCATTCCCAAAGCACCAATGTATACCTTCTCGGAGTAAGCATGTAACAGTCAACTCCTATAAAGAAACAAGAAGGCAAAGAAAAAGTCATGTCAGCAAATCTAGCGATCTTGGCAACAACATTCAAGGCATGAAATCAAAGCGATGCCATATTTCATAAAATCGCGTCTATGAGTCTAGCAAACTTAACAACAAACAAGGGTATGACCGGTAAAACAATAACCTATCTCATCAAAATGAATAAACACAACTATAAAGATGTAAGCCATCTAAAGTAGAAGCATGTTGGCGTCAAAGAACGTTCATCAACTTTGTCCGACCCAAAATGGAACAAAAAAAATGATTAAACAATGATATGACTATGGAATGATTGAAAGCAGGACCTAAGCTAACCAACCATGCACGATAGTCAACTCTTATAGTAGGTAGTCTAGCCCACAAGAAAAAGAAATGAACAAAGGTGAAAGCAAGGCTCGAAAGACAACTAATCTGAGCGATCTTACATGAACCACCACACAACTAGTATAAGAATGAACCAAAGTAAAATGGTGTTCGAAAGCAATCATGAGAGAACATGGACAAAGCTTGAAATTGACAGGTGCAAAACTGCAAGAGCCATAACATGCTAGCAAAATTAGGCCTAAAGAACCATAGAAGTAAGTTAGCAACGTTGGAAAACGACTAGGCTATACCAAACTCATACCTAATTCAACCCAGTAACAAACACCAACCTCAAGCATACTATAGTGCATCCAATTTACCAGGAGCTGGTATAATAAAACGAATTCAGAAATTTAACAAAGCTCTAGATTGACTAAGGGAAAAAGCAAGATTGTGCATCGCTTGAGAGTGACAAGTCGCATAAACACAGAGAGGACAAATCAAGACTATACATGCCTCTATGTCTATAGTGCCAAAAAGGCGAACTAAGCAAATAAAGCACTTCAAACCACAGATGAACAACCAATTTTGAAGCATCATTAAAACAAGTACTTATCCCTCCAAGTGTTTAAATGGGTGAGCACTACAAGAACTTCAAACTAATACAAAAATCTTAAGACCCAATTAAGATGAACAGAAAGCAAAGTTTATAGTCCAAGAGAAATGCAAAGTAGTGCATGGATAATATATGAGAGGCTACAGTCACAATAATGGTGCCAATACCAAGTATACCATAACCACCATATGGCAATAAAGTCGTGTATAGAAAAATTCCAACTCCATAAAGGCTCATTGGTCCTTGCTCTAACCCTACCATTTGTAAAATGCCTAAAAGCTTGAGCTCAGAACGTCCAACCTCAAAAATTAAACATAACATGTAAACTCCGGGTTCTCAAGTTTATGCAAAACTTGCAAATAAGAAGCCTAAAGGTACTCAGAGTTGTTCTAAATTATTGAAGAAGAAAAAAGATGCTCCAAAATGTATAGATGATCTATAAAAGAAGAAAAAGAAATCTCAAGAAGAAAGCAAGGAGAAAACTAAGGAGGATGCAAAAAATAAGAAAAGAAAATCTCAGGAAGAGGGGAAGGAGAAAGTGGCAAAAAAAAGAGGCACAGATGCCAATGCCGTAAAGATACCAAATGCAAATGATAGAGCCATAATTTGCTTACCAAAAAGATCACCAAAAGATGCTATTATTGACGTTTTGCCATTAAACATGAAGTCAGATGATAGAAAAAAGGCTATGGGTAGTGCAGCAAGTTCAAAGAAGAAGAACAAACAGGAACTTAACACTGAAGAGGCAGTTCAAGAAGATTCAAAGTATTTTATATTCGGTTTTCCGCTTCCCATTATGATTTCATAACTGCATCATTCCTGACTTTAGTAAATCTAAGAAGTTTGTGCAATGGAATTATCGAAAATTCAATCCAAGTCATGTTCAGTGGCTGAGAAATGAAATGTTGAGGCATCCTACTAGCACTCTAGAGACTGCTGACTACATTACGACCTCTTTGTATAAAGAATTTAGATGAAGTTTGCAGCAAAGAGATGAGGTTTGTAGTAATAGCCGGTCAACATTCCATGAGGGCGATGCAGTTGCTTTCAAATGAAAGTCTAGAATACAGGAAAAGGTGGGGCATGCGCGCAGCTAGGATCATTGCTCATGATACACCAATGCTAAAGTTAATGGAAATCTCGTCTGAGGCGAACAAAAGAATGAAAATAATAAATTTGTCTCACCTTTTCTAGACCAAATTGAGCAGGCTAGGGCACAATGGGAAATTATAAAATGCCCTACAAAACCAGTTCAAGGAAAGGCGACCAGTGCAGAGTTTAAGGTGATCTTTTTGTTTTATTATTTTATGCAAAACTTCACGCATCCAACATGTGAAAAGTTAAAGTTTCTTAACATTTAAATGTTCATGATTCAACTTCCAACTAGTGTTGGAAGTTTCTAACAAACATAATTTTACCATGCAGAAGTTTGGTGAAATTGCAAAAGTTACATTTGGAGGTAAGGCATCAGTTTCTGTGATCTACAACCTTTTAACAATAGAGAGAAATATATTTGATAAGTGGAGCAAAGCTATTGATCTGTATAACAAGGGCGATTTGCTTGATTGGCAAGGAAATACTGGAGGTGCTAGAAGTGGAAAAGAAATAAACTTATCATTGTTTCGTTGTACGCAACAATTAAACATTAAGGAATTAGAAGATGTTGCAAATGCATTACTGGAAGGCTCAATTACTTGGAAGAGCAAGAAGGCAAATGAACGGGGGCTAGAACATGTGGCAGAGTATGCTGATCAGATGAAAGAGTGTCGAGTCCTAAAGAAGGGCATGTTAACTCATATGAAGAATTATACACGTGACTAGAACTTGACTTTGTCAAAGTTATTTGCAGAAAGTCCTACAATCGCTTCCTCATGGGAACAGCTTAGAGGCTATTGTTCAGCATGGTGCAAAGAAGTTTTGGATAAAAGTAAAAGTAGTAGTATGCCAAGCCTTGCTACTGATCAGCTTGAAGCCATGTGGGATACAGATCATGGGCATGTTAGAATGGACCATAAAGTTGTTGTTGTGTACAACATAAGACCAAGGGTTATAAGGACTAGAGATGTAAGGGTTTTTGAGAAAGGGAGAACTATAGATTTAATTGTAGTTCACACACAAGAAGGATGGAAGAAAAAAGATTTTGAAGACATTATTGGTTTGGTGGCTGATATCAATAAAGAGGTATGTTGTGATAAAGCATTATAGTTTAATATCTTACTAGTTATGGTGCCCGGCGTTGCCGGGCTTACTAAGAATTTGATTAGGCAGTCATTTCATTATTGGCTGGATTAGACAATGTGGCTTGGAAAAGGCAAGGGTAATATAGAAGTACTTCTTTAGATTGATTGACATAATATAGATTTTGTGTACGTAGTCTTTAACACATTGAACCTAAATATACGATAGAAACCCTTTTATAGTGTGGCATGCTAGTAGATGAGATAAATTAAATTCAACTTTGAGAGCCATATGATTGCTTTTCATTATTGGCTGGATTAGACAATGTGGCTTGGAAAAGGCAAGAGTTTAGATTGATTGACATAATATAGATTTTATGTATGTAGTATTTAACACATTGAGCCTAAATGTACGATAGAAACCCTTTTATAGTGTGGCATGCTAGTAGATGAGATAAATTAAATTCAACTTTGAGAGCCATATGATTGCTTGAATATGATCTATGCACCATAACTTAACAACTCGGCCCACTCACTTTTGTGCTCATAAACGCATGCTTCACTCAGATTGTCGGGCCTACCAACTATATATTATAAGGAGTTTGAATCTATAGGTGTCCAATAGCATAAGAAGTTGTATCGCCAAGTGTGTTGGTCTAAGCTATTATGTAGATTTTGTTGGAAGAGCGGACCAGCTATTGTTGTATCGCCAAGTGCATTGGTCTAGGCTATTATGTAGATTTTGTTGGAAGAGCAAACCAATATATCGGTGACTGCAATGCATAAACGCAGTTTTTTTCCATATAGAATTTTATGTATATGGTATTTCGAGAACTTAAACCTGGTTATCTTATGCTGGACCCATTATGAGATGTTGTGATTATAGGGCATGTGACTAACGCTTACAAATAAATTGTTCCTTGCATATATATTTTCATGTATATGAGCATAGAAGGTTTGACATAGGCACTATCGTGAAAATAATAATTGGAAAATGATATCATACGTTAGTTATACATACTATTAAGCAATATGTAGCATAATAACAGGGGGTTTCTTTTGTGTTTTTGTACGATATTTACTAAGGTTTTTCTATGATTTTGTTGCTGTATTCAACTAGGTGTACTAAATAGTATTTCTAGAGTGCTCCATTTTTTAGCCGTTGATTTTTGATGAGAGATAGAATTGTATGGCCGTGATTAAATTTATCTATCTGTCACACAGGATGCACCACAATGCTTTTTTGATATTTAGGGTTTCTATTGGCCTCCGTTTCTGATGCTGTGCAGGGCGACAAGAGAAGGCTCCAGTTTCGTGGCTATGGCAGATTGTTAAGGGAAACAAGATTGAACATGCTGCTGCTGGCTATACAAATTCTCGTATGGAAAACAAGTGGCTGTAATTTTTGGGAAATGTGAGACCCCCTTTCACCACCGCACATGAGCTGAATGGTGGCGGCGTTAGATTGACGGAATTTTGGATTTGACAATCCTAAAGCTCTGGCTTGTAGCTTTTTTCTTTGGAAGGATGTGGGTATGCTACAGCCGAGACTATAATGTTAAAATATATTTCTCTATTTGTGTATAAATTAGGTTCGGCAGGGGATAGAACTTTTTCTTTTCATAAACTCCAGTGCCCCATTCCGGTAGAGCTTGGCCAAGATTTCTTGTTTCTGAGAATCCCCTGCTCTACAAACACAAAATCGAACTAGTTTTTCTCTGTTTTGCTTCAAAATCCACTTTTTAAGCTTCAAGCAGAGACAACCGCACCATTTGTCGATCAAGAAAACAGGGGATAAAACATGCTTTTGATGACTGGCGATAGATGGTCAAGAAGATTGGGCAAAAGGCACAGAAGCAAGCTTTTTTGCAGCTTAGGTTTTCTAAATCTTCAAGGAGCCACTATCAGGCTAGATTTCGACTCTGTTCAGCCTTATAAGAAAGGCAGTTTGGTCTTTTTCCGTTGCATGTTGGATCTAATGGTAAAGAATGCAGAATGGAGGCTCTCCTTTCCGGATTCAATATGCCAGTCTCAGAGGCATAACTCTATAAACAATTGCATTTTCTGCTTTGGACTTCCTGGATGACACTTATGATGTAATGAAAATGTTGTTGCGGGGGTTTAGGTGTCGCCTCGAATCGGCGCACCGGGGTTACGGGCCTGCTCACGCATCACGACTAATAAGGGGTTGGTGCCAGCTATTGGAGCTCGGCAATAAAGCTGTTTGGGATATTAGAAAACCGATCATCTGAATGACAGGAAATTGGTTGGACAATAATGAATGCAGGATTGGTCCAATTTGAACAATGACTAGAATTTACTTTTAGATGTTTGGTCATGCCAAAGTGTGGCTTGTCAGAGGAGTTAGCATGGAACAGGGCCATTGATCTGGAGTTTGCTAGGAACTCTGGGGAGAATTAAAAATCTGATTCTATGTACAAACATCATATAATTCATGGGCCATTTGGCTCCGGAAGGTGGAAGTAGGAGTCTATTGGTGCAGGGGGATTTTGACTTGCCCATTTGGAGTGCTTGGGAGGGCCTGGAGGATTATTCATAGTGTATTTTGTACATAAAATAAATACATAATTGTTAACTTGGCTGGTCTTCTTCTTCTTTCGATGGGCAATATAGGTTGTTCAGAAGTGATTGCTAACTAATCTGGCCCGCTGTGGAAGAGGTTGTGGATGCAAATTTGGAATCAGATAGCTTAGCTAGTCATTTAGATGGTTGGGATGAGGTATGGTAAAAGATTTTGAAGTCGGTTGATGAGGAGAGTTCTTGTTTGCCGCTTCTATTTTGTCTAGTAAAAGATTTAAGTGGAGCCTGAGACTTGTATGGATTTGTTTTTAATCGTCAAAGGAAGGATGGGAGGCTAAATTGTGGAGGATGTGATGAAAATGGAAACTTACATTTAGAAGGGCTTTTCTAGCTCATTTGCTTTGCAAATGCAACTTCGAGGGGATTGCTCTGATTTGCATATTGGTAAACACAGCATGTTTGGTACTTGATTTGCATGAGTGCCATAGCTTTATGTGTTTTAGTGAATATCATATACAATCAGCTTGCTTGCCATCTTACTAAACTGTTCTTCTGCTTTTGGCGCTTTTTTGAGATCTGGTTTTTTGAGTTTTATCTCATCATTTGCAAAAACTAGGATTTATAAAACAGCAAAGAGCAAGGGTTTGAGAATTCGTCCATTATTGCAGAGGTGGGAATAACCCGGTTTGTATTCTCTTCACTCCATCTCTTATTTCGTTGTTTAGAGCAGCATCACAGATGTTCTCTACATATACTATATTGGTTATGAATGCTTGCCATGGCATTTGAGTTTTTTATTATTCATCCTGAGTTCTTTATTCATTGGTATGATATGACGACTTTTACATTTTCTCTTATTTTTTCTCCCTTTTGTTAGGGCCCGAAGGGCCCAAAAAAAATTTTCATATAACAATCAAATATCATATGACTACCATTAACATTAATTAACACAAACCATTACATTTAACAATTTTAAATTAAAACCCCCTTGAAACCCCCTTTGGTTTGGGTGCATATTCACACGGGGGGTGACTCCGGGCATCGAGAGCTGTTGGATAAGCATAAATGCCCTTTATTCCTCGATCTAGACCGTACATAGAGATCCTCGTTTGTGGGGTATGCCTGTACAAGTTTTGATATACTGTATAACACAATTTGCGAAATACTATAAGATTTGAGGCAATGTACCATATGGTGTTAATTTTGTACATGTGTAACATGATTTTACGGGTGCTCTCGCTGCCCTACGTCACCCCCCGTGTGAATATGCACCCAAACCAAAGGGGGTTTCAAGGGGGTTTTAATTTAAAATTGTTAAATGTAATGGTTTGTGTTAATTAATGTTAATGGTAGTCATATGATATTTGGTTGTTATATGCATTTTACTTTTGGAAATCATTGGCTTTGAAAATACTAAAGCATTGACTCTTGGAAATCAATCATTGTAGCTAGTAGTTCGTATCTAACTTCACAAGGGATATGCACCATTCCTATTTTGGAAAAATATTGTCATAATTGAACACTTCATAGAACCTAGAGAATGGTCGCCTCCTACAATTATAGATATGCAAATTAGTATCTGTCAAAATACACCAATTGTCCTTTCCAACTTCTAAAAATTTTAAATGCTTTAGAACCCAATTGGTGTATTTGTCAGAACATGTTGCCCAATTCCCCTTTCTAGCAATTTAAGCCCAATCAATTATTTCCTTGGTAAGATTTGGGTGGCCTGCTACAATGTACAGTTTAGCCATTATGATCATTATGCAGCACATGGAAAGCACTCATATCTCCCATCTGCATTTTCATATCCAGACAACAAAAATGATAAGAGGCAAAGTGAAAACAATAGTAATGCAGAAATGACGAATGTGTTATAGAAGCTAGGCAGAACCAACCATTTGCAAATGACAAAAGTTGGAACCACGATGTCGAAGGAAGAACCAATTTCATTCAGATTTAATGGTAAGAATTGAGCTCCCTCCACAGCAACATCTCACTCGGCATAATCCTCATTCAGATCCTGGCATGGAAAGAGCCGTATTTTCATCTGCTTTCTCATTTGCAGCCAACAGCAATGAAAGAACCTATGGAGACTTACTCGATCACCATCATTTGGTTTTTAAAGGATATGCTTCACTTTCAAGGTTGAAGGTATTCCAAACCTGTGGATTCTATATGCTCATTTCTTGGGCACTAAAACCATATAAATAAACAAATATCTTGTACCTCTATGTAGATGCTCGCTGGTTTTGCGATGGCACTGCAGTTGCCTATGCCATCTAACCTGGGAATGCATCTCATTCTCTATCATCTTCCACTACTTTGCTGCACCTACATCTTTCAAATAAGTAGCACATTGACCTATGGAATTCGAATGCTCTATGCAAGTTAATTTTGAGAATTGGTGCAAGTAAATTTTCCTGTTAACTGCATAGGATAGTTAGTCTTAGAAAATGACATGGCCAGCCCGCCAACTGCAAACTCGGAGTGCTTATCTTAGGATAGTTTCATTTTAACAGCAGTCTCCAATTTGCAAATTGTGGAGATTTGCACGGCAATCTATGCTCCAAAAGCTTATAAGAGAACATCTTGGTATAGTATCAATTTTTTGGAGGATTTTGTAGCCTCTAAATTTGCAACCATGTACCTTCCAATCAACCATGCATCTTCCTAGGGCCAGTTAAAATACGCCTCACAACAACCTTGATCAGATTGATATACCATTTCAAGGAAACTGAAATTTGAGAAAAATGGGCCTACGTGTGAAGGGAATCAAAAGTTCTGACGTCCCTAGGTAGAAATCATGATTGCAGAGATCCCACTTCTTTACAAAAGGTAAGACAGTAGCTAGGCTCAATATCAAATAAAGAGAAATAAAATGTTCATTTGGAGAATAGGAAACCAAATAAAAATAATCGTAAAATGCATATGAGAAATGTTATGAGCCAGGATGCTTGTCTCAATTAGCAGGAGGAGAAATTATATCAGTTTACCTTTGATATCAAACTTGCCATTTGCTTCTCAGTTCCCATAGCTTCCTTTCTCCTACTGAGGATAGCAAGAGCCGACGATGAAAGCTATATGACAGCCCCGCTGTTCCATTCATTCATCAATTGAAGGATTAAGCGGTCATGATTTCTGAAGCAATAAAGACAGGGATTGAACCCTTGAGAATTGTGGCAAGAACTTCCAGAACCATTTCTTATTATACCAGAAGAGCTTCATTAGAGAAGAGATAGTGGACATTGGTGGAACAAACCCGAAAGGAATGTGGCAGTCAACATGTTGCTTTTGATTCAAGACACCCTGGCATATAGTATACTTTTGAACAATCATGAAAATAATACCAATGACAACCTACATTAGATAACGATAGAAATTAAGTAGTTGCACAAATACATAAATTTGCAACACATAGTAAAAGTGATTTAATTCTGTGAAAAGCACAGTATAGGCACTCATATTTTTGCACAGAACAAACACCAAGGCACATTACAGGCACTCATATTTGCTCATAGAACAAAGACCAGATGTTTAAAACCCAGGTTCTAATACTTAAAACTTTAGCATACAATCCAGATGGCAACACAAAGAATTTTAAAGAACAAAATTCTACCCACATGCAAAGTACTAAGATCCAAACAACCCTGTGACAGTTCCCTATTTGACACACTTCATTATGGATAAAAATTTGGCATACAGCCTTCAAAATCCCCAAATGTTACACCAACAGACAAAGACAAAGATTACCTTACAACTCACTATGGAACTGGATGTCTAATACTAACCTGATTCCATGACCAAGACTATAGACCATGTCGAGGATAAAGATGTCAAGAGAATCATTCATTGCAAACATACATGTTTGCTGAGACCCCTCCATTTATAGGTTTCGATCTTGATTCTACATTCATTTATCAAGCCATTGCTCAGAGTTATGAAGAAAGCGGACTCTACAAAAATTATTCAAACAACTTAAATGGCTCAAACTACGGCCGTAAAATGGTCAAGCAAACTTGCTAAAGAGATCAATTACTATATATTAAGAATATTTCATAGATAGCAGGACATTGGCAAGGTAATAAGAAGACCATAGTATTGCCAACTTCATTGGTTCAACTGAGTATATGTAACATTTATATTTCAATACAACATGTTGATTAAGGCCAGAGCACAGTTTGGTGATGTCAAATCCTTCCTCCACAATAGAGTGATCTATTTCTATATAGGAATCACATTGTAGGTGCTGACATTGTAGCAAGATTTCCTTAGTAGATCTTGATTCTGATCACTTGTGCCCACAACAAAGATCGGATGTTTGGAACGTAACCTAGGTTATAGGCCAGATGGAAACAAAAATAACCCAAACGCAAGGCTTTAAGATCCACATAGAGAGATGGGAAGTGATATGCAAAACAAAAAGAGTAAGAGCCTCTAGCATGTATAACAATTCAGAATATTCTGCATGTATCATTATCTAGATCCTAAGGGTTTTACCTCAATTGGATGTCCTAGCAAGCCTCTGCTGGTCCCACATCATTTCACTCAGTTCTATATATATTGGAGCTGCACATTCAATGTCCTAGAAGATTTGAGAACATCCAACCTATATCCAGAATGTTAACATATTAACATCTCTTGTTAAGTGGAACCGACTTTACTCTCTAACAGCCTAGAAAAATTCATTTGTGGATAATGCATCGAGCAACCATCTTTACTTGAGAGAATATAAGGGAGGGAACTCAGAACATGGACTCGGAAGTGCCAAATATTACTTTCTAAGAGATGGGATTAATACGGCAGGATAATGTATCAAGCAACCAAAACTTTACTTGAGAGAATATAAGAGGGAACTCAGAATATGAACAGGCTTGGAATGGTCAAATATTACTTTCCAAGGGACCGGATTAATAGAACAAGTAAGGGAAAGCAGACAAACCTGAATTCATGCAAAAGTTCAAATGATCAAGTTCAGATGACTGCAATAAAAAGAAATATTACTCATAAATATACACAACAGATACTCATGACATCGATTTTTGAGATTCAGGATGGATATAGAACCTAAGAGGAAAGCTCCAAATACCTTTCAAAGTTCCGAATGTGACAGCGAGAGGAGTGCAAAAGTCAAGTGCACATAGAGATATTGCATGTTCATATCAGAAGATCATCATACTGATACAATTAAAAGCAAGACGCCTACACTCACTCTGTTGAAAACTCACTGGTTTCATAGTATTAGAGTGAATAAAATGCAATATAGAAAAGCTCCTCCGCGAAGAGTTATGAGAAGCTTACAGTTCGCTTGGCAGATCACGTCATTCGTGGAGAAACTCCTTTAAATTGGTTGCAAATGCTAGGTATGGAACTGCTGATAACCAAATCTATGCTTGTAAGAAACCTCCTCCAAATTGGCTGCAAATGTTAGGTATTAAAGACATAAATGTACTGGGATAGGCTACCATATTGCACAATACAACATAAAAACATCAAGTTCATCCCAAATATCCATCCATTAGATGTGTCTCAGATATTTCTCAAGAGACATAACGTACTGGGATAGACTACCATGTCGCACAATACAATACAAAAACATCAAGTATATCCCAAGTATCCATCCATTGGATTTCAGACATTTCTCAGCCTGCTCAACTATAAATACCAGTGCTGTTGCAAAGCAACATTAACGACTTGATACAACCAAATATCTGTAAAGATGTAAGCTTTTCAGACCAAATATAAATCTATAAATTTAAAACTTGGCATGGCATGCAAACCATTTCGTGGAGCTCAAATGAGCTAACCGAACCAGGAGAATGGCTATGAATGATAGACTGGCTGTGCTGCAAACACTTCTAGAACAACTGAGATGGTAATTCAGGAAGCACACAAATTGAATCATCAAATCTAGAAGGGAGAGATAAGCAACAAAACCAAGGGGATTTGCCTGATTATAAACACACCAAACTTATTATCTATAGCTTGCAACATAATGAAAGAACCACCCAGATTACGGGGAAAACCAACTGGAAAACCAACAAAACTCACAATCAGATTATGGGGAAACCAACAGAAAGTCCAAGGATAGCCGGCATAGTTAATGCCTTCCCGTCTTCTGGCAGTTGAATCCATAGCCAATAGATATGAGATACGAATTCGACGGCACAGAATGATTAATACATCCACCAAACGACTTGCATGCCACTCTATTGAAGCTTCATCATATAGAATCCCAAAGGGCTCAGAGCTTGGATCTGCTACCATCAGAGACTTTACATGAGCCATCTCTGCAATGAGTCTCGATGCCAATACCTGGATGAGAAAACCTTAAAAGAACCTCCATCATATCATATCATATCATATATGCTGAGCAACCGGGGCAAGCATGCCGAGAATAAGCCAGGATAAGAAATAACCCAAAGCCATGAAATCACAAAATCTCGAACCATAGCAAATTAATTTCCTGCAATTTTTGGATGATCAGATATTTTTTCCGGCATCCGAACTCCCTCAAACCTTAGGAAATTCAGGCTAAAAAAATTCCATATTTTTTTTGGCCAAACCTGAAAATCCCAAATTAACAAGATTGATACTTTTATATTATTTCTTATGGTTGTTGCATCTTGGTTATTTAATTTTTTGCAGAGCTCTTATTCTTATCTGTTTTTCTTAACACCGCACGAGATACATGATTGCACAGATACCTTAAATGCTATTGAGGGCAAAGTGCAAATTCTTTTTGGTTACCATGAAACTAATGCACCAGATAAAGGCGTCCTCGCGCTAAAGACCTTTGTCATTCTTGCACGTGTTTCAAAGGATGCAAAAGGATCACTGCAATCACTATTGTACAAGGATTGTTCATTATATTTTCGAACAGAAGATCCAGCTCCAGATTATGATCCAGTTTTGCAGGTTGAGGATTCTAAACAGTTGGATTTATATCTAAAGCCTATGAGCTATTCAATGGCCAGTGGATTGCAAGGTGGCAGGATAGTAAAAGATACAATTTTGAGAAATGCTACACTTAGGTTTATTGATGCTCTCTCCAGGCCGAACCAAACAATAGTGCAGATTAATTGCGGAGGCAATGTTGCTCGGGAAGCATTGCTTCTTGGAAGACAAGTGATAGTCTTAACAAATAATGCTATTCAAAGGACTGCAATTGAATCTATTATATCTGAGTTTTCAAAGCTGTCTCTATTTCACATACTCAAGAAAAGGGTGCAGGCAGATTTACATATATCATGTGAAGTTCAGGAACTGGAATCTACATCTACAGCTTTTCAGACTGCACAGCAAGTTTTGTCTACATCTTCTCCAAAAGAGCTTTCTCATGAAGATGCTTTTAATGAGGAAGATGAAAATGTTGATGCAGATGTAGACAGGAACATACAAGAAGATGTAGAGGAAGAGCAAAATGTAGAATCACATGATGTACAGTCCCATGTAGGAAAGGAAGAAGCCATGCTGAAGTCCGGAGACCATGATACAGAACATAATAATGAAGACCGAGATGTAGAACATAATGGTGGAGAAGAACATGAGGTAGAGTTACAAGAGGAAGGGTTGCACTGCCCAACGCTTGCAGACAAGGAAGTTAATGAAAATCCAGGTGAAAATCTTTTCCATGTTCATAAGAGAAATGTATTATGTTCTAGAGCTTACGGCTCTAGAAGTGATTTTGAGGTTAGATGACATTCAACTTGATGAATATGGTTCAAATTTGAACCTTGATGTAGTTGAAGCATAATGTATCACTTCGAACATATGTTCGATGTTTTAACTAATTGTTTTCTGCATTCGTAGGAATATGATGATGGTCGAATCAAGGAAACCGAGCCTCTTTTCTAAATGGTCAGAACCTCTTTATGTCCAATATATGTTGTAGATTTCTTGTCATTGGAAAGACAAGAATGAGATGGTTTTATTATTATACATTTCGATTATCTCAATCAAAAATGCTATTTTCATATCCTTTACAATTGATTCTTATGTGATGAACTAATTGAGTAATTCTCAATTTGTTAATAGATATGGAAGTTGTATAAGCAACACCAATATTTCAACAAGGCTCGAGGAAACTTATTATTCTTGATACGAATGGAGTTTTATTGAAATGTGTACGTTTGGAAGATAAAAAATATGAGATCATAGTCAGACCGAATTGTCTTGCTTTTATAGAACACCTTCTAAAGTTTGCAGAGGTTGCAATTTGGACAACAATGTCTGAGACAGGTTTATTGACTTGCTTGGAAAAGATTGTGCCTAATGACAAGGTCTTCAAATTCTTATGGTGTCAAAGAAAATGCACAAATTTAGGTTATGACGAGCTTTTCCATAAGAGGCCATTTTTTATCAAAGATCTCAAGAAAGTATGGAGGCAATATCCAGAATATGGTGTGCACAACACTATTATGGTTGATGATGATTACAGAAAATCATTTCGAAATCCAAAATATATTGTCTTGCATCCTTTCCAATATATGGGGGGGAATAAGGAAGACAACTTTCTAATGGAAATTTTATTGCCTTATCTACAAGAAGCATGTAGTTATGGAAGCACACAAGAGTTTCTCCGATGTAATTTCAAGAAAGAGTTTTTTCGTGAAAGACGGGAAGAAGATTCTGATAATGTACACAAATCTTTATATTATGCTCAAGCAAGAGTATTGGGCACCTCGAGAGAACGCTGGATCAGCTCCTGGATCTGAAACAAAGACTAATTTCACGTATAATGATTGTAGTGATAGTAAATGAAGCAATTCCCATGATATTAGACAACATGGTCAGCCTAGAGCTTCTCATGTTAGAAGGCATACAATTACCAACAGCCAAGTTAGAATGTCTAATGTTGTGACAATGTTATTGGCCTTAAATTCAGGATATCAAGGTAAACGTATTAGTGCAGGCTTAGCAAGACAATATTTGGGATCTAAATTGAAAAAAAAAAAAGATGGTTAATAGCTTGGATTCTATCTAGCCATCTCTATTGTACAAGTTTTTCTTAAGTGTATAATTTTTAAAGAAATTTGATCATTATACATTCTATTTATATGTTCATTATAATATAGATGTCCAATTCAATAAGAAAAAGAAATACATCTCGGATGTATAATCTTTACAGCGACTTGATCATTATACATTCTATTTATCTGCTTATTATAATATAGATGTCCAATATTTGTCATAATCTAACATTCTATGTTTGGTATAAGGTGGACAATGCGAGAGCCATAGACCAACATGTCCAATTAAATAACCAAAAAAGAAAAAGCAAAAAAGAAAATTTTGTTTCATTTACGGTGAAGCAAGACTTATAAACACCTTTACTCCCTCCCCTTCTTTTTGTATGTAATGTATAGGGGCTCTTAATTAATGGTTAAGAAATTGTACTTACTCACTTGCCTAACCTTTGGTAAATGTATTTTAAGTTAAAGTTCTCCACCTCATTGATATGTCAAGTAATGTATACACTACATAGCCAATACATAGCCAATGTAATCCCTTGACATGCTACTCAGATGCATGGATCCAACATAAACAGAAAAGAATTTCATGTTGGTGTGGTTTCCTCCTGTGGTCAATCTGGGAATGTCATAGACTAAACATTTTCCATTGAATTTACTCATACTTGTATTATTAATATAGCCCATGCTAAGATACTGATGGCTTATGAGTGTTCCTTCCTTGGAAAAAGATATGAGATTTGGATGCAATATCATCAAATTAATTCTTATCTAGAGCGTCCTATGTTTGGCGTATGTATATAGTGCTTCAGGCTCATATTTTCAGGGCCTTGTCTTGTGCTTACATTGCTAGTTGAGACATGTACTTCTTGTATTCCTAGTTTTGATAAATAAACTTTTTGTTCATCCTTAAAAAAAAAAGAAAGAAAAAAAGGGAGAGAGAGCCCATGTCGATAATGTAATATTCTCTTTTAGTTATATACTAGTAAACGTGCACCCGGTGTTGCCATTGTACTAGTAGACGTGTGCCCGGCGTTGCCATTATATACTAGTAAACGTATACCCGGCGTTGCGAATGGAAAAGATTGTACCGGTGTCATTCAAGATTGTATATAAAGCTGTGCAAAAACACATCAGTTAGACTCGAATAAGTCTAAATTTTGCTAAATATGTCATAATACCGAAGATGTGTTCACTAAAATGTATTAAGCAAACTGCTTATACCTGCTTATCCCTGGTGCCACAACAATGCTTCTATTGATGATTCCCACCTAAAATAAGCCTCAGTACCAGGATCATAGAGTAAAACTGCAAGAAGGTCTAATAATACCCACAACTATATCTTTGGGACCACAAATCCTGAAATTATTACTTGTCCAGCTTGATATGAAAGCCTCACGAGCTGCAAAACTAAAGACATGCACTACATGACATCAAAACCATCAAATTAAATATATAACCAGATAAAATTCAATGAAAATATCATCCTCTAAGGCTGAGTACAGTGTGACTCCAATACATACCAAACAACAAACCTAATGATTGCGATTAAAGCATCTGTATTAGAGCTACTCGAAGCCAGTACATGAATGGGTGACATAAAAACACTTCTTTGGACCATATACTTGACGTGGCAATCAAGGCACTGTCTGTAAGTAAAAGACAATATACTTCAAAACATTGTATTAGAGCTGCTAGAGTTCATAGATCAGTGGCAACAACAATACGTTTTTTGCATCTTGCTAGAGAGCAGGTAATACAAAAGAAATGCTACACGACGAACTTATATCTGTATTAGATCTGCTAAACTTCTAGACAACGCCAGGCATAGGCACTTGAACTAAGAAACATGTTCCAAATCTTGTCACAAAGAGCCACGCATGAACCAAATAACAATGATACGAGCAACACAAAGAAACTCTTGAACCTAAAGCAACGCGATCATAGAGACAAGAAGCATAGAAGAAGCTAAAATCAAATGCAAATAAGGAAAAACTTGCCATATCCAAAAGTCGCTTGAAAGGCTCGATCATCAAAAACAAGCATGGGATCTTGGAAATTAGAACCTCAAAGATTATGCAATTTAACAGCAAAAAACAAATGGAGATCTGGGAAACTAGAACTTCAAAGATAATGCAATTTTACCGCGTTCGAACATGGCAGCATGGCAACTATGTAGCAAAGGAACGTTCCCAAAAAATAAACGTTGATCCTAGTCTACATGACTCCTAGACTCCTAGATGGGAGAAATGTAACTTCCAATCAGTTGGCACTTTCCACCACACAAAATAAAACAGCTCTACCTAATGACTAATATCCAGAAGTCCTAAAGTTAACTGAAGCTCAAATACAAAACATGGTTTTCTCAACAAGAACCACATCAAAGAAAGCAACTAATAAAACACATGCATCTTATGACAATTGCGCACTGTAACATATTGGGATCTACCAAGCAAAACTCCAAGAAAGGGATACAGACCAACCAGCACTTGGAAATAAAAAGGGCAAGAGGAAACGAGTTCAGTGCAAAGGAATGACATCAAAGATCTCTAAGCAGATACTCAAACATGCTAGAGGAATAATTAGCGAGCTCAAATACTAGAAAAGCAAGCCTGTATACGGAAAAGGACCACGGCATAACACAAAAAATACAACCGCAGAAATTTTTTCTCTAGAAGGATATTATAGCTAGGGAAGATCACCAACAGACCTGAAGAAGCGATTGAAATTTTTGCTTTGGATTGGAATTTGACCAGGAAAAATACTTTACTATAGCAGATCACAGATAGGCCTGAGAAGCAATTTTAAATTTTGCTCTGAAATGGAGATACGCCACCATATTCTAAAGCATATCACAAATAGACCTAAAGAAGCAGCATGAACCCATCCCAAAAAACAACTGCTGCTCGCTATGGAACAAGAACTAAGTAGAACAATGAAGTAAAACTTGTGGCGTATTCCATACTCCGGCCTTCAGATTTATTTGCTTGCTCGCACGAGCTAGATTCTTGAGTTTCCTAAAAGAGATACGGTGTAAAAAATCCAGCCCAAATCTATTAAGGACGACGACACTGCTGCCTTGCTGCATAAAACCGCATGCCTCTGACTCTAAAATCGTGAGATTCAATATTCTAAAGGCAAAGAGATCGAAAAATGTCAGAAAGGAGGGCAATCTTGAAGCAAAAATCCAAAAAGGTCATCCATGAAAGAAGCACGGATTGAAACAAACAACTATAGGAGACTCTAATGCGGTAAGGAAGAAGGCGCCTAAGAAAATTCACGCGCCTAAACAAGCGACCTAAGGAAAATAGGCTCAACAACGGCTGATAACGACAAAGGAGGAGGTAATAGATATAAATAATGTAGAGGGAACATGTCAATTAGCCTCAAGAAGCGGATTTATCTGCTTATCTCAAAACGCAGATAGATCGTACATAAACTCCTTGAATGCACTTTATGCCCATTTGCTAATTCGCGATTGGCGTGTAGGAGAATAATATTAAGAAGACTTGCCATTGTACCCAATTCACGGCTAATTTAAAGTTTAAACTCTTTGAATGCATTAATAGAATTAGCAGGAGTCTATTGTGTAAGAGATTAATATTAAGATAAGAAAGCTAGTTATTGTATGCAATTCACGCCAGGCGTGAATTGGACTAATTTGCAATTTAAACCTTTTGCACACAAACTTAGTTCGCACCTGGCATGAATTCAAAGCTAAGGTTGAGCTCTTTCAAAATTAAGATTGAAAGAGAAGAATTCAAAACAGTTTCTCCAAGAGGAAAAAAATAGGCTGCAGCAAAAAAGAACCTTCCAAAAAGGAAATCCCCAGGTAAGGCACTACCACCACCAAGAAAGAGGTATGTGCAGGATTAGTTAGCTAATTTGTTTAATCATCTCAGCTTTATGATAATTAACCATAGTTTTTCTTTACAGAGGACAAGATCACAAGTTGAAATTAAGGATAAACCTGCTTCTGAGTCAGAACCAGAACAAGAGGACATTGATTGCGCGCTTGATGACATAGCAAACAAGGTGCAGGAACCCACAAAAGATGCAGAAGGAGCAGCCTCTGACTCTGGCACAAAGGATGGTGATGACAGAACAAAGTGAGTATCTTGTTTATTCATTACTTGTATAATTTTTGTAATGCTAATGCTCTCCTTGCCTTGTACAGTTTAGTGGACCGACTGAGAAGGTTAGGGACTGTCCACCTAAGCCTGCACCTGTTGTATTCCAAACCGACGTCGACGAGTTTTGCTGACATCAAAGATGGTAGAAGTGTATGGGAGGTAGGCTTTTAAATATTTTTTCTATTATTTCATTCTTACACTCATTCAGAGTATGTATTAATATGTCTTTTGGATTCGTGTGCAAGTACCTTTGCAGCTCTCTTTCATCTGAGCTTAAAAATAAGTTCCTTATGTTCAAACCAGAGAGCTTCCTCAATTTTGTGAGTGCCCTTAAGAACATGAGTTCTGCAGATGTCTAGAACACCCACATAAAGGAAGGGATGGATGGCATTGTGCTTGCACGATGTCAATATATTTTTTTCCTGGTTCTGTAAGGGCCAAATTTTGGTTTGGCAATATTTGTGCTTGCTGGTCCACTAAAAAACGCTCTCCCATGTTTAGTGAGTCCAAGCATACATATATTGTCTCCTGACAAAGGCTACGCAGTGGACGCTAAACTACTCCAAAAGTAAGTATCAGTTTCGGATTCTTTTCAATCATTTGCTTATGCACATGTTGCAACTTCTTATGCTTTCCTTATTCTCACATTGCAATCTTGCAGGTTTCATAAGCTTGTGATTAATAACATGATGTTGGGATCCAACAGTCTAAGCCATGGCAGGAAGAATTTTGATGCCCCTGTCCACCATCCCAAAGTGCCTGAAACCAGTAACAACACTCCTTGCACATACGTTGTGGCTTACATGCACGCATTCATCGTTGTCGTGGTTGCTGCACAGCCAAGTTCCATTTTTGTAAGTAGAACAAAGTATTTTCTTGTGCATTCTTTGCTGATACAGTTTTCTAATACTTGTGAACCATGCAGATGACATTCAACTGGTTCACTGATGCCTATGCCAAGTCACGGAGAAATCATCTAATAGAGGTTCTAATTGTCGAAGGCAAGATGAATTTACAAAGTGTTGTTCCTACCATGGGTAGATAGTCTCTTGGCCATATGAATTACAGTTTATTATGAGCCATGCTCATTTTTCTTTGTATTCAACAATTAACGAAAATATGACTTTCTTATGTCACTTGTACCTGTGCAAACATTAACTGTGTAATAACATGCATTTCACTGTAATTATATTTCTTTCACTGTACTCTCAAGTGTTTTGTTGCCGACACAGGTGAATCATCTGAGTCAATCAGGAAGCTCATTGTATTTGACTTGAATTCTGTGTTGGGCAAGAGCGTGCACAAGAGTGAAGCTGTTAACTCAAGATATCAGAAGATTCAAAAAGATGAGATGAAATTTGATTTAGGAAACAGGATATTTTACTGTAGGCCAGGGCTAGCATCAATGTTAGCATTTGTTAGAGAGCATTTTGATGTTGCTATTTGGTCATCACTCACATCAAAGAATCTGCAGCCAGTTGTGGACCATATCTGCAATGTCTTTGACATAAAACTGAAGTTTATTTACAGTCAGGAGCATTGTTGGTCTCTTCCACACAAACATCCCACTGAACCAGACAAAGGATTGTTTGTGGAACCATTAGCTGTAGTAATGGAAAGAGTATCCTGAGTACTATGGCAATACAGTCTTAATCGATGATGAAAGATACAAGGCAACTCTGAATCCTGCAAGAAGCTTCATATATGTCCTTTCTCTTGGACACCAGTTCTACAGGGCGACAGGTTGCTTGTCATGGAACTCATTCCCTGGATTAGTGGTTTAAAAGTTGCTGCAGATGCTACAAGTTACGTGAAAGAGCACCCAATGAGTAATGCAGTTGATGGAATATCGGAGCAGGTTGAAGGCATTTTGCTGGCTAACTATGGCAATAACTTGGTTGCTCTACTTTCTAAGTTCAGTCAGTACGTGGAGCAAGGAATGGAGAAATTGCCAAACTGTTATTGGCCACTCGAATGGTCTATTGTTGGTACAGACTTTAACTGATGTACACATTTTCCAGATGTAGATATATGACAGTTTTTTTGTCATTCAAAGTGCACATGCATATGAGTATTCTGTTTTGGTACAAGTTTTTCTCTTCTTTCATATTTGGTATAAGTTTCAGTGTCTACACATATTTAAATGATCTTAATTTGCTTTGTAGATGAAGGGACTAATGTGCAAAAGACTATTAAATTGTTAAGGGAAAGAATTCTGTTGCGCCCGGATGCTCAAACCACCATGGAAAGCTGCAAGTACGTTGGGTTGGACACTAGTCCTCGCTGCCATACCGCTCTTCCTAGAATTTGGGAAAAGGTTGACAATGTAAAAGATAAGGGAGACCGGGATCAAATGAAAATTTTGTTGGCAGCAAATCATTTGGTGCATAACCCTTGGGGGCAACCAATTGTAGTGGATGAGGAATGAACAGGATGGGTTAGGTTGCCAATGGCACGTGCAATTGCTGCTTTGGAGAGCATTTCTACAGCCAACTGGAAGAAAGGAAGGCATGATGCAATAGTCATTAGATCCAAGCCTCCTGAGGACATTTTGAAAGTACACCATGAACCATGAACCCGTGGTATAAATATGTTGTATTTATTTGTACAATATGAATATATAGACCATTTTTCCATGAAAATCTGTTCATGTCTTATCTTCAGATTGATAAAATGATATTAAATGCTTATACAATAAATTTTATTCAATTCTGTTCAAATTGGGATATACAAGTTATTTCAAAAATGTACTCTGATGTACAACAGATGTACATTGATGTATGTAAATGTATGTTCACATCTCCAGATCTGAGTTAGTCCATGACATCTACAATTGTTGAAAGTTGTGATAGCAATGACTCGTGAACTTCATCGGGCAAATGAAATGCTGTGATTGCCCCCTTCAGCCTGTGAGTTACTTTGTTGAATGTAATTCTAACCCCAATGACGGATTCAACAGGTACCAAAACATTCTTACTAGGAAGTAGTTTATACTTGTTGTGGCAGCCTAGAATTAGTTCATAATACTGCCCTTCAATGACACTAGTACCAATAGCGTACTCATTTCCATAGTCATCAACCGAATCTTCTTCCAATGCATGTTTTTCCTTTGTACATACTAGAACATAGTATAGAACACCTTCTACATTGTCTGGTGCTGCAAATGATACAAAAACATCAGAAACTCCTACAGTGTCATCTAAACCAGGCTCGTCTTCTGTATACAACACATCCACATCATTTTCAGCTTCCCCACGAGGGGCAACATGATCTGTGGGCTCCAAACTTTTCAGGGACCATTCGCCACAATGTTGTATGTTCTCATACGACTACGGTAGTTTCTGATACAAGCCAGGATGATCATAAGCTCAGATTCAACCACTGAGATTATGAATCAAAACCCTGAGATAGTTTTCATAGAAGAGAACGTATCCGAACTAAACCATGGAGTTGATGCTTCTGGCAGTAAGCATCCGGGGAGTGAAGTAGACGCTACAACTGCTGGGGATGACCACAAAGGCTCTGATGATGAAATGTAATTTACGCCAGGCGTGATATATAAAATACTTATGACGGACAAAATGCGTTTGGCGTGTATTGCAGAGATTTTTTTAATGGCTAACTCTTTGTTTTCCATGGTTCAGAGCTCCACCTGCTTGTGACAAAATCATTGTCTTCGATCTGAATGGTGTCCTCTGTAAAACGTTTCCTAAGAAGATTACTAACAGGGATGACTTCGAACAAGTCCCTCTAGAATCGAATACTAAGAATACTAAGTGGATCTATCCTCGCCTACACTTAGAAGATGAATACTAAGTGGATCTATCCTCGCCTACACTTAGAAGATATGATGAATGAGGCGTTCAGATTGTTTCGAGTTGCCATCTGGTCCTCAATGGAGCGCAGAAATATTGAAGAATTTCTTCGGGTGTTACCGGGAATAAATAGAGACTTTGTGACGATTTGGGACCAAACTAAGTGTATAAAGTTTCACATCCAAGAGATCCGGATGGCAAAGCAGTCTTTGTTAAACATCTTGGTACTCTGATGGATCAGCTTGGCATTCAAAAGAAAGAGGACATCATAATAGTAGACGATGATGCTCTTAAGTGCTTTTATAATCAAGGTCAGGCTCTAAATCCACCAAGTTATACTCCACTAGATTACTCAACAGATGAGTTTCTAGTACTATTCATTTATGTCCATCATGAGTGGGTTAGCTGTTAGTAAACCAGTATCAGATGTTATCAAAATGCATCCAGAATTAAATCGGACTAAGGAGATGGATCCCTATCTTGAGAGTTATTTGACAAAGAAAGGACTAGTCCCTCTATGATGTAATCTTCATATCAAGTGAATACAATGTAAAAACTGTTCTGTGTATATTGATGCGTTGTTATCTACAAATGCTAATCAAAGAACACATTCTTCTCACTAAAACAAGAAAATGTTAAACCACACATTACGATAATATAAAAATTTGCAACCTTGCAAAACAGCATGTCACACACCACAACACTATATTGAAAAAAGGGTATGCAAAAGTGTCGTGCTTTTGGAACAGACATAAATCCAATTTAAATGAATGATGGTTCTATCTGCTTTGTATAATGAAACCATAGATGCCAAGGACATCTTGTAATAACAGACTATACCACCATTGCCCCGCTTGTTTGTGCACTTATTGAACAAATGAATACTTTTCATATCCTAATGCTCCTATGATTCCAAAATGAAATTGATGTTCATATACCTGGATATGGAGTTCAAGTTGTTTCCCTCCTGCGATAAAAAGCCCCAGAGCAGTTGTAGTGTCATTAGCAGCATCTCGAGGGGCAGTAGTAGTTGCACTGGTATCAGCAACACCCTGAGGTATTATAGCAGTGGCAGTTGCACTGATACCAGTGGCAATACCTCGTGGAGCTGCTGATGCAAGTGCAACTGTCGTTGCAGCTGCAATCACTGTCGTTGCTACTGCAATCATTATTGCAGCAGCAATATCAATAGCTCCATGAGGTATTCTAGAGGCAGTTGTTAGCGCATTGAATGAAAAGGTGTAGCCCGAGCACTTGTTTTAGTAACAGATGTTGTAATTATATCGTTCTACGGAGCATCTATGACAGTTTGGTTGGAGTGAACAAACAATTTGGTCCTTGCCATGTATGAGTGCAGCAGGAATTACCAGTTTGGTGCATGTTTGTCACATGCGCAAACTTTCGTCGACTAATTATTGTTATAGAGTTAAGGTCATAGTTGACATACAAAGAGGTACCTTTCAACTTCACTGCCGAACGAAGTATGACATCTCTCACAACTGCATCTGCCACTAGTTTCACCATACTTGGTTGGTTACGGCGATGAAGGTCAAGGCGAGATGCCCTGACCTATGTCTTTGTTCTTGTTGCTCCTTGAGTGATTGCCTCAATAGGCAAATGCATTGGCGAGCCAGGTTGTTGAATTGATGCTTGGCTAGTTGCTCTTGTGGTCTTAGTGTTGTTCTACCTGATTGTGACAAACCCATGGGAGACCGCTCGAGTGGATCTTAGTGTCACGTTCCCGAGACACCGGCATAAATGGGTAGAAGCGACTACTCATAAACGTTTAGACAGTTTTGCCTAGTTGGCTAAGGGCATGCTGGTTAGGTGCGTTGCATTTGGTATCAGAGCAGGGCTCAAGTTCGAGTCTCCATGGGGGCAAATATGACCTGGAATACTGTTGGACGGTAGGTCATGACTTGGTCTTGGACACCATGGGATGGTGTGGTCTATGGTTTGTGATGCTCGAGGACGAGCATAGTCTAGTGGAGAGATTGTAACAGACAAATGGGAGACCGTTCAAGTGGAAATTAGTGTCACATTCCCGAGACACCAGCATAAATGGGTAGAAGCGACTACTCATAAATGTTTAGACAGTTTTACCCAATTGCCTAAGGGCATGTCGGTTAGGAACGTTACATTTGCGTGAAACGGCTGCCTAGAAGGCTATTGTCTATTTGAGCTAGAACCTGGTTGGTCTTTGCCTTTGCATGCTAGCATCGTGCTGGGCGTGCCAGACGTGTCCGAGGTAGTTCAACATGGGCATTGGCTGCAATGACAATGCTTGCCTTCAACATTTGATGCTGAGATCTTAGCTCTTGGTGCTTCATTGTCTGATTCTGCAATTCCCCCACGCAATGATGCAACTTTTTATAGGCTTTGGCATGTAGCCCCTTACCTTGCGAAGTGAGGGGGACTAGGATACTTAACATCCATTATAGACCAATTAGTCTACCAAACATGAACACAATACCCCTATGAAAAGATGCTTTGATTGATAATAGACTCTTACTTCCAAGCTAATTATGCTTAGATATACATGTAGTCAATATTTAATTAAAGCTTTGATTATGCCTCCTCATTTAAGCTTGAAAAGGAGATCCATTCATATATTGTACGCGTGACATTGCTCATGAATGTTCTACACATGAAAACGTAAAGCCAAGCCCACTTATTATTCTCATGAATGAGTAAATTGGGCCCAAGCATTTCCATATTGTGGTTTATGATATGACGAGAAGCCATGTTACGAAAGAAAAATTGGTCATTAGTTCTTGATATGGTGCTTATTCACTACTTTTGGCCACAATGAGCATGGCATGCTTAGTAATACCTAATCATCAATCTTCAAAGTGCACACCCTTTGTCTAAAGTTCTAAACACGCTTAACATGATGATAAATATGTTAAAAGGAATCTGCTTGTAAAGGTCTGGATAATGGGCATGGCATCCTTATTTTCTATAGGTTTCTTGCCTGCCTTTATGGTCAATGTTATAATGTATGAGGTCCAAAGAATCAACTTTATTGGCCATCCTTATCATATTGCTTGAGTCTAAATGCTTGATATCATGAATTTATGAAAAGAAAAATGTTCCCATCTTGTTTGGTGGCCTCAAATCCAAAACTCCAACAACAAAAAGGCGCCTTTTTAGTCAATGAAAGCGAAACAAGAAGCAGGAAAGAAAGAGGTGTCTCTATATCCACTAAAGCTTATGCTATGGGAACACTAAATGCGCTAAAGGAAGGCCTTTTCTTGTTTCATCCTTGTCATTAAAAATATCCCCTGAGGAATTCAACCCAGAAAACAAGCTCCACCAACAACATGCATGCACTTCTAGAGACCAGGCCCACACTCTTTCCACCTTAAATGGAAAGGAGAGACATAACAACTCCAATGAACATTCAACTAGGGCAGGGAAGGGAACGAAAGAGCCACTTTAGTGATTCAAGGACTAACAGATCCTCAGGACCACGTGGGTCCAGAGGCAGGGAAAGACGACGAGATCATTCGAAGCCACCGCCCGAACGAGTCCTTTCTCTATCCCACCTCTGGGAGAGCCACACTAGGATGATCAGCTGGGACACGTAAGGAGAAGACGACAAGGGGTAAGAGCAACTCACGTGGAATGGTGGAGGAGAAGAGGCGAGGGAAATGAAGATGAAAATGAAGATGAAGCTGAAGATGCTTCTTGAGGCACGAGGTTCTGAACAAAAGATGAACAAATGCAAAGGTCTATAGTGCTCTCAGTATATTGTGGGGGGTCCAATGGTTGCTAGAAGGCAAGGGGAGGGAATGTTGATACTTTAGAAGAGACTAAAAGGCAGGCCTTGGATTTGTATGATACAGAATATATGTAGACCGTATTACGTTCAAAGAATAGGCTTTGTATCAATCAGTATGATACATCGAGAATATATATAGAATATAGAATATACATGTAGACCGTCTTACCTTAAGAGTACGCCTATTTTAGGTATACGGGAGTCCACGTGGAGATGCATTGACGTGGCAAGGCGAGGGAATGTCGAGACATTAGAAGAAGGCCTTGGATTTGTGTGATACATACAATTTGCGTATTCTACGTATACAAGAGTCCACGTGGCGTATGCGTTGACGTGGCACTGGAGCAGGTGTGAAAAGGGACTCTTTAACAAGCGAGACTTTTTTTCTGAGCGTGTTATAGTTTTTGGGTTCTTCAGCTTGTCGAAGAAAATGAGCGACTGAAAAATCTCCATTTTGCTTGTGGACTGCTTGTGCTCGAGAATTTTTCTTCCAAATCCAGCGTTACGACTGAGCTAGATTGACGCTGATCTTCACAAAAAAAAAATGAAGCATTCTGTGATACAGATTGAAAGATTTGAATGGTCTGATTGATTGGTACTACTAATAAAGCATGAGAGGAGGCAAATTCCGACCGATCTGCAGGCTGCAAAAGAACTCAAAAAACCCGAGTTTGTGCGCAGTGGAGAATTCCAGAACCGGAAGCTGATTCCAGAGGCTAGAATTAACAGAATTGAAGCAAAAAATTTTGTGGGTGGGAAGCAAAAGGAAGAATGAAGAAGAATTGATCGAAGAATTCCGGAAAAATGAGGGCAGGGATGAGCACAGTGCAGCAGACATTAACAGCGGAGGCATCAGGAGTAATGAAGCAGGCAGTGACGGAGGCGCACAGAAGGGGGCATGCACAGGTAACGCCCTTACATGTTGCAGCGACGCTGCTAACAGCACCAGGGAGCATGCTCAGGCAGGCATGCCTCCAATCCCATTTGCATCTCCCGCACCCGCTCCAGTGCAGAGCTCTGGAGCTCTGTTTCAACGTAGCATTAGATCGGCTGCCCACAACCCAGATTTCATCCCAAATTTCTTCGCCCAATAATCCATCCCTTTCCAATGCCTTGGTCGCAGCTCTGAAACGAGCCCAGGCTCACCAGCGCCGGGGCTGCCCCGAGCAGCAGCAGGTCCCCCTCCTCGCCGTTAAGGTAGAAATGGAACAGCTTATTATCTCAATCCTAGATGATCCTTCTGTTAGCAGAGTAATGCGCGAGGCCGGATTTTCCAGTACCCATGTTAAATCTTCCCTCGAAGATCATCCTTCCCCTTTCCAGAATCGCCCTTCTATCTCCCTCCCCAATGCAGATCAATCCCGTCTCAAATTTTCATCCCCTGACCATATCGGCCTCAAATTGAGCCTTTTTAAGCCCCTTAATCACCCTGGCTATGGTGGGTTTCAATCCGACAATGTCTTGCTCAGCTTGGGTCGCCACGATTCCCCCGTTTTTGGGTCCCGAGCTCCCAATTTTGGCAGCGAAATTGATTCCCTTTACTCCACCGATTTGAAAAATGTGATCCAGATCCTCCTCCGGCGGAAAAACAGAAATCCTGTTCTGATCGGAGATTCGAGCCTCAACTCCAACGCTTTGATCAAGGAAATGATGCAGCGGATTGAGAAAAATGATATCGTGGATGAATTAAAAGGTGTCAGATTCATATCGCCGAACTTGCAAGGCCTTGTTACGAGAGCTCACAGCAAGGAAGAGGTGGATATGAAGATTTCGGAGCTGAGGAGAAGCATAGAGGAGCATTTACGAGGAGGGGTGATGATTTTTCTGGGCGATTTGCACTGGCTTGCAGATCAACCATCTCAGCAGAGCGAGAACTATTTTTCTCCAGCCAGATATGGCCTGATGGAGCTCGGAAAGCTTCTAATGTGCGCTGCTAACAGCGGCCGGTTATGGATCATAGCCACTTCAAGCTCGCAGACATATATGCGCTTCCAACTCCGGCACCCCAGCCTCGAAACACACTGGGGCCTTCAGCCTCTGCCCATTTCTACGGGCCTGCCTTCCAGGTTAGTTTTTTTCGTCTGGATCGGTCTGTTTATCTTCTGGTTTTTCTGTCTGCATGCATTTCGGATTGTTCCAGCAACGGGTCGGCTAGTTTTTGCTAGTCCTGTAGATTTCGATATCTGTCTCCACAATTTCGCATTTGGGTCTGCTGTTTCGGATCGATTTCAGCACTGGGTCGATTTGTTTCCCTAAGTTCTTTAGATTTCGACACTTGTCTCCACAATTTCGCATTTGTGTCTGCAGTTTGATCATTCGTTTTGTATGAATTGATTCAATTTGGTGGGTGCAAAGCCGGTGACATTCTTAAACCGGCAAGTCTGATGCTCATACTGATACCAACTGCAAGAAGAATTTTTTCTCAGATCATACCGCTCCTTCACAAATCATGTGAATCTTTTTTTGACTACCTGCAGTTTTATGATTGCATTCTTTACTAACCGACCAGAAAAATTCTCCTCGCCACCAAAAAGAAAAAAAAAGGAGGCCCGGCTGGAAGATTTGACTTAACAGATCTAATACCATACCGTATCACTGCTTTAATTACTTGCAGACATAGCCGTGCTTGTCTCCAGAGCCCTATGGTGGAACCTGGTTACCGGATTCCAAAATTAGCCTTGCTTGTACAGAATTTCCAAGGCATGAATCGTTTTGAATAACCGGTCTCTTTCTGTTTTTCCGATATGGCAAATCTGCCAGATTGATGGTGGCAGTGAGTCAATTCGGACCACCGCCCAACATTTTAAGATCTATTGAGCTAGCTAACCACTTTATTCCAAGCTATAATCACCGTGGAATTTAGAAGCCCACCTAACAAAGCACCCAAAGCACCACCTAATGATCTGTTCGGGAAAAAGTCCGGCCTTCTTCTGGGCCCATTTCCTCAAAGGCTGAGTTTTTTCTTCTCTTTTTTCTTCGAACCTGAGTTGGCAAACCGAAATAGGACCGCCCACAAAGCCATGCACGCAAATATGAGCTGCAAGCTACTTCGTCACCTTGTTTTCTTCTCGCTTTGACGCATTGCATTTCAAATCCGTGGAAGAATATCAGGAAGAAAAAAACGACTTTCTGGATAAGCACAACCATTGTTTCCTTTTCTAGTTGTCTTTCTTCACAAGGCATTGATCAAGTGCCCGTTTCAACTGTACAGAAGAAACACATGGTCCTGTCAGGGCCCTTAACTTTGCATTCAAATTACATTCCACTTTCATCACAAACAAAACCTTCCTTGTCCTTCTAGTTCTTCTTGGAAAGGCCTCTCACCTTCTTTCTCATCACAGTCTCCTGTGATTTCTAATAAATGTAAGCTTAGCTTTTCTCCTCTGTCGCGCCTCGGGAACCTCATCGATCCAGCTTTGTCTTTGGATCCCAATTTACCAAAAGGCACACGCAGTATAGTCCAGTAGCTAAATGTCCCAGTCTTCATAAATGTAGCTACCACTGAATAATATTTTGATCTAAAAGGTTCACACTATTCTACAGGTTGGGAAACCAGGACATCAGATTGAATGGAGTTGACCCTTGCAACCCTGTAACACCAGGGTTGTTATCTAAACTGCCTTTCAAGCTGTTAATATCTGGAGATGAAGACTCGGACACCCTGAGCTGCTGTTCCGAATGTACAGCAAAGTTTGAACATGAGTGTACAATACTACAGGAACGGGGTCGGATTTCTAACACAGAATCTGTACATTCCTGCTCCACATCCATTGACTTGTCCAATAAAGCTGAGGAATCTACAAGCATGCAATTACCAGCTTGGCTACAAGGAAACAAGGATGCAACGGATCTAAAAGAACGAAGGTTGCTGCAGGTATGTTTACAATTCTGCTTTTCTCCTTCTTCTTTTCCCTCTTCTATTTTCTACTAATTCCAAAGGGCTCAATGCAGATGAAGGGGCAGCACAATCAATCTCTACAAATATTGTGGGATCTTCGGAGGAAATGGAACCAGACATGCCGAAGCCTCCATCGAGGAAAACGGGTATCAGCTCTTTCTGATATACTACATGAACCTGCATCTTCCTCAAGTCAAGCATCTAGTGCAACAGCAACTAACCCTAGATCAAGCACAAGGGATGATCAATTGGGACAAGAATCTCAAAAAACTGACAATAGTATTTCCTTTCCTCCGCAGTCAAGCTGGCTATCTTTACAACCTCAGCAACCTCAGGAAAGTCAGAAGTCAATTCATGATGTTTTGAAGGTTGGAGATCCTACATGTTCCTCTAGATTAGAAGGTGGCCTGAGTAGCATGAACAGGAGCATGTTTTCTTTAGCATGTTCAAGTCCTCAGATGCCAGGATGCACAACATCATCTCAAGACGCACGACTTCGAATGGCTATTACAGCAAATAGGACAGAACAATTGGATTCTGGATTAACAGTGCAAACTGATTTGGTTTTAGGAAGGTCTGGTGTAAATCAGCCCTGTAACAGTAGGGCTGAACTTGATAACAGTGTCAATGGAGGAAAGTGCCATGCAGAGCGGATCGAAGATACTGCAGGATGCACACCTATGCTTAATTCCTTCTTTCCCATTAAATCACAAAATTGCATGCCCTCTTCACTTAATCCACCTGACAGAGTCTTGCAAAAGAACAGCTTTGCTACCGGACCAGAAAGAAGGGAACTACTTCAATTTAAAAGCCTGCTTAAAAGCTTGGAGGAAAGGGTACCTTGGCAGCCAGATGCGGTGACCTCTCTCTCTTCAATAGTTACACAGTGTCGATCAGGTATGTGCAGACAACGAGGAGTTAACTTGAAGAGTGATATCTGGTTACTCTTTCTTGGCCCTGACAGAATAGGGAAGAGAAAACTAGCAAAGGCTCTATCAGAACTTGTATTTGGATCAGATAATTTCGTATCCTTGAACGTGAAAGCAACTGAAGACGACGTCAATAAGAGGTCATTTAGGGGGAGAACTAACTTGGATATCATCCTAGACGCTGTGCGGTCAAAACCATATGAAGTCCTCCTTTTGGAAGACTTAGACCAAGCTGATGCCACACTTAAAAGAGGATTGCTCAGGGCTATGGAAACAGGTAAACTTTGTGACTCTCATGGACGAGAAGTAAGCTTTGCAAATGTTATTGTCATTGTGACATCCAGTTTGGAACCAAACTGTTCAAGCTCTAAAGCTTCTACTCTATTAGTAGAAGAAAGGCTAGCAACAATACAGGGTAGGGAAATGAGATTACTGATGGAGCAGATTGATGAGGATTTTGCTCACATTGATGATGCTGGGCTGGTGTCTGTTGTAGAATATAAATCATACCATCAAGTGGAAAAACTGATCACTGTACCACAAGTACAGGCAAGTCCAGGCAAAAAACGCAAAGCCAAATGGGCTGAATTACTAAGCAGTTTTTGGGAAAAGAGAAGTAGAGGGCATGATGAGTTATCCCTTGGATTGGATCTGAACCTACCGGTGGATGATAATGCAAGGTCACTTCTCGAAACATGTCAGGCAGGAAGTCCTAAGAGTAAAGAGTATATTATCGCACAAATACTTGGTGATTCAGGTGCTGCAGAACTGTTTGATGAGAGCATCATGTTTCAGCCCTTTGATTTTGATGAAGTTTCTGAGCGAGTGCTAGAAACAATCAGCGATATGGCTACAAAAGCAGTGTCTATGAGCACTCTAGTGGAAATTGATGTGAATGTTCTAGAGCATATAGTTGCCAGCATATGGGAAGAAGACTATGGAACTGAAAACTTTGACAGATGGATAAACGAAGCCTTTGCAGATGCTATAGCTCAAATGGCTCCTCGTTTCAGATCATCAGCAAACAAGCTTATCATAAGATTAATACCAGATAAAGGTTCTACTATGCCTACTAGAGTGCAGTTGCCCAGGAGGATAAAAATGGGCACTGATGAGTAAATCGTTTTGAAGAAAGACAACAGAATGAAAAATGTTGCAGTCAGTACTAGATGAGTGTATTATAGCTTCGAATGTGATGATCAATACCATCATGTAAAAGAAATAGTGTAAAGACTCGTTTTTGAGACACAGTTACAAATGAATGTTAGAATTGAATGTGATGCCAATGAAATATCTCCAGGTTTTTGAGACACGCTTACAAATGAATGTTAAAATTGAATCTGATGCAATGAAATATCTCCAGGCTAGGGCTGCAAAACGGTCAGGCAAAATCTTGCCCTCTGTTTGAAAATCTGGCGAGTGGGTCCTAAGGAAATCACCATTTACTAATAACGAAGCAAAATTACAGCATCCAGCCATACCTTCCTCTTGCAGCTGTCGGCTTTTGGCGATCCTTTCTTGACGGAACGTGCATTGAAAAGAGAGCTTGTGGACCACCTACAAAGATCACCTTTTATAAAGGCGAAGAAGAAACTTACATCCGCCCGACGGGTTCTCATTTGAATTATCCATGTTAGGGTGTTAGGGTTTTTTTAGGGCTTGGAAAAAGTAGACGTTAACTTTTGACCCACATATCAAATGTATCTAGTGCTTCTCCAAAGGACTTGTAAGCTGTACCCAATTGCACCTTTAATTTGGTTAGCTTATCTCTATCACACACCAACACCTCAATTTGATGAACATACTTACAGTATCATCAGTATCGTTCTTACTTCGCCTACGATAATATTCTTACTCATGCCAATTCTCTAAGCTGGATTACCGTATCAGTAGTAGGTCTCGAACACAGAATGTGTTGTTTCTGAGTAGGAGAGTGGTGCCACAAGTCAGAGTCCAATATAGACAACAATATGTTGAGAACATGCAATCGAGAAAAGTATAAAGGTATGAAGTACAAGCAGGGACAAATAACAACTCCACCAAATTCCCATGGGCCCCTATTGTCCTTCAAATAAAGCATTCAACAAAGACAGATTATGGCGTGTATATCTATAGGCAGGTTTGCGAATTTGACAAATGTGGAGGATCAAACAATAACAACTTGGCAACTTGCTAAAGTTACATGGTTCACTTTCTATATTTTTCGCCTATGATGTCTCAAATGTGGCATTGCATTATTAATGCGATATGAGACGAATATCACCGACAAGTGTATCCTTTAGTTCATTAAGGCCCAGTGGTCAAGGTAGCAACAAAAGCAGCCATGTCACATATTGCCTTAGCATATAATCACAAGATTCGAGGTCTTTCTAAAGGTTGCATATGCAATGAATGCCCTTACTTCGAAAGGCCAATTGTGGCGTTTCTAAAGGTTACATATGCAATGAATGCCCTTACTTAGAAAGGCCAAAATTCAAACCCGAGCAATCAACAAATAAATTGAAAGCCCTTTTTCTTCCAGTGATAGGACCTTACGCCTGACACACTCGAGGTCAGGGGTTCAAGTATGACCAATATATATCAAGTCTAGTACTGAGGACTTAAGTCACATTGCCCTGAGGTCAAAGGTTCGAGAATGGCTAGCATTGATGCATATGTAATACAATAGCATGGCATAAATATAATAAATCTAATAGTAGGGACTTTAAAATCCATTGTTTTGAGGTCATATATTCTGACATTGATCCAAATGTCATATACGGGTCAGGTAATATATAATTAACATGGAGCAACTCCTAGCATAATGGATTGCGGATTGGATTGTGTTACATTTGAGTATATGATAAATAAATTACCCAAGTCCTTCAAGGAAAAAAAAAACACAATCAAAATTGGAAGCAAAATTAGAACTTCAATTTCAATGTATTCATACTATAGATGAGTATGATGAGTTGATCGCACAACTGCAACCTATTTTCCAAGGTGGTTTTACAATCTCACTGGGTACTTTGAGGGCTTCATAAGGTTTCTAACATTAATGCCTTGATCTTAAGTTGAGCAATAATGTGTTCTTGATTTGTATTTCCAAATTTTGAATTGAAAAAGAAAGTACCCACTTGTTAAGTACCCAGGGCTGGGATGTGCCGAAGGTAGTATACACTAACATGCTCCTACCTTGCCTCCTTTTGTGTATGCATCTCTGCACCCAAGCTTTCTATTAATGAGATATGATTTTCTTCAATTTGAGATTAATTCTATAGTTTCTTACGTCAAATGTTTGGTGGAGATCCAATCAAATGTTGGCATCTCTTTGGAGAGTGGTGCATGTGCGAATTATAGAGAAAGTACCTCCTCTAAGGATGTTATTTAGATAATGTAGCTCTACAAAGCAATCCTCCTAGTATGCGTGTCAATCCTTTTGCATTAGGGCAAGATCCTGTGGCATGACCCTACACTGCCATGCCCAAGGTCACGGGTTCAACGCTTTGTTGTAAAATTGGCCAAATCATTGTTAAGTTTGTGGGGGAAGGACCTACTACAACTATGTACAGTGGTTGGGGGAGGTCCCATCAGGGTATGAACTCCCTAGGGATTGCCCTATAGGCAACCCAAGCATTCATTCAATAGTTTGAGAACTAGGAAAGAATGTCCTAGTCAAAATGTGGCATACAAGAAATCATTTTTTCATTATTGAACATCATTTTGGTTTATCATAGCCAATGCATATGTTTCCAGTTGGTGTCCCTTGATGTAGTATCACATGGCAATTTTTTTTACTGATATAGTATTTGGATACGAATTAGATTAGATTTTGACATCAATCAAATTTTAACACCAATAGCTAAACTGGCTACATATTCTAAACGAGGTGCACCCTGGACTACCACAGTCATCAGATCCGTTGATCCTATGGTCCAGATCGTATGTTGGAGCCTCTGGGCACCTCTCATTTCGTTTATGATCATTTATGATTGGAGGCACCTATAATTTCAAAATATGAAATACGAGTTCGCCTACGGTTTTGAAGGAATATCGAACCTCTATACGGTTTTGCCTAAGATTTTAGAATATGAAATACGGGGGCTTGAACCTCTACCAAAATAACTCAATGTCCTAATAAAATAACTCAATGATTATTTTCTAACTTGAATCTATGTTTTTTTTTATAACAACCCATTCAATTGTTTTAAGGATATATAGTCTATGGTTTCAGGAATTGTTATTTTTACATCCACATCAAATCCCCCTAGAACCCCCTGTTATTGTGCTACATATTCTAAATGAGGTGCACCCTGGACTACCATAGTCGTCGGATCCGTCAATCCTATGGTTCAGATTGTATGTTGGAGCCTCTGGACATCTCTCGTTTTGCTTATGGTCATTTATGATTGGAGGCACCTATGATTTTGAAATATGAAATACGAGTCCGCCTAAGGTTTTGAGGGAATATTGAACCTCTATACGGCTATGCCTAAGATTTTAGAATATGAAATACTTGGGCTTGAATCTCTACCAAAATAACTCAATGTCCTAATAAATATACCCAGTGAGCTAAGGTGATTATTTTCTATTTTGAATCTATTTTTTTTTTAATAACAACCCATTCAATTGTTTTAAGGATATATAGTCTATGGTTTCAAGAATTGTTATTTTTACATCCATATCAAATCCCCCTAGAACCCCCTGTTATTGTGCTATATATTTATTTAACGAGCCTATCTCTACTAGGCTTAAACAACCCTATTTATAAAAGTTTTTAGGGAAAACAATAACTTATTAGTGTTACAATTCTTTGGATGGCTGTGATTGTAAGGCGCATGATGAATAATAACACGGGAGATCCACCGATATATATAAGTAGGATACACAACCAGTGTTTCCAGCATAGACAAAATTCAGGATCCCATGACAGCCAAAAGTGACCTTTTATATATACACACAAAATACGGAATTTTTATATGCCTTGTCTATCCTCTCTCATTTTCTCACCTGTCATCATTGAAGCTAGTTTTACTCGCCCTTACAATCGATCGAGTTCAAAAAACTCTCCATATATAAATCTTCTCTTCAAGATCTTGCTAGTCTTCTTGGAGTATTTTTTACCGCTACAAATTACAGCCCAAAGAGCCTGTGAACTAACATTTACAACTTTAGTAGCAGAGAGCGGTGGGCATCCACCGCACTCATGTATGAACCCAGTAATAGAGGTGGCTGTTCTAACAATATTGACATGTATATATCAATGAATGATTTGCTACCATAAAACGGGTAGTTTGGGATGGAGCAATTTATCCCAGTCCCACTTCAAATTTGCTTCGTGCTGATCTACAAGAATAATCAAATGTCGCTTTTCTTAGGGAGGCAACATCTCAGACGCAAGTAGGAGTTTATACATGGAATTCACCAACTTCTTTGCTTTATCCTCATGGACCACCCAAATTTGGGGGGGTGCTCATCTATGGTACTAGAGGAAGAACTGATTAAGAAGGATTTGATTAAAGTGGAACTCATCCAAGTCTGACTTTTTTCCATGGCCATTGTATTTCCAATGAAAGAGATGCCCAAAGCGTTGTTTTTTTTTTTTTTTTTTTTTTTTTTGCCAAATAACATGATCCTTCAACTTAGAAATTGTGTCTCAATATACCAATCAAAAACCTTATGCACACTTGATGATTAACTAAATTGTGTCCGAAACCTTATGCACACTTGTGTGTCAAAGGATGGATTCTGGATACCAGAGGACCACCTCTTTGACTATGACCAATGAGTATAAGTATTTACTACATGGTGGAATAACATAACGAGCACGGGTTCTTCAAATAAAAGAAGCAGCATTGCGGTATGCTGAAAATGGATAAGATGAAGCACAATGGAGGAGTGGCCTAGTAGATTGGATGCCAAAAGAGATACACATTTGCAAGGACTGATAAACAAGACGTGACCTTAGTATCTAGACTTCTCAAATGAACTTGGAAATCAGCTTTCTACTCTGCAGGGGAAACAATGAGCCATTCTAAGATCTCCAAAATATTTTGGGGAACATGCATTTCTTCCAAGTTGGTCTTCCTCTATGCTAACCCAAATAAAATTTATTACAGTTCTTCCCGATAATGAGATTCACTTTTATTTGTGGTGCTAGCATGAATGAAGCCATATGTACATGTATACTACTAAGAACTAACTTAGCTACAACAATCCATCATGTCATTGATAGAGTTGTGGACTACTAGAATAGATGCTTTTCCAATACTTGATCACAACATCTAAGCATCTCGAGATTAAATATGAATACCTACATGGATATCAAGGAATTTGAATATTTTACCATGGAAGAGAACCTTCCGTAGAAATGTAGAGACATGCAATGGAACTGGAGAATATGATGTCAACAATGTAGTATAGTTCTATCAACCCAAGAAAGATATCAAGCTAGAGAAACATAATCCACGAATAAGTCTTGAGCCAAAACTATTATTATGAATTAGCACATATATAGATAGGATATTATAGCACCTAAAATACTATTAGTAGATGATCTAAGGAAGGACATGCTTTTTCCTTTTGAATAATATTACCAACTGTTGGGTAAAAGTATGCTACGGGGGTCCAATTTTTGGAACCTGCCAAAGTATACCTACACTACACTACGTACTTCAAAAACAAGTTCTTTTTTTTCCCTTTTCATCAAAGTCAATTAAAAATTCTAAAATAGAAGTCTAGGATACATTAAGGTTCAATGTTAAGTGAAGAACAAACCTATCGGAGACTAAATAGAATGCGAAATTCTTAAACTTAATAATTATTGAGTATTTACATAAGTCTATCTATCTATCTATCTATCTATCTATCTATCTATCTATCTATCTATCTATCTATCTATCTATCTATCTATCTATCTATCTCGAGGTTCATGTATGAACAAAGAAAAAGTAAATATAAATATAAAAAAGGCCAAGTCGATTACACTATAAAAATACTTAATATCAAAATTTTCTTAAAGAAAAGTTGTATTGGTTAAATATAAGAAAAAGATGTGATTTATTGGAGTATCGTGGAAAAGGTCGTCAAATCTAGTAGATGTTATAAGGTGGCACAAGCTTCTATTAATACCATCTCAGATGCATAGCTATATAGTATAAAATAAACTTCATTAGCATAATTATCATACGGAATTCCTTAAGTAATAGGCCATAGATATAAGAAATTTTGCAACCAATAATGATGGTAGTCATGTGAAAAAGCTTTAACGAATTGAAAAGTGAGTTTGCATTAATTAAAAATGGCATAGATAGACATGCATTCCACTAAGATAAGATAAAGCATTTGTACAAGCATTAATAATACATCTTAGACATAATTGAATCATCCACTAGCAAGAATAACATGATTTAAGATCTAGAGTACATATGGACATGACTTGATGGAGCACATTGTTGCAAGATTATCTTCTTGTAAAGTTGTAGTGCTTTCTTTATGCAAAAGAATGATCATAACTTTCTAGATCCATATTTGTTATTTATTTCTTGATGGAACATCATACTAGTCAACAAACAATTTGATGGGTCCCTTCCATGGATTGCTCGACCTTGCCATAAACATTGCTTTAATGCATTTTGTGAAGGACAAAATGCCTTTTGCTTTTTAGACAATATTATTCAAGTTATAAGCATCTACACATAGCCTTTTGATTTTGCGACAAAATTATTCAATTTATAGACATATGTATGTAGCCTTTTGGTATCTTTATCCCAAATCATTTCGAAGCATCATTAGTTTTGGACTATGTTGTGGTCCACATGATTAGTGCTAAGATGGAAACTAATATCTATCAACATAGCACTTAGTGAGAGAATATGTAGCATAATAACAGGGGGTTTTCTTTGTGTTTTTGTACGCTTTTCACTAAGGTTTTCCTATGATTTCGTGATGTATTCAAATGGATGTACTAATGCGTACATCTAGAGTGCATCATTTCTGAGCCATTGATTTTAGCCTTTTTTTTTTCCAATGGTCAACAACCAATGGCTCACAACAAAAGCCCTTTTTTTTGTGCGTGTGGTGCATAATGGTCAACAACCAATGGCTCACAACAAAAGCTCTTTTTTTGTGTGTGTGGTGCATAATGGTCAACAACCAATGGCTCACAACAAAAGCCCTCTTTTTGTGTGTGTGGTGCATAATGGGCACATGAAGGGCGCATGTAGTGCAGTTTCCCCGCCGGCAACACATTTCTTATCATAACTTTTGATCCAGAGCTCTGTTTGAGATGATTTTTATTGTGTTGGAAAGCTCTCTCCGAGATCTTTTTGATAGTGTATGATATGGATATGTTTGGTTAAGATATCTATGCTAAAACAGCAATTTTCCGGCCGGGTTTGGTAGGCTTTTACATCCTACCGGTGATTATCTGAGGATTGCGCTTATTGGATATTGTTTTATGGCTCATTCGAATGAAGCACGCAAAAATTACCATGCATTTTTAGATTTTGAGGCTTCTAGATCCTTGTGCTAACAAGCGTAAAAGTTTCCACTTTGGTTTCTCACCACAAGAATCCATGGAGGCCAAAGGTTCTTTGTTAAATTCAGGTTGAAAAATGTTTGTGTATGGGTGTTGCAAACTTTATGAGTTTGAGAATAATGGGATCAATCTGCTTTCTATCTTTATGGTAACTTTTACTTATGTTCTATTTGTTTTATTGTGATGAAATTCAAAAGTTACAGGTGATGAAAGCCTCAAATGAATTCTAGTTTTTTTCTGGTTTGAATTCTAAAATTTTTGTCTCACCGGGGGGAAGAGGGGGGCTGTGATGTCCTTAAGGCCCCGAAGGGGCCAAAATTTTTTTTTTGCAACACAAACCATTAACATCCAACATATAAAAATTAAACCCCCCAACACATAACAACCATTGACATTAACAACCAACACATAACTACCATTGACATTAATTAACACAACTATTGGGTCCAACACATTTAAATTAAAATCCCCCTTAAACCCCCTTTGGTTTGGGTGCATATTCACACGGGGGGTGACGTAGGGCAGCGAGAGCCCTCATAATTGTATTTTGCACGTATGAAATCAACACTATATAGTATTCTGCTTGAAATCTTATAGTATTTTGCGAATCTTGTTATACAATATAGCAAATTTTGTACTTGCATACCCCACAAACGAGGAACTTTACGTACGGTGTAGATTAAGGAATAAGGGGTGAATATGCCTATCCAACAGCTCTCGTTGCCCGGAGTCACCCCCGTGTGAATATGCACCCAAACCAAAGGGGGTTTAAGGGGGATTTTAATTTAAATGTGTTGGGGTTTAAGGGGGATTTTAATTTAAATGTGTTGGACCCAATAGTTGTGTTAATTAATGTCAATGGTAGTTATGTGTTGGTTGTTAATGTCAATGGTTGTTATGTGTTGGGGGGTTTAATTTTGCATAACATTTACAACTATATAATATAAATATTGGAATGATTATTTTATTGCAGCTCAAATGGGTTCTAAAAGTAAAGTATATTTCTAGACCAAAGGATTATGTGGCTTCAGCCATCGAAGAATCTAAGCTTAATCATAATACCTCTTTTTTAAGTGATTCTGAAAGAAACTAGATACTGATTTACGTTTGCATTAAAGTTGAAATTTGTTATTCTATTATACCAATTGGTCTCCTCGATGAAAAATCATTCAATTCAATTTGGTTTGTTAAGTCCTGCCTCCAACCACGTTAAATTGAATGCAACTCTAGCCAACCTCGAACTTGAAATATATTTGACCTAGGACTTATTGTATTACTACTAAGACCAAATACCCAGAATCTCTTTTATTTGTTGTCGCTTAATATTCCTCACATATACAGTCAAACTTTTACCATCAACATGTGGAAAAATTTGGAAATTTAACACTTTAAAGGTGTCGTTGGCATCAACACAGTGTCAAATTCAATGGGATCGTATCAAAAGAGAATTTTTAGTTTGAGATAATATGTCAGGTGAGGCCCAAAGTCTGTAATCTATATTAAGAAACTATGAATTATAAAGTACGAAAAAAGAATTAAGTGGTGTTATGAACATAGCAGGGACTGGGATAAAGCATTGGAGAGCTTAGGGCCCAATAAGGATCCACCATTTGGCTTGTCGGTTGGCACTAGAGGGACTAGTACTTAACAGTGATATTCGAGTGAAAGTTCAATTCCCCGTTCGGGCAACTATAGGGGTAGTTGGTGGGAATGCATGTTTCCTCTCATGGTTTGGGGCGGTCACATGCTTGAGGGCAAGAATCCTCTGGGAGGGGGAGGAATTGCTGTGAACATAGCAGGGCGTGGGATGAAACCTTGGAGAGGTTACGCCCCAATTAGGGCTATTGTGTCAGATAGAGATCTAAAGTTTGTTAGTGCATTTTGGATAGACTTCTCTAATCCTATACAGACCAAAATTTGGTTGAGTATAGCTTATCATCTACAAAGTGCTTCCACCATTTGCTCCCTTGATTCGGAATTCACCCTTTCTCTTGCCATCTCTACTGCTTCTTGATGGTCAAACTGAATGTACCAACAATATAATTGAGGACATGCTAAGAAATTATGTCTGGAACAAGCATCCAACTGGGCAAATTATATATATTTGATAGAATTTGCATATAAGAGTACGAAGCAGAAGTCTTCTAGAATGTCACTTTTATGATAAATTATGGCTACCAGAGTCTTACTCCAGACTCATAGCATACTTCGGTTTCTACTAGATGTTTCTCAGCAATTGTTAGCAGACATGCAAGCTCTAGTTGAAGAAGCCCATGAATATCTTTCGACAGCAAGAAGTAGATAGAAAAGTCTAGCTGATCAGCACAGAACCTTAACGACATTTCAAGGTTAGAAAACGTGTCTACTTAAAGATCAAGGTTAAGCAAGCAAAGCTTAAAATTGGCAACTGTAAAAAGTTAGCTCCAAGATGGGTGGCATGACCTTTTGAGATTATTGAGAAAATAGGTAGTCACTCATATAAACTCAATCTTCATGCACGTCTTAAGGTTCATAAGGTGTTTCATGTAAGTCTTTTGAAAAAATATACACCTAATCTGAATGAGATACTGGAATCACCAATATTATTGGAGATGGTAGAGGAACAACTAGAAATGGATTTGAAGCTTTTCTTCATGGACCAAGCAGGCAGGCAGACAAACGGACAAAACGACAGACAGAAAGGTTCATAAGGCATTCCACGTAAGTCTTTTAAAAAAATGTACATCTAATTTGAATGAGATACCGGAATCACCAACATTACTGGAGATGGCAGAGGAACAACTAGAAATAGATTTGAAGCTTTTCTTCATGGAGCGAGCAGACATGCAGACAAGCAGGCAAGCAGACAGATAGACAGACAGACAGACAGACCGACAGACAGACAGACAGACAGACAGACACTATTTTAATGTTTGTGAAAAGCCGAATCTTATGGGACACATACCCAGATGGGACTTGCACCGACTCAGCATCAGGCCTGTAAAGTTTATATTGACTTATGTTTTGTACAGGAGCTCCAGCTATGTAATCAATTTGTACATATATTCTTCCTTTTGTTGATGCAGATAAGAAAGTTAAATACAACTAAGCAAATTCCTTTCTTTGACTTATGAGTGTTTTGATGAACTAGAAAAAAATCTAATGCTATTTGGGCACTTGATTCTGCACCTCCAATTTATTGGATGCTTTCCTTCGAAAATCATTCCTTCTATTAGACTAATGGGCATTCCATTTGGGATTAGTATTCCTATCTCTCAAGGTTGAGATTAAATTAATTTGGGATTACAAAGGCACTTGACATGGTGGCAAGGTAGTTATGGCAAATAAGTCTATACTTTACATTATACATGTTCATTTAGTTTCAGCCTTGATAGGTTCTGCAAAAAAAATTATTATGCTCGCAACTTTGTCTAGAGTTGTAATGAGATAGGGGTAGTAATGCGATAGGGGTAGTTGTTAAGGTCACTTGGAAAAAATGCTTACATCATAAATATCAAGGTGATCTGGTCTGGCTATGTTAGATTTTTTGCTGCATGGGAAGATTATTGTTCCAAAGTTCTTGTGGCATATTTTACAATGTGATTATGCATCTTCATGCCGTTATTGAGGCAGTTTGTATGCTATTGCTTCCCTTTTGCTAAGCTAGTATTGCAGATAGAGCTTCCTTGGGATCTCTTCTTCCCATTGACAATCTATCTGATATGGATCATAACCAATGATCCCAATCCAGAATTAATTAAGTCCATTAGTCTTAATATAGAGGAACATAAATCCTTTGCAAGCCAATAAACCATCATTAGTAACCAATTCATTTGGGCCTTGATCTAAGAAGAAAAGTCATAATTCTAGATTTCTAGATTAAAGGAAGGTTATGAGATCAATGAAATGAATATCAGATTATATCAATAATCTGATAGCTGGTTCACCAAAACTTATTCAAAGATCTAGTTCACCAAAACAAGTCTAAAGACCTAGTTCACTCAAACTAGTTCAAAGGTCTAGGTTTTAACAAGGAGATAGCTCACCACCCAACCGGGCCTTGGAACTCAAGCTTTCGGCAAACCATAGCAAGGCAATTTCAGAACACTGCATCCATCAGTCCTCTCCTCAATCTAGCTTTTTACAATATAAGGCTCCAAGAATTAGGCTCAAGCCAGTGATAAGATATTGAAGATGATCAGATTACGAGGCTTTTAGAAAAGTAATGGTCTCCTTTGGAATTAGAGTTTCCAAAGCAGTCATCTTTGACCCCTTATCATGTTTTAGCCATTACTTCCTCATACGGATGATCCACGAGACATGTCGTCCCAATTCAGAAACTAAACTCTGAGAGGATCTAGGAAGTAAAAATTGCCTCAATCGAAGTTTTGGTTGCGAAGATATGTGTTTTCGAAGTTCAGCTTCTATTTATAGATCTCCTGTGACTTTAGCCCCTTTTTATTTAGCAAGCCTTTTAGCATCATAATTAATTATAGACCATAGGTTGCCTTTATTGTCTTGCCTTGCTATCAATTTACTTTCACTTATTTACCCATGCTAATTCACCAAAATTAAGAACTAGACCACTCCCCCGAGCTATTATATTCAATCACTATCCTAATGCTTCACCTTTTCTTAAAGATATGCCTAAGGCCTAGAAAGTTGTCCATACATTGGTACAATTGAATATAGAACATTGTTTTCAAGCTTCTTCTCCATTTCTTTGAATTTTTCTGGGATTACTTGGTCCTATTATTTACCATATGTATTTTTCTCCTCAAAAGCAATGGCTATGTACTGAAGTTCATACTTTTGAAGCTTAGTATCTAGTTGGCAAGATCACCTTCCTTTCTTCATGATTGTTGAAAATGAGCGGATTTAGAAGTCTATTGTTCCTCTTCTCATGGATAAGAAGCTGGTGCAAACTTCTTATCGACTGTTATATCAATCGCCGTCTTTACCTCCTCCTTCTAAATGGTAGCTCCAAATGACTCAACATAAATATGGTGCAGTTGAATCCTCCTCCAAAGGTGAATGTCCTTTTGTGGCAAGTGGTACATGGAAGTCTCCACGTTAAGGTTCGTGTATATAGTTTCAAGCCACAAGTTACTATATCGTGTCCTTTGTCTGGCTTACGACAAGAAACAATTGAGCATTTTTTTGTGCCTTATGCACGATTAGCGCCAGTTCGGGCTTGCGTTCAACGTTTGTTTTTTACAAATATTAGCATTCATATGATTTTCTTGGGGCTGCTACATAATTCTTGATTAAAGCAGAAAAATTTGGCATTTCTTATTTGTCGGGCTTGGGTTGTATGGACAATTTGAAATCAGTGTTGACATGCTGTTTTTAGAGTTCGTTCTTGTTCATCTTCCTGGTTAAGGTTGTACAAAAGGATTTCCTTGTTTTGGTGGATGATGAGGGCCTTCCACTATCTAATTTGTAATTTATAACCTTATAATATGAAGTGGTAATACTTTTCTAAAAACTAAAAAATAAAAAAATAGAATATAATATAATGAAACAACATGAGAAGGCTACTATTCTAGTTTAGAATGGAGTGGATTGATGGTCAATGCCTTTAGATAACAACAAATAATCATGACAATAGTTTGGGCTGACCTAGGGCGAGGGTTATCTACTCCATCTCCATCTACTTTGCAGATAGACTGAAACAGGCCAGTGACATGATCTTGAAATATCTCTCCAAGGTTGTGTCTACTTGGTTTGATGAGACAGGTATGAGAACACATCCAATCCAAGTGGTACAATGCCATTACATATGAACTAAAGGACTGTGGTGCACCACTTTTGCATTCAAGAACCCCATTGGGATGATAGGAGGTGTCGAGCCCATATTCTGCCCACAAGTTGATAGACCATTAGGTCTACCTCATCCTGGTCCTCGATAAGCATGCCAAGGTACCAATCATAATGATCAATGTCATCCTTATGCATCCCAGTTGCAATGCACCACTGATAACCGGACGAGATATTATGTACAGGCTAAATTTAATAGGAATAAAAGCGGAGCTAACTACGAGCATCTTAGACAAGGCTGATAGCTTTGTACCCCCCTTTAGAAGCACAAGAGATGAAAATATTGTAGAATGACAATTCATAAAACATAATATAAATTAAGAAAAACTCAACTCTTAATCTACTCCATACATCTAACTTTTATTGAGTTATAGTCATTGATTAGGGTTCATATCATAGAGATGAGTTCTAGGAGGATTCTAGAGAGCTAATCTACTTGGAATATGGCATTCAAAGGGATCTATCTAGTTATCAACTCAACGCACATGTTCCTTAGCTATTTCCCCTCCTGATGAGATCTCCATTCTCTCTTCAGTTTGTGTTGTACAATGTAATGGTAGCAAACTCTTGTACACTGCTTCTTCGATCTTGATTTATGGTCGCCAATGAAGCCCGGGTATGAAATGGGAACCAAAAAGGGATATCCTAGGGTTTGTTCTATTAATAGGCTACAAGTTAGGATTGGTCCACTTGGCATCAATGAGGTGGCTCCACGTGGCAAGTGGAAGGTTCCATGTCTACTAGCATGGGGGTTATCTGATTAGATTGCCTCATGCTAGTTGCAACATGTTGGATACCTACATTGTGCTCTCATATATGTTGATGATTGTCTCTAGATGTAGAAAAAAGTGTCCATAATATACATATTCATATCCTATATTATGCGGGAAAGTAAAAATGCCAAAACACACAGAGGTCCAATCAACATGGCCTGGTGCAGGGTTTACTGAACAATGCCTCATATAGTCAGTGTATTCTTTTAGCATCTCAAGTGAACCTTAGCTAAGAAAAGTGCCTTCCATCTTGGCTCTAATTGTCGACCTAGAGTTGGTGTGCATAATCTATGTTATCAATAAATACTTGTCTGCTTGTGGCATTGTTCTTGATGCTAGGCAATTGCGTATAAGTGTTTTACACTTGAACTGGTATAAGGGACCATATTTGGATATATTATCCTAGGTATAGTAGAATTTTCTATTGGTTTTAGTGCGGATTATTTGAGGCTCTCGTTTCAAGTTATCTTGTTGTGCTTTCACAACTAGATGGATAATTGGAGGCATTCCCTAGGTCCACCCCCATATCCTGGGAAAAAAGTTGCCAAAGACCCCCTCCCTAGCCAAGAAGAGGGAGCGGCAAGATTCAGAAGCCTCCCAAGGTACAAGAACTGCCTTGTGAATCGCCAAAAGGTATCTAGTGCTGTCGACTCCAATATGAACATCGAGGTGTCTCCAAAGTTGCAGACCAAGTGCAACACGCCAAGACCGACACTAACCTTGTGCACTGCTTTATGACCATGTCCTAGGACGACTAGGTTATTTTCAGTATTCAGTTGGCCTTAGTTAGCCAATTTTGTGGTTGTTGGGGTTGTTCCAGCCTCGTGCTTTTCCCCATGAGCTCCCTCCTCTACTATTTGTATATCCATCCATAAACTAACCATATCTATCTTTGCTACATCTTTTCCGATCGTTCTTATGGGTGGTTTGACTGCAACATGGAGTTTTTGAGCCTTACTGGACATGTTGTAGAAAAACATGTAAAAGCCCCTGGGACATTTTGAATCAAAGCTGTTAAAATTGAAAACTAGATTGTTGGCTCCTTCAATTTGATGTGAAAATGTTAAAGGACATTTGACGATTGATACAAGGCTACACTTCATTTACAGGTCCCTTTAATAATAGTGTATCTTCTTCTCCATGATCTCGTCCGAGTCATATCCTTCCAGTAAGCATTTGGACATTGTAAGTTCCTAATCAACGGTTGTTAGCAGACAAAAAATTGGCGGCATATAGACACATACTCTCTCAGCAGCAAGTGTGTCTAAGGAAGGAAGGAAGGAAGGAAGTTTATTTTAACGTCCACGGAGGCCAGAGGCCTATGAGACGGCACAGAACAGGCAAAAAAGCCAAAAACCCCAACACCAAAAACAAACAATGTAACTGTACAGTAGAACCCTACTACCGGGATGAAAAAACCCCCACTTGGGAGGAAAAACCCTAACAGTAGGCTCTCAAATACCATGCCCCAGAAGAGCAAGTCTGACGGCCGAAATCTGCGGGATGTAAGCTCCGGTCGGCGCTACCATAGGTGATGCGAGTGGCGATGTAGCGGTGTGTCGAGCATCTAAGATCGGTGTGCCTTTGCTTCGGACATGGGCATATGCCGGGCACATTTGGAGGGCATGGTGCTCATCCTCTATCGCGTGCATCTCACAACACCGACATATCCTCTCCTCCCCTGGGGATCCCGTGCCGCCATTCACCCCCAAATGACTGTCTCAATTCCGAGGTAATGGGAACCCGTCCTTATGGCAGCAATAGCTCTCCGTTTCTTCACGAGAGATGTGTGCTTTCGGCACCGATGGGGTCCATGCTCAAGGCTGGGATTAATCTGGCGTGATAGTGCTCGTCTTGGGCTTTGCAAGAGTAGAGGCATCCACCGGAGTGGCAAGATAGCCCGCATCCAATTGCCCATTCTCATGCATCGAGAATGCGCCGATTGCCACCATCATTTGGTAATCCATAGACCACCTCCTAAACCATCCCTTACGGTGCTGCTCGTGCCATACCCTCTTCGACCCCGGGGGGGCCCTGCGTTAACAACCGCGGCTTTGGGGGCAAGCGATGCTCATCCATCCCATCCACCTTATGGAAGCAAGTAAGATGCCTTCGCGATAGCGAGAATCTTTGTAAAGGCGTAAACCCGTCTCATACAACAAAATCTGATACGATGCGGTGTCCTTCACTCCCAAGCTACAGGTCAAGAAAGCTTTACGCACCCTTTCCAACCTATCCCACGTATTTTTGCTAATCATTGGGCCCCAAACCTCCACCCCATATAGCAGCACCGGCTCAACCAAAGCTCTAAGCGGTGTGCTCTCCTCGCCCGATCCACAGAGATCTATCCAGGCAACACGCGTTTTGCTTTGCATATAAAGCCTTCCACACTGAGCGGCTCTTCTCTCCACACACTCATCCCACGGCATGTTAGTAGTGAAATCAATTCCCGGATACTTGAAGCTCCGCACCATCTCCACTTCCCTGTCCCCCGTAATAGAACTCAGGGATAGGGTGTTGCGAGGGACGGGATCGCGAGAAGCTTAGTTTTGTGCAAGTTCACCTGTCATTCCCGTTGCCCCACGTAACCCAATCGAGGGCATCCAAATGCTTCTTTGCATATCGCTGGCCGCGTGTGAGCTAGCAAAGCTACATCATCCGCGATATAGTAAGCGGCTCACGAGGTCGCATCGATAATTGCACCCCGGCTCCCCCATGGTGCTGCATCCACGTCTCCAAGCTATCAATATACAACCCAAAAAGCGTTGGAGACAACGGGCAGCCCTGCTTAACTCCCATAGTGCTAGCTACCCGCCGATCCTCATAAGGCAGTGCAGCATAAATCCCATCATAAAGCTGGTGCACCACATTACGCAACTCCTCTGTGGAACTTCGCAATTCTTGCAACCTCTCGCCCACGGTATGTCTCCGGGGCCGGTATCATATGCAGTCTTAAAATCTACAAAGCAGCAATACAAGTCCTGTCGCTCATTCCGGCTTGCCTCCATCAACACTCTCAAAGTGAAGATATGGTCGGTCGTGGAGTGAGCTGGGCGAAAGCCTGCCTGGCCAATTGCCCGCACCCCTGCCTCCTCGGCCCACTTAGTAAGTTTCTTCTCCACCACCCCTGCCAGGAGCTTTGCAAACAGCGAGCTTACCATAATCATCCGGTAATTCGCCGGCTCATCCGTATTACCAGCTTTATGAACAGGAACAACCTTACTAACCATCCACTCCTGGGGGAGCCCCTCGCTCAGAGCCTGGTTAATGATCACCGTCAGGGGCCCTACCACAGATGGGCCACCCCATTTCAACATTTCGACCGCAGCCCCCTGTAAATCCTTTGCCTTGCCATTCGCCGGATGCACGAGACCTTCTTGAACATCCTCCCGCGTGAGCTGCAAAGCACCTCTCCTACGATCCAGGGACCCGGCATTAGCTCTGGGCGGGTCATATAACTCCCCGCAAGCGGTGCATCCATTGCTCCACACTTACATTACTAGCCACGGGCTTCTTATATAACACCTTACGCCAAAAGCTTTTGGCTCGCCATGAGCATGTCAAGCAAAGAGCCCGGGTTTTACGCCATGTATCTCCCCTTCTTGGCTTTTAGGAAGAGCTTATAGTCTTGCGGGGCTGTGGCGCAGAATGTGGATCTATGACCAAAGCGCGGTGGCTCTTTAGAGCCTTGCAATCGACATCAAAACCGGGTTCTCGGGAAAATCGCGGTGTCCCTCCTTGGAGGGCCCTTCAACCACAAAGGAAGCCTCGGCGGTGCAAGCGGCGCCCTCACCGACCATGCACACTGTCTTGCGGTGTGTAAAAGCTATCAAACCCTGTAATTCCTGCACCAACACGATTCATCTGTCCACGCTTACGATGGCGTGGGATGTATGGTAACCCTCCGCGCCCTTTGCGGTGTCTCCGCTATTGAGTGCTCCCAATTCCCGCGTGACATAAAGCGGGTAGTGATCGACAAAACCTCCTCATCCCACGCGGCTTGTGCCAATGGGAGGTGTGTAACCATGTCAAGTCTTTGCTACCGGGCGAGAAGGTAATCCAACACACTAGCTCCCCATCACGCCTATCACTCCCGCAAGTAACACCCCCGAAAGTGTGGCCATCGGCGCATACCATTACAAATTACCATGTCAAAACACGGCAGAGCTGGACTACCTTTGCCGCCAAATGGTCTAGCCACCATATCACCGAGTGCCGTGTATTCGAATAGCTACCGTCTCTGCCAAAGCGGATCAACATTATCGTCACCTTGGAAGGTCACCGATCGCGAATCTATGCTGCCCGTCTGAGCATTGAAATCTCCAAGCAAAAACACTTGTCCCTGCTGATTATAGCGGTCTATGTCATCATACAGATTCCCTATACTGCATCCGGACATCCGTAATGCGCATCATGTACCTGGTAGAACTTAGAGCCTGCATGGGGAATGTAGCAGCTAGCAAGAAACAATGGGACATGACCAGGCTCTAATACCATTACCCACATGTAGCGGTTAAACACATCAGACTTCTGAAGTGTGATCTTGCATGCTAAGGCATCCCTAAAGTAGCAAGCCACTCCACCATACCCGCGTCTGCCATGGCGCTCATTAGCAAGTGAGAAATGCTGATATCCTCGAATGTCTGGCAATCGATGCCCTTCATACTCCCATGTCTCCTGCAAGAAGACGATGTCCATGTCTGTCGCGATCCCATTCAAGCCAACGCCCTTACGCCGCGGGAAGCCCCTACAATTCCAGGAAACAATACGAAGACACTTTCCCTATGCTGACTGCGGCTGTGGATCCATCTGAGTGCCTGAGGACGCTGCTGTAGTTGGAATAACTCGGGCAGCCTGCTCACGGGACCCTGATGGATGTGCTGCAGTTGTGGAAGGCCTCAATCCGCCCTCCGGCTGCTGGCCTGATGCCCCTGGACGCTCGCCCTGGCGACGCTGTTGCTTTGGGAGTAAGTCTTTGCCTCCCGCAGAATCGTCGGCGAGGAGGCACATATACCTTCATCTTGCCATTAACCAAACCAGCAGCCCCTCCAGCTTGTCGAATCTCTCTTATCTTGACCAACTCTTGGCTTCTTTCCCGTTGTTGCAGTGGCGTGAGATCCACATCCAGGTATATGGACGTACCTTTCAAGTTTAATCGGTGCGTTGCAACAACAAAGATTTTGCCTCCCAATCCAAGACTGCAAACTTAACTAGCCGAGGTCTCATGCTCGGTCCTCCGATCCTGATTGGACTCTTGATAACCAAATACTGTAATTGGAGCTTTGCAAGTACCAGGGTGGTAAGCTTACCTGGCAAATCCTCGCCTTGCTCCTCCGGCAATCCCCCGCACAATAAGGTTGAGGCGTGCACGGATGTCTTGCTCCTCACGGAAGTACTTTGATTCCCCGAGCCACCTCGGTCTACGGTATGGGGGTGCTGGGTGCAGATATTTTGTGGTGCACTCGGGACTCGTTGCACCTCCATTCGGAGGTCCTGCATCTCTTCTTCGTAAGTGGGCCATATGGTTCTCTATATGTGAGCATCTTTTCGACATCTCCCGCCAATCACCGCCTTTGCTTCATCAAGGAATTGGAGCCTGCCCCGCACCGCTTCCACATCCTTTTCCTTAGCATCTATCCGACCAGCCATGCTTGTGACTTGTACAATCTGCTGGAGCAACCCCTTCATGTCAGCCCGTGCTTGCGCCATGTCTTCCATCCCTTCTTTGGTGGACCTTATCCAAGCGGTGCCCAATCTCCGTGACTAGCTGCGTTGTTGCTTGTATCTCCCCTCTTATCTGGTCCTCAGCCTTTTGGGCTCCCCTGCAATCATAATCCCCAAGCCGAACTTCCACAAGGGAAATTCGCTCCTTCTGTTGGAGAAGCTGCTTCTTGAGCGCAGCCTCTGGCAGATGGTCTCGTGATGCCTCCAAGCTTGCCGGCCTTAGCACGAGGGAATCGCCTGTTCTGTACAACCCCGATTGCCTCAGCCCGGAGATACCTGCTCTGATGGGGACGAGGTGTCCAAATTGCGGGCTCTTTTCTTCAACGCATGCATGCTGTCAGAGGTGGCCATAGAGGGCCGGGACTGTCAGGTGGATTCCGGCGGCTAAAATAGAGAAAAGACCATACAAGTCATACACCGACGGAAAGCTCGTTCGATAAGCTTTCCAACGAGCCCAAGAACGTCTGAATCTGACACCGGAATCCCGAGTTATGAGCAAAAGAGCAGGGCTGAAACCCTAAGCGCCAGTGTGAGCGCCTGGAAGAAGATGGAGGGAAGTACCGATATTGCCTGGTTGTCCTGCAATATCAAACCTAGAAGTCGTATTTAATTAAAGTGGGACAAATCTTGAATTTTGGGACTCGGACTGAAAATGGGACTCACACACCATAAAAGAAATTTCTGAATTGATTGCTTGAATAGAATTACACATGACACACATAGAATTGGGTTACTTGTTTTCCTCATAAATTTTACAAACCACTAGTTGAGATAGTTTTCAAACTTCTCAATATTATGTGCCCTCATACAATGATATAGCATGGAGGTTGCTCATGGCCTTGTCCATCTCCCTTCTTGGGATCTTGTGTGTGTTGTCCTTTGCAACGTGAGAACTTGGATATGACCATACCACACACTCCACCAATTCCCTCCTTTGAGGGTCAGCATAATTTGCCCTCCACTTCTTCTCCCCAAGCGATCGGTGTATTGCTCCTTCAAGTTGCCCTTCTTGTGTCTCCCAATGGGCTCCCAATATTGAATTTGGAATCCGGGACAACTAACTCCTCTCCATCGGGCATAGTGGTGGTTACATCGAGAGTGCCACCCCTAACCATATTGGACAGATCCTCATCATCGGGCCTTACTAGCACAAAGTATCCTTCCTTGATGTCCTCAAAGGGATCCCACTCGGGAAGATCAAACCACTTCGCTTTGAGGCCTTACTTCCCACAAACCACTTGGAACCCTTGTTGAGACCCAAGTGAGCATTCTTAGACGTGCTTGCACCTTGAGAACCCTCCCATCTTGACTCTGGCAAGAACCCGTCTCTTAGCTCCCTCCCACATGGTCGTTCGGTTTCTAAGCATGTCACAACTTTCTCCCAAAGACTTGATTAGGGAGTCCATTTGATTTTTCTTAAGAGTGGAGGTGTGCTTTCCATTTGAACATCATCCCAAAGTCGTTATGTAATCCTTGATGCCCTTCACCGGTTGGCTAGAGTCTTTGACTGTCTTGAAGGGAGGTATTGGTTTTGGCTGCCCTTTAGGAATGAGAACTTCACCAGAAGCACCCTTTGCCACAACTCGATACCTTGTACGGGCATCCACAACTTGTCACCTGGTCTCCACTTATATTGCATGATTGGTATTCCATCCCTAACCCAAAACTTGAACTGAAGTGGCTTTGTGTGTCCTGTCAACTGGTCCTTACCATCTAGCAAGTATCCTTCTACAAGTGATTTCCAATCTGCAACCTCATCCATCAAGAAAGCCATTGGGTTGGGGTCAATGCAGCTCTCAAACACATCCATTAGTTCAGGGAGAGTGGTCACGTTTTCTCTCTTGAGCTTGGTGGAGAAAGTTCCAAAGAATCCATCTATATCATCATGCGTATGCCCAACCATCATGAATCCCACTTTCACAACTTTGAATACTCCCACTGCTGTCAAGTATGACATAGCCCCAAACATTGTAACCATATATAACCATTGAAACTATTCAACCATTGAAACCATATTAAATATATAAGGTAACATATATAAACATATAACCTAACCTTTCATATCTTGTCATGGTTAATGCGTGGGCCTCCTCGAGGTCGAAAGCGTGGCCATGTCAAGAACTCCGCGACCGCCACGTCATGGAGGGGCATGGCCTACACGCGATGAAGTTTATTATTGCACTTTTACGAGGTTCGAGGGTGCAGCCAGAATTAACTGCACCCTCTTCCTCTCCCCCCCGACCATTCTTCCTCCCCTGTTTTCTCTGATCACTCTTCGAGCTCTGTATTTTCCTTAAGCGCCCGCTTTTCCGATCAGGCGATCGATCGAACCGAGCCATTCCAAGGCCATCTTATGACAGTAGCTTGGTCGACGGATCAGGACGCTTCCAGCGCCGAAGTTCTCGCGCAGATTGAGTGTTCGAAATGGGGCATTCGCCTCGTAAGAAAGTGAGGCCCTTTTTAGTCTTTGCTTTTAGTTTTCTCGTAAGTCCTTTCTTTGCATTTTTACTTATATTCTGTTGTTAGAGGCTCTTATTAATCCCTGATACAATTTACAGCCCGACAAATCCTTATTCACGCTTTGCGAACGACTATACCCACATGGAATCGAACACGGAAGCCTCCTCCTCATCCAGCAAATCCAGGTATGTTTTTGTAATATCATACCCTTTTTTAATCTCATTTTCTCAGATCTTTGTTCTCTGTTTTCTCATTAATCTCATTTGTCTCCACTGTTCTCTGTTTTCTCATTAATCTCACTAATCTCTCTGTTATCTGTTTTCCTTTTGTATTGTTTTCTGTTTTTGTTATCTTTTTCTTGCTTGTGGTTGAATTGAATACATTGTACAGGCAAAAGTGAGAATAGTGGTTAGAGTAGTAGCAAGCAACCGAGATGTCACTCATCAGAGACAGGTTTTAGGAAGTAAGATATTGCAGAGCATTAACAGAAGAGATTCACAAAAGATATAGCTAAACTGTCTAAGAATGTTTCATAACAGAACATAACTAGGAATGTTTTTCTCCCAGTAAGAACTAAGAATAGGAATTGCTTCACAGAATCTGCATTTCTAACTCACAAAGATATCCTCCACTGCAGAGAGACATGCGAGGAGTGGCGAAGTTGAGAATACTTGACTTGCCAACAGTCCGGGAAGTACAGGCCTTCTTCTCTCTGGAAGTCGAGAACCTACTCGACTTCGAGGCGAAGAAGAGGGAGTGTACACTCTGGACTGTTGGCCGGTTGAGGGATTCTCGACTCGCGATTCGGGATTGCACACAGCTACCCAATGTCTTCACATTCTTTTTAAGCCTGCTGCAGCCTTCTCGACTCGTGAGTCGAGAATGTCATACCCTGTCAATGGCCCTTTGTGCAGTCGCAGGTGCCTCCACCCAGTCTGAGTCACTCTCCTTCGAACCATGCTCATCGAATATTGCGAAGAGGACTGGCTCCGACTGGGTGGAGGCCTCGGCGACTAACCAACTTTCTCGACTCGTGAGTCGAGAAAACGCAGGCTCTAGTGCACTCTAGAGCTGGCCTGCAGACAGTCTTAACCACTCTCCTTCTATCTTCCTCGGACATTGCGAAGGGAAGTGGTTTTGACTGTCTGCAGGCCAACTCTTAGCAACTCAATTCTCCTGTGTGTGGTCGCAGTGGCCTCTACCCAATCAAAGACCGTCTCCTTCGAACCATCTTCGTCGAATATTGCGAAGGGGATGGGCTCTAATTGGGTGGAGGCCTCTACAACTAACCACAGGGAAACCACAGAGCTTGCTGTATGCATTCTCGGCTCACGAGTCGGGAATGCCTTACCCAACCGGCACTCCATGTGTACCATCCCGGAGTTCACCGATGGCTAAGGCATTCTCGACTTGCGGTCGAGAATGTAGATCTGAAAACCAACAATGCGCATTCTCGACTCGCCAGTCGAGAATCCTCTGCCAACCAATTCTCCATTATTGTGGTCGCGATGGCCTCTACCCAGTCGAGCCACTCTCCTTGAACCATCTTCGGCCGAATATCGCGAAGGGGGAGGGGCTCGGTTGGGTGGAGGCCTCTACAACTAACCCGTGGAAACCACGGAGCTTAACGTGCGCATTCGACTTGCGGTGAGAATGTAGACAGAAAATAACGTCTCGACTCATAAAGTCGAGAATCCTACCGACCAATTCTCTGCCGAGAATCCCTTACAGCCAAGGCTTGCATTCTCTACAACTACTGCACTTTCTGTTCTCCTGTTTTTAGTCCCAAGTGCCTCTGGCCATGCGAGCCACACTCCTTGAACCATCTTCCTCGAATATTGCGAGGAGTGGTTCGGCGGGTGGAGGCCCCTCAAACTAACTACAAAGGATGCATTTTGAACCGCATCTCCCGGGCCTTAGACCTAGCCCGATCTATGTACAACATTCCAAGAAAATGTCCAAGAAAAATACACCTAAAACGGGAATCGTTTCTTTACCCCGATCCATTGTTTCCTCGCCGAGCATCTCTCAACCCAGAGAGTAAATCATCTCTCGAAGCTGAAAAATGTTGGACAAGGAAACGATGAATCCGTCGAGCTTATCAGCAGTTCCATTATTTAAACACAGACGGCATGTTCTACAAGCTAAATAACATAGGCATCTCTGAAACTCACCTCTTCACGCAGTAATTCCTTGGGCCACTGTATCACGGATCCCGCAGCCTCACCTAGAGTCTTTGCTTCTTCTGTCGGTCTCATCAAGAGTGTATTCGCATCTAATACTTGTGTCACTGCGATTCTCGCGTATCCCCATTCCATGGCGCAGCAGTGTAGAGTTCCCGTGTCTGGCAGCTCCTCTCCGCTTCCTACCTTAGCTCCGTGCTCATCGATCAAATCAACTGCTTGCAATAGGACGCGCGGTCAGGAAAAACACACATATGCAAGGCGCTGTTAGCAGCTTACCGCGTCGCGGCGCCATTCCGGAAGTCGCTTACAGTCGATGCTCGCCTCCGAACTCAAGGTCGCCAATGCCGCAGTCAAGATAAACTACGCTCCGCTCACTAAGTCCCTTGATGTGATTAAATTTCGAAATAGTGTTTAAGGGCTAAAGGCGACCGTCTTTGTACCTTTAGCCCGCTTTTTTCATAAATGATTGCATGTCCTTAAATTCAAACTAAAGAACACGCCCGATCTTTTTACATGCAGTCCTAAAACTCACAACGGAGGAGGAAACTTAATTTACGTAAGGGTCCCATCGTGAAGAGGATGAGGGGGCATACAGACATGGCGACTCTGGCCCAAGAAGCTTAGGCCGGAGGGGATGCTAGTTCTAGCGGCACCAAGAAGAAGAAGACAAACACCCTGTGTGAGCTCGAGGTTTATCTTTTGTCGGAATACCTTAATCGATCCATCCTTTCTTCTTGCGGCATTCACCGCGGACTCACTAGTGATCGCGTCAACTCGTTCTTCGTCATCGAGGGACCGGAGACGAGCTTCTTGACACACCGCCAGATTCTTGGTGGTATGTCGAGGTATCAACAAGTGGGAAGGAGAAAGATCTGTTTCTCCACCAAAGAGACAAGAAGAGCTCCGGAGACAAGTACAAGAAAATCGGTGTTGTGCTCTCCGTCTCAGCGCCAGATTCGAAGCATTTAACACTACATGTCGAGGACTGCCAGAAGAGTAAGTTCTATCACACCAAAAATTATCGGTTTCAAATTATTCTCACTCTTCCATGAGCAAGGCGAAGGGCACCAAAAAAAAAGGCGCTTTTAAATTGTCGTAACCTTGGGTGGAAGGATCCGAAGGGATGAAGAAGGCGGAACCCTAACATCCGGGGAGCTTGGAATGGAGATTTTGAGTCGGGGAAAACTGTTTCAATACGGGAGCTTCACTTTCTATCGCTCAAGACTCTACAACACTCTGCAGTGGGGAATGAAGTTGTGGTTCATACAGAAAAAAGTCCGCCAAAGACCAAAGATGGAGAAGATGACACCACACGGGAGGAATCAGATGACGAAGGAGACGAAGATATGGTCGAGTCCCAGCCAATAATGGATCCAGATGATCAGATCAGGATTTCACAAAGAGGGGCACAGAAAATGGAGCGGCTGGCTCAGTACTATCCGTTGGGAATATCACACAAGCCGCCTTTGGACATTAGGCTACCGGGAAGGTTTGCACGGGAGATGCCGCCTTGTTCAACCATTGGGAATTTAATCCAAAGACACATTTGGAGATTCTGAACGATGGTGCGACATCCGTTGCAGATCCAATGCTGCCGGATGTCATACCTTTTAGCAGATCGACCGTCGGCTTGTTCATTTGGAAGTCCGAGGAAGACCGAAGGGAAAAGACGCCCGGTTCGGGTAGTGGACGGTCAAAGATTCGATGAGGGCGGCGCAAGTATTGCGACGCGGAAGGAGGTGCCACAAAGGATCAAGGATAGATATGCCGGGCGAGAGTGCGAGAGTTCTTTCGGGCCGAGACACCAAGAACCGAACCGGCCAAAGATTAGTCACGCCGAGAACACAATAGCGGCGAAAGTGCCGCCTACGTAAGGTAAATAACTCTGATTCTTTCCATTCTTGACTCGCGAGTCGAGAAAGCCATACCATCCTAACATTTCCCGATTATCACTGGGGTTTCTCGACTCGCGAGTCGAGAAAGCCAGGGGAACACAGAAAATCAAAGGATGCAGAGCTTTCTCGACTCGTGAGTCGAGAAAACCTAGAGAAAATTAGACATTCAAGGGACTTTCTCGACTCGCGAGTCGAGAAACCCCGGGCTACTATTTACTGTTTATTTCGGGTGTTTGTAGATACTATCATGCTCTGACATTGGTACATTGACCTAATGCAGACCCTTATCCCGACCGGATCATACACGCTAGGCAACAAGGAAAGCATTGGGTTGTCCTCAAGATCCTAAAGGAAACAGGGCTCCCTCGGATAAGTGGAAGACCTTTGAGAAACTATGCAGATATGTTCTGCTGGAGGGCCAGGAAGATGATGAGGGAGAGGATGAAGAGGAGAAGAAGAAGAGAACACCAAGGAAAGGCAGGGAGTCTCTCTCAGACCAATATGACCTCATTCTTAGCACTGAGGCGGTCTGGGAGAAATGGACTGAGATATGGGCTCAATGGACAAGAGGCAAGCTGAAGGACAAAGAATGGAGAATTTCCATCCGTGCCGGACCCCAAGTTGTTTGACAAGCGGTTCATGAAGAGGATACTGAGGGCCTCACGGACAAAGAAACGCTTTGACCGCAAGGCAGAATCTTGATGGAACAATCCCGCTAAGGAAGACTAGGAGTTCTAAAATGCGGGACTAAAGGATTATGCCACAGCCCTAAAGTTTACGTCGCGTTAGAAGAAGGCATCGTTTGGAGTTCTCGCAACGTTGCATCTAATGAATACCATGACTTTGATTTTTACAAGGAAAAGGCTGCCCTTGATGAGGAAGACATGAAGGAATTGAACCGCCTATGTCAACCCTACATCAACACCAAAGCTGAAGCGTAACGTCAAAACCCTTCCTTTCCCTCGAACGTGCTATGGCAACTCAAGAGGAAGCTTGGATTCGGGTGGTCCCATTTAAGGCCGACGATTTATAGCTCCCCATTTTCGGTAACTTTGGGACACAAGGGATTTGGTGGTCCGAAGGCGCACTGACCCGTGGCACTATTTGTCATCAATATGATCAAGACCCCACCCTTTTTATGACAAAGCTGACATAGAGCAGTGGTACAAGACGGTTCGGACATGACCGACTGGATACTTTCAGTTTCCTTGTCTTTTGCATGCGGGCAATCGGACAACTTTGTCTCCCAATGGGCAGCGGTGATATTAACTTCACCAACAAGATCATGTACTCCATATACGAACTTGATCATGAGTGTAGACTTGGCTTGCCGAAGGCACCAAGCTTTGCCAACATAGTTTTGGTTTTGATTTCAAGATCGGCTGTAGACCGTGGTCTAGCGAGCATCATTATCTCGACAGGTTCATGATCTCTCAAGAGCGGATGGAACCCCGAAGGGGGGCAGATTTATGGAGGATGTTCCATCGATGGACAAGGTCAAGCAAAGATGGTGCGACAGTCCTATACATAGAATTCCTATCCGCCAAGAGTTATCAAGTACTTCATAAACGGTTTGGTCGAGGAAGATCAAATTGTGCGCGAAAGTGGTACATGAATGGCCTGTTCTCTCGGGGGCTATCTTTGTTTGGAATGAAACCTATATCCGTGGTTGGAAATAAGGACATGGTTGAAACCATTCGGTCATACCCGGATCCGCTTCATGAGCATTTCAAGGCGAGGAAGACAAATGGAAGCAAAGAAAGACGGCGAGGACGAGGGAGACCAAGCCGACGTGAGGCGTGAATGTCGAAGGTTTAGACAAGGATCTGCCGAACACATCCTTGAGAATCTGAGATTGAGGTGAGTTTACTTTGCTCTATCGGTGTTTCTCGACTCGCGAGTCGAGAAAACTCGTTCCTTTCAATACCTTTTTCTTTTCATTCTCGACTCGCGAGTCGAGAAAACTCGTTTCCTTTCTGACAGATGTCATCATTTCAGGGAGTTCCATGTCAACGACTCCGGATCATTGTCATTGGATACCGGCGGTTCACGTCGCGAGGAGGAGAATGCACTCCCCAAAGACAATCCAGAGCAAGACACTGCTCACAGCCAGAAAGGACCGAAAAGATAATGATCCCGCATTTGGATCCCGATGAACCGGAAATATGGTCAGAGCCAAACTCCAACTGGGATCCAGCTGGTCCCGCCAAGCTTGTAATATTTGACGCCAATGGAGTATTAGCCGCGGTATACCACGATAAAGACGCCCCCGAGATTAACACCTCGCAGATCCCCAGGCGAGCGGAGCATAAAATAGTGTATCCGAGGCCTAGAGCTAAGGAAATTATTGAATGGTGCATTGAACGGGGATTCGAAGTGGGCATATGGTCTTGTATGGCAAAGAAAAATATTGTCAATGTTCTTGGTGTTCTCGGCATTTCAGTTTTGAAGTTCAAGTTCGTTTGGGGAAGCGAAAGGGTCGAGCATGTGTCGGACCTCGATCCAGCCATCATAAAGGGGAAGCCTATAATGGTGAAAAGGCTGGGCGGGGTTTATGAGCAATTCGGGACTATGGCAAACACAACACGCTGATCATAGGCGACTCTCGCCTACAAGTGCTATCATAACGCCGCAAAAATACAATCATTGCTAAGCCATATCGACCAAGAATATGAGACGGATAGGTGGTTGTCCTTCTGACCGTGTTCTCGGTTGGCGAATCCCTCTTTGCCATTCTTGTCGCCGATGTGATTAGGAACTATCCGAGCCTCACGGAACCCGATCCAGAGCAAGGCGATCATGAAAGCTATGGACGACAAATATTTTGGTGAACAAGAAGAGTGACCCTGCTTTTCGGATAGTCAAATTGTGTGAATATTGTAAACAAACGTGAAATGTATTGAACATTTTGTAATGAATATACTTGTATATTGAGTTTTGATGCCTTTCTTCGACTCACGAAGAGAAAGGCATGCTTGTCCCGTTGATGAGACCATTTGTATGTTTGATTGTGACCGGATGCAGCCACAATCTATTATGATAATGCTTCTACGTTCGTTTTGGCCTTTCTCGACTTCGCGAGTCGAGAAAGGCATCGGGTTGTACTTTCACTTTTATGGGCCTTTTCACTCAAGCGAAGTCGAGAAAGACACTACTTCCCACGCCAATGGATGCGGTTGTATGGAATGAATGTTCTCCATTGTAATTTGATTTCAACATTCTTTTCTTCGTTTTTGACTAATGGCACCGTAATTGTTAATCATACTCTCCTTGCTCCGTGTGGTTCGTGCACGGATCCGACACCGGCCACGCATCCCGCCGGGCATCACGTGGGAGACCGCTCCAGCGGTACAGATCCCGCTCAAGGCGGAAGAAATACCGCTCGGCACGCATCCCGGTCCACGCTTACACTCTTGCCCGCCTTTGGGATAAGGTTGCTCGAATTCCAGAGGTTGATCGCTACACCCCGAGGATAAAGAAAGGGGAAGAACAAAGAGAAAGTCCAGAAGCTCAAAGCATCTTGCAAGCATTGCATAACATCCACGGAGGTTGGGGAAGGAGCATATTCGATGGAAGGTCGCTGGAGGCGAAAGTGGAGAAGTCGGGTGGGAGGTCGGTCGGTAGCTCCAGAGGCACCTCCACGTGAGGCATTCCGCACCCTTCAAAGTTGCCCCCAAGGCTTACAAATGTACGCGGAAGAAGCCCGCTAGTTAATCCCCTAAGGTGGACCACCTACCAAGATGATGTAACTGTAGTGACAGCAAGACCACCATGGTCTCTGCGTCCGATGTAAAATACATTGTACCTGTTCAATTTATTAATAAAAATTCTTTTTCAACTAGATCTTTGGTTTCAAACTTTAATGAATTTCCTTTGTTTCAGTTGCATTGTTCTCGACTCGTTAACCAAAGAAACCTGCAGCAAAGCTTGAATGCAGAGTTTTATTCAAAAATTCGAATTAAGGATAGTTTTCGGGTCGGGGTGCTCCTTTTTGTGTAAATTAACAGGGTTCCGAAAAAAAGTGGGAATGGAATGAGTCCCACTTTAATTAAATACGACTTCTAGTTTAATTTCCAGAAATCATTTATAAAATCTAAACACAATGAGATAAGTGGGGACTCCAATACCTCAGCCATGCGCCCTCTCCATGTCCTAAAGAAGCTCTTGCCCATCCCCCTTGCCCTACCAATGGCCTTAACATTCACATCAATGTTAGCCATTTCTCGAATGCGCTTTGCTATGTCAATTGCTCTAATACTATCATTATTTGGTCCATGTTTGCTGCTGCATAATTTACTCATCCTTGTGTATCCATATTGAAAGAATTAGCCAAAGGGTTGTAGAGTCTGGAACTGTTAGCAAGATCTCATCTTTTCAATAGAGCTCTGATAGTGCCTACCGTATTAGCAATTGGTCTGACCAAGGATATGCATCCATCTATGCTAATCGATTGAGGACCAACCCCATCACCCTCATAAAGATGTGTGTCCACGAGGCTGCATCCTACATCACAGACTTCTATATGATCTTCTGATCAGTAATTCCATCAGGCACTAGCCAGCTATCCTCATTCTTCAATTGTTTGGCAACATCTACCCAAAAGCTCTACCCCGTCCCTTAGTCCCCGCAGAGGATGGAAGCGCGATAATCGCCAGCATAACTAATCTAGGAAACTTATGATTCGTCTGACCTTGAAAAATTACTCTCACGTGAATATGGGCTTACGGGCAACCTTTACGCAACCTTTGTAGGATTGATTGGCCAAATTCCAGTTGCCATGAATCGTGCCTTTATGTTTGAGGTTGTTAGACCAGATGCAGTGGACTGGAATATTAATTCAGCTATATCCTCTCTCTTTGTTTATGTCATGCCCTTTGTAACCATGTAGTCCACCCTCAATCTCTTAAAGGCTATTTTGAATGGTGCAAAACAAGACACGTCTAGTGGCTACAGCCTATGTAAAGTGTGTGCAAGTAGCAGAGCAAAGCATCCAATTCAACATGGCTACCATGCCCATCTAGCAAGATCAGATAAAGGTCTTTCGGGTGAGACATCACTAGGCCCTCCAGATTGAAAGTGGAATTGCCATAGCTCAGTTGTCATCCATGCTCACTGCGAACTTGATTCCCACACCTAGCAATAATATCGTACCTCATCCTAGTTCCCCTAAAATATGTACCCTTCAGCATTGACACACACTACAATGATCACCCATTCCCCGATGTTCATAACAAGTTCACTAACCCTATTCTCGCCTCTCTGTGTGAACCCTTGACTTTACCAGCTTAGATCATGATCTCATCTGCATTCCATATCATTTGTTTGGGGGGGGTGGGGGGGGGGGATCTCGGCTCATAGATCGGGCCCTTGAAACTTCTAAGGTCTTTGCACTCCTGAGCACCGATGCTTCTACCATTTGCTCCCAAAAACACCCTCGAACTAAGAATTGCTCTCCGGGGCCATTTTAACAGCCCTTTCTTTCACAGCTGCCAATGTGCAGTTTATTATTTGTGTAAGCAATTGTTCCGATCCTGCACAATTACAATGTTTGCTCATCTCTCTCGAAAGAATTAAGTTGGAACTTGCATGTAAATTCAAGCTACCAACATTGAATTTGTCCTCGAAATGGCCTCCTGGCTTCTCGTTTGTGCATTGGGGGTATAGTACATCCACATCCACGGGTACTCCAAGCAATATGAAGTCAAGTTCATTAGTACTTCATGAATTCCAATTGGCTAAATACCAAACACTAGCCGCTCTACAATATATATGCCAAGTAACAAATCCATAAACTCTACACTTCCTTGCAACAACAAACACCACTAATCACAACACCGTGCATCCCCCAGCATTGCAGCGAGAGCCGAGCACATCTTGACAAGTTCATGGTAATACCTTGACCAAGTCCTTCATCATGGTAATACATTAACCAAGTGCTTAAGAGTTCACTACCATGAATTCTAAGCTGCATATGTCATTGTGTTACTCACACTTAATTTTCATATTTCATTGTGTTAAAATATTGCTTAATTTTGCAACACACATTCTCCAACAATCTCTAGGCTAAAGGATAAGTGCCACATTCTCCAACTATCTCTAGGCTAAAGGATAAGTGCTACATAAAGTCCATGACATACAAGTTTGTAACACATTCTCCAACTATCTCTAGGTTAGAGAATAAGTGCTATATAAAGTCCATGGCATACCAGCAAATTCATTTCAATGTATAAAGGCATCAAAAATTGCATAGAACATTCGACTCCTTCTATGTAAGCCATAGATTGATTGCTTCTAGTTTGAGCAAGCTAAAACTCATTCAAGGAAAGCATGTCATAACTTTACAATTATAAATAAAGTTACGACAGTTGTAAAGGCCTATGCAAGCATGCCTCTAAAAGAAAAATTAAAATCAAGTAATCAACATGCCTGCAAAAGACAAAAAAAAATTGATCTCAACTCAAACAGCATGCCTTTGAAGACATTACACGTTTTCTCCTAGTTAGAAATCCACATATATACTCATAAATGTGTTACCAACCCCTGGTATACTGTTATGTCCATTGCAGTGCCGAGTAGCTAAGTTGGTGTGGAAGAAACGCTGAAAGCATCTAAGCCCTCCTCGTTAGAAATCTATACATACTTTTAATTGTGTCTTAAAATTCAAGATATCCACTCAAATAAAAATTATGCAAGAATGTCATGATGCACAAGTCATTTAACAAACCTCATGGTTATATCTTGAACAAAATCCAAACAATCCAATCGAGACTGCACAGATGAAAACTTCACTAGCTTCTTATATAATGGTTTTTTTTTTCTTTCAATGCAGTTAGACCTGCCCATGTATTAAGCAAGTTGAGAGTTGAAGTGATGTTGGAACACATTTCACTTTAAAAAAAATAGCTCACGAAAAATGACTTCCAGCTAAAATTTAAATTTGATTTGCACATTTTAGTGTGAGACTATTTTTTCTCTGGGTTTTACACGTGTACCTTAGACTTATGTGCTATTTTCATAATTTAACGATGAATATATCTTTCCTTTAAAAAAAAAAATGAGAACTAAATGGTTTTAACAAGCCAGCAGAGAAGTAACCTAACCATCTTCCTTAAGAGTAACGTTTCCTGATCTTCCTCTTCACTACCAATACATATCCTAACTCTGCAACAAAACCAAACACAAAGAACAAGAAAAAGGACAGCGAAAATTGGCCATGACACGATTATGGGAGGAAGCAGCATTCAGGAGAAACATGGCAGCAAAAAATGCAACCAATAGTACAACCATGATCGGGTGTAGATTGCAAGGAGGAGACCTAGATTCCATGCCAAACACTTTGTGGGGCACATGGGGAAAGAAAGCTTTTAGCTTCCCTAGGGAAGGCCTAACAGTAAGGGAATCAAAAACAGGACAATACGAAGAGAACCTTTCCCCAAAAGCACCCACACACAAGCAATGATGCCCACCTTGAGCCCTCAAAAAGGCTGCCCTTGGTATCTCTCTTCCTTCCACACCACTCCTCAAAAACCTCAACTATATTAACGGTAGCATGAATCCCAAAACACAGACTACTCTCGAGGTCCTGGCTATGGCAGAGACCCGTCCAACATAGAGCCCTCGAATACATAAAGCAGCACAAAGGAAAAACGAAAACAAAGCCAGGAAAAGGCAAGGTACGTCGTGACAAGAATTCCACGTACTACAAAGGCCTCATATCATCAGTCAGTGGCGGCAGCTGCTGTGCCTAAGGCAGAAAAAAGGAGTGCAAAAGCACAAGGCAAAGCAAGGCCCCTTTACACTTTTACTTGGGCAGGTGCCAGAACAAGGAGAGTGGGATCATCATGGCGCCTGCACGGCCTTGCAGGTCTGATTATATTCTCTCCCCCTTCCCTGCCTCGTCTTATCTCATCAGTTTTGAGAAAGACTGCCTACTCATGCTCAATGGACTGTTCCTTGCTTGCCCTTATTATATGCTTCATCATTCAAATTCAATATATTTATCAAATATATCTCTACCTTTTGGCCTCAGTTGCAGTGTGCCTCAGCTGATAATTATCATGGCAGACTAGGAGAATCTTTGTTTTTTGGGGTCCTCTGCTTAGCTGTGTAAAAAAACACAACCAAAAATATCCATTTGTTTTTGGGAGCTAAAGTGGGATATCTATCAGAATTCTTCTAGATAAAATGCTAAAAAAACAAAGCAAAAGAAAGATCAAAAACATTCACCAGATACGGCCACTCTGACATACTTTCAGGGATACATCAGGTTTACAGTGACTAAGTGAAAGAGAAAAGAGAGCTTTATGCCCCAGCTTTATGTATATATTGAACTCCTTTTAACTCATGCCCACACTCTTCGCACTATGTGGCCTAGAGCTAACTTCTGATTTACTCATCAACAGGGGGTACCATGACAGCAATTTACGTCCCATTTGCTCAATCAATCCTATCAAGCACAAAATCCCCTCAATATCGAGGATAACCCAAAACCCAACAGAAGGAAATGATTAAACAATTCCCAAGAAAGGATGGAAGCCCACCAAGGGAAAAAAGACTTTAAAAATAGACCCCAGAAAATTCCTGAGAATAGAACACAACCCTAAAAAAGCATTTTTTAGGTTAACAGAAAACACCCAGAGAAATGAATAGAACCCTAGAAAAGATTTAAAAAATGCTTAAAATATATGGGAAACGAGAAGCACAAGCAACCTCCAACCACTACCGGAGGGAAAAAAAGACATAGAGCCATCACCATACCTCAAACAAAATCTGCAGACCGGGAATCTACCGAAAGCTGCTTTAATCCAAGCACAGTACAAACCATCGCTCTGCCGCACACTGGCCAGATTCTCCTTGCAACGAGTAAAACCAAAAACAAGCAGAGGCAGAGATACGGCGGGGCAGGGCAGAAAAAGGCAAGACGGAAAGCAAGAGAAGGAAATAATAAAGAAGGGAAGAACGGGAAGAGAGGACCAGTCAAAAAGGAGGCGTCCTTGCAGGGGTGGCAGCTTTAGAGATTAAATGAGCTTGTCGGCCAAGTCCGGCGTTTTCCAGCCCGGTTCTTTTCCCTGTCCAATCTGGTCCTGCTTGTGCCCCACGCGCTCTGCCATAGCCAGATTCGGCCCTGTGCTCGAGAAAGGCGACCTGCGTCCTCGGATCGGCCCGATCTGCTGTAGACTCCGTCCTCCTCCGTCCTTCTAAGAAACCCTAAAAAAAAAAAATAGTCCTTAAAAAGGCCCCTTAAAAAAAAAAGAAAAAAAAAATCCTTTGGCCTATAAATTGGGCCTTGCCTTTTCGTATCTATTGTGAGATTAGGACATTGATTCCTACCTTTTTTAACACTCTTCTAAAAGGAACCTCATGCTCATATCCATATACACCATACCTGAACTAAACATCCGATTCTCCAAATTGATTACTTACCTTGCATAATATTCTAAGCCTTCCATCTCATATAAATTATCAGATGCAATCAAATTAAAATGCAATATAAAATAAAGTTTAATACATGAGGGTTAGCATAATTTTGTCGCATATTACTGCCGGATCTGGAGGATACTGATGCCTTATATAGGGGATGTTTACAAACTCTTGTAGCCTTATACAGAGGATTTCTACAAACTCTTGTAGCAGTTCTGATTCAATATGGGTTTACCTCAGTACACCAGCTAAGACAAATGTACAAATCCATCAGATAATAAGATGAAGGGTTCATATTCACTTCATCTTCTAGTTAGGCATATTTGAAACCTTTGAGAAAATGATCTTTAATGTGGTTTACAATATAATTTCACATGGCCAACTGCACCTGGTACACTAGCAAGAATAATAATTGACCTCCAGGACCTCGAAAATACTAAGCAATTGCCTCTTTTATTAATGAAAGGAATTGTTGGTGGGGTGATCAGGTTGTGGCCCAAGCAGATCCAACAGATTAGGTTCGATAGCACTGATGACTGATGGGCATCCAGCTGCACTACTTGCAACATCACTCATGGGCTAGGTACATGCCCTTGTTTAGTCTACTTGGTTTGCCTTGTGACAATCACTTATTAGTAACATTCTTGTTTACATGCATTGATCTTGGATAAATGGTGCGACCGGAGCTTGTAGGTCACGGGGACAGCAAGAATGGCTTCTTCCATTCTGTTCTACACGACGTCAAGATAGGCTTTACCAAGTTCCACATGTTTTGTGGAGGCGACTTTTCATTCTGAACAAGAATGGTTCAAGAATCTGTAGAAATGAGTACCTACTCATCTTGAGAATAATAATAGAATAGTTTTTTTAACATCCACAAGTAGAATAAGAATGTGAAACTTAAGACTTGCTATTAGAGGTTCATTAGCCATAAATTACAATCAATTGAGATATAACCCTAGCTTTCTTCAGTGATAATTTCCATGAATGAATTACAACACACTTTGAGAGAAAAAAAAGAGGTAAAGATGCACGAGGAAGGGAGAGCTTTTATAATATCAAACTATTTCACAATTCTTGTTAAGTTATTTCGCTGACAATATGGTAATACACTATTTTACTATTCTTGTTAAGCTATTGATACAAGCCATAACATGGTCAATATATATACACAAAATGGAGAGGTCGTCGTGAGAGCGGTCGTGAGAGCGGAGAAGCATTTTGGTGATGCCACGGGACGGAAGCCAATAGCATGAATAGAAATAGGATGGAGGAAGACACCAAATATAAAGATCCATCTATTGTGGAGACCATAGCTTCCTTTTATTCCGCTAAGTTGGTCGACAACAAGTCGAGAACATGCCTACAACAGGTTTGGGCACATGTCGAACAACATGAATTGTTTGGCTCCCTACTTTCCCATTTTGTAGGGGAACAACAAAGGGAGCTCCCTTTTTGCAAAATGGCAGGACCTCGCGACTAGCCGCAACCCGCTCCCGGCAGTCGTCGGTCGCGGATCCATGCCGCTATTGCAGAAAGGGAGCCTCCTTTGACGTTCCCTCCCTATACATTTCTATGTTTGACGTTAAATAGTCTTGTTTCATCACATCTCACCATCCTTTTCACCCTACACCTTTTTATCTTGAAAGTGGGAGTGGTTGGTAAATGTTGGCAAATTGGCCACCTCCTACATCTGACCTTTCATCTACTTGTTTTGCTTTCTTCATATGCTTGCTTCATCCACCTCCTTTCGGTGATGCCTCTCTAGCATTTCATTGTGCAGGCAAACTAGGACATGTGTTTTTGTTTCTAGTGTCCGTGTTAGAAGCGACAAATCCTCCTGTTAATAGTGGTTATGGTGGTGGGGACAAGGTGGTCCACCCCTTATTCCATTCATGTGGTTTATTGATCAATCCCTTGGTGGAGACCTGTGGAAAGTACTCCCATTTGGATGTATTTTAACAACTTTATTTTGTCGAGTTCCTTTCCTTTTCCGTGAAGCAAGTCAACCTTTAGTGCAGGAAAAAAATGTTGTAAAATTCAACACATTGACTTTAGAAATTCCCTGAATTTATTCGCTGTGCAGAAAACAGATGTGCCAAAGTGCATGAATTCCTAGTATTTTATGATTCTTGTAGATTGTTATTATGTAGAACTTAATTTTGGTGATAATTTATTCTACATACTATAATGATTAGATTATTGTTTGAAAGAGTACAACAATAGCAACTCAGTGGAGCTTTCAACTAAAGGCTAGCATGTAGCATTCTCGTGTAGAGAATTGAGACATACTTAATGTACCTTTTTAATATGAACTTTAATAAAAGGTACGCCAATAAATATATTCTTCTTTTTTTTATTGTAATGGGGTAGTTGTATGTATGTATTGCACCAAATGCAACTTTCCATCATCTACACCTGTCATTTGGCATTATGCATAATGTAACCATCTATTTTTTTTTTTTATGAATAAAATATACTTATGGAAAAGTCCATTCTTATCCTTTTTATTCCATGGGGAAGTATCAACGAGTTTCTCCCCTCTTCTTCCTTTCATTTGACATATGTTGCATTATTAATTTAAGCATGAACTATTGAAGGGTCATATTATTTTAAAAAGATAAAAAATTTTATATTTTGCAAATAATTATTTGCTAAAACATCTACATAATGCCATTACATGATAGCTTTGGTGTCAATTTTGGGCATTATGTTGTCGGTGGCATGTGCACATAATTAGCTTTCTTTGGAGCGTATGATAGAATTTACATTTCGTGGCAAACAAAGCATAGTTGTCTCATTTTAATTTTCATATGAATGTTGAATATTGTAATCTAGCTATCTGGTCTTCGTGGACGGTAAAGTTTAATTCAATTTAGTTAAATTCATTAAAAATTTTGAAAGTGGAGATTTGAGATAGTTTTCGTTTATAGAGTAGGTTATATAGGGTTTTTTTTTTTTTTTTTTCTCTAAGAAAAAATACACTTAAGTCAAGGTATCGAGACATTAGAGGCATAGCACAATCCTACCATCTATGATTAGTTTTCCATCTAAGCAAGGATTTCTATGTTTACATGTGCACAGATCTATGATGTCTAGATTGCTCTCTAGCCCATGATACTATTGTTATACAACTAAAGGCCTAGTTGTCCATTTAAGAGAATACGAAGGAACTATACATTTATCTCCACACAAGTAGATATGTATATTCTATCTTATGAATTAGCCACTCTAAAATTGATCTCTAGTACATGACAGAAGAGTTAACGTTTTCCTTTTTCGGAAGGTCATGAAACTAGTAATCAAAAAACTTGTACACGCAAAGGAAAATCTCCACTTGAGCAAAATCTTTTGCCTTATGACACACTGTAAAGATAGAGAACCTAAGAAAATATTCATGATGAATAGGTCGGAGCTACTTCTTCCAATTGACATTCCTTGCATGATTGTCCATGAAGGAGAATTTACAAACTTTGGCAATGTATTGTTTCAGGTAGATGAGAATCAGGAGATTGGAGGCCCTTAAATATGAAATGTTCTTTCTCTTCTAAATTGGCCAAATGGTTCACCTAATGCTGAATGAAAAAAATCTCTTTTACAAGGTTTCCACTAAGACTGGGCCAACAAGACATTTTGGCGATTCAATTTAGAATTAAAACAGGCTTTGAAGCCACACTGAAAGGGTAGGTCTAGCAGTTATCAGTTGGATGCCAGCCTATAAGAGGAAGAAGAAAAGAAAGCTACAATTAGGAAAAATGGTTTCATTTATGTTATATCTACAACATGGAAAGCTACAATCTGATTCTTAGTGCTACAATCTGATTCTTAGTGAATCTATCCATGATCCTTTTCTGTCTTGTTGATCTATTTGGAAGACCAGAAAGATATTTCTTGAATAGAGGAACCTTTTGGATTAGTACAAAAGTTTTTGAATTTTGAATGGAAAATGCAAAGACAACAAGTTATATGGATGTGCAGGAAAAATGATTAATATAAGCATTATGTCCTTGATATTACTATGCCAAGAACCTCGTGACCAATTGATGCTTGATTGGTTATGCTCAAATACTGAGGTGTTTGAGTAAGACTTGCTCGGGCACTGATGCTTGAGCTTCTTTCTAGTTTGTTGTTGACATACATATATGTAGCTATGCCTTATACTAAGTAAGGTTAGATATTTTAGAAATACTATCTGGTTCCTCTAGAGGATTACCATCATTCAGAAGCCTACATGGCTTATTTTTGTCTTGTCATACATCTATTACTTACCAGGTAAGAAGATTATTCTGAGTCTCTCAAGCGCATTAGCTATTAGAGCAATTTATAGACTTTTTTGCATGTTTGGACCTAATAAATTTTTGCAAGTAAGGGATGAAGATCTTGAGATAGTTAACTCAGTTTTAATGTTACAACCCCCATTAGATGCATCATTTTTAAGGCATGTAGTGATTCATTCTCAGACACACGCAACACATTATAAGACTTTAACTCACCCACTTTACATACTACACATTCTCCATAAGCATTGAAGCATTGTACTTTTTTACTTTACATTTAATATCATTCCCTCCCTCCAAAAAAAAGGAACCCCATAGGAAGAAGGAGCCTTGAACACAGCTTAGACACCTCATATTAACCCTATGTAGGAGCTTTCATAAAAGAAATTTACATTTTGGCTTTGCGTTTATTGCCAAGCGAATTCCATTAGTGGAATGACTTTTTTTTTTGGGGAAGGGGTAAAGATCTCTTGCACACTCCACATAGAGCTCACTAACTGTTTTGTTTTAGTTGCGATATCAGGAGATTGCCCTTCTACATCTATCTTCATCCAAAAGAAGATATAATGATCTCAACAACACTCGGTACTATCAAGTAACAACTGTTACTTGAATATTTGAGTCTGACTTCAAATTCACCAGGTAGACCAAGGATTATTGCAAAAGCACAGGCCTCAAGCAATTTCACCTACCATAAGTTGGATTCTGGCCTCACACCTTACATCAAGCTATAAAGAAAAGTTGATTTAGTCTCAAACTATCCATGATGCTCTTTTTGGTTTTTAATCCTAATCAAACGGATATTTTAGTGTTTAACAAACACACATACATAGTCCAAAGCTGGTGCAATTGCATGCTATTACATGCTTTTTCCTTGTATATTTCAAATTCATGCCAAGATATTAGGTTTTTTAACCTATTTGCAACTTTAAAGTCATCTAAAAGCCTATTTGTTGCCAAATCATCTTTATGATGACATATGGCATCATTTTTAACCCTAACATTAAAAATTTACATTGCTTATCTAAGAATACCATTTAAACGCACAAGAAATTTATCGCGGCGGCCAAGGCCGCCGCGAACATTTATCTTCATTCATGTTGTCAACATGTTTAAAAAATGCATGATTTGGACTTGCGATTTCTCACCTTGTATTCTAGAAGGAAGTAATCTGTGATTAAGAAGCGGCGACACAAAGTAATTGCCTTTCCAAACCTATGAAATTGGACCTATTATGAACGACCAATATATCTATTAATGCAATTTGTGAAATACACTAGAATTAGAGATATCTTTGTCTCCCCATGAGTAGACTGGTATTATAAATGGTTAAATGGTTCGTAAATAGTATTTGATATGATGGATTTCGAACTTCTTCATGCATATGATATTGTATTAATATGGTTTTTAAGGCCTTAAACTATTAATATGGTATTTAGGGTATTAAATTAGCAAGACTAGTGCTGCAGTAAATTTAAACATGTTAAATGTAGGTCACCATGGTCTAAAGCCTTCCTTAGTTATTTTCAATTGTTCCTTAATGTTTCCTTAGTTATTTTCAATTGTTCCTTAATGTCTTATATACTGCTACATTTTGTTGTTTAAAGCCGCAAACATTTCCCTTTCCTTTTCCTCTAAGTACCCCACTGTCCTAGTTTTAAAGACTTTTCAATGTGGAGTTATGACGTGGAACCCTTGTTGAAAAATGTTACTTTCTTGATTACATGATATACAATATCTTCAAGCTCAATTAATGTCATGGACCACACAATTAAATTCATATTCAACATAAAAATGTGAGAGGCAAATATGATCTTCCTCATCCACCCATCAATTTCCATCTTCCCAGAAAATTTTATGTAAGATCTTATTCCACCAATATAAGATCTTGTGCCTACACTGATATAATCAACGAACTATCTTTCAAAGCCTGAAATCCTCAAGACCAGAGGCTTTGGAAAGATATCACATTTCCTACATATAGATCATGGCAAATAAATACTGCAGTGCCACTCTAAAACACCCAAGGAAAAAACAACAAAATACATAATTCTACTTTAAAATCATCTGCATAATCATGGTCTAAAATAGAAGTCATGAAACCCTTGAGGAAAAGAAATTACCTATTGTGTCTTGATATAGGTCTAGATTAACATGGACATGCTGTGGAAAAATATAAGTCTTATTAAAATCTTTTCCTCTTCCTATGCCTTTCCTCTTCCTATGCCTGCATCTTGAGACAAAGAGCTGGCTTGATTTTCATTGTCCAGCCAGTGCTAATCAGAATTTTATTTTTCTGGCTTGACTTTCACTATTTCCAGCCAGTGCTACTCAGAATTTTATTTTTCTATGTGAAAGAATATAATCCAGGGGCCATTTCCACACCTGATCTCACAACCACACTAATTATTCATGGATGTTGTGCCACAGATATATCTAAAAGGGAGGAAATCTTACTCTTATGTAGCATATCGTAAAAAACAAAGGCTATGCATGCCACTATCTGCCATGCCACAGTTCATTAAAGCCATCAGGAGCTGAAGCCTGCATCAAAGACGTTTCCGAAGATGAAACACAGAACAAAATACAAATGCTCGGCTTAAATTTAGCTGCAAGTCTACTTTGCTTAAAGCTCACATGAAGTAAGAATTTTCTTCAAAACCCTGATATTTGCAACCTCAGGGCTATCATGAAGCAAGGAACTTGCATCTATTTAAATCCTCAACCTAGAGAAATCCTGAAGGTGTACACATCAAACAAAAATGTAGGAACCATACCTGGTGATGGAATTGAACATCTGTAGCTCCTGCTAACACTCGCCACCAGAAAAGAAAGGTGCTGAAAACCCTAATTTGTATTGCTCGGATGATATGGATGTTGTGCTTGCGGATTTGAAAATAACATCACTCATTTCATTCAATAATTTGATGCAAACAGCCAGAAATTGTGGCAGAATAGTGGATCAATTAACAGAGGCTCGGAATTTGCCCTTGGCCGTAGCTTTAGACCCAGCAAATCTATGCTCATGGAGATGTTATTCCGGCTGGAGCATGGAATTTGCCCTTGGCCGTAGCTTTAGACCCAACAAAACTATGCTCATGGAGATGTTATTCCGGCTGGAGCATACATGAGTGCGGTGCTAGAGCATAACACTGTGATCTGCAACTAGCTCCAGATCTGCAATATAAGAGAGATTTAGCTCTCCGGCACCTCCACTGAAGTTTCTTTTCTTTTCTATCATAATCACGCAAGGCATAGAAGCAAAGGAACACGTTGGCCATTCATGACCACGGGCTATGGCGGCAGAGAAGCTACGACGACAGAAGAAATTGCTGAAGGCATCTTGATTTTAAGTATATCTTCCAGTTCATGCCATGTTCTTTGCTGAAGACGGGAGAGCTAAAACTTCCACCGGAGAATCCACATCTAAAAGCCCATGTACCCAGGAAAAGGAACCGGAAAATATGCATACGTGTCTCTTGTATAAAAAAGAACAAAAGAATCCAATCTTGGGAGAATGAGTTATATATGTGTAAACGCATAAGGTGGTTCCTAGACACAACTTCAAACCACCTCTAGAGTTAGTCCCCACTTATGGTTCACCGACCACCCCGTGACCTACTAGTAGTACTCCCTGTTCATGGATATTCGTCATAAGGGGGATTCACTTGTGTTATGCATATAAACCATTTGAGTGTATGCTAAGGGGTTGTTAATTGCTTATAATAAGGGGTATTTACCATTTACTTCACTTGTCTAGTTGTATTTTAAGGAGTATAAGGGTATATCAAGCCAGTTTTCTGCATATGATAAGGGCGTTTTGCCTGACCCTAGGAACACAGATGCCATATCCAAAATACATATAGGTGAATCCCCTATGATTCGTCAAGGGCTGTCAATGTTGATAACGCCCCTAGGAGCACCTATAACAATTCCTCTCAGGGTGCATTAAATAGCACATAATCAAGATAACTACATTAGCTAGCCAATCACACATGGTTGGAATAAGTCTAGCCTTGTATATTGCGTATACATCAATAGAATAAGAGATGACAAACACTTGTAACAATGGAATCGATATTACCAAATGAGAGATGACAAACAACATAAATGATATTACAAAATGCTTGGAAGTATTGCACGGGGAATTCCTCGATGGTGTGACAATGCACTTCGCACAAGAGGTTCATGTCACGACATTCCCTTACAACTTTATTATGATAAGCCACCTATTATATTATCATAAGTTAAAATTTTTGGCTTTCTCCTGAAATTGCATCAATTTAAAGAATAATAACCATAGCACCTTTTTAGTTTCATTCCCTTCGAGATGGAAGTGGAGTCTCCAAAATTGACATCGACAAGAACATGCAATGACAAAGGGTTTAAATTATACAAGATATTGATGTGATATTTGGAAGTATCCCAAGGAGAATTCCTCAAAAGCATAATAGTGCACTTCTTACAACATAACATTCCCTGGCAACTTTATTATGACAAGCCAGCTTATATATTGTTTATCACAGTATAAGTTAAAGTTTTGGGATTTCCCCTTAATGCTTCGAGATGGGATCACCTTTTATTAATTTAACGTGGAGCCTCCACGAATTGACATTCAATAATATAGCATGCATATTTGTCGTGAAGCCTTTAATATATTTCCTGTCTGTAAAAAACATGCTTTCATTGGTATGATTTTCACACTGCCTTTTTATCCCCGAAAATTACTTCCAAATTCATGGGATGTGATGCAAGAGCCGCCTTCTTTTTACATGGCCTGATGTGCATGAAAATAAAATCTTTATAACATACAAATCATCATAGACGTTTGAGATCTAGTACACTCATATGGACAAAGTTTATAGTCATAGGAAAACAAAGCAAAATATTACAATACACCCCCACTAAGTGATTACAATGTACTACCGGGCCTCTCAGAGCTGAATGCTCCAATAATAAGTAAACTCTATCACTGGATCATGAAGCAGTGCACAGATGATCAATTGTCTCAAAAAGATTTGCAGCAAACATTGGAACTTTGAAGTGTAACGGGTTCAAGTTGTTCCGATAAGCTTCCACTTGAATGATCAAATCAGCCATGCCATAGGTACTCTTGGTAAAGACTTACAGAACTGATTCTTAGTAAAGATTTATAACTACAAAACTAATTGCTCGCCTTTGAGGTCGACCACCATCAAATGTATTAACCTGCTTTGTTCATGTGATTAGTAGCCAATACTCCCAATTGAGCAATTGTACTGACATCATGGACTGTTAGCAATCAAATACCTTGCCTCCACTAAAAATAATAGGTCCTCCCTACTTATCAAAGTGAGATACAGATAATAGGCCACATGCATTACATCCTTAACATGTGAATTTCCATTGCTTAATTGAATTTTCAGGTCCAAAATTTCCTGAAAAGTCTAGGCACACGTACACAAATTTCAAAATCTCTTGAAATACTTATCAAAATGACAAGTGTGTTAACTCAGAAGAATTCCAACTACAGATAGAAAACAGAGATAGGTGTTTTACAAAGACCTAGTGAACATGCCTTTATAATACATGCCAATATGCAACAGCATGATGGGGTATCAAGTGCCATATCTGCTGATAGATCTGTGACACATCTATGAACAAAAGAAGCACAGCCCATGACTGTATGCCTTTGACAAGAGAAAATAAAATCTAAGCACTAGCTGCAAGATCTTATCACGATCAAGCAGGTTTCCAGTGGAGCCATAGATTGATAGTTGGCATCATTCAGCTCAGCTTACAGAAGAGCAAAATCCTGAACAATTGGCATTAGTTGTTCTAGAACGAATGCTGCCTGTACTACTGCCAGATAAAGGATAGTTTATTCAAGCCTAGATGTCCATAGAAGACAATAACTGCAATATGAATGTTGACCATTATACTTACATCATCATATTTAAGAAATAGATGAGTCTCATTGAACTGTGCACATGAACTTTGAGAGGGTCAAGAGGCCAAACTTGATTATCAAAGATTATGAAAATAGACAAGAAAACATGCCCAAGAGAAACACAATCCCTTTTTATTCAGTAAATTTTTGGCGCTAGGGCTAAATATGGCACCTAGTTTTATTCGAATTGCTTTGAAGACAACAGTCCATATACGCACATAATGATTAATCTATTGTCAGAGCGATTATAGTGAATATTTCCTTGCAGTTTAATAAGCCGATGAAGAAAACAAAAAAATATGCTGGACGACAAAGGCATCTTAAAGTTGCATATATGCAACCTGATAACATAGGCATAAGCCATCATCAGATATTTATGGCTACTGATTGGTATATTGGCTATGTTAGGTAGTGAAATTGGTGAGTCACGAATTTGTTGACCTAAATAGGAGCATTATGCACGGACTTTAAAGTATGTGGAATAAGTGGATCCTTAGAATTGCACCATATCCTCTTTAGCCATAAATCTAAACAAAGATTTATGGTCTGGTAATATTGATTATTATAACTAGGTTCCAGGTATAAGATTCTTGCTCCTTGATCACATCTTGTTTTCCTATACTTTCCTTTTCTGGACATGGCACACCTTGAGAACTAGCACAGGAGGGGTTTCACAGAATTGGCAATCAAAGAAGGAGAATAAAGATTCTAGTTGCTGCACGTAGGAGGATCTGCAGGCCTGGTACAATTGGAGTTTGAATCTACAATTCCAAAAGTGGGTGCTGCATCACCAAGTGATTTCGAAATAGGTTGCGAACTTGCTGGTGGCATAGAACAAGACACCGTTTTTTTCTTGAAGCAGTCTGTTCAAGGTCGAAATGGCAAGCCTGGATCCCAATATACAACTCCACTTTTGGGGTGTTTTGACATGCAGAAGGCATGGAAGATGTGCTGGATCCAAATTTCACGCTTCACCAAAAGAATCAGAGCAAGACCTTGAGTATGCTCAAGTTGAGTACTCACCAGATTGCAGATGCATACATATCAAGAGGTTTGACTCCTGCTTTTGAGTATGTTGTCACAAACAATGAGATGAGAGACTTTCAATAAGTTGACTCCAATTCTGTTGCAGCGGGGCAGTGAAGTTGCAGCAAAAAGTGGTGAAGATTCGGCAATTTTTTATAACAAATCTTAAATTCCAAAGGCTTCAACAAAAGCAATTCCTCAAACAATAAAGGCCAACGTAAGAAGGGTAAAAGTGCCTGTATAGGCTGTGAAGGGCATGGCCAATGTATTCGCGAATACCCTGTAAGGACAAGAAATCAGAAACAAAAGAATGCTTCAAAAAACTCCAAATCTGCCAAGAAACAAGGGACAAGCTACTTTGTCTATAAAGATGATTTCATGTTCATGGCTGTAAAAGCATCAAAAGACAAAAACTTAACTTTTGTCCTGTGCATGAGCAATTCTAACGCACTTCTTAAAATTAGATTTTGATGAAAGGAAATTGAATCTTTCTTTAGGCTTGGATTGATGAGATGGCATAGGAGTTTATTACTAATATAAACATGCTAGACTTTAGAAGTTTGTTTATCAAGGACGTCCTCTTCCTATAAACCTGCAGTCCAATTTTTTTAGCCGCTCTCAAAGTTAATCCTTGTTTCTTTGAAAGCAAGAGAATGGCCCTATGAATCCTGTTAATTATAGCCTAATAGTGATTGGTCATGTCATGGTAAAGCATTGCAGAATTGAACCAGACATGATATTATGCAGAGAATCTCGCACTTAGAGATAAAGGCCAGGCTGGTATTAGGAAGAATTTCTCAACTATTGAACACATCTCACTAACAGCGATTATCAAAGAGGCAAAAGCTAGGAAAAGTAAAGTATACAACAGCTGCTTTGTTTACCTTAGAAAAGCCTTAGTTTCTCTCAAAAAGTTGTTTCAAAGGCCCTTCATGAGCAACATTGCTCTACATGAAAATTCCTCTCTCCCTTCATTAGCTCTAGGAGTGGAAGGCTCCACGCTTTGTGCAATAGTTCTTCCCAATTTTGTTATATGCTATGATGTGATTCTGATTAACCCTTCCCCAAGTGTCTTCAAAAACACTTAATCGCATTCGAAAAGAAAGGGAACTGCAAACAAAAATGATGGCCTTTAATACTTCCTGATGGGAATGAATAAGAGCAGGCTGTCTGCCATAATCGTCATTGTACGCATACCCGGGAGTGGAATTTCCAGACACATTGTTTAGATGGAAGAACACTGCTCAGACCAGAATTGTGAAAGACTATACATCCCGCGCTCATTTAGAAAGGCCCCTCCTTGAGCAGCACTGGCTCTATATGAAAATGTCCTCTCTCCTTTACATTGATGAACTGGAGAACTTCGTTGAAGCTCTAGGAGCTTTGCGCAACAGTGCATCCCAATCTTGTTATATGCTATGATGTGATTCTGATAACCCTTCTCCCCAGTGTCTTCACAAACACTTAATAGCATTAGAAAAGAAAGGGAACTGCAAACAAAAATGATGGCCTTTAATACTTCCCGATGGGAACGAAAGGTAATACTTTCCTTTTTCAAGAAGAGGCTGTCAAAATTGTCATTGTACCCATACCCGGGAGTGGAATTTCCAGATCCATTGTTTAGATTGAAGAACACTGTTCAGAAGCTTTTTCTCCTTGACATGCTAGTAAAATCAGCAGCTTTATATGATTCAAAAATATGAGGAGTTGACTTGTGAGTGGACTCAATAGTAGAATGATTAGAAGCAGCCGCATGATCTAATGCAAAACTTTTTAGGAAAACTGATCTGTTCAGTTCTCTGGGCTTTGCAGTGGATAGTGATCCAAACTTCGATACAATTTGCAGCAGCTAATCTTAAGTGGAGTTCACAGCAGGTCAACAATGGCTTCTCCAACATGATTTTTAGCAGCTTTGTGTTCCAAATGCCCTACCATGGAGCTGTCCCAAAAAGATTTTATCTGGATATTTTCTAATAATATCTCAGCTGATGACTTCATTATAAGACCTCCCAAACAAGCTGAGATTCAATGGGAAGATATGCAAAGGCTGGCATTGATAAAATTTGAATAAAAGAGAGAAGCAGGCATGATGGAATGATAGGACAACTAAATGACAAAGAACCAGATGTATCTGATTTTGCACTGTGCAGATCGTTCCCATGCTTTACATTTTTCTATCACCTACACTTGTATCCGTTGTGTGACTTGTGGGCTTACTTGAGCCCAGAGTGCATTTTATTTTGTTTATTACATCATAAGAGGAAGATATCACTGCCTTTCTAGAGATCCAATATCTCTGAAGCAGCTTATGAGGTATTATGATCACTGTTCCTTTATCATAGATTAAACTAACATTTGATTCACATGACCAAACCTGTCCACAATGCATCATTTGTTTTACGCAGGAAAAATTTCCCATTGCTTGCTGTTGCATAAATCTGAAAGGGGGCATTTCCAAAGGGGCTGCCTCTTGCAATATCCTTGGCTGATCATTTTCAAAGGGGAGGAAGGCAAAACTACAACTTTCCTATTTCAAAATGACATGGACCCCTTCCTTACTAAATGCTCAAATGGAAAGCAATTTGTGCTTCAAACCAGGTACATGCAAGACAACCTTGACATAATTATCAAAGTTAAGCCACACCTTTGCCTTTATGAAAGGCATAGCAGAAAACAGGATCTTTGATGTCTTGTGTGTTGTCCCGTAATTTGATCACTCTGCCATATTAGTGAGCAGCCCTCTAAAGCCGAACTGACAAAATTTGAAGATTTAGCCAACAAGAAGCATCGATACAAGGGGAAGAATAGAAAGAAAGATTTTATTAACATCTATATACTAGAGACATGTAGGGTCTATGAGACTGGACCTGTTAGGAGGGCATCATCCTCCTCAGCATTCAGTATAACTAAAATAAACAAGAAACATAAACCTAATGCTAAGTCACTTCGAGATAAGGTCTGAAATCAGCTTTTGATACCTTGCTGTCATGTCTTCTCTTTTAAAATGACTGCTTGTGCTTTTGTACTACCGAGCATTTTATCCTTTTCGACCCTTTGGGATCAGGCACTTCCTTTTTCTTTCGCGAGTCCTTCTCCACACTATCTTCTTGCTTCAGCTCTTCCTTAACAGTAGACCTTTAGGATTTGCGCTCTCATTTTGTTTAAGGATGCCTTCGTTTTTGAGAGAATGAACAACCCACACATTTCTGGTCATAATACCTCATAAGCTGCTGTGCTTAGTCTTCCTTTGATTGCTTCAGTTACATCCATAAACCACAGATCAATCAAATTTGAATTCAGTCCATGATAAAGAAAGAGTGCCTAGTCTTCCTTTTGATTGCTCCAGTCACCCATATGCCAGCCCCAAAAAGCAAACACATCTTGGAGTTGATAAATGTTCTGTTGTTTGTGAGCCTGCGTGAAAGTACCCTGGGTCAATGGATCAAGATACTTCGTGTTTTTTGTTGATGATTTCTCCCAAATAACATGGGATTCACAAAGAACAAATCGGAGTATTTGATCATTACCAGCACTCTATAGCTTTAACTGAGAAATGAACCACAAACGATCAAGTAAATTCAGTCCACAACAGATTTTGCAGTCAGAACTGGAAATTCTCTTGTTTGTAGCTCAGTATACATCATTCATCACTTCAGCAAGATACGGTTTCTCCCTATCATGATAATCAGAGTATGCTCCAGCTGGCAGATCATCCAACTGTCCATTGTCGGCAGTCACATGGAACTTTATTTCCATTATGATCAAGGTAGATTCTTGGATCTGCAATACATCTCTACCAAAAACAAATAGCAGATATCTTCACCAAGCCGCTCATATATCCTTAATTTAAGAAGCAACACTGAGGCTGATTCACCTCTAACGAGCTGATATTATACTGATATTATACGACAAGGGTTAGGGGATGGTGTTAATATATATAACGAGCTACACTGGATAAGCCAAGAGGCATATCACATCAATTTCGTGCTTTAAATACAATCTAGATTTATCACTGTATTGGTAAGTTCACTTGACAGAATATGCAATACAAGCACCGGTCTTATTTATAGTTAACATTTGGCAGTCTCAAAAGGCGATCGAAAAATTCATTTGCACAATGGGCGTCATTGGCTCGGAATTCAAAACCAGATGAACTTGAGATGAACAAACAGCAGATAATAAAGCACTAGAAAACTATATGTCCGTTACAACTAAAATCACAAGGAAATGGTATGCCTCTAGACTTACCATACAATGTGCAAAACTTTATCAGCAGCTCTGGATTGTCAAAGCCCGTCAACAGGACCAGGTCCCTTCTTCAACATTTGCTGATGTTTTTCCACCAATTTATCTACTGCAGCCTGCACGGCATCTCTCCCTCCTACAAGCAACCTAGCTATGACCTCAGGATCCTTCTCAAATCGAGCCTCTTCAAATTCCTTGCGGGCATTCATCTTCAAAACATGCCCCCAAGGAATCCCCTCAGCATTAGCCCATACGAAAGCCCTGCAAGCCCTAAGAACGTCCCTGTACAACGACAAAACCTCCCTTCTGGTAGTGGTAAGACGGGCTCTTTCCTCTCTATCCGCCGGATCTCTTTTTTTACCATCTCCGGGTACTAAATGCTTGTCCAGGAGCTCGTCTAGAGTTTCCGCTCCTTCATGCGGAGTGTCGCTGCTCATGAACCTGACAACAGGAACCCACATCGGTTTCTGCCGGAATCGCCATGCCCTAAGCAAAATCCGTGATGGGTACTTCTCCATAGCTAACTAAGCAAGTCCTTGGGTATAGTCTAATGAACCAAGTCCTTGGGTATAGTCTAAGGTCATTAATTTCCTTCCTGCTGAAATCCTTAATAAAATTGGGTGGTACTCAAGCCTTAAATTTGAAATGTTCGGTAACATTCTTAAGAATGACAAAGAGAAAATTTTACCATTCAGTAGAAAAGCTTAGAAAAAAGTTGCCCTTCAATAGAATGGCCATGATTATGCAAAAAAAATTATTGCTTACATTATATATTAGAAAAGCTTAGAAAAAAGTTGCCCTTCAATAGAATGGCCATGATTATGCAAAAAAAATTATTGCTTACATTATATATTTTTCTGTTTATACTTACAATTTTATTTGTTATTATTCAATGTCCTCAACAAATACATTTATCAAAATTGGCTAATTGGCGAGGCAAGGAAATGCAGAAAAAACAATAGAACGGGAAGAATTTCCCTTTCCTTATTCTTTTCCGCCCATCATCCAGCTTCTTCATCTGCATGCAATTTGATCGACCAATTCGGCTAATCAACTTTAGAGCCCACTCAACACAGAGGAATTTCGAGGCATGTTGTCTCTTGAACATATTGATTTTCATTTTTTTGAATGGACAACTCTGTTTTTCTTTTTGCAAAAGGATTTTCAATGGCAAATTGCACCTAATGTTTTTTCCTATGTTTTGCATTGGCAATGGCAATATGTCAATGTGAAATATATTAACATTAGATGAAGCTGCACCCTTTGGAGGGAGGAGAATGAGCGCTCTCTCACTGCGCCTCGGGATCCGTGCATCTCCCAGCCCTGATGGATGAGGCTTTGCTCGAAGCTGTTCTCCAAGGGCTGGGTTTTGTCATCCCCCCAGGGCCATGAGAGCACCCTTCAAACCATTGAAGATCTGATCAGTTTAGCTGTTAGTAACTAGTCTAGAATAGGTTTTTGTAGAGCAGATTTTGATTTCTTCAACAAGTTTTTTCTCTGCATCCTTTGTTTCGACAGAGTTGGTTCCCTCAGGGTTTCTGCTCATAATTCACAGCCTTACTTAGCCCTGGGCAACAACTTTGAAAGGAATCTCTTTCTTTTAGGGGTTCCCACAGAATTCGGGATTGATCCTCTCTATCACTGGGCAGATTTCTTTGACCTCCAGCCTGCAGAAGTTTTCGATGACCTTGGAATTGTGGTGTGGAGGTTCGGGGTGGCGAATTAGTTCTCTTTGTTCTTGATTTCCTGTGCTCTTGGTTTTCCCCATTCTTTTCTTTTTCTTTTTTCCTCCTATTTCTTGGAATTGATGCTTCTTTGATGATTGATGGGACCCTCTCCCCCTGACTAGATCCTCGCAGGTCGTCCAGGGTACGAGCAGTCCTTTATCATTATCTAGGCAGCTTTCCCCCTTCTCTTTCCAATCATTCTTTCTTCCCTTTTCTTTGTCCTTTACCCCATCTTCGGATCTTTCGCTCTTTTCCTATTCTTTCCCCCCTCTTTTGCTTCCCTTTGCTCATATTTTCTTCTTTCTCTGTTCCGTTCTCCCCTAGTATCTCTGTGTTACCATGAGAACTAAGGCATCGACGAGCAAACCGGTTATGGGAGGGTCCTCCTCTTCAACAAGGATCCGTATGAATACAAAGACACGGACCCAATTTTGATCATTCAAAGTTGGGACCAAATCTTTGTCCTAGAGGACAAAAAAGATCAATCGTGGATAAAAATGAAAGAGCTCAAAGCTGCTTTCGATATTATCAGAGAACAGCAAGAATCAGCGGCAGATTGTATGGGAGTTCAGAAGGAAGGACAAATCTTGGTATGCAAACTTGAAATGCAGAGATTGGAAAACCAGTATAAGGAAGGCAAAGCCAATGATCGGGACCTGGCCTAGCAAATGCTTCAGAAGATACAGGAGATGGACAACCTTTTATATCAACTCATAAGAGTCAAAACAGGGCATTCAAAAGAAGATTGCTGCAGCCTGAAGAACTGTGACGTCCCCTACTCGTATACGGTGCACTCACCGTATACAAACAGGAGTTCTTCCCCCACACCAGCTCCATGCTGATACAGGGCCCTCCACATATCACTGCACCCGTAACGAGTCTCAGTGGGAAGAGTGAAGGTGTCATTCTACCCGTCTCCCTCGGGACCTACCTAGGCTGCCGAAGCGTAAACATACATGTCGAAGAGCACATACATCAACATCCTGTGACCATCTCGAAGGATGGTCCTCCTCATATCTGCATAGACAAAGATCAGCACATCACATAGGGGATCCTACCCAAGGCTCAGACTCAAAGGATAACTGACGGCTTGGGTCTCCGTGAGTTCGTTGCGCATGAATTCATGGCAATGGAATTGGGCGGCATAAGAACATGGCATAGGGTTGTCCACTCCATCCGCCCCTCCCATTGCACACTTTGAGAGTAGGGTGAAAAGTGTTGGGACTGAAGTAGCCGCCGGATGCATAGCCAGAAGGGGCTATTCTGGGTCTCATCCTCCCGATTAGAGGGGCAGGTAGGGATCACTCCCTCTCGAGATCTACATGCTAACTTCGAGGTGACTAGAGGGCCTTTGCCGTATTCGGTTGAACCCACCTGGAAAGTGTACACCACTTCACGGTGTCGAGCCCATGCCTTACCCAAGACTCGGTGGTAAGCCATTAGACCTAGTCACAATGATCCCCCGGTAGGCTTTACACACCGGGGGATGGATTCGGGAGTCGAACATGAACCTCCTTCTTAGCCGGCGGCGGCCCCTCCACCCACAACCGGGTGTGGCTCTTGTACACAGGCGAATCTGGTGTGCTAGAGAGGCTACTCTAGGAGCATCAACTACAAGCTTTAGGGCCTCTACCCCCTTCCCAATACAAGGAGTTCACAGAGATACATCAACCCAATACATCACGGTGAAGAACTAAAGAACTAGATCTAATCATAGAGTTAGGTTCTTTAGTTAGTGTCGAGATCTAAGATCTAGATAGCTGCTATGGGCAATTTAATAGTCTAAACCCTTGATTCTATGATTAGAAGGCGGTTTAAGCTATTAAATTGACCAAATACCCCTGATCCTTGAGTGGCTCCTCGACACGAGTTCAACCATCCTGCTGAGCTGATCGAATTTGGGAAACCGATGGCAATTCGCTTGGGCGTCACGGGAGGCGGTTTTGGCTCTGGGGCAGCCAAAGCTGAGCTCTAAAACCCTAAGGGCGAAAACTAGCAAGCTAGGGTTTTCCTACCCTAAATAGACATGGGGGTTTAGGCTAGGGTTTCCAATTACCCAATTTGGCATGTGGGATAATTGGAAAGGCCCCACTTGCCTTTAGTGGCTAGGTGGCAAAATATGCCAACATGGAAAGGTGTGCCCTCATTAATGTGCACATGTGCACATTAATAATATATGAACACTCCTAGTAAGTTGCCCCTAGGGCTACTTACTGCTATCCGTTGGCATTATACCGTCAATCGGGGTGGCGTGCGGCGTGGCGATGGGCAAAGTACAATGTACGTCCGGGAGCGTATATCTTTGTCTTTGGAACGTCACATTCTCCCCACCTTGAAATGATCTTTGTCCCGCGAAAGATCGCGGGTCTCCCCACCTTGGGATCTTCCTAACCGCACCTCGCAATCAGCGTGATACCTACAATATAATCTTTATACATTTATCACGATTACTCTAAGGTAATTACTTTTAGAACATTATTACGTTATTATATTATGGAATACTTATCAATTCATAACACCATTAACAAGTTATTCACTATGTTAAGTTAGACAAAATTTCAACATTTCATATCTATAATTCTTTGTCCGAGGTACTCTTCATTCCTTGCAACACATTCCAACAAAACTTGTGTTGCAAGTCTGATCTTCGACCTCCTTGCCCCCTCCGGGCTCTCTTCGGCTGTGCAGGTCGACACTCACGTTAGTGCAGTTAATTATTAATTAAAATGTTTGGTTATATGGTGACCACCCACCTATCTACATGAGTGCATGGCTAATCTCGGTAGTAGGAAGAGGATGAATCTTCCATAATGGCCGTGGAGACAGGCGCCTATATGCCTATATGCCACTCATGCCTACACCTCTAGTTGCCCGGGCGTGGAGGATATCCTTCTCGCGTGGGGGCGTGAAGGATGGATTCCTCCTATCAAAGCATATATGGGGCTAAAGGTGCTTTCCCTATCAATGCATTCCTTAATGACCTCTTTTCTCTCGAGGCCGTCTCCTTCCGTGGGACGGAAGTAGACTTTCTAATCTACCTTCCACTCGCCAAAAGCGAAACGCGGTCATGCCTACATTGACATTACACCACGCCCTAGAGATCACCGTAGTGGTCTCATCATCGATAACGCGCATGCGACCCATACCAAGTATAGGTTGCATCGTAGATTAATCTATACAAGAATTAACCCCACGCCGTCGACATGCACGAGCGATTTCTTCGGAGATGACCTTGCCGTCCCATTGCTCCATAAATTGTGGGTACTGCTTTACTAAATCTTTCTTAAGTACCCACGTGGCGTCTTCCACTGGTAAGTGTTTCCACTTGACCAAATATTGGAGGAATTCTGATCTCCTCGTTTTCTTGAAAGCTTTATCAAGAATCAATTCTGGGACTATTTCCAGCTGTTCCTCCGTCATTTCCAACAACGTTGGAGTGTCCAAGACTTCGCCCGGATTTGGAGTATGCTTCTTCAACAAACTCACGTGGAAGACCTTATGAATCTTTAGGTGTCTTTGGCAAATCCAACTTGTAGGATTGATTACCTACTCTCTTGATTATTCTCGGAAGGGTCCAGCCCACCTTGGAGCAAGCTTCTTGCAATTCCCAATCCTCGAGCTTACCGCTTTACCTTGATCTTGAGCCAAACATCATCTCCAACTTTGAACTCTCTTACCGATTCGATGCTTATCTACGATGCTCTTTTGTCGACTTCTTGCGCTAGCGGATACCCTCGAACCTCTTCCCACGAAGCCGGCGCGATATCGGCCAACATCTCCTGCGAAACTTCTACTTTTGACACGGGGTTGTGCCAAAGTGTGCGGAGTTAAACATCGATAGCCATAATTGATCATAAATGGCGACATTTGGGACGATTCCCGCTTGGTGCTATTGTATGCAAACTCCACCAAGTGAATAAATTCTTCCCACATACTTTGCTTATTCCGCACATAGTTTTCGTAGCATGTCTTCTAAGATCCCTGTTGGTCCGCTCCGTCCGGCCATCCGTTCGAGGATGATACGCCGTGCTCATGGATAGCTTGGTCTGAATTGTCGCAAAGAGGTCTTGCCAAAAGGCACTCATGAACCGGATCTCTCGGGGGAGATAATCTCCCTTGGCATGCCATGAAGCCGAAGATCTCTTTGGTGAAGAGCTTTCAGATGTATCCATAAATGTATCTGTGGTCCTGCAAGGCACAAAATGTGCCATCTTTGACAACTTGTGCGACCACTACCATCAAGGCATCCTTGCCTCTCGCCGTTTCTTGGGAGTCCCGTGATGAAATCCATGCCGATTACCTCCCACTTAGCGTTGGCACCGCTAATGGCTCTAATGCCCCGGAATTAAGCCGCCTCGCTTGCGTCGTCTGGCGGCATATTTGACATTCCTTGATGTAGCGAAGCTATTTGCTTCTTCATTCCCTGGCCAATAATAGGCTGCTGACTTTTGAAATATGTTTTCATGAATCCCGCATGGCCGCTATTGGGCTGTTGTAGCGTGTCATGGAGGATCAACTTCCTTACACCTGATGATTCAGTGCACGCGCAACTTGTTCTTATGGTATAACAAAGTTGCCTTCCTTCTTATAATGCTTGAAGGCCTCCCCTCTTTATCTGTTCTAGCCTCCTTAGAGAGGCTTGCCCATATCCACGAAATCCACATCCGTTGGCAAGGACTCTTCAATCCTCTTACCAAAGTCGCCGAGAGCGTTGAAATTCGCGTTGCAATGCACTCTAGTTGTCGGGGATGCCTTGAAAGCGCATCTGCTACCACATTGAGTTTCCCGGCTTGTAGACTATATCAAAGTCGTATTCCTCGAGGAACTCCATCCATCTCCGCGCCTCATTGAGGTGTGGTTGCGTGAATACATATTGGAGGCTCGATGGTGGGTATCCAATTGGAACTTCCTTCCCAAGAGGTAGTGCCTCCATATTCTTAACGCATACGACAACCGTAAGCAATTCACGATCGTCGCGTTGGGTAGCGGCGTCTCGGCGTCGTTCATCTTCCCCGAATCATACGCTACCACACGCTCTTCTTGCATAAGCACCGCACTGTAGCTATCTTACTCGCGATCCGATTTGCTACAAGCTTATCTTTCTCCGGGTCCGGCAGGGTTAAGACTGGGGCTGTTGTTAAAGCTTCCTTCAACAATTCAAATCCCTTTTGGGCTTTCTTGTGCCAATGCTCTACCCAATCTTTCACCTTCTCTGCCCTCGTCAGTCATTAAGCGGGGCTGCTATCTTAGCAAAGTTCTTCACTTAACTTCCCTGTAGTACCCCGCTAGACCGAGAAAACTTCCGACCTCGTGCACATTCTTGGCCACCGCCATCAATCATTTGCTTCAATCTTGGCGGGGTCCGCCGAGATGCCTTTCGCCGAGATCACATGACCAAGGTATTCCACCTTCTCTCAAGGCGGTGGCACTTCGACAACTTGGCGTACAACTGGTGCCTCCTCAACTTCTCTAGCACCCTTCTCAAGTGTTGCACGTGCTCTTCAAGGGATCTGCTATACACCAAAATGTCATCAAAGAAAACAATCACAAAGGTGTCCAGGAACTCCCTGAAGATATCGTTCATGAGCCTCATGAACGTTGCGGGGGCATTTGATAAGCCGAAAGGCATCACTGTGAACTCATAATGCCCATACCGCGTCCTGAAGGCGGTCTTGTGGATATCCTCCTCCTTTATCCGTATCTGATGGTAACCCGACCTTAAGTCGATTTTGGAGAAGATCTTTGCTCCTTGAAGCTGATCCATCAAGTCGTCTGATCTTGGAAGCGCATACTTGTTCTTAATGGTGTGCTTATTCAACTGTCTATAGTCTATGCACATCCTCAAAGATCCATCCTTCTTCTTGACAAAAAGAATGGGCGCTCCAAACGGCGAGACACTAGGTCTAATGAAACCTAGGTCGAGCAGCTCCTGCAACTGCTTCTTTAGCTCCGACAACTCCTGCGTTGTCATTCTATATGGGGCCTTGCTTGTCGGTTTTGTTTCGGTCGAAGTGCTATCTCGCACTCGACTCCCCTATAAGGAGGGAGCTGCTTGATCTCATCTGGAAAGAGATCGTGGAACTCCGTGATCAACTTAGCTATTTGCCTCGGCAACTTGCTGAGCATCTTGTCTTCTTTGCTTCCTTCCAATTCCGGCTCACTAATCTCAAGCTTGAAGATGTATGCTACCTGCTCACTCTTGATGCACTTGAACAGCCGTTTAGAAGACATACACTGCATGATGGGGACAACTTTTTACCAAGTATCTCAATGATCTTGCCGCCGGGTGTTGGGAAGGTCACCTTCCGCTTTCCACAATCAATAATGGCCCCCGCTGGTCCAAGGTACTCCATACCTATTATCAAGTCGTGACTTGCCAATGCCCATTACTTCTGCCCCCATCCGGATCTTAATCCCCGCAAGTCGATGTCAAAGTTGATTCTTTTTACGCCGATGCGCCTTCTTCGCTCCACTTTGCTAAGACAACGGGCCTTGGCTTTGACTTTAATGGTTTCAACTTCAACATTTGAACCATTCTGGGAGATGCAAAGTTATGGCTACTTCCCGAATCTATTAGGACTATAAATGACTTGGCCTTGGCCTTTCCCACTGTGGAAATTACTTTATCTTGGCTCTCGCTTGCTCAGATCTATTGCGGCAAAGATATGACACTCACCCCGAATGTAGTCGCGGGCCTCCGGGCCGCCGCCGCCGTCAGGTGCAGTGTCCCAATCTCCCAACTCTGAAGCCGCACTCATGACATATGGGCGATTTTTGTCGCCCTATGGCCCTGGCTGGAAACACCTGAAGCAAAGCCTTTTCTATGCACTCGCTCTTTTCCTTGGGCATGGCTGCAGAAGGATCGCGACCGCTTTGGAGTAGTTTGACCCTTCTGTTTGTCTTTGAAGGACACCGCTTCTTCTCCCTTTGTTTCCCTTGATTGCCACTATATGGGGCTCTAGCTGGTCCTGGGGCCGGTTTGTTCTCGCTAAAACTCACGCCTTTGCCTTGCCTTTATCTTGGTAATATCATGTTGCCTCTGCCCGCTATTCTGAGGTCCTGTCCCTTGCAAGCTTATTGCCTTGGACTCCGCTTCCGATACCGTTCTAGGGTTTATTGCCCTTACAAGCTTGCGGATCTCCTCATTCAGACCTTCAATGTAGCTTTCCACTGCATGCTTCTCACCTAACTTTGGCACATACAGCCTTAGCCTCATAAATTCCTCTGTGTATTTCTGTACTGACTTGTTGCCTTGCTGCAACCTGTAGAACTGCTGCATCATACTGGACTTGTGCTCTCTTGGAACGTAATGGCGCTTGAAGGCTTTAGCAAACTTCTTGAACCTGCAAGCATCCCTGCTTAAGCCATGAGCCTTGGCATAGCCCTTCCACCAAATGCGTGCTGCTCCCTTCAGGTTCGCTGTTGCCACCCTGCCTTTATCCTTATCCTTCATACCATAGGCATTGCCGTATTCGCTCATCTCGTCAAGCCAAGCCTCTGCTTCCATGCCTGACCTGTTCTCGCCTGAGAATTGCTCGAGCTTCCTGGCCTTCCAAACATTTCCCAATGCAGAGTCTACTTTCTTCTGGTAGTCAGAGGTTCTTGTGTCCCTTTGTCGTCCCTCCGGGTGGTTCCTCTGCCTTTCGTCTGCTCGGACTTGGTTCTGCTCTTCTTCTTCCTCAGAATCGGAGTCTGAATCTGAGCTTGAGTCGGAGGAGTCCAAGCTGGGGGACCTTCCTCTCTTGCTCCTCTTCTTGTCTCTACTTGTTCTCCGAGCTGATGCTTTGCGGTTGAGCTGTTACCACCGAAACCCGCTCCCCGCAGCAGCGGCTAGCAAGGCCTTTATCCGCTCGAGGTCCTGTCCTCATTTGCGATATTTCTTCTCTTGGAGTCATTTGTCCAAACTCTTCAAGCAGGTTCCTTGCCGGGCGTGGCCTGGGCGGGCTCTGTTCCCCTGTAAGTTCCCCAGGTTGTCGTTCTCCTGCGCTCAGGCCTCTAGCTGCATACACAAGTGGTTCATATCTACATGGTTAGTTTTCCTTGCTTTCTTGCATTATTTATGTTTGTTGGCATGGTTGAGGGGACACAAAATGTATCAACAAAACATTTATAGTGCAAGAGAATGTTATATTTATATTTTATATTACACTAATACAAGAACTTGCAACTACTGCTAATCACTTCTGTTGATGCCGGTAAGATGGATTATCCTCCAAGAACTTTTTCACTTGGGCTGTTCCCACTGAATGGCCCAAGTTCCTAAGGACATTGGTGGAGATCCACCCTGAATGCTCTTGCTAAATCTTCTATTCTCGGTGGGAGGTATAAAGCCGCATCACTTGTGATCTTACTTTTTACTTTGTAAGGTATGGCTAAGTCGAAGACGTCGAGTGCTACCGCTCTTTTCACCAGGATTGCATACCGGTGTTAGGGGGTAGCCGTGCATGCCGGCCCGAATCCCGAGTGCAATCAGCAACGATACTCCTTCCTCGCCTGGGGGTGAACTTGCGGTGGATAACCGCTATTCTTCCATCCATCGGCAATGGCGGTAATAGCGTAATGACACATGCCGTTGCGACTTGAGATGGGTCCTCGGCTACTCGGTTATCCATTTCGATTAATGCCTTCAAATCATCAACCCTCCGCGTGGTGAGCTCCCCTGTAGTCTCCGACATTCTTGAAGCCCTCCCGAGGTCGAATTCGCCGTCCCTATCCCTGGGAGGTGTCGCGGATGAGCTTTCCGTTAGGATGTTTGAGGTCGCATAGCGGATCCCCATCTGTTCTCGGAGAGCAAGGAACTCTTCCTCCGCCGGTAGCTTGTTCTCAGCCTTTGTCCGCCTCCATGATCCGCCTCGATGTTGTTGTAGGCTTGGATGTCGGGAGGTAAACTCTCCCAATGTAAGTGTCGGCTTCCCTTACTTGGAGGGGAAAGTCGGACTCTCCTCGGGGACGATGAAGTCGCCCAAGTCCGTTCTTCGGAGTTGGTGCGGCAACTCTTCGTGCCTGTACTCCCTTTCCCCGCACTCGGGGAGGTTTTGAATGTCGCTAGGAGTAGAAACTCCTCACCTTCGATTATAATGGGGGCTAGGCTTGTGATGCCTAACCCGAGGGGTGGCGCGACTGAGAGAGTCCCGGCGGGAAGTCTTGCCACTCCCCGCTCGCTTGACGCCGCTCCTCTCTTTGGGTCGAGCTCAACATCGTCTTCCTCCTCCTCAGATTCCTGTTCATCCGAGTCTTCTTCCTTCCCTTCCCCGCCCTGTTTCAGACTTGTGGTGAGGAGCCGTTGTTCTCGCTGCACGGCTAATGGATCCACGCCCATGGGGAATAGAGGTTTCCCCACGATGTTCTCGACACGGTGGGTGAGAAAGATTGCCAGGCGGTGTTGAAAGAGAAGTACTTGGTCCCGCTGGACGCTAGGACCATTGGCTCAGGTGTGCGGTGCGCTTTGTTTGTGAGGTATTTGGCGATGTTCGGGACATCGTCTAATGCTGCCTGCAGGGACTGTCTAGGAACAAAATATCCTACACAAGGAGGGAGTTGCACTAGCGCTGGTTCTACCCTAGCTTGAAACTCAGTCAGGACTCTACTATAAGCTGGGGTCGCGTGCAAGGTTGCCTGGACGTCTACCTCCTTCCTGAAGATCTGGAAGATTTGGTCGACGTCGGCCTCAGCAGCATGAGCGCTGGCGTTGTACCATCTGTGGAAATCAGAAGTTGCCATTGATTAATTGCAGAAGAGGGTAACAAACGGTTGCAAGAGCGCCTCAGGGAGTTAGGAAATCGGCTAGAAGGGCAGGAGCAGATTTGTAGGGTGCTATGTGAGAAGTGACGGGTCTATTTATAGAAGAGGGGGAAACCCTAATTTTTGGATGACTTGGAAATTTCCTAGGATTGGGTAATTCTAACTTATCTGAGGTCAAAATAGGAGTTTGAGGACTATAGGAGATGCTTGAACAAGGCTAGGTTACCTAAAAGATGCTATGCAGTAGGTTGAAGGTGACTTTGACAAGTCCTGGTGAAGAATTGGTAAGAGGTCTCACAGCTTGCGCCTCGCTTCAATCCTAACTTTTTGTTTTTGGCGAGGCAGGCGAGCTGTGTGAGACATCAGTCCCATTTTAATCAAAGATGTCCAACTTGGGTAAACTAATGGTGTAAGGGTGATGGGCTCATCAAATTAGGCAGAATCGACCCTTTATTTGGTCAATTTGGAGCTGTTTTGGTCAAGCATATAGGTCTCACGACTGCGCTCGCTTCAATCCTAACTTTTGTTTTTGACGTAGGCGTGAGCCGTGAGACATCATGTCTCTCGCCCCCAAATGTCCTATTTCATCGAAATAAAAGCTAAAACTTATTAATTTGCTCTAATTACTCAAGTTTATGTCATCAAGGTACACAAAATTGCTCTATATTACAAAATTTTTAATTATTTACAACAAAAGTTTCTATATATCTCTCCTTAACGCGGGTCGCAAGACTCATGTCTTGTCGCATTAAGGTTACCCGCTTGGCGTGGATAGTGCAGGCCGTTGAATCTTCAAAATGTTGCACTATCTTTGCCTCACCGCCTCTTGCATTGCCGGCCAGCCGGCCGTCTGTGACTCTAAAGTCCGTTCTATAGGCTCGCATAACTTCACGCACCAACCGAAGCGAAGGGGGGCACGGGGGATTAGGAGACCGAAGCTGCTACTGAAGTGTCTAATCTCCTTAACGCTCTTCTCTCCACCTCCTTCCTATCCGCTTTTCTTCCGGGTGGGTGGCTTGGGAACCTTTGGGCTTTGGTGGTGGCGGCCTTAGGGTTTGCTTTCGTTGGTCGCCTCCCTCGATGAACTTAACTCTGTTTTCTTCATAATATTTGTTATAGGCCTCCCATTTCTTCATGTAGGCCTCGTGCTCTCTCATCTTCCTCTCATAAATCTTTACCCTGTCGGTGACGTAGGCTTCCCGGGCAGGTCGTGGTTGCTTCTTTCTATCCCATGCCGGGTATTCAGGGGGCTTCTGCACTTGGTCTTGGTGGGGTTGCTGGGGTGCTTTTTTGCTTTCGTACTTTCGCCTTTCGTCCTGGGTGCTTGGAAGAGCTCCCACCTGCAGCGTTAGGGTTGAAGTCTTCATCAGAAGAGTCGTCGGAAGGGTTTGGGGGTTCGTCAGGTTGCCGCTCCTTGATAATAATGTTGGGGTTCGGCCTCTTCCTTGGCGGGCAGTCCTTTGTTCTCCTTACGCCAGCCACGAACTTCCCTTTCGCTTTCTTCTTTTCTTCTGCTACCTTTTGTTCCTCCTCCTTCCTTTTCCTCTTTTTGTCTTCCCTTCTCTTCTGCCGGCGCTCGTACTTCCTGATGAACCTTCTAAGGTCTGCTACCTCCGCTGGCTCCAGACCTGTCACCTGCTCATCCTGCTCGAGGATTTCCGTGGGTGCGTCTGAATGGTCTGCTTGTTCCTGCTGCTGGATCTCCCGCTCTATTTCTTCGTACACCTCCCTCGTCTCTTCGTCCATGGAGTTCGGTGATGTGGCCTCGTCCTCCTCCACCTGCTGGTTGAAGACATCGATCAAATCGGAGGTGTCTTCCTCTTCGTCCGGCCCGAGCGACCCCCTCTTGCGAGCCTCTCACGAAGCATCTTCCGAATGATCTCTGCCTCAGTGGCGCTGGTGGTTTCGCCTGGGCGACGCTTCCTTGCGGTCTGTTTGGTTCGGGCCATGTTTTACGGATCGTCAATCGGATAAAAGCGCCGAAAGATCGCCTAAGTTGGGAAGAGCGGATTTCTAGGGCTTGGACGAAAAAATGAGGGGGTTCTACATCTATTTATAGCTTGGGGAATTTTAGGTCAAAACTCAAGTTGCTCCGTTTAACATGCTAAGGCACCAACTTATCTAAAACTTATACTTATTTCAGACTTTTTCTACCTATTGTCTCACGCCTTGCCTCGTTCCAATACTAATGTTTAGTTTTATGCACTGTGGGAAATGTGAGATCTCATACATTTCTAGGGTTTTTAGGTAATTAAAACATGCTATTCTAACTAATTCCTACCTTAGAATTAGCCTTACCACATTATTTATCTCAAATTCATCATGTTTTGGTGTTCTTGACTCGATGTCTCACAGCTTGCGCCTCGCTTCAAAACAAAAAGTTAGTTTTGCGACCAGGCGCGAGCTGTGAGACCACCTCACTTGGAAAATTTTGGCTCATTCTTTTTAATCTTGTTAAATTCCAATTCACTTAATTGTTACTAGCTTAGCATAACTACAAAGGTGAGAAAAAATTTTTCCCACTTTTCGAGGCTTGAGGATCCTATCAAGTTAGTACTACTGGGAACATGGTCAGTGCTTTGCTCTTGGTCTCCAAGAACATTGCTCTGATACCACTGTGACGTCCCCTACTCGTATACGGTGCACTCACCGTATACAAACAGGAGTTCTTCCCCCACACCAGCTCCATCGCGTCTGGGGCCCCTCCACATATCACCGCACCTTAACTCCAGTCTCGATTGGGAAGAGTGAAGGTGTCATTCTACCCCGTCTCCCTCAGGGCCTACCTAGCTGCGGAAGCGTAAACATACATGTCAGTAGCACATACATCAACATCCTGTGACCATCTCGAAGGATGGTCCTCCTCATATCTGCATAGACAAAGATCAGCACATCACATAGGGGATCCTACCCAAGGCTCAGACTCAAAGGATAACTGACGGCTTGGGTCTCCAGAGTTCGTTGCAGACAGAATTCATGGCAATGGAATTGGCTGGCATAAGAACATGGCATAGGGTTGTCCACTCCATCCGCCCCTCCTGTGCACACTTTGCGCAGTAGGTGAAAAGTGTTGGGACCTCGATCAGAGCCCGCCCGGGATGCATAGCCGAAGGGGCTATTCCTGGGTCTCATCCTCCCAGTTCCGAGGGGGCAGGTAGGGATCACTCCCTCCAGAGATCTACATGCTAACTCAAGGTGACTAGAGGGCCACTGCCCGTATTCGACTGAACCCACTGGAAAGTGTACACCACTTCACGGGTGTCGAGCCCATGCCTTACCCGCACTCAGTGGTAAGCCATTAGACCTAGTCACAATGATCCCCGGTAGGCTTTACACACCAGGGGGATCGTTCGGGAGTCAGAACATGAACCTCCTTCTTAGCCAGTCTGGCCCCTCCACCCACAACCAGGTGTGGCTCTTGTACACAGGCCGAATCTACAGTGTGCTAGAGAGGCTACTCTAGGAGCATCAACTACAAGCTTTAGGGCCTCTACCCCCCTTCCCAATACAAGGAGTTCACAGAGATACATCAACCCAATACATCACAGAAGAACTAAAGAACTAGATCTAATCATAGAGTTAGGTTCTTTAGTTAGTGTCCGAGATCTAAGATCTAGATAGCTGCTATGGGCAATTTAATAGTCTAAACCTACTGATTCTATGATTAGAAGACGGTTTAAGCTATTAAATTGACCAAATACCTGATCCTTGAGTGGCTCCTCCCGACTGAAGTTCAACCATCCTGGCCGAAATGATCAATTCGGGAAACCGATGGTAATTCGCCAGGCAGCTGCTCGGGAGGCGGTTTTGGCTCTGGGGCAGCCAAACCGAGCTCTAAAACCCTAAGGGCCTAAAAACTAGCAAGCTAGGGTTTTCCTACCCTAAATAGACATGGGGGTTTAGGCTAGGGTTTCCAATTACCCAATTTGGCATGTGGGATAATTGGAAAGGCCCCACTTGCCTTTAGTGGCTAGGTGGCAAAATATGCCAACATGGAAAGGTGTGCCCTCATTAATGTGCACATGTGCACATTAATAATATATGAACACTCCTAGTAAGTTGCCCCCTAGGGCTACTTACCTGGCTATCCGTTGGCGCATTACCGCCAATCGGTGTGGTGGTACGCTGCGGACGTGGCGAAAGCGATACAATGTACGCCCGGGGGAGTATATATCTTGGCCGAACGTCACAAGAACCAGATCTTCAGGAGATCCATGACAGAGATGCTACGGGCAGCAAAAGGACTTGTTGAAGAACTCGAGGATCTTGGGTGGAAATCCAAAGCCTCATTTCGACTGGTGAAAATTTGGGAGGAAGCAGATGACCATGTAATTGAAGATTTCCGAAAAGGATTCAAGAAAAGGCTTCCCTCTTTTGCCACTGATACTCTTCTGAAGGAAGTTGAAATGGACTATAAAACTTACCAACTCCCGCTCAAAGTTCCCACCAAATGCGAGATTGCTGACAGTAATGGTTACTTCCATCCGACGGATCGCAAAACCGTGGATCGCCAAAAGCGTATCAAAGATCAAGGAGCGTAACCGGACAAAAACAAGACAAAGGTTTCCAACTCCAAGCAAACTTTGAAGTCTTCAGCCCCATCATGGGAAAATACGACAAAATCAATGGTATCTCTTACAAGAATGCTTTACTCAATTCTTTAAATTACGTTAATGATGCCAATGACTTTGTTGAAAAAGAAGATTTTAAAAAGAAGAGGATATTCGGACGGGTAATATTTTTGGATAATACCAACACCGGATATACTAATCATGGAATTCTTGTCCACTTCCCTCGAGTTTGTCCTTCCACGAGTTAATCGTTAAATATTGGATTACCAAGACTCTGTTGGTTCCTATCTTATCTATCCTTAAACTGGACAGCAAGACCTATCAGATCATTTGTAGAGAAGAGCAGAATGTCCCCATGATTCTTACCAGGAAAATCACCCTCATCTCAGGTTTCCCAGTTTATATAATGAAATGGGACCCTTTCTACATTCCAGGAGACTTCTCCACGATAGCTACCACCACCTGGATTTCTTGTCTGAATCTCCCTATGGGCTGCTGGACCGTCTCTCACCTTAGTGCTATAGCCAGCAGTCTAGGGGAAATCATCCATGTCTCGATCCCCCAAACCAGTTTCCCCTCTGTTGTATTCAAAAGAAAATTTATTCTAATTGGGAAGACAGTATCCCCTGCAAAATTCCTAAAAGGGGGTTTTTTGACCTCAAAGTCTCCTACTCCAAAATGCCTCTGGCTAAAAGTTCTCACCCTAGAGAGCATCATAAAGATGTTAAGATCCGCGGGGAGGAAACACATCATAAAACGGGGAGGAGGAAACTCATCAGGTCAAGCAAGTTTGGATGCCCAAGGCTAAGAATATGGAAGACAATTGTATTAGCAAAGCTAACACCAGACAAGGGATATCAGGGAAGACAAGGCTAAGTATAATATCAGTGATTCTCAAGGTAAGTATCTTCCAGATAAAGGTATTATATTCCAATTTCCCTCAAAAGTGGTGATTAGAGTTGATCCCATTAATATGACTATCTCAACTATGGATCTTGGTATCTCAACCTTAGACTTTGACAAATTTGGCAAATATGAGGAAACCAGGAAGGAAGACTCAGAAGATGACTTTGACTTTCGAGTCAATAGCAAGACTTCCACTCTGGAAGATCTGACCTGGTCTACAATCAATAACAGAAGGAAGAGAGGTAAGAAAAATTTCAAAGAATATTCTTTGGGACCCCCAAGAAGATCACCAAGAAAGATCCTCCCCCCCTCCAATGGATATAAGTCTTAAAGGTATAACTTGGAATATCCAAGGCATCAATTCGAATATCAAAAGAGGTAGATTGAAGGTTTGCCTCTGTTCCATGAATCTGGATTTCATTTTCTTTCAAGAGCACAAGATTTATGATGACAACATTAATTCCATTATTAAAGATGTTCTTCCTGTTGACTTTCAGCACTGGTCTCTCAAAGCTAACAACACTTCTGCAGGAACTACTATAGCTTGGAGTAACAGGCTTAACTTTGCTGACATTCAGATGGTAAATGATAACAGCAAGAGATGGCAAATTATTCATGGGATGGTTGGTGACAAGAGGATTGCTTTTATTAATGTTTATGCTTATCATCAGCCCCCGAAAAGAGTCAGCCTTTGGGAGGTCATTAATAGGAGTCTAGAGAGAATTCCTTATGATGAGTGTATTTTAGCAGGAGATTTCAACATGGTTACCCATAGCTATATGAGAAGTGCCAATTTTAGGCCCCTGACTGACAATGAATTTGCAAGCTGGAATTCTCTCCTTTACTCTCATCATCTCTTTCTGGCCAGGGTTACCCCCCACTCTTATAGTTGGAGTGACCACAGGGATCAGCCTGTCTGCTGCCTTCATGACAGATTTTATCTCAGTGAGGCCCTCTGGAACAATAGCACTAGGGTCACCAATTTAACCAACTATACTATTTCTGATCATTTTCCTCAGCTCATTAATATCTGTGGTAACACTGCTCAAAGGAAGAGAAATTCTTTTTTTAAACTCAATACTAATCTTCTTGAGCTTGATGAATTTCTGCCTAATCTGCAACAGATTGTTTCTCAAGAGAGAAAACCTAATGGTAATACAGGCTGGATGGATTGGTGGGTGAGGGTTTCCAAAAGAATCAATAATTGGCTCAAGGTTTGGGGAAAGGAAGTCCATAGGAGCAACACTGCTCACTTACAGAATTTGAGATCCCAGTTGGATTTAGCCCAGGATCAGCACAGAGATGAAATCAAAATTCAAATAGAAAGAGAAGAGATCAGAATCGCCAGAGGCTGGAAAATTAAAGCAAAGGTTAAGGAGCTTAAAGAAGATGAGAGAAGCAATTCGAAATATTTCTTCATCAAAGCTAAGGGCAGGGTTAAGAGAAATCACATTTACAGTATCCTTTGGGAAGGCAATAGCATTGACAATGATATGTAGCTCAAGTGTGCTGCCAAAACTCATTTCTCCAGGGTCATGGGGACTGAGGAAAATATTAGAAGGGAAGATATTGAGAATTTTGTGTGTATCCAGGAAAAAGTTACTGATCTGATGAATGACAGACTTTCTAGGCCTTTTAGTTATGAGGAAATGCTGAAGGTTCTTCAGGGAATGGAAAATGGTAAAACTCCAGGCCCTGATGGTCTTCCAGCTGAATTCTTCAAGAAATCATGGGATATCCTGGGTATGGATATTGTATCCCTTGCTAATGAATTTTTGATGACTAAGAAGCTGGACTGCAGGATCAATACAAGTCTGATTGCTCTCATCCCAAAGATTGAGCTCCCAGCTACATTTTCTGATTATAGACCTATTTCCCCTAACCAATGTGGTTTATAAGTTAATTACAGGTACCATTGCTGCTCGACTCAAGCCCATCCTTGAAGAAGTCATCAGGAACACTCAAAGTGCCTATTTAAGAGGCAGGTATATTCTAGATAATGTTGCTGCTGCTTCTTTAGGTATCTCTTGGGCCAAAGATTGTAACCAGTCAATTGGCCTCCTCAAATTGGATATCACAAAGGCCTTTGACACAGTAAGTTGGGCTTTCCTTTGCTGGTGTTGCAAAAAACTTGGTTTCTCTGACAGTGTAATTTCAGTTTTCCAAGCCATTCTTAGTAACTCTAGATCTGTTGTTCTCATTAATGGGGAATGTAGCCCTTTCTTTGACATTAAAAGGGGGGTTAAGCAAGGTTGCCCCCTTGCACCCTTCCTCTTCTTAATTGTAATGGAAGGCCTGAACAGCCATTTCAAGAGAGCTAAGGATTTACATCTAATTAAAGGTCTTAGCCTTCCCTCCCAGGAGGCTGGAGAAATCTTAAATGTTCACTTTGTAGATGACACTTTTCTTTTTCTTCATTTGGAAGCCCACTCCATTCAGCACACCCAAGCTATTTTAGAAGATTTTGGCAGGTGCTCGGGATGCAAAATTAACCCTGCCAAGACCAAGCTCATTTCAAGGCATCAAGATGAGGGTGAGCAAGCAGCTACAAATTTGGGTTGTATGTACCTCTCTCCCACTACTAAAACTAAAATTCTAGGCATCCCTTATGCTATTAGAACTAATGCTTGTGAGCTTTGGGATGACTTACTTGATAAATTCTACAGAAAGGTAGACTTCCTTAATTCTAAATTTCTTTCTAAAAATGGGAGAGCCATTTTGGCAAATTCGGTCATCTCCTCCTCTCAGGTTTAACAATCCTCTATTATGATGGCCCCTAAGAAGGTTCTGACTAAAATGCAAGGGATTATTGGTAGATTTATTGCAGGAGGGTCTAGCAGGAGGTGCTGGATTCCTATCTCTATGGAAGAATGTTGCAAGCACAAAAAGTTGGGAGGTCTGGGAGTTATTAATATTGAGAAACAGGCTACTGCTCTGGCTGCTAAGTACTTTTACAGAGCCTGTAATAACCAAATCAATCACCCTGTGAGCATTCTTATCTCCCATTATGTCAGTAAGTGCCACCCCTTTGGTTGGAGGAATCTCAAAATGCAGCTGCCCCATAGCATTTACTTTGACTTTACGATGTTTTTTCCTTCCTATTTTTCCTTTTCTTCGTTTGGGCCCATTGGCACTGCGGTTGTCTCCGATAATATATTCTATTCTATTCTTATAATTTTTATGATTTAAGCTTTGAATGTCTTTCAAAAACTTGAACATGCAAAAGAATGGCGGGCCAAAAATTTGCCCTTGAAATTGAATGGCAAGTTAAAAGATTGCCCTGCAAAAAAAATACTAAGGGCCCCATTCAAATTTAGGGCTTGTTGTATACAGGGAAAAGGTAGTTCTTTATGCGGGCTCTGTTTACACAGCAGGAAGCTCAAGTAAATGACCTTGTTTATGACAATACCATAATTGGGTCGTCCTTTTTCTCGGTGGTGTAATTTCACGTCGACACATGTCCTATGCCAATATCACGGAATAACAATCGGGAGCACAAATTCTCGATGACCTGTAGAGCCGGTGGCATTTTGCACAGAAGCGACCGGACAGATCCGGCTATGGCGGTTCCAGATTCGGCGATGGGGTTTCAGTGGCGATGGCATTTCAGATCCTGCAGGGCTGGAGAGCTAACACACGCCACAGCCAGGAGCTCAAGCCAAGAAGCAAACAGGGCAACACAAAAAACGACTCCCCAATTATGGTATTGTTAGGGTAAGCTAATTGGTCCAAGATTCTCAGTTCTGGGAGCAGCTAACTGGGAATCTTGTCCCAGTTAGCTTACCCTATAACGTGAATGCATGTTAGTTTTCCGTTTTGCACCATTGTGACGTGAATGCATGTTAGTCGTCCGTTTTGCAGCGCACTACAGGTTGCCAGCGCACTATGGATTGGGTTCCGCGGACGTTAAAAATTTCTTCCTTCCTTCCTTCCCAATGCCATGGGTTAGCACAAGCTTTTGGAAAACATGAACAAGTTTATAACTCTAAAGTGTCCATTTTCAATTCGTAATGCCCATTAAATGTGATCATAATAAAGCTATCATACATGGCATTGGGGCAATCCATGGTGCTGAAACCCTTAGGAAACAATATCAATAATTTATCGGCTCTAGAAATTCAATTGGATCATCTTAAAGTTCTAAAAAAAGAACGTAAATAAATAAAGAGCTAGAAGATATATTTTCCAGATACGAAATTTGATAACACAAAAGTGCAGGTTGCCGATCTCAAGGCACATTTATGAAATTGGATGCAAGATGCTGGTGTGACTTGTTGATTCTATTTTTTCCACTCTTATGAATGGTCCCAATAATATTTTAGTGTTACCACTGAATGAACAGACAGTTCCCATTGCAATTGATAGTGCATGATGTGTCCCAAATTAAAAGGGTATGTTTATTAAATAAGATTGCCAAAGGTTTTTTTATGGTATTTGTATGAAAATATCGTAAATGTTTTTGGTGGCATGCTAGATTCGAAACAGAAGCATCTAGAGTTTTTTTTTTTCTTTTTGTGAAGAACGGATGGCGCCTTGTTGCTTGAACATTAATACGTCTATTGTGCCCTTTGTTTGGGTTCCATAAGCCTATTGATCATGAATCATTCGTTCAATTCAATTTAACTATTTTCGATATAACCTTTTACTGTTATTTGTTGCATTTACGTCTTGTCAGATTTTACCCATAGGCTTATTTACTCAATTTGTTTCGATTGGCCTAGTTTGCCCCTTTTGTTCTGTTTGCTTTAGAAGTTTTTTGTGCACCTTTTGTTCTATCTTATTGCTCTTTTAATTAATTTATTTAGTTTTATTTTTTTGAGGGTAAGAGTATGATTTATATTAATTAAAGAGTATACAATAGGTCCCCTCAATTGGACAGATAAGAGATGAGATCAAAATAGAAGGAGGCCCAAACTTAACATATGGAGGTGTACTATTGAACCAACCATCTCCTCTTCCCCACCGTTATAGTTATTATAGGGAGAGACGCCTTCTTCACCATAGACGTGACTACTATGGAGTAGGTTGTTCACTTCCATAACACATATGCAGCTTGGGTTCACTCCTGTGGCAAAGATGCGAATTACCTTGCTAGTTGAGAATAGCCTTCTTGCTTGTCAACCTAGTTGCATTTGAAGTGTATATAGAATCCTTCAAGTCTTCCAATTCTATCAAGTTTCTTGTTATAATTCCTGCCCATCTTCTGATGATGGGCTAGAGCCATGAGGGCCACTTCCATATTGAAGAGATTCTTAATTTTGTCGATGCAGATATTGTGTCCACCATAAGCAATCTCACATTGGTGTTTCTAGACTACCCAGAGGGCAATCGATAATAGTGATGATGTAATCAGGCAATTCTCGAATGAGATAATGATATTAGGCCAATTAAGTTGGTTGATATCGAGTCCTAAGATTAACACCAGAACGCAGAAATTTTAAGACAGAAGGAGACATGTGAGATGGACTCGCTGACTGGACAGTCAAGAGGGCATAAGTCATTTACTGATATATTCCTTTGGAAGAGCTTCTCATAAGAGGAGACGCCTCCTTGAAGAGCTGTCCACCATAAAAATTGGATTCTTCGAGAGCACAAAGATCTCCAGGAATTGAACTTCCACAATTCTATTGACACCCAATATGAACTCTGCTTTAAGAGGAGATCCATCATTAAGGGCTCGATAAATCTTAGCCACACTGTAGGTTAAAGACCCCAAGCATAACCAACTTTTATCAGGGCCCTCCTGCCCTAAGACTTTAAGGATATTAGCATAAAATTCCCTTAGAATCTTCCTATCACCTTCTCCAATGTTTGGCACCTTTCTTTCAACTTGGACCATGAAACCCACCTACCATCTTCCCAAAGATGAGAGAACCGAAAGACGCCATGGATTTTCACTCGCCAAAGAGCCGAAGGTGTACAAGTGCCAGAGGAAGGCTATCTAATCCCCAGACTTTATTCCAAAAAATACTCATTTTACCAGCATCTTAAGGCAGATTAGAAGGGGAGCATAGAGGTTGGACCTTTGCCCAAGCCTGGAGTATTTTCCTCATCACTGGAGAGGTACTTGAAGCTATGTTAAAGTCCTTGAAGGCCACCTCGAACTCATCTCTAGGACGGAAGGGCTTCCCTTTAATCTTACAATACAGAAAGATCAAACTCTTTTGACAGCCTAATTATACTTGAATTGAAATGCACATGGAGAGGAACTTACTTACTGTACGTTTCTATTTTGGCATATAGAATCGAATGCATAAATTAGATTGAGAAACATGGATGATTTTGTGCATTGCAGTTAAGAACATGGAAGAAGACATACGATCTACAATATCATTCTATAACTTATATTACGTAAACACTTGGTCAATATATAGAAATGCCAACGATCCGAGCCCTCGGATCGAGATTTTAGAGGGAGCGAGCATGCATATCTTCCATGCATGCATTGCATGCCTTCTCTGGTTGGGAGAAAGTGTTGCAGCTCATACTTTCATGTCCTCCTAGCATATCGATAGCACGAACAAAGAAAGCTGGAAGGCTATTTGTCCATCTCATTCTTTGAGCTCTGATGGTCCGTTTAGGAGGAAGCTTGCCGATGGTTCTTGATCTCATATTAAACTGATGTTCTTGGGCCTTCCACGAATGAGAAAAATAAGGGTTGGACATGGAGGCAAAGGCTAGAGATATAGACAAACTTGCAGCAGAGGTTGTACTGATGATATGAAGTGGAGATGTCTAAGAGAGTAAGAGTCCGGCTCTATGTTATGTACACCCTATAACTGTACTTTTTGCTGGAAATACTAGTCCCCTGAAGGAAAAAGCTAATCCCAAATAGATGAGCCTGACCGTCTTAAAAGGGAAAATAGCAAAAGTAGTTCCTCTATGTAAGTGACGTTCCCAGATTTGTCCGAAATTGTTTTTTTTTTTTTTTTTTTGAAGAACTCTGTCAGCAATATATTAAAAGAATGGTAATGTTACAAAGCAAGTGAGGAGGAAGGAGAACTGCCCCAAAGAGACAGTGATACCTCGACACTCCACAACAACTGCAACTCTACTGCTGTACAAACTGGCCATCACCATCTACCACACCCAAGAAGTCCCGCCAAATGGAAAACTTCCGCTCTACTAATCCCGGAAACACCAAAAAGCTTTGAAATAGCTTGTACCGAAGTCGAGGAATCGAGAGAGGCCGCAGTCGCTGAATCCCCGAAAGATCCACAACCGCCGCCGCTTCCAAATCAACCACACCAACCAAGCCACGACAGATGCAAGGCTTGCTGCCGCGTCTGCGCCAAGCACCGAGGATATACATGAAGCAAGCAATTGTTGGCTATTCAATCTCACCAAACGAGCCCCCGACCCAATCCGGGCAACCCGCAAGTGAGGGCATAAAACCGCATAATGCTCCACAGTCTCAACGATGAAGGCCACAACAAGGGCAAAGAGGGCTCACACCGCCTAAACCCGACTCACAAGGACATTCACCCCCGATACGGTGCACTACCCGCCACGAAGCACCCGAACCTTGGTGGGGAAAGTGAGCTCCATGTCCACATCCAAACCGAAGCCATCGAGAACCAGGAAGTCCGCAGAGACCACTTGCCCGGAAGGGGCAGAGTGTCATGAATAGCCAACACCGGTAACAAGACCGCGACAAAACAAGAAGATACAACATCCGGATGAACCTTCCAAACCCGCACCACCACATCACCCGAGGGACTATAGGTATGTGTAGCGGAATACTCCCCGCCACTTGTTCCCGTGATAGCCGGTCCAGCGCCCTTCAGCGAAAAGCGAAGCTCGAAAGAACTCCCACGGCTAGCTGACCATCCCAATACCAATCCTCCAAGGTGAGCACAAAGAGCTTCGCCTCCAACGGGCCTCAAGGCCCCAGCAAGCATGATGGCGACCAAGACCAAGGGCAACGCAGGGGGGGTAGAGGAACCCACAAGAAAGGAGAAGAGTGGTGATAAACCGAGGCATAATCTAGTCGGGAAGAGCACACGCGCCGTGATCCCAAGCCCCAACACCCCCCGCGGAGAAAAGGGGATGCATGTGGGAAAGGCCGGAGACCATACAACAAAGGCCTGTGGCAACTCTACATGCAATGCATCGACTTTCCAAATGCCACACAATGGCTAAGAGATTGCCACAATAGTGCCGCACTGTGAGAAGATGCTCCATCCCCGTAATGCTCCAAATAAACTTAGAGACCAACACCTTACTATGCGGTGCCAAATCCAGAATGGCCAAGCCCCCATCCTCCCAGGGGGCGGAGACACTTCCACCAAGCCACTTTAACAACCGCCCTTCATCATCCCGCCCCCACACAAAATTTGAACAATCTTATCCAAAGCCACAGATCTTACCCTCGGGGAGCTAACATCGCAGAGATCTTTGTATACACATGAGTGCTACAAAGCACCGACTTGGCAATAGTGATCCTACCGCCATGGACAACTTGCTACCCTTCCACCAATTGAGGTGTTTACGCAACCCCCGCAAAATCTCATCCCACACCCTCCCCATGGAAACATCCCTCCAAAGGGAATACCCAATGCTTAGTACACATATTACCCGGAAGCACCTTCCAAGGGAATAGAGCCAAACAAGGGGGGGAGGCGGAGTCAACTGGGCCCATAATGCGGAGCATTTGCCCCAATTCGTAAGAATGCCCGAGGCCAAGGAGAAAGTATCCAAAAACCCTTCACATTCGCAAATTCCTCTCTTACGCCACCAAGAAGAGAAAAGTGTCATCGAACCGTTAATAATCTGGCTGACTACCATCCCGCATCCCAAGCCCATCCACCACCCCTCCTCCACCGCAGCCAAAAACAATCGAGACAAAGGCTCCCGCCACAATCGTAGAACAAAAATGGTGCCAAAGGGCACCCCTCGACGCACCCCTCGCCTAAGGAGAAAAAGGCGGAGGGTTCACCCCGCACACCACCGTAGCCCGTGACCTGACCTATGCACTTCATGATCGTTCTCAGAAAAGCGTGGGACCACGACCCAACGCTAACATCATGGCGCATAAGAACTCCTAACGGACACTATCATAAGCTTTGGCAAAGTCAAGCTTAAGATAGGCAATGCCTTGACTGTTCTCTCCGGCCCAATAAAGGCCCTCATAAGCTGCGGCAACATTAGTCAAAATGTTCCTCCCGGGAACAAACCCGCATCGCACCTTACTAATGGAAGATGTCAACACCGGCTTCAACTTTCGGCCGGGGGCTTTCGCAGAATAATCTTGTACACGAGAGGACAACAAGGATATAGGCCTCCAATCATTAATAGTAGAAGGTCGCTTAACCTTAGGAATCAAGGAAATGCATGCGGTATTCAAGATCCTATCCATGTGAGAAGAGGCTGCAGCAACTCAAGATACACACGGTACAGACTCACCAGCCCACTCCCAATAAGTCCGAAAAGAACTCCACAGGGGATGCCATCCAGCCCAGGACATTTATCCTTGGCCATGCACATACATGCCTCCGCTAAATCCTCTCTGGAGAGCTCCTGCTCCAAGCTCTCATGTTGGTGAGACAAAATAGATGGCTTAACAGCCCCCAAAACAAGCTCCTGCATCTCCTGCTCATAGGGAAGAGTGCGCTGCGCAAAAAACCCTGAGAAATGAGCATGCACATACCTCTGCAACTCAGCGGGATCCTCCAAAGTCCGGCCATCAGGCAAAGCAAGGGACGCCATAGATGCTGCATATCGCCGCTGCCTAGCTGCTCTGAAGAACACCGACGAACTTGTATCCCCCTCCTTCAACCAGGTAAGGGCTGCCTTCACACGCGCCTCATGCACTTTAACCTGCTTGGGTAAAAGCATGTTAGGGTGTACCACTTTTGGAACCTGCAAAAGTACATACACTAGGTACTTCAGAACTGGGTACTTTCTCATTTTTCTTTTCATTAAAACTAATACAAAAATCTAAAATAAAAGTCAAGGACATGATAATATTCAGAGTTAAGATAAAGATAATGCAATCGAAGACCAATATATATATAAAAAGTTCTAAAACATACCTTATATTGAGATATTATACAGGTACCCAGTACCCAGTCCTGGCTACCTTTTTAGGTACCTTTTTGGTCACTAAATAATACTTTTTAAGGGACACCCTAACATGCTTTTACCCCCAAAGCAACAATACGCTGCAACACTGCATTCTCCCTAATGCCATCAGAAGGCTGCGCCCGAATCTTCTCCAACTCCTGATAAAGACTATGCAACTCCTGCCGCTCCTGCTGCACACGCTGCCTACCAAAGACCTTAGCAAAACGCTTCACCCTGGCCAACGCAGTCACCATACCAGACATACCCTTCAGAGATGAAAAGGTATCAAGCCACAACTCCTGGCACTGGGCCGAGAAATCCGCATCAGCCAGAAGCCGGGTGTTCAAACGGAACACCGTCCGAGAAGGCCGAGAGGCAACCGCACCCTGACTGGACAAAACCTGAGGGTAATGATCAGAAATGGAGGTAGATAGAATGTTACTCCGGCGCAAAGAGGGCACACCATCCAATGCGCATGGGGAAGCATAGCACCGGTCATGCCTAGCATACGCCCGGCCCGCACCAATCTGCCTATTACAATAGGTGAAAGACAAGTCCCCAGGGACCTCAACCAAGGCCAAATCCTGCAACAAACGAGACCACTGGTCCCTCTCAAATCCCTGCACAAGCTGGGTGCCAGAACCAGAGCGATCTTCTACTCGCTCTACCATATTGAAATCCCCTAACAACAACCAAGCAACCTGCAACCCACCAAGGGCTCGCAACTTATTCCGGACTGTGGCCCACAAAGCACCCCGCTGAGAAGGCTGATTAGGGGCATAAACATTAACAATCCCCCACTCTTGCCCGCCCTCCAACCACTTAATTATTGTCCGAAATTGTTGACTGTCATTGTCATAATTTGTGAATACCTGGAATTACTCGCTCTTTGCAGTAATATATGACTGAGGATTACAATTAGAAGCTCTAATGCAAACATACAATAACATAAACCTGGCAACAAGCATGTCTGTTGCTAGCAAGTATCAGAAAAAGTAAGGAAGACAGTCAATATTCTTCCTATAAACAATTCGTTCAAATCGACCTAGCAGATACTAGATGTGCTTAATCCGTACCAGAAAGCAAATGGGGCATTCGTCCAGATTAAAGGCTGCCTCCTCGACTCCTATATAACAACGCGCGAGTTTGCCATCAAGAATAAGTCTTTGTTGCCTCCGTTGATCCACATCCTTGTGTTGATATACCCTTGAGGTTTAGTATAGCGCTCGTCTACAAGAGGGCATCTTTTACCCAATTTATTTCCCATATGCACAGCGAGCTTAACAACATCCTATAATTTCAAAACACATACTCCATTTTCATATATTCTTAGCCTCCGGCAGCCTGCAACGCATCTAGAGGCCCAAACCCAACCATGATTTCTAAGCTTCATTTGCCTCTTTGAAAGAATAACTCACAACCGAATACATCCCTGGTCTGACAAATTGCACCGAAATCTGGGCCCTCGGAAGGGCCCTATCAAAGAAGGGGGCTGCTTCTTACATGCAAGAGGACCCAAGCTGAAGAGATATTCCTACACCAAAATGACAGGCTTACCTTGCCGATGGCCTCCATGCTACCGAACTTCTTTCAGTCAGCCGGTTTGTACAGCAGCCACCCGACAACAGGGCGACCGACAATTTATAGCTTACAACAAGTTTGTAGCAGTTTTTGACATATTTTAGGCATATGCTAGTATATACCATAAATATGCCAAAAATCCACATAAGCAAGGGATTGCCCCCTAGGGGCAACCCCAAAAAAAAATCATTTCGGCCATACTTTTTGTTTTTGATATGATTACATAAGCATAAGAATGCATGCAAATGCTAAAATTATGACATGAAGAACCTTGCACATTGTCCCATTGCACGCATAAAGGTCCAATAGTATGCACTTGACTGTAGGATTGCAACAGTGTCTGGAATACCCAACCAATATGTTCTTTTTGTAAGCCCCAGCTAGACAAAGGGCATTCCATCTTGGCTCTGGTTAGCTCTTGTGGCGATTTGAAATGTCACAAACTCCACAACTTTCATTGCATTCATTCAGTTGCTTGTGACGTTATTTTTATGCCAATACCAAAATACATATGAGTCCTGATTTATGCCATTAGGTATCCAAATTAAGACAAAAGTCGCATCTTGCATTTCCAACTGAAGGGGAAGATAAAAATGCTTGAAAGCGATTGTGCAGATATTGCTTCAGTTCTGCTGGCTCTACGAGCACGGAACCATCTGACATAAACAATGCAGACATGGCGATCATTATGCAATGCCCATTAAACAAGATTGCATATTAAATGGGAGCAAATCATCGAAACGAGAGCAAAAGGAATATTCCTTAAATATTCCCTTATTTTTTACAAAAGAAAGGGGGTAAAATGAGGTAAAAAAAAGGGTGCATAAAATTGTGTTTTGACCTTCCCCTGGTAACTAATTTTTTTATGCAACGAGAGAATTGACTTTTTTAAAGTGACACTTTTCCTTGCAAATAGAATTTTCTTAGAGAGAACCACTAATTTAAGAGGATATAATATTTAACAAAAAATTGAAGTAAAATCTGTAACTGAAATTGTAGTATTCTCAAAATTTGAAGATAAAATCTTCATATTCACATGCAAAATTTACAGTCTTTTTCTAAAACGCAGTTATGTACAAAAGTGTGAGGAGTGATGCGGGAGGGATTCAACATATCATCATATTCATTTATGCCATCCTCATCATCTTCACTTCTTTCACTGCCACTCGAGGAAGTGCTTGAGCTATCTTCCTTATCACTATCAACAGATGGTGAAGCATTGCCACCACTACTCCCTTCTTCATCCTCTTCCTCGTAATTACAAGCATTTTTAGGCAAATTGATAGTCCTCTGGCATAGATGATTGTCAAATTTCAATTTGAAATCATAGCACAATATAGTCAAGTCACTTAGGTTCAGCTCATCCCTACAATCCACTTTCTTGGACTTTCTTCCTTTTCCTTGACTTCTCATGTCTAACTCATACCTACCTTCAAAAGAATTTTTTGAACGTGTAGCAAGCCAATGAACCTTGAGTTTAGTTACTAAGCCTTCCTCCTTGACTGTGTCAAGTGAGGTTCATTCCTGCGTCTTGGTCCGAGGTACATGACTTGGTCCTCGTCTTCCTCTACTGCAGGTGCTATTGTAGCATTGCTTGGACCTGCCTAGTTCTGGGGTTAATAGAATAGAATAGAATAGAATATGATTTTATCGTCCACGGAGACCAACTGGCCTATGGGACCCAAGTACAAAGAGAGAGCAGCAGGCGTATGGATTAAAAAACCCCCGCCCCGAAGGGTTAATGAAAGGTGTTAGGCCATTGAAACGGTTCTTGCAACTGTCTTAGAGTTAGGTTTTGCATAACAATTTTCTGTTAAATAAAGAAATTTCTCCACCACATCTGATCTTCTTCTAAGAAGTGCTTAAAGCCTGAGGAAATTTTATTTTCAATGGCTTTTAAGGATGTCACTGGGGTACTTTTCTTCTGCTTGGACTCCTTAGGATTTTTCAGAGGAAGTTGGTCGGCACGTTCTATGAAGCAAGTGTCTGGAACAGATTTAAGGAAGCACAATCCCTCTGGTGGACTCCAGTTCTTAGTTGTGGTGTACTTCTGTGAGATAGTCATATCTAAACCTGTAAACAAGTTACTTGTGACTTATGCTAAAAATATGAAAACTTAATGGTATACACAGGGGAATTGAAATTATATAGATCATACTTTGAGATCTAAGGTTGACTATAGTTATATGGGTTCACAAGATATAGGTTGAAGACATTTCTAAATGTTGAACCTAGATATGCTTAAGGGCTGAAAAAAAACCACTGGTGAAGGTTAAAAGATTAAGCAGAAGTATTATTTCGAATGTTATCTATATTTGTTATGTGACCCTAGGCGGCATTTCGGTCCAATTAAATGAAGACAGTCTGGTATATGAAAACCTCGGTTCAATGCTATTGTGACAGGAGGAACTTGGCTCTGATCCGATGATGCTAAACTGTCGGAATAGAGCCTATAATATTTGAAAGATGTATAGGTTAAGATCACTGCTTAATACACTCAAGTTCGATAGAAAATAGCATCGATCCAAGCCCTCGGATCGTTATTCTGGGAAGGGACGAGCAGCTATATATGTGCTCGTCCTTCTTGTGGCTTGTTATCGGCATCTTCTCACAGTAGCATCTTTTCCTTGTCCGTTGCTTCCTTTTCTGTCTACCCTCTCTTCCCTTGTCCGTCTATGGAATTTCTTCGCTCCACACTATTCTCTCCCTTCGAGGATACTCTTTCCATATATGGTTTTATTTTTTATTCCTGTGCATTGGGTGCATTTAGATCTTTTGAATCTGGCACTAGTTTCGGCATCAGCTATGTAAAAGTATGTGGGCATGCGAATTTCTACTATATGTTGGATAGATAGATAGCATTCGGACATGCCAAATCCAGTCGGTGATTAAAACATTTATTTTTTGGTCGTTCTTCCTCTATGGCACTAACTTGTTTTAGTTTATCTAGCAAATCCAGGCATTGAGGCATTCAAGTATTGCTGATTCCTGATGACATGCAGCTTCTTAATGCTAAGCTCAATTTTCTTAAGTTATGCAGATCCACATACTAGGAACACTTTTCGATTTTGGCAGGGACGATTTGCCGAGTTTCTGGATCCACACATCTCCTTGCTGCACCACATTCTTTTTCCTTCCATAAATGTTCATTGCTGATTTTTTGCATGCAGCTCTACTGTTCACATTCTACATTCTGCCGGGGTTGTTCAGATCCAACAGCCATAGATTTGTCTATTCTACCTACCTCTGTCATCTGCTTCTTGTCACCGCAGGTCATATTGCTTCCAGGAGCTTCTAGCAGTGGATAACAATTCGTCACATGCATGCATTTGTGAACTAGATAGGCATGCATGCATTTGTGCACTGGATATGCATGCGCCAAATTTCATGAGGCGGATTCGATTCTTTCCTTTTTCTCTGTTGGATTTCCTTTACTTGTTATTTCTTGCATTCTTACATCTGAGCATCTCAGTATCATGAGGGTTTGCTTAGCGGCCTTCCTACCTATATTACTTCTTTCTCTAAGCAGACTACCTTCAAGTCTTCCAGGCATGGCAGATTGGGCGCAACCCCCAGGTAAGCTGATCATTTTATTTTTGGATCCACAATCCCCAGGTTTTGAAGCTCGATTTCGTCGGGGATACTAGTCTACTATGTTCTTCCTCGAGGCCATTGTGTTCTTCAGAGCGACCAGATCTCTCATTTAGCTCCATCAAAAGAAGACACAGTTGCCTTAAAAAAACGAACTTCGGGTCTTGGAACTGTTGTATTTATTCTACAAAACAGGTAAAAACATTTGCGTATTTATCCACATTTGCTTCATTTGCTCCTATGAGTGAATAGAATACTAGTAATAGGTAAAGGCCATTTAGGCCACTTTTCTGGCCGAAAAGGCCTGGCGGCCGCCGCCAGGCCTTTTCGGCCAGAAAAGTGGCCTAAATGGCCTTTACATAAAGGTAAAGGGGGCCACATTTCGGCCAGGTGGACGCCACGTCAGCATCCTTTATAAAGGTTTTTTTTTTTTTTCTTGCCTCCTTTTTTCTGGCGATGGTTCCGTCGCCATAGCCGTCCACAGAGCTGTGGCGATCTCACGTTTGGCTTCGGCGCTTGCTGTTTTGCGGTTTGCATAGCATTTTTGCATGCTTCACAGTTGCCATAGGCGATTTCTTGGCGCAGCGCCATTACTTTTTGCTTAATCTTTGTGTTCTTGGGGATTTTTGAGTTCTGGACGCCGCCATAGCTGATTTTTGACTTTCGGACGTCGCCATAGCTGAGGTTTCAGAGATTTTGTCCAAGTTTTTCTGTTAATGTGTCAATAACAGAGTGCTAACATTCGTCTTTACTGCTTTCTCATAGATTTTGAAGGATATTAGCTAAAGATTTGTCAGGTAACATCATAACCATACCTTTTTTTTGGATTATTTAGTATCTTTGCTTTTCTAATGCATTTTTTATATTTTTAGGTGCCTACATTGTGCGTGGATGCGCTGTGGAGTGTGTTAGACAGTTAGATAAACTGTTAACCTTTGTTTCAAGAACATGCATGGCTTATTTCTATGCCAAATCGGTCCAAGAATATGCCTAGCTTATTTCAGAAACATCAGATTGAAGGATATTCAATTCTGTCGTTTTTTTCAGTGGAATTTTCTGATTCAGTACTGAGTTACTGTTTTTGATCACTGTTTCTTCAATTTCAGATAATACAGTGTTTTTGATCAGATTTTGAATTTTCTGTAATATAGTGGATTGAATATCTGTGTAATTTCTATCTTATGTGATGAAGTATATTTCTGTGTAAAAATGAAGTGATCAAGTGACCTGAAATCAACTGACCATGACAAGAACTATTACTGGATTTAAAATTGGCTGAAAAAAGCCGAAATGTGGCCCCCTTTACCTTTATGAATAAGAGAACGACAACCAATTCAGTCGTGATTTTTTATATTAGCTTTTCAGATGTTTCTTCTCCTGTCGATCTTGCGAAGGATCTCCCCTCTTCACTCCATCCAACCTCACATACCACTTCTGGAATGCTCACACTTTTAACAACATCTACCATACCTCCCTCATTGTCGGCCTTAGTTCTGGATAATTTTGAGTGCACAATACTGCTATTCTTGCCATTTCCATAGCATCTTCTTCTGCAAAATTCTTTTGGATCCACAATCTCTAACAGGTTACCCATTGGCGCAGCTGCAAGCATGCGAGCCCAATCTATCAGAACCTCATATCTGCAGCTCCTGTATATCTGACACTCATAGATCTGGCCTGCCTCCTGTAACAGATCCGGCTTCCTCTTTTTTGCCTTCCGGCCTGCCTCCTTCCTATCACTGATCCGGCTTCATCTTTTCTGCCTTCCGGTCTGCCTCCTGGAACAAACCATCGCCTCTCTCTTGTTGGAAGCCCCTGCCCATATGGCAGGGCCACATGGCAGCAGGGCCATCCTGCCGGAATCGATCCGGTGCCCAGGTCTCACCCAGGCTGACGTCCACTCCCGGGGGAGCAGATAGGTGGCATCCCCGATTTAAGGGGTGCTCACCTTTTACATCACCATGGTTTTATGGTTTTATGAACCGTTGCATAATTTGCCTCCATTGCCTTGTTAAGTCTTTGGCAGGTAATCGATCTTAACCCATCCCAAGTAACCCCGCCATGTTCTACCTTAGTCTTTCGGGGTTGCTTCTGCACCAACATCTACCTGGAACCCGGTTATTGGTTGTCGCATTCTCCATTGATGGTCGGGTCTTGCCTTATACTACCCGGCTAATCCTTGCCCACAGAGGATGTATTGGTCATAATTTTTCTTTACAGGGCGCTCTCGATCCTTGCCACATCCATTCAGGTGGACCACTTCCCCATGCGTGCTCCATCTCGATCTTGCTACATGGCTCGTGTTCCAAGTATTCTATATGATGGGGGTTTTTTGCTTGGGGTCAGGTAGACGGTTGTTGTTCACACATTTACTATGGTAAGTCCCTTTGTGGCATTCTTTTACAACTATTAATGGTTGTTCTTATAAGTGATACCAAGGGTTCTCTTCTTGTTTTCACAACGGCATCAATTTCATTGCCTTATCATTTATGCGTCTAGAGCTGTGTTGACATTGTTGGGAGTAATGGGACCTACTTTTGGAGGTTTCTTGTCTTAGAACGCGATCAAATGGCAACATTTTTGCATCATATGGTTGGACCGATATTTTTGCCACCTTTTCATCATGTGGTGGCCCACTCAATTTTATCTAGCTACATGAACGTGGGTATTTTCTATTTTCTATAGAGGGATTGGTTGTTTATCTTGAATTGACTCTTCTAGATTGTGTTGAGACCCAGGGCTCAAAAATAGCAATGTATCTAGCCAGTAAAAATGCCGCTGGGTATTCGAGGCTTCCGAAAAAAATATATGTTAGTACACTTTCTAGTGTAATATGCCGGAAATTTCTTATTTTATTGCCGGAAAATTGCCAGAAATTTTTCAAGATGACCGGAATTTAACATAAGTGGGCGGATTTTTAGGGGAGGAACTCCCCTATTTTCGAACCATGTTGAGACCGGCCCTCAATAGCAACAATGTAGAGACCTTGTGTTTTGTGTTTGTAGGAGTGTCTTGTGTTCCTCCTTTTCCCATTGACTTCGGATACTTCTAACTTACCTACAACTATAACTTTGGTTCACATTGCATTTCCTTACCCCTTCATTTTTGCTAGGCCTAAGGCTATCGTAATGGCTTTCCATCTTGTTTCGGTTCAGGGGATCCATTTCAATCCATTATCTATATTTGCATTTAATTTTGTGGTCGGTATATTGTCATTCACATTTTTGCTTATTGGAATCCTTCGATTCTATTAACTGCTTGTCATTTCCAAATATTCATTTGACCCTTTTTTATTTGAGCCCCTTCTGCTTCTCTCATGTTGATCCTCTATTTTGCAACCCTTTGTTTCTCAACCCATTCCGTTAATGCATCGTTAGTTCAGGCCATATGTATGGCCCTAGCTTTATTCATACTACATCTTTGGCATTGTATTTTCATTTGTTCTTTTCTACTATATAGCTCACCCCTTGCACTCCACCCTGACCTAGGCACTCCGACCTCCATCTTCTCCTTTTCATTGGCCATAATCTCACCTTTGACTACTTAAGCCTCATTTTTTGCTCGATTTACTGTTATTCACATTAACCTTCATCTCAATTTTCATCTTAACCTTGCTCTTGAGTTGCGCTAACATGTCTACAACCTCTTCCTCAATCTCGTTCCTCGTTTGTCAGAGTGTTCTTCATTTGGGGCATTTTATCATGGTCTTAGGCATGTGGTATTATTTGTTTATAACATCCCCACACAATTCTCTGCTGCGAACCTGCACCAGTCCTTTACACCCTCGCTCTTCTATTCTTGTTCCAAACCATTGCTCAGATCTTATGACCCTCTTTGCTAGGGGCAACCAAGTCCTATTTGGCACCTTGTAGTTTGGCGTCGTGTTCTTGAAATTGTTCTTTACGGTTTTTCGGTTTTCTGGCCCTATCATTAGACGTCCTTTGCATACTTGCTATTTCACTGTCTCTGGATATGCCGCATATTGCGTTTGGCACTCCCTTATACTCTTTCCGCCTTTGACATTCTTCTCTTTGCCATGTTTTTTTGCACTTTGTCCTGTTTTTCATTTGAGAGCTCCTTTGCAGCATATTTATCCTTTGAAGCCTATTCACCTCGTTGTTTTAAACTTCATGTAGTATTTTCATATTGTATCTTCTTTCCTTGATTTTTCAGTTATGGGGAGTTTCACCCATTATTCTGCCTTGCTAACTCGATCATTCTTCGTATTCTGCTCTAATGAGGTTTTGGGGATTATAGCACTGTTCATGTTTTTCTCATATTTATGCTTGGGCTTAACACATGACTTTGGAAACATTGCTCTGAAATTGTCATTAGGTTGGCGATTGTCATTTATCATGTAACATTGCAGCTTCGCGAAGTTGTATTCTCTGTTCTGGAACATGGGTGACATGTTATGTTGTTAGGTGGTTTCTCCATTTTACGGACTCGGCACAGGTTATTGCTTATGTAGCACCAATTTTATGGATTTGGGTGATCTTTTGTTTATGTTAGCTCCAGTAGGCTTCTTTTTCCGTGCATCGCTTTACGCACACTATGTAACGTTATATACCCATTGTGTTTTCATTTCCTTTAACATGTACATCCCCTCATTTGCTTTCTTATTGCAGACCAGTTGTACGGCCCTAGCTTTGCTAACACTATGTCCTTCTATGTAGTCATTCTACCATATGGCTAACCTCTTGGCACTCCTCTTTGACCTTGCCACTGTTGATTTTCGTTTTCTCTTTTCTCTTGGCCATAACCTCACTTTGACTTTGGCCTCCCATTTGCCATGAATTGTTTGTGCATAGCCATCCTACTTTTCTTCAAACTTAAGCCTCGTTTTTCTTGATCCATGATGTGATCCAAATTTAACTTCACTCTCCTCTCCCTTGACCTTCCTCTTGATTTGTACTGACATGTCTGCCACTTCTCCCTCCACCTCTTCATATTCACAGGCTATTCATATTGCCGCATCCTTTCCTCGCTCCAAATGTCCTATTATTTTCCTTATGACCTCTCATTTAACACTTTCATTTCTCTTTGTTCAACATTCACATCTTGTTTAACAAATGTGTTGCATTGCATTTTTTGTCGCAAGTACGTCTTATTTGGCAAATTCTAGTTTGACATCGTGTTCTTGAAGTTCTTTAGTATTCTAGGTTTTTTCGGCGCTATCATTATATATCATTGGCATATTTGCTATTTGGCTTTATCTGGATATGATGCATATTGCGTTTGGTCACCGCCTTGAGATTTTGCGGCATGGGTTTCTATTGGATCATTTTTTCTTTTTATGCTTCTCTTTGTCTTGATGGGGAGTATCTTACGTTGAACATTACACAAGGTGTTATATTGGGCGCATTCTAATTTTGTGCATGGTGCTGGTGCTGCATGATTCTAGTTATCTCGAGAAATCCATTTCTTGCTATTGCGGGCTTTTTGCACTTGTAGTGGATCTTTTTCTATTTTGGTATGATCATTATATATGGCTTTATCTGGATATGATGCAGGTTCCTCTTGCAAATCTTGTATTTCAAACTCTTCATTATCACTTTTATGCTTCCCCCTCTTGTTTTCCATCCTTTTGTTCATCTTGATCTCCTATTGTATCTGCTATTTCTCTAGTTTTAATTTCTGAATTTTCAAAATTGTTTAATTATTTTATTGGCTTACCATTACTAGCCCTTGAATTGAACAGTTCTCCTTCCACAAATACTACATCTCTACTTGTTAACACTCTTCTTTTTCAGGCTGAAACATCCTCTAACCTTTTGATTCCTCATCATAGCCTACTAGGTAAGTTACCATTGATTTGTCGTCAAGTTTTTTCCTTTTCTCTTTTGGTATATGACTGTAGGCTAAAGAACCATACATTTTAAACTTCTCAAAACTCGGCAACTTTCCTGACCACAAGTATTCTGAGCTGTTTTCTTTTATACTAGCAGATGGTAGAAGATTTTGTATAAGCACAACAATTCTGACAGCTTCCTCCCATAGGTAATTTGGTAACCCTGTATGTTTGAGCAGTGCTCTTACAGCATTCAATATAGTTTTATTTATCCTCTCGTCTACACCGTTCTGCTGTGGAGTATAACTACATGTAAACTGTCTTCTAATCCCTCTTTTAATACAATAACTTCTAAAATTTGACGAGAAATACTCACCTCCTCTATTAGAGCGTACGCATTTGATCCTTTTTCCAGTAGAGCACTCCACTTCTGCTGCAAATGCCTTAAAGGCCTCGAATGCCAAGTCCTTAGACCTGAGACAATACACTTTTGTTTTTCTACTAAAATCGTCAATAAAGGTTATATCTTTTTCCTGTATTCCAATTACATTTAGAAGTCCACACAAATCTGTGTGTATGAGTTCCAAAATACCATTTGCTCTTTTCTTCGATCTGTTGAAAGGCAGTTTGCAATGTTTTGCAAGTAAACATCCTTTGCATACATGGTTTTCAACCTTGTTGTTTTCAGATTCTATCCATCCCTGTTATATCATAAACTCAATGTCTTTTATATTTACATGTCCCAATCTCTCGTGCCAAGTTGTAATGTTTGCAATATTTGAAAATATTGACAAGTTTGCACTTCCAAAACAAGTAGGATTTAGACCAAACAGATTTCCAATGCGCTTGCCCAAAAATTTCAATTAATTTCCTTCAAAGATTTTACAATGCTTTTGTTCAAAAACCACTTTGAAACCCAAATCTACTAACTAACTAACTGAAATTAAGTTCCTTACAAAGCTAGGAACACAAAATACATTCTGTAAATTGATTACTTTGCCATTTAAATAAAAAAGCTCCAAGATTCCTTCATCTTAAATTTTTTGTATGTCTCCATTGCCTACTTGAATGTGTCCTCCTTTGCTTCCATTGCAATTCTACAGGATCGTTGATGAGCGTGCTATGGATGTTTCAGCTCCACTATCTAAAATTAACAGATCATCATTATTAATCCCTTTTGACACGAAATTTGTTTGGTAAATTCTTACCTCTTCATCAACATCTGTTGGATCCTCCTCCAACGTAACCTCTTCAGCTATATTAGCTTCGAACTTATTGTATTTGCCCTTGCCTCTTCCTCTACCTCTAGCAGCATTAAACCCTCTTCCTCTTCCTCTAGAACTAGCATTGCCTTTTGGAGTTGGACATGTAGATGCAAGATGCCCCCTCCCACCACAATTGCAACAATTAACTTTCCTGGATAAGTTCGGACAATTTACCTTCAAATGTCCATATTTGTTGCAGCTATAACAGGGCCTTATCTTTTCTTGACGAGTCTTCCCATTTTTTCCTTTTGTAAATAGTACTTGAATAGCATCATCTTTATTAATCACTTTTCCTTGCTCTTGACACGAAGCCTACACTCCAGAGGACATGCAACGTCACCTGGATGCTCTTGACACTTTTTGCCGATTCACTGGCATGCGAGTTAACTTGGCCAAAACTAGGGTGCTGCTAGTTTCATCATCCCGTCAGCCAAGGCTTCCCTCATTCACTTACCAGGGACAAGATGTAGAAGTGGCTCCGACCTACAAGTACTTGGGGATCGAGTTCTCTGCTACCACCCACTGAGATGCTGCCATCAGGTTGCGGGTCACGGCGGGTTGGAAAGCACTAGGCAGAGTTATATGCCTGGGGCTACCAGTCACACTCGTTTAGGGCCTTGGTCATGCCGGTCCTCTTGTATGGGACAGAAGTGTGGGGTCCGGTGATATCTCTCAACACCTGGAATGACCTCGAACAGGTGCAAAAAGCCTTCTTGGCATGAGCCCTTGGGGTAAAGTCCACAGTTCCATACCAGATCCTACTCCAGGAGACAAGTTTTCTATCCCTTCAACGGGCTGCATTGGAATGTCATATCATTTACTTCCAAAAGGTGGTCGCTATGGGTGATACACATTTGCCCAACCTTGCTTTGGCCATGGCGATGGTCCCCAACGCCTCAAAGCCTGCTGGAACGACAAGCAAGCTCAGTGGTTCTCACGCTGGGGTGTACAGATAAACAGATGCGTACAAGTACGGACAAAGAAAGATCACAATGCACTTAAGTTGTACCTAGATGCTACTTTTCTCGCAAGCTCTGGGATGCAGATGCTCTGACGCACGTTAAGCTGATACACTATCAGCAACAAGTCAATCCTAGGCTCACGAGTTGTACACCCATTTGCCCATGAAGAATCGCAGACTTATAGCTTCCATTCGCACGGGTGCACATCGTCTCCGCATTGAAACAGGACGTTGGGCTCGGGAAGCACGGGAGGAAAGGCTTTGCCAGTGTTGCCACCAGGGTGCCATTGAGGATGAATGTCATGCCCTCCAGATCTGCCCAGCGTTTGCCCATATCCGAGAGCGGTATGTTTGATTACTAGTGCCTGGCCAATCGTTGCATGAGTTATTGAATACGGCGTTAGTGGGTTTGTTGGGGTCATACCTCCAGGAGGTTATGGATGCACGGACTCAGTTGTGTCCTCCGGGACAGTATTGAACTGTCCTATACAATTGTACAGCGTGCCAGCATACTTATTACTGCTAAGGTTTTTCCCTCGAAAACCCTTCGGGGTGGGGGTTTTTTAATCCTGACAGTAATACGCTTGCTGCTCTCTTTTTGTTTGGGTCCCATAGGCCAATTGGTCTCCGTGGACGATAAAAAATCTATTCTATTCTATTCTATTATATGAACATAGAGATGTTTTCCAAATTAGATACTGCCATAGAAATGGTCAAGACTTGATGTTGCTGAGTATAATGAACTCCTGCACCCTCTAAATCAGCAATTATGTTATCAAAAGTTTGTAAGAATTCATTCACATCATCATTCTCCTGGAACTTCAACCTCATAAGTTCTTTGTCCATAACATATATTTGTGATGATGTCTTTTTCTCATAATTCATTAGCAAATAACTCCACATGCTTTTAGGATGCATACCTCTCAGCTTTAATAATATACTTGAACTAACCTTGCTCATGATGATGCCCTAAGCCTCTCTTAATTTAGCTTTGTCTTCAGCTGCTACACCTCAGACAGATGTTGCTTCACCTGCTCTGACCTGATCAGAATTTCCTTCATTTATGGAGCTTGAACTTTCTGTAACTGCAGCACTGGAATTTCTAATGACTTCTCAGTCTTACTTGTTACAATAGGTTCTATGATGTCCCATAGATCCTCTACTTCCAACACATGTTTTATTTTCTCTTTTCATACTTGAAACCCTGAATTTCCTTTGATAACCTCAATGGCATTCAAAAGCCCTGCTCCAAATCTACTAGCCATTTTGACTGCAAAAAGACACCTTGCTCTGATACCAATGTGAGATTTATAGGCTATAGGAATTTTACATTAATGTCAATTTCAACAAATGCAACACATAATCATGTTATAGTCTATATTTTCATAACCATTGCTCATAACTCAATGCAAATATTTGTCAATAGCACTAATGAGATAGCATTGTAGCACAATATCCACATTCTGGGAAGGGACTCGCAAAGGACACAAAACCGGCCGATAGATAGGCTTGTCATTCATCACAGCAGCAATATACAATGGTTTGAAGAATAGAGGGGGTAGCCGACCATAGGAACAATATCGGACTACCCGTAAAAAGAAATGCGCACAGGCAATATAGAAGGGTAATGGCGACAACTTCTCATCGGGATAAAAAATCCCGCCCTTTTGGGTTTTCGAGGAAAACCCTAATGAGAAATGGTCACCAACCACCTTGAATGTGTTGCCTGGAGAACCGAAGGAGATGGGTTGATGGCGAACACAAATATAGCAGGACCCCAGAAGACGGCAAATCCTTGAATGTGTTGCATGGAGAACCGAAGGGGATGGGTTAATGGCGAACACAAATATAGCAGGAACCCAGAAGACGGCGAACCGAAGGAGAGGGGTCAATGGCGAAGCCAAAAAAAAGCAGGACCTCTGAAGACGACGTAAAACCTGCAAGCAACACAAGGAACTCTAAAAAACACCCGTGAATGGTTAGAGAAATCAAACATGTAGCAGAAAAAGAGAGCAGTACCCAATAGGGGGGAGAACAGCATCACCCAACGGGTGGAGAACAATTATGTAAAAAGAAATATATTATGGTCAAAACTGAACAAAACAAGAGACGAACTCAAAATAACATATAAGGGCGGGTAGGGTGGGAAGCAACGGACAAGGAAAAAGATGCTGCTGTGAGAAGACGCCGATAACGAGCCACAAGAAGGACGAGCACATATATAGCTACTCGTCCCTTCCCAGAATAACGATCCGAGGGCTCGGATCGATGCTATTCTGGGAAGGGACTCGCAAAGGACACAAAACCGGCCGACTACCAGAGAACTTCCGTACCTACAAGCCCAGCCGACGGGAAACGTCTAAACGTCGAGCAACATCGCAACGACATAGCGAGAGGGAGAGACTATGTGCACGAAGGTAATAGAGCATACATGTTGAGGCAGAAGGGGTAGAGAGGTGCGGGGGCGTGGGCCTGACGAGAGGAATATTGACGAGCCAAGGATGGTAGAGGTAAATCAGCGGAGGTCGGAAGGTTAAAAAATGTTTTGGACAAAAAAGGATATTGCGGCCTGGAGAACCGAAGGAGATGGGTCGATGGCGAAGCTGAAAAAAGCAGGACCTCAGAAGGTGGCGTAAAACCTGCAAGCAAGACAAAGAACTCTAAAAAACACCTGTGAATGGTTAGAGAAAATCTAACATGTAGCAGAAAAAAAGAGAGCATCACCCAATAGGGTGGAGAACAGCATCACCTAACAGGTGGAAAACAATTACGTAAAAAGAAATATGCGTCACCCTCGAGGTGGAAATAAACAGCATCACCCGCAGGTGGAGATAGCATCACCCCTAGGGTGGAGAAAAGTGTCACCCAACGGGTGGAGAACAATCATGTAAAAAGAAATATGCGTCACCCTCGAGGTGGAAATAAACAGCATCACCCGGAGGGTGGAGAAAAAGCGTCACCCAGTGGCGGGAGAAAACATGATAAATAGAAATTTGCGTCACCATCAAGGTGGAAATAAATAGCACCACCCACAAAAAATGGTCCAATAGAAACCCATGTCACATAATTGCAATGGAGTGCCAAACGCAATATTTGGCACATCCAGACACAGCTAAATAGCAAAATATGATGTAGAATGATAGCACAATGCACAATGATAGCACAATGCACTGTGAAAAAAGAGCTCAACAGCTAGCTAGAAATGAAGTTCCCGGCAAATGATGCATAATGATAGCACAATGCACAATGGACAATGAGAGCACAATGTACAGGAAAAAATATCTCAACAACCAGCGAAAAATAAATGCCCCAAGACAACTAGAATTAGGCAGGACTAGCACCCTGCACAAAATCAGAATGCGCCCAAGATAATACCTCATGCAGAATAACTCAATATACGCGACATCTAAAGAAAGATAAGCATCAATGTAAAACCATAGAAAAGAATGTCAAAAACACGAAAACAAACTAAAATTAGCCAAATAAAACGTGCTTTCGACAAAAAATGCAATACACTCCATGCAGGACGAGATGCACCAATAGGAATGATACTTTTACAGAATGAGAAAGAAGGTGGAGGTAGAGGTCAAGAAAGGGCAAGAAGGGAAAAGAGATTGAAGTTACATTCGGATCACACTGTGGTTCAAGCAAAGAGAGGCTTATGAAAAAACAAAGAAGGTCGAAGTGTGAGTCCGAAGTCAAAAGTGAGATTAAGGCCAAGGTAAAAGAGGCGATGGGGTCAAGTGCCGACGTCGAGGGGGAGTGTAAGGAGGCTAGCCATGCGGCAGACTGAGAAAAAAAGGAATAAGTGAGTACGCAAGGATGTCATAGTGTTAGGAAAATAGCCATACCAAAATAGAAAAAGATCCACTATAAGTGCAAAAAAGCTCTCAATAGACAGCTAGAAATGGATTTCTCGGGATAACTAGAATCATGCAGAACCAGCACCATGCACAAAATTAGAATGTGCCCAATATAACACCTTATGTACAACAACGTAAAACACTCCACATCTAGATAAGAGAAGCATAAAAATGAAAGATGATCCAATAGAAACCCATGTCGCAAAATCTCAATGCAGTTTCAGCCCTGCTGTAACTGCTGGACGAAAGAGGAGAACTGAACATGAAATATTAAAAGATGAGATGAATTTAGACATTGAGAAATATGGCAGAAATAGTCTAGGCAGAAGTACTAGACTACAAAAACAAAGTACAGACACAAATGAAGTATTAATGGAGCTAGAATCTGGAGAACCAGAGTCTTTTCAGCAAGCAATGAACTCTTTGGAAAGTGATAAGTGGAAAATAACAATGGACGAGGAAATGAAAGCTTTTGAAAGAACTTCCACATATGAGCTGGTCGATCCACCTAAAGATAAAAACATAGTTGGAAATAAGCGGGTGTACAAAATTAAATTGAATGCAGATGGAAGTCCCAAATATAAAGCCAGATTGGTAGCTCAAGGCTTCTCTAAAAAAAAAGGACTTGATTATGAAGAAACATATTCACCTATGGCTAAGCTAGTAAGTATCAGAATGATTATTGCAATTGCAAATGCATTAAATCTTGAACTTCACCATATTTACATGAACACAGCTTTTTCAAATGCATATTTAGAGGAGGAGATCTTTATGAGACAAGCTCCCGGGTATGAAAAGGGGCAAGAGAAAGTCTGGAAGCTTAACAAAGCAGTGGCTAAGACAATCTCCAAGGCAATGGTATAAATGCATAGATACCTACTTAAATCAGCAAGGGTTTATAAAATTGCAGAATGATAGAAATGTTTACACATACAGGGAAAACAATGAATATTGCATAGTGGTAATATATGTTGACGATTGTGTTATGGCAGCAAGTAATATTAAGGTGTTGAATCTTTGCAAAAATATTTTCAAGAATAAATACAAGATGTCTGATTTAGGTGAACTTAAGAAGTTCTTAGGAATTGAAGTAGCTCGTGACATAGCCAATAAAATAATCACTCTTTCTCAAAGCAAATACATCGAGACAGTGTTGACTAAATTTAATATGTTGGAATGTAATCCAGTGAAAACTCCAGTGATATGTGGTAGCAAAATCTCAAAGTCAATATGTCTTAAGAATAAAAGGGAACAAGAAGAAATGGCTGGAATACCATACAAACAACTAATTGGGAGTCTGCTGCACATTGCCAATAACAGAGGACATATATTGCATTTATTGTGAACGTGTTTAGTAGATATAATCATAACCCAGGCAAGGGACATTGGTTAGCAGCAAAGAAAGTATTGATGTACTTAATGCTTATCTATACTTTGTTGGTTGAGCTGTCGCAGTCTATTTGAGTATGAAACTTCAAGTGTGCTATCATAGGCAACCATGGATAATTTATAGCGATGACTCTGTATTTTGTAGAATATATACACCAAAACTATATTCAGTGTAGGTCTGTCAAATGCCCCTCAACTCGTAGAGGAATAGTCGGCTTCTATAAGGATCAACGGAAGTTTCACCCTTACAGCAGTATGAGCAGTCTATCAAGCAATCCCGTGAAGCAAAATACACAAATGCACTTAACCTTGTCCCCTACAAGAATTTTAAGAGCATGTCTGCAAGCTGGCTATCAGGAAACATTATTGATGATCAAGAAGTCCTAGATCAAGCAACTCTTTTATGAAGCAAACCTATAGATGCCACTTTCTATTGTTACTGATGTATTGCCACTAAATTTACCTTAAAATGCCATAAATTGCGGAGTCAAAACTACTTCCAATCTGCAACAAGAGCTAGCTTCCCATCTTGGTCACATGGAGTCACAAAAGATCTATGTTCTGCTAGGTGAAATCTCCACAACATAATTTCCTTGCAATGATAAACAAAGGAGAAAAATATGTATGCTTCCCAAACATATCGTTTAGCATGTTCTTAAAAACATTTGAATAATTGCAGAGAGAAGTATCTATAATATGGCATTCATGTCTAGATGATTATGTTCTTGAACTTTTCAAGATCAAGAGATGGATGGACATGTTTTTACCTCTTCACTACGCACAGGGATATCTAGTGTCTCGAGGTCTCTCATCATCTCAGACTTGGAAGAAGTGAGGCACATAATGTTTTTTATTGTGGAACTAGTAAAAACTCCTAAGAATTTTTGATCACATGTGTATGGTCTCCCTTCACATAACCAGAATGTTGTGCAGACAACACCAAGCTTGACTTTTTGCCTTTCTTAGTTGCAGAAGGAACCTCAAGCAACTGATCGGTTTCAATAACCTTACAAAGAGTGCTATTGTGTTAAGACACTTGAGGTCCATTTTTTTGGTGAGCAATTCACATGTTTGAGGCGCTCCACAACAAAAGAAAGGATTGATATCCTTAGTTCCTAAAATTGTGATTAACTTTCCGTGGACCATATGTTTGTGTTGGACTTGGATCAACCAAAAGAGTCTTGGCACTGCACATTCTAGATTCCTTCAACTTCTCTGCACTTTCAAAAAGTTCTTTATGCTATTCAATGGCTTTATTTCTTGTTTATGTCCTATAATAGGAGCACCCTCTATTTTTTGAGATTCCATTCCCTGACGAAGCTTCACAATGCATCACACTGGCAAGTTGAGAAAGCCAAACACCATGTACACAAATTCCTTGTAGCCTCAGTACAAAGAATGTTCTTGCTTGCCTTGCTATAAAGAATAGTTGCTGGGATTGTGGGCATGTCAAATTGTGTTGATGGAACAACTGCATATTCATTGGGACTATTAGAAGCTGTCATCACTGCCCCATAATTATTACAAGCAGAAAGAATTCGTCACAATCTGTAAAAATTCTTATATAACCTTTTCTTGATCAGAACATTTATTGCTCAAGTCCCAATAAACATACTTCTTAGAATGTCCAGGTTATGAGAAAACCTCGTAACTCCCAACTTGCAAATATATGGAACAATTTAGTTCACTTTAAAAAACTTTATACTCGAATCAAGTACAGAGAAGAGACGAGCCTTCAATTTAATACATAAGTATTAAAAATTACTAATTAACCTATGTAATATTCAGTAACCTATTAATCTTAAGGACAGGAAGCGCCTTGGCAGTTACATACCTGGGATATCATAGTTATACGCACATAGATTTGCTACTAAGAATAAAATACCTGAGTTTCATGACCAACTCCTAAATCTAGTTTTCAAAAAATTATTATCCTTGTCATAAATCAGAATCGCCAATTTCGTGTTCATCTGCATTCGGAAGATAATAGGTGTATTAGTGCAAATCAATGATTTGCTTCGTCACTATGCCGTCTAAATATTTATGGATAAGGCTCTTAGCCCTGCAATGTTCAACATGGACTAAATATAAAGGTAGCATGTAATTTTCGGATTTCTTGGGCATACGTACAATATCAAGGCACATGCAGATGGCACAATTAAGAAATTTCTTCAGATGATCTCAAAAGACCTTGCTACAAATCCTTAAGACATAGTTGCTGCAAGAGGACATCATGTAGCAACATACTGGAAAAGCATACCAGAGAAGAGGTTTTGCTCGAGTGAAAGGAAAGAGGGATCGAGGAGCATGGCTGGAACTCAAAGAAGAGGAATTTTGCCGACATGGCATGGAATGTTGAGTGACGGGGTGCCTATGTGTATTTGCACGAAATCGTGCACTTCGGGTTTGCAAATTACACACATTATATTAGCTGTAGTTTCGAGAACTTTATATCCATTCTTCAAAAGCTCGAGGAACATTTGTAGTATATATAGGAACAAATTCCAGCTAAGGAATTCAAGCTCCGGAATTAACAGAAGAGCAAATAAGGAGATGCCAAGGCTTGGGGATAGCCAAATTTTAAATCCAACTGTCCACGTTTTCCATGTTTTTGTTGAGATAACTACCAGATAGCGGAATCTGATCTCCAATCTAAGGCTCCAATCTGAGGCTCTTAGCCCTGCAATGTTCAACATGGACTAAATATGAAGGTAGCATGTACAATTTTTGGATTTCTTGGGCATACATACAATATCAAAGCACATGCAGATGTCACAGTTAAGGAATTTCTTCAGATGATCTCAAAACACCTTGCTACAAATCCTTAAGACATAGTTGCTGCAAGAGGACATCCTATAGCAACATATCGGAAAATCATACCAGAGAAGAGGTTTTGTTGGAGTGAAAGGAAGGAGGGAGAGGGACGAGCATGGCTGGAGCTCGAAGAAGAGGAATTTTGCTGACATGGCATGGAAGGTTGAGTGACGGGGTGCCTAGGCGTATAGGCTAGAATTGCACAAAATGGTCCGGGTTAGACAACCCTAAAAAAAAATTAAAACATCATTCGTGCAAATTACACGCATTATATTAGCTGTAGTTGCGAAAACTATATATCCATTCTTCAAAAGCTCGAGGAACATTTGTAGTATATATACGGACAGATTCCACCTAAGGAATTCAAGCTCCGGAATTAACAGAAGAGCAAATAAGTAGACGCCAAGGCTTGGGAATGGCATCTAATTGCCAAATTTTAAATCCAACTGTCCGCGTTTTCCATGTTTTACCAGATAGTGGAATCTGATCTCCAAGTAATCTGATTCCAATCGTTTAGAAGGAAAAATGGAATGACAATTTTTACGCTGAAGCAATATGGAATGCCATTTGAATGGCGTCCCTCAGAGTTAAAATAGGACTGCCTCATGATCCACAACAGAAACAGCACCAGCCAGATAAGCGAATCAACGTTAAAATGTTTGTACAGCCCAAAAGGACCATCAATCCATTGAACCAGCAAAGGTACGTCGTTCGCATTAGGGACTCTGATAATTTTGCAAACGGTAAACTAGTGCACAGCCACATTATCAAAAACGGTGATGGGGCTGATAGGTTTTTGGGGAACCTTTTGATAGAATTTTATGGCAAGTATGAAGCGCTGCAAGATGTGTGCAGCATGTTTGATAGAATGCATGCTCCCAATATTTTTTCATGGAACATTACAATTGCTGCATGTGTCAAGTGTGGGAATTTGCAATGTGCCCGCAAAGTTTTCCATCGAATGCCGCAGCGCGATGTAGTTTCTTGGAATATCATAATTGCAGGCTATGCACAGAGTGAATATGGCAGTGAAAGCCATTGCCTGTTTAAACAAATGTTGCTTGAAGGAGACATTCCAAATAGGGCTACTTATGTTGCCCTTCTTGATGCATGCATGGGCTCAGAAGATCTGGATGCAGCCAAATATGTGCACCAGAGCATTCTTCAGCATGGATATGAAAGGGACGTTGTTGTTGCAAGTGCTCTCATTAATACATATGGCAAATGTGGAAGCTTGCAAGATGCCAGGGTAGTTTTTGACAATATGGTACACCATGACGTTGTTTCCTGGACTGTCATGCTATCTGCTTATGGCACTAATGCATGTAGTAGTGAAGCATTGGAACATTTTCGGAAAATGCAATTACAAGGTATGCTTCCAAACAAAGTGACATATCTGACTTTGTTAGAAATATGCGCTGATTTTGGAGACTTAGCCAAGGGTAAGGAGATTCATCACTGTATCTTGCAGGCTGGTTGTAAGTTGGAGAATAGTCTAGGCACAAGTCTCATTACTATGTATGCCAAGTGTGGAAGTATAGAAGATGCCAAATCTGTATTTAATCAAATGGACAAAGATAATGTAGTTGTTTGGAATGCGATATTCGCAGCATATTCCCAAAATGCAAAAGGTCATGAAATTTTCCAGTTGTTCCAGCATATGTTGTCTCAAGGAGTGGTGCCAAATGGGCTGACTTTCATGAGTATTCTTTGCGCATGTAGCCATTTTGGCTTAATAGATGAGGGTTGCCACTGCTTCCTTTATGTAGGCCATCATACTGGGATTAAACTGTCAAAGGAGCATTGTAATTGCTTGATTGATCTTCTTGTTAGGGCTGGAATACAAGGTGAGGTAGAAGATTTTATTGAAAACATGGTGTTTGAGCCTCTAGTTGTTCCATGGAAAACATTCCTTGGCGCTTGCAGGTCAAGGTAAGTTTACCCTTCTTTTGTTGCTATGACGATCGGTTTCTTCTGCAAAGACAAAGGACCAATCGACCGCTTTTTTTAGCCAGTTGTCATCTCTTCAAACTATGGAAGATGGCACATAAAGGGAGATTTCATAACAGAATTCTAGGTGTGCAAGTTGTTGATGGGGATATCGAGAATAGCTGTGGTCATTCACAAAGCTTGTTAAATTATTCATAAAACAAGCTTGGTCAGTTCGTCACGATTTGCTTGTGCTATAGACAACATATGTTTGCTAGCTTAACAAACACTATATAGCTTTACATTTTACGGCTAGCACAACATTATGGCAATACTTCACAGGAACATGCTTGACTGCACATAAGCAGTTAAAAGCTGAACTACTCTCTATTGTAAGTAAAATACAAAAGCATTGAAACTCATTCTGGTGGGAGGACGGATGTGTTCTGCTCCCACCTGTGGGGCTCACTTCAGTGTGAAGGAGGATTTGCAACGCAGCTTGCCATCCTTGTTTGAAATACATAGCCTTCAATTATCCAATTATCCTAACATGTATGAATGCCAAATATGCTGCTCCAACCTGAGTTTTTGTTCAATGTGTTGATTCTCCTTTCCAGGGCAGTCAGTGGAAATTGTCTCAGCTTACATGTACCTTGGAGTAAAGTTTTAAGGTCCTATGTTCAGTTCGAAAGCTGCAGCAGCAGCCAAATAGGTACATGCCATGGGTTTCAATGGAGCGGATGCTTCTGGAGGCGCAAGATAAATTTACCCTTCTTTTGTCAAGGTAAGTTTACCCTTCTTTTCTTGCTATGACGGTTGGCTTTTTCTGCAAAGACATGGCGCCAATTGACTGCTGTAACTAGCCAATTGTCATCTCTTTAAACTATGGAAGATGGCCCATAAATGGAGATGTTATAACAGAATTCTAGGTGCACAAGTTATTGATGGGCTGGATAACAGCCTCTACACAGGCCGTTATGGGCCAGGAAACGGCCGAGGCCGTACCCAGCACGCGCAGAGTGCAGTACGGCCATAACGGCCTGTGTAGAGCCTGTTATCAGCCTTAACAGCCTGGCCAGAGATTTTTATTCTGGCAACAACATTGTTATGGTGATAACAAATCTGTTATGGTGATAACACTTTCATTCAGCCTGTTACGGCCCATACATGGCCTCTTCCCTCTTGAATCAACGTCTCAGATTCATTCCTAGAATGAAAATCTCGGGACAGGCTGTTAAAGTAATACCGAGAATTGCTATGGTCTTTTTTTGGCTGAAAGTAGGTTTTCTATTTATATTTGGAGTAAAAACATAGTACAAAAAGGTGACTTCATAATGGGAAGTGTCCACCCAAAAACAGGGCCTTTATATGGCCCGAGACTAATAGGCTTGAACATTAGATGTATCTGTTTTAAGCCTTTTTAATAGAGAGAAGTTTAGCAGAGTTAATTAAGGATAGAGAAAAAACTGTGAACTGGAATGAAACCAGAAGCTTGTTGACTGCTAATCTGATAGCCTAGAAGTTGGCCTGAACCTGTTTACTCCGAAAGGTAGCCTTCAGCATCTAGGGGGTCAGGCCCCCTTGTAATCATGGTCAGCACACAGTGAAGGCATGGGCAGGACCTAGATTTGGCCAAAAAATATCTTCTCGAGGAATGCTTGACAAATGAATTCCCTCTTCATATCCAGTTCCAGGGCACATGAGCAGATACAATCATAGTCCTCAAAGTGATGAGAAGTAGTCCCTGCGAGGAAGTCGGCTGCCCATTTTTTAATGTCTTCAAATCCTTTGTTTGGGAAATATATCTGTCTGCTCAGCAAGTAGAGTCATGAGAAATGTTTATAAATCCAAGAGATATCATAATTGGTTTAGAGAGAATGGCTTGTGGCCAAATAATATCATTATTGAACACCATTTTGTTCCTGCCCTTCCAAATTCACCATAAGGATGTAAAAACACCAGTGCCTTGAAGTATTTGGCATGAAAAAATCCTTTTCAGGACAGTCTAAGGATAGATTAAGGTCCAAGGCTTCAGTTGAGATTTCAATGGTCCATTGAGACGAGAAAAAAGATCTAAAAATGTGGTCTTTGTTTTCTTTTCTGCAAATGATAAGCACCTTGGACAAATGTTAGTATTTGAAAAAAAACATTTGAAACCTATTACAGTTGGTTGCCAAACTTTTATACGATAGTTGCCAAATGAAGGCTTTGATCTTGGAGTTAATTGGAGATTTCCAAAGATGAGCTACGTTGGCCTCCCATTTACAGTGCATAGTCATAATTTGATTCTTGATAAGAAACCTGTAGGCCCATCTAACTTTAAAGATGAAGAGGCCCTTGTGCTGCCAGATGGTATCACTGTTAATCCAGAAGGTTTGTGAAATATATCTTTGAATAGCATTGTAGAGAGTTTTGTTAAACTCATTCGTTACTTATAACGGAGTTCTCAAAAGAGATGAGGCCCGCTGCATTAAAGAAAATCTGAGATGAAGATCAGGCCTTTGTCCTCCCAAATTTTAGCTTGATCAGGGAAATTTCTCACAAGGCACTACTGACTATTCTCCCCTAGCAAGTAAGGATTCCAAAAAATGTTCTGAGTGAGCGAAACGCCCTTATTGCAAGAGTACATATTCCTGACCTGTAACCAAGCATTAATCCTCTTCTTAATCAGAGGGGGGATGTTTGTAGGAACTTTGAATTCGAAGAAAGCAGCATCATGAAGTTGCATGCTGATACTCCAACCGTATGGCTTGCACTTTGAGATGTAATGCTTAATGAGGATGGCGATTGGGTGCCTGATATCATCAATGATAGTTCTAAAAAAGTATTTGGCAGCCGGAGCAGTTGCATGCTTCTCAATGTTTATTATACCAAGAACCCCCATTTGTCTTGGCTTGCAGCATTCTTCCATCGAGACGGGTCCAGCATCTCCTATTATTCCCACAAGAAATGAATCTGCCTAGTATGGCTTGAAGCTTTCTATAGACCTTTTTTGGAGCTAAATGGAGGAGGATTGGGGTAACATGGGAGGTTTTTAGGAGCTAAGATGAAGGAGGATTGGGGTAACATGGGAGGAGGCAATAGGAGTTGGCACGAAGACATCCCCACCGCCAAGAAATCTGGTAATATTCCGTTTAAGTTCAATGTCTCATGGTTGACAAAGGATGCATTCTACAAGCCGCTTAATGAATTTCTTGGCTCACTTAAAATTGAGGACAACTGCCCCTCAATGAAGGCCTGGGTTCATAAGCTTAGTATCATGGAAGGATGGATTAAGAAGTGGGGAAGAAATAGAGCTGATATGGTATGTGGGTATGGGATAAAGCCTAGGAAGGTTGGGGCCCATTGGATAACGATTTCTTTGAAGGATCCGCCCTTTGGGTATGTTGGTTACCACTAGAGGTGCTAGTGTGTAACATTTGGTATCAGAGCCAAGGTTCAATTCCTCATGACAACATTGGTGTGTTCCATATGCTTGATCCACATGCTTGAGGGCAAGCACCTCGAGGAAGGGGAGGAATTGATATGGTATGTGGGGTATGGGATAAAGCCTAGGAAGGTTGGAGCCCATTGGATAACGATTTCCATGAAGGATCTGCCTTTTTGATGTGTTGGTTATCACTAGAGGTGCTAGTGCATAATATGAGCCTTGAATTTAAAAGAAAAGGATTCGATCTATAGCAGCCTCAAAATCGTCAAGCAGGAACTCTTAGATGATCATTTCAATCGAGACAAACATGTTTTAGAGGAGGAACTCGAGGGCAAAGCCAAGGCTATAGAGGAGGAGGAAGCTGGAGGTGGAGGTGGTGTTGTACGCTCCAAGACTAAATGGTATGCTGAACTTGATCGCGAGAATTCCAAATGTTTTTCCAGATTGGCTGGGGCTTGATTAGCAAAAAATAGCGTCATCTCCTTTAAAGATTCAAATCAAAAGACCCTAACAGATCAGGATGAATTCAAGGGCTTTATCAGAAAAATCTTTTAGGAACAATTCAGGGAGAATCCGCTTCCATCTTCCTTTAGATCCGTGATTGGTCGATGGCTTCCAAAGTTGGACTAAATAATATGGTCTCTGATGTTGATAATCGATCTTTGCTTCAATATTTAGAAGATGAAGAAGTATATAAGACTCTCTACTCCGTGGCATCTGGCAAATCCCCTGGGCCAGATGGTTTCCCGCCGGAGTTTTTTGTTGAGTTCTGAGTTGAGTTCTGAGATCTCTTGGGGCAGGACTTCCTTAGGGCCATTAGAGGTGCATGGAACTCTCAACTTCTGCATCTATCTTTGGCAGCTGGTCATCACCCTGGTACCTAAAGTGCTGAGACCACAAGTAGTTGGAGAGTGGAGACCCGTTGCTCTGACGAATGTCCTGTATAAGGTCATCATAAAAGCTCTTGTCAATTGCCTGAAGCCTATCCTAAGTAGGATTATTGGAAGTGAGCAATCGACCTTTCTCCCTATGAGATACATTCTGGATAACTATTTGGCAGCAAGGGAGGGGTTGCATTGGTGTAGGGTTTCAAAACAGAACTGTGTGCTTGCGAAGATGGACTTCAAGAACGGCTATGACTCTCTGAGGTGGGAAGGCTTACGAGAGATCATGCTCCATATAGAATTCCATAGATGGTTTATCAATATCTCTATGGATATTAACAGGTTAGCATCGGCTTCTATGCTTGTTAATGGAGAACCCTCTGGCCTCTTTGACCTCCGTAAAGGCATCCGACAAGGTTGCCCACTGGCCCCCTATTTGTTCGTAATCATGGCAAACCTTCTTACTAAGATGGTGAACTCCAAGGTTGCAGAGGGTTTGCTGAATGGTCTAACATTGCCAGGGGGCATTGATAAGTTTACTATCATGTAATATGCTGATGATACCTTCACGTTTCTCAGATTTGGTGATGAGAGCTTTCGGTCGTTCCATGACATCCTCATAGCTTTTGAGATCATATCAGGGATTGGTCTTAACAACACCAAGTGTTCCACTCTCTGGGCTCGAGAAAGTGTATCTGATCCTTGTGCTAGCACTTGTTGGAGGCTGGGGAAACTATTATTCTTTTGGGCCTTTCGCTCTCTCTTTCTGACAACCTTAAACGTCTGTGGTCTCCTCTATTGGACCGCCTTCGGAAGAAAGTCGCCCTTTGGTCTGCCAGGGGGCTTGTCGTATCAGGCCGTGTAACAGTGGCCAATGGGGTTCTTGCAGCCTCCCATATCTACTTCTCATCTGTACTATTTGCTCAAAAATTTATATACAATCAGATCCATATCATAATCAGGAAGTTTATATGGAATGGCCAAAGTTGGGTGGGCTGAACTCTGTAGAGATAAAAAGGAAGGTGGACTGGGTTGCAAAGATCCCTTCTCTCAGGCCCAAGCTTTAGCAGCCAGATATGTTTGGAGGGCTCTACAAGGGGACATCTCTCTTGCCTTGGCATTTGTGAGATACTGGTTCAGTCATACGGTTTGATTCCCCACCAGCTATGCACCCCTCCCATTTATGTACAAGAAATCAAGAGAAAATTGGTACTTTTTTCCTTATGTATACATAGGTGGAAGCCGTAAAATGAACCTCTCCAGGTCCTTGCACGTGGCTTTGGAAGGGGCTTCTAGGTGACTTCCCTTTGGGACCATTGGATGGAAGGAGATTTCGAGGGATCTCCCTGATCACATGATCACAGACCACCATTTTTTTAGTTAGTTAATCCTCTTGCACGAGTCAATGGTGCAAAAAGAAGATATTGAACCATAGCCAAGCACCCTAGCATCAAAATAACAAGGCTACCATGGTTCTGTGACATGACAGACTGCAACAAGGAATTCACATTCTCCAGAAAAGGCCAACATCTTTCACAACACCACAAAGACATTTTCCAGAAAACCACATCTTTTATAAAAGTGATAGAATGTACAACGTCCATATTCCCATTTCATAAACTACATATTTTGCGTCGAAATATTTTTACCCCGGTTATTGTGATTCCATCGCAAGATATTCCTTGCCGCAGAATCACGAAGCCGGGAAAGCGGGTCCGTTCGGGCGACCCAGAATCCGTATTACCCGACAACGCCCGCGTCCTTCCCGATGCATCCGGCCGTCGGTCAACCGGGTCTATCCTGGCCGTCGGTTTCGAAACCTTCCGGCGGAATCACCACGGGTAGAAACCGTCGGATAGAATCACAACTCTTATATTCCACTAGAAGGAATCACGACCTTAGGATACCACGCCGCGGAATCACTAAATCCTGATTCCACTCGAAGGAATCACCATGACCCGATTACGCCGGATGGAATCACATTACGTGTTATCCAACGGGCGGAATCACCACATAGAGATTCCTGGGGATGGAATCACAGTTTTTTGATTCCTCATTCGACAGAATCACAACCGTAGGATACCGCACCGCGGAATCACCAAATTCTGATTCCAATAGAAGGAATCACGTAAACGCGATTCTGCCAGATGGAATCACATTCTGTGATATTCAACGTGGTGAATCACAACATGGAGATTCTGGGGGACGGAATCACAGTTTTTTTTATTTTCCATTTGACGGAATCACTGCAAATGGGCGACGCATCCTGACCGCTCGATTTGTCGTGGATATTTTGGCTATTTCAATTATGTCCTAGGGATATTTTGAATTCTGTCGACTCATAATTATCACCGTACACAGTACCCTGACAATGTCATGATTGAAGCCGGCTCCGCGTATCATCGTCCTCCACGTCAAGCCCTAGCGAAGGAATCACACGGCTCGCGCCGAAATTTCCCTTTCTCCCTTTCCAAACATTCGTTTTCTTGCAGGTTCGTTCCGGCGGCGCTCCGTTCTTCCCGGCGCCCCCTTTTCTGCTAGCGTCCAACATACGACTTCTCACGGCCGTTACGGCTCCGTTCTTCCGGCGCCCGTTCACGCTAGCGTCACGTTCTTGTGTTTTTGTCGCTTCAATCCGTTTCCAGATGGCGCAGAGTCTTGAAACCTCGCAGGGCGAGAACTTCCAGGTTGAATCCGATGCAAATTCGGCTTTTGTGTTCCCTGTGAACAATCCCTTGCAAGAAGAGGCTCTTGATTCGGAGGTGGACTCCCCTCCCGCTAAGGCTTTTGCAGTTGAGGGTTTTGGGACAGCTGCAGGCGCAGGTGTGGAGCCGCAACCGGATTCTCCGGATTCTGTTCGTGCTAAGCTCATTGCTCAAGCTTCTCGTGTTTTCCCAAATATTTGGGGGGTTGCAGATGCCCGCGAAATGTCTGTTCCAGTGCCTCAAGAGGATGTTGATTGCAAAGATGCAGAAGCCAGCATAGAGTGCGAACTGGATTTATGCAGCGATGCCATGGAAAACGCTCCCTGGGAGAATCCCGGAAACATGGCAGAAATTCCCAACTGGAAATTCGATGCGGGTGATGGTCGGTGGTACTGCCAATTCGACAACTGTGATCGAAGTTACTCCAAGAAGTGGGATTTGGAAATCCACAGGTTATCCAAGCACAACATGACCGGGGATTACAAGCTGCCAGCAGCAATTCGGGGAAGGAAACCCAATGTCCCTGAGTTAGCCAAGAAGAAGAGGGATTTTCAATTGGTGCAGCTACAGCGGAGTGTAGATGAGGATTACCTGTGGCAAACAACACCGAGAGACGGATTTTGGCAAGGGGCCAAGCGCCAGGGCGGCCATGGCAGAGGAGCAAATAGAGCATGGGATTCTCAAACCGGCAAACAAGGCTGCTTGGGTCATTCAGCAGGTCGAGATAAGGCGGATGGTGGAGGAGAGTTTGGAGGATCAGAAGAGGGCAGCAATAAGAAATAACATTGCTAGAAGGTTCAATGTTACTGTTGAAGAGTTGAGGGCCGACATGTCTTTGGCTAGAGAGCAGGAACAGGTCGACCGAGATGATTTCAGTATGGAAGCTGCACAAGCAGAGGGGGAATTTCCATCCCCCCCTCCCAAAAAAGCATGCAAGCTCCGGTCCCGGCCAAGGGCTTAGAAAACACCCATGAAAAAGAGGGGTGCAAATAAAAGCGTAAGATTGCATAGCTCCTAATCACATTGTTTTTGAGGCGTCCGGCTACATTCGTGGTCTGCAGCGATGCTATTCAAACAAAGGTCTTCAGACCCCCTCTACGCCGTCGGAAGAGGAGGGACAATTATTGAGATTCCCATGATGCATAGACTGGAGGCCACATTTTTTATTCTTTTTTTGCTTACCAAACAGGCCTTGTTTCCGTGAATTGGACACGTAATTTTACATTCAAGTATCCACTAACAATCTGCAGCCACGACAATTGAGTAGGAAAAAATCGGCAAACATCGAATTTCGGATCTATGCCAATTTTGCCTGTGTTTTCATGCGATTGCGGTGTAGAAGGCGATGTGGACTGCGAGAATCAACGAGGAATGCGTTGGTGCCTATCTTCCGTAAGTTCAAAGCTGATTTTTCGTTTGGTTTGACAATATCATTTCGGCGTAGAATGCCCTTCACGAGCCTTAATTCATGCCATCCCCGAATAATAAGAGGTGCCGGCATGTTTTCATCCATCCGCTGACCTTCGGCCTCTTCTTGCAAAACTCTTTGGAGGGTTAGTCAGGTGCCTATGAAATTTTCAGTAATCTAATCCCGCCCAAACCTTTTAGCAGGCAGAATTGGCGGATGCAAAATGTCGGTTTCTACTACTTCCCAGTTATGAGCAGGTATACAATTCGATTTCGAGTTAACAGGTAGGCAATTCGATTTCATAAACTTGTTTTGCAGCAACCACTGGAGCCTGTTTATATTGGTATCCAACGAAGAGGCAAGCCGGAGGCTTCAAACCCCGTGCCCAGTGATGCTGCATCTAGATTCAATGGCGCCCATGCACTCCAACTTAAGATCTTTCGCGACTATGTAAGATGAATTTTACAGCTTTCCTATCGAATTTGCCTTCCCTGATTGCTATGTTTGCGCTCAGTTTCATAGCAGACATTATGAAGAGATGGAATTTTGAATCCTCGAGCCTGCACAATGCCCCCTGTGTCCCCTTGAATGTTCCCCAGCAGGAGAACACCCAGGATTGTGGGATATACACAATTTGTTTTGTGAAGAGGTTCTTGTTGGACATTTGCAACTCGAAAGATCATTCTGTGAGTGTTATGTATGCAATTTTTACTTAATTTCGTGATGTTTCATTCTAAACTGCCCGCTTGCAGGTCATTGACACATCCAAATGGTTTGGGCGGAGGGAAATCGACATGACAAGGTCGACATTTGCTGTCATGCTACAGAAGTTATTTGACTGCGTCCAGCAAAGGAAAAGCACATTTCATCTACCCCAGGGAGATTGGACCGAGGAGGGTGGCTTGGTTACCCGTCTGAGGAAAAATGGCCCATGATTTCAACCTTGCTATTGAACAGAGAACGAAAATTCCCAGCTTTGCTGGTTTTATTTCCATAGGAATCCATACCACTGTATATGATCTGATGAAGTTTTTTGAATTTGAATTTGAAAGATTTTGGAGCGGGAACTTTTTTGAATTTGAATTTGGGTTGCATGCTCGATTCCGCTCCGGGGAATCACACAATGCTGATTCCATTACGTGGAATCACACCACGGTGATTCCAATCCGTGGAATCACACCACCATGGTTATTCCTTTCCGTGGAATCACACTTTCGTGATTCAACTCTGTGGAATCACTCGTACGTTATTCCATTCCGTGGAATCACACTTCCGTTATTCTTTTCCGTGGAATCACAAGTCTGTGGTTCCATTCCGACGAATCATCATTGCGCGAGTCGGTGACGTGGAGCGACGTACGTAATAAATGCCAAGCCGCCGCCATCTATTGCCCTCACTACTAGGATTTGTGCGGACCGGTGACACGGCGTTAAGCGAATGCCGGGGTGCCACGTTGGCCCCTACAGCGGCGGCAAATTTAGTCGGCTTCGATTCCGTCGGGCGTAATTTCAGAGTAAACCGGACGGACCGGGCCTTTCTTCGCTAGGATTCGTGCCGACCTGAAGTGACGCGACGTCGACGAATGCCAGGGTGCCACGTTGGCCCTTAGACTGACAGCGAATTTAGCCCTAGTCGGTGATTCCGTCGGGCGGAATTTCTTAGAGGCCCGACGGACAAGCTTCTGGCGCTTTCAATTCAATCATATGTTTTGGTTTTGGTGCTTAGCTCCACCTCCGGCGCTTCGATCCGATTGTTAGGCGCCATATCCTTGCGATAGTTCCTGTGGTTTCCTGTGGTTCGGTAAGGAATTTCTGCTTCTTTCCTGTGGTTCGGTAAGGAATTTTTTTGTCTGCTCTTCGCTTGCTCTAACATCAGTTGCCGGCTTCTAGGAATGGCGGACTGCCCCCCAATTGTTATAGAGGACGGGTTTCTCATGATTGACCTTCGTTTCTTGGATAATTTCCACGGCTGCAGGCTCGAGAGCCTGCAGGATCGTCTTCGAAGTCGGTCGCTGCAAGAGGTGCCGCCGGTTTCCGTCGCCATACCGAGGCAAGAGGGCTGCGATTGCGTGAGGGTGCCTTTGAGGAAATCCAATGGCTCGAAAATTCGAGTTAAAGTATCTAGGGGTTCCAGAATTAATGTGACGGTGATTGGGCCAAGAATTTGTTTGCATTTCTTCATTCAACTGGTAAGCCTACTGCATGCGGATGTCCAGATCCATCGAAGGCTTCCAAGGACGCGTTTGAGTTCGATGAAGATGACGACTTCGTGTTTCCCGTTGCCTGCTGCAAAGACCCATCAACCGGTCGAACTAACTGGACCAGCGTCAAGGTTAGCCAACTGCGCCTCTTGCTTCACGATTTTTCTTTTTTGCTGGATGTAACTCATTGCATGTTTGATCCAGAGGAAACGTTCCCACACCTCCACTGGCTAGCTGCTGATAACGAATGAAGCAGACACTGTCTTCTTTTTGGCAGTTTCCTTTTGAGCATCCATACATGTCTGAGAATCACTGTCTGTTAAACCCTGGTGTTTCTTTTTTTGGTTGAACCCTGCTGTTAAACCCTGTCCGTTAAACACTACTGTTTTTTTTTGTGCGACGCTTATTTATAAATATGAATCGAGATTATGGCTGTTCAATGTGCAAGTGTTAGTGCCTCCAGTATCATGCATTAAAGCATCTCATGGAATGCATGCATGCTTCCATGTTTCATGTTGTGATTCCATATGCAGGTATTTATACGTTTAGTATTTTATACAGATAGTATTCAAACGTATACTCCTTTGCAGATTGTGTGTTTGCACTCATAACATTTATACGTATAGTATTTTGCACAGACTATTTATACGTCGAGTATTCATTTACTATCATTGACACAAATACTGTCATAACAGGGTATTTATACACAGAGTATTTCTACATAGGGTATTTATACACAGAGTATTTATACTTATGGTATTTTCTACACATGGTATTTATACGTTTAGTATTTTATACAGATAGTATAGTATTCAAACGTAAAGTAATTTGCAGATTGTGTGTTTGTACTCATAGTATTTATACGTATAGTATTTTGCCACGAGTATTTATCGTCGAAAGTATTTATTTACTATCATTTACACGGATTTGTCATAGCAGGTATTTATACACAGTATTTCTACGGGGTATTTATACGGAGTATACATAAGAGTATTCATACATTTACGTGATTGTGCATGGAGTGTTTTATACGTTGTGTATTTGGACACAAAGTATCTATATACATAGTATTCTGTGCATTGAGTATTCATCTTCAACCTTTGATTCTGTACATTGAGTATCTATGCAAAACATATCATATCAGAAAGTCATATTGTGCAAGACTCATCAAAAATTACAATATGTACATTCACAATATGCATAGAATTTGAAGCCAACTGAAGAGATTGCACATCAATTAACTTAAATCTGTATTCTCATAAGAAGGCGTGCAGCAAGGTAGCTACCAGGAAATCAAAAATCAACAGAACTATCTGAACAGAAATAAAAAAAAGGACGGTCCCCCATCATTGATAGTCGCGAGCTATGCAGAATGCAGGGGCGGGCTCGCTTTTTTTCGTGTAGTTCATGCAAAGAAGAAGAAAGAACATTAGTTGCAGCAACAATACAGATCATCAAATGAACAGTAGTGTATGAACTCACACCTTGTTGGTAGACCAGTCAACCCTCCCAAAACTTGTGTCCTTGCAGCAGGGAACCAGGAAAGCAAATTCAGCGTCATCTGGCTCATCCTTGCACTCCACCTTCACTGGCTTTGAACCAGCAGAATCTTTGCGGCCACATTTAGCAGATTCTTCCTTCGGCAATTCCGTTTCCTTAACGTAGGCAAACAGATTCTTTGCCCACTCTTCATCAAGCCGCCTCGTGCCGGGGATGTGTGAAACGTTGGAAACCTTCACGGGAATCTCGATGCATTCACAAGCCCGTCCGGAAGGTATGGCGGCGAGGGAATGGGCGGGGCGTCTACCAATGCTTCGACTCGGGGCTCTCCCGATTCTCGAGCACCGCAATCTTTGCGCCTCGAAAAACCGAGGTCCACCACGAGGACCCCGTCGAGTATGGCTACCGGGGGGGGGCCATCGGCCGAAATGGAGCAGGGCGAAGATCGAAGTGCCTCACAGGAGCGTCTTCCAGAGAATTATGAGTGAATACTAAGAGGATGGTGCTGGTCCGATGCCCAAGGTTGATTCTGTGGGGTGGAATCACCACCTGTGATTCTGTGTAGTGGAATCACCACACATTGCGTACGTCAGTTAGCCGTCTTTCAGAATGGCAGACATCTGACTTGACATCTGACTTGAAGGAGCATCATTGCCTGCGGCATGCAATGATGGCGGAGGGGATTCCATCCGGTGGAATCACCAATTGGTGATTCCACCGGACAGTTGACGACTTTAGGGATTTCTTTCGACCATTGGACAGACAAATAGTTCTCTATTTATACATAGAGTATTAATACATTGTGTATTTGTACACCATTTATTTATACTTATAGTATTTTGTACACATGGTATTTATACGTGTAGTTTGACAAAATAGAGTACTTATACATAGAGTATTAATACATTGTGTATTTGTACACAGAGTATTTATACTTATAGTATTTTGTACACATGGTATTTATACGTGTAGTTTTACAAAATTGAGTACTTATACATAGAGTATTTTGTACACATGGTATTTATACGTGTAGTTTTACAAAATTGAGTACTTATACATAGAGTATTAATACATTGTGTATTTGTACACAGAGTATTTATACTTATAGTATTTTGTACACATGGTATTTATACGTGTAGTTTTACAAAATTGAGTAATACATAGAGTATTTTGTACACATGGTATTTATACGTGTAGTTTTACAAAATTGAGTACTTATACATAGAGTATTTTGTACACATGGTATTTATACGTGTAGTTTTACAAAATTGAGTACTTATACATAGAGTATTAATACATTGTGTATTTGTACACAGAGTATTTATACTTATAGTATTTTGTACACATGGTATTTATACGTGTAGTTTTACAAAATTGAGTACTTATACATAGAGTATTAATACATTGTGTATTTGAACACAGAGTATTTGTACGTATAGTATTTTGTACATGTGGTATTTATACGTATAGTATTTTGCACATACATCGAGCATTTCAACATTGCACACTAAGTATTTAAACAAATGGTATTTATACACAGAGTATTTCTACATAGAGTACTTGTGCTAAACTCATCAAATTAAAAACCATAGTATTTGTGCAAAACTCAAGATATTACAAACCATCTAAGCAAGGCTCTCCATCTCAACTTCCTTCCAACTCCGTTTCTTGTCCTTTGGCCCCCTCTTCCCTATTTCCAAGAGTGGCTTCATCCTTGCAAGGCTCGTTCCATATGCCTCCTCTTCCTCCAGCACTGACAAAGACGATATAGTTGTGTCTGGTCCATCCTCTTCGTCCATCCTCTCAAGCCTGGTGTCGACTTGTCTCATCATCACCTCTGTGGCTATGAGGAGGCTGGGATCCTTGGAGGCCCGTCCCATAACCCTTGCAACACACGATTCTAGTGAGGCCCTAGCTTCCTCTACGGTCAACCCAACTTTCTTCATAGGGAGAATGTCATCCTCTAGACTAACTATCTCTTCAGGTGAATCTCCAGGGGGAACCCCAAGTGTACAAGGGCGCAAGTGCTCCATGCCACCACTTGCATTTCCATAATCGGAACCTAGAACCTTCAAGATGTCCTGCTCTCTGTAGCTGTCTATTAGTTGGATAACCTTAACTTGGTGTTTGCAAAGGTTACCTTTGGCACCCCATGGGCAATCACAACTCGCCCAATTCCTATGTGCCCCACTCACAAAGTACGGTTGGCGGTTGAGATCAAGAGTCTGGACATATGCCTCCCCTCCTTCGAGGTCTACAAAGGTGACTGCATCATCCGGAATGCGCCTCGCCCCTCGAATAGCCGATTCTATAATTTTCTCTTGTGATGTGTTTATGACAAAACCAGCCTCTTTCATCCCCCTGTGTGGTTGTAAATGAAACAACGTGGAGTGTTAGTGCACACGTAAATATACAAAATACGTTATCTTTTGCAAATTACCTTGAGTATGTTGTATGTGCCTCAACTTCATTGACAAGCATATGTAGTAGCCAGTCCATCCTCCTGCCCTTCAGTTGTGATTTGGAGATGCCCAGTCGCATCTTTAGTATCTTGTGCCAACCCTCTATTGCAGCATTGGTTTCTTGGTTTGAATGGGGGAACATTCTTGTGGCCAACACCCATTCACATATATTGCGAGTCCACTCTCGACTCATGTAGGAGGCCAATTTGGGATACTGAGGATACTTTCCTTTCAGGGTTTCCAACTTTCTCAAAGCTTCTACTTTAACAGCCTCATTGTAATCCTCTCCATAGTCATTGTTACCTGGGGGACACTTGATTCCATACATGATCTCACCCAATTCCTTAAACATTTGGTTCCTTATCTCCTTGTTCTTCACGTTCTTGACTAACCACTTCAACTAGTCTCATGCAAAGGTTCAAGCGCACGCCAGGGTAAACCTGAAGTGTAGAGAGATGCCACATGCTCATAGAGTGTGCAAAATGAACCACTTAAAATTGCTCATAGTGGAAACATTGTTACCTTTTTAATTGCATGTATTTCGGCATCACAAGAATCGGTGATAAAGCATGAGGGCTTCCAGGTTGAGTCATGGCGTTCAACCCACACTTTCATGGCTTCTAGCCATCTTGCAATTGCATCTTTCTTCTGGGAGTTCGTGATAATCCAAGCCAAAGGCATCCCATTGAAGTACTCATCGAATCCAATGATAGTGAAGAGGTAGTACCTTTAATGTAAAATAGCAACACAACTTAAGAATGTTAGCAAGGAAGCTAAAATTTTATATGAGCATTGAAATGCAAGAGGTGCAACCCTACCTCATCCCGTTTGTCTTGTAGGTGGAGTCAAGACACAATGTCCTATCCTTTCCAAATCTCAACAAGGCTCCTCTTTGGGTGGGAGTCATAACCCCCAATTGGAAGATGTCACCTTGCTCATAATGGAATACACTGTCAAGGTGTTGTTGCACCCACATATGAGTGCTTGTAGCTTCATCTTCATGCAACTTCCAAATATTTCGGGTCACTTCCTTTTCAATGTTGTAGATTTCATGCATCTTTAACATGTCATCTCTCGAAAGGCCCTCCAAACCAAGTAGTTCCTTCTTCAAGCTCATTCTTGGTGGATATTCATCACCATTCTAGGTGCAATGTAATGCAATAGCTTTTGTTTGATCCATTCTCTCTTTTCATCCGTGAGCCATGGAGCCAGCCTATACCTCAACCCTTTCTCAGCAGCTAAAGCTTTACGTGGCAAATTTGACCTTGCTGGTTCACATGATCCCATTTGTGGTAGGTAATTTGAGTGGTTTCCGGAAGAAGGTAGAGCTGTCTCAAAGTGAAATGACATTGGCATCCCCTTCTAACACTCTCCCCCCTTTGAACCCTCCTCCTCCTTTGCCCTGGAGGAGGAGGTCGATCTTCCACAACATGGGTGTTCCTGAAATTGTCTTGGGGCCCAAAACTACACCCGCATTGCTTTCCACCATTGAGGATGAATCAGCCATGCTTTAATTTCCATGTGTAATCTACAAAACTAAAGAACTACATACCTTTTAGGAGAAAGATATGTCCAGGATGCGGAGTTTTGATAGCCCCTTATTCATTTGAGAGCTTCTATATATAGAAGTTGCGGGGTGCATCCCCATTTTTTGCTCCCAAAGAACGAAAAGGGACTTCGATTGGTGGGAATATAGGAAACCCACACCAATTGAGTGCCTCCTCCATCAGATCGGGGACCACGGTGCTCTAGAACCGTCCAGGGCAGCCGACTGTGGTCAAAATGCCCTTCTGCAGGGTTTGTTTGCCAAATCTCTGCTTGCACCTGCCACAGAAAGCGTAATTAGAGCTTAGCCACAACAAAGAGATGGAACTGGACAGTGTTCCAGGCACTTGCCTCCTCAATCTTCTCTTCGAGGTCCATGACAACCTCCGCTGAGGACTCCTGGCCGCTGTGATCGTGGAGTTCCAGTGCCAAACGTACGCAGGTGATTCCGTCCGGTGGAATCGACAAACTTACGTCCGCAGGCCGGACGAACTCACGACGCCACAATGTCCATCAACCGGTTTTTGCGAACGGACCGGATGCATCCACCTGTCGTTCCTGCAGAATCACCTGTGTCGGAATCACCTGTATCGGAATCACCTGGGGAGTGATTATATCCTGCGGGATCACGGAGGAGTGATTCCATCTGGCGGAATCACGGAGGAATGATTCCATCCGGTAGAATCGCTACGGATTGATTCAATTCGACGGAATCACTAGACTGTGATTCTGTCTCACGGAATAGCGCTGCTGTGATACCGTCGGGCGGAATGCATTCGTCGTGATTCCATCTCGAAGAATCGCGCAGTTGTGATTCCACGGGGCTGAATCCATGGTCGTGATTCCGTTCGGCGGAATAGCTATGACGTTGTGATTCTATCTGGCGGAACATATTCCTGGTGATTCCGTCTCGAAGAATCGGACATTTGTGATTCCACAGGAGTGAATCGCGTGCTCGTTATTCCATCCGGTGGAATAGTCACGTTGTGATTCCACCTGGCGGGATACGAGTTGTGATTCCATCTCACGGAATCAGACATTCGAGATTCCATCTGGCGGAATAGCATGGTTGTGATTCCGTCTGGCGGAATAATCACGTCCTTCGTGATACCTTCCGGAGGAATACATTTGCGTAGTGATTCCGTCTCGTGGAATGACTCGGGGGAGATTCCGTCGCAAGGGAGAATACCGTTGTGATACCACCGGAAGGTATATATCCCCTGAAAGCGACCCTGTCAGGTACGGAAAACGGGGCATCGGGTACGGATAACGGGGTTGCGGCCTGGTGATTCTGCGGCAAGGAATATTTTGCGAAGGAATCACAATAACCGGGGTAAAAATATTTTGTTCCACATATTTTTATGTATATTTACATGCAGCATCATTGCAAACAAGCACCATAAGAAACAACCTGCACAATCCGACAGAGAAGCAGGACATCAAGAATTCCGACAGTCTTCAAAAAGCCTCTCTTTTGTTGGGACCACCCACGTTGGGATCGTGCCGGCGCCAAATAGACTCCAACATATATGGAATATATGAAATGATACAGTTAGTGATAGGGATATGATTGTGTTTGACCATGTGTAGCATGTTGTGCATGTTCGTGCACGTAATCGCATACAAAGTAAATCATGTGTGCAAGCTAGAAATATTTTGCTTGATTTCATAGATAAATAGATAGATAGTAACCAAGCTAACTTACATCACAGTTGCACATTTGAGATTGAGCTCAAGAGATGTCAAGTATGCATGGGTGTGTGCCACTCAAAGAATAAAATGATTGGAACGAACAATATAATCTAAGATCGATGTTTCCTCTCCCTTTTTTTTTAAGGATAAAAAATTTTTCATTCATAGATAAACTCTTACAAAGCCCTATAGCCCTCATGTACAAGTTTGAAAAGGGGTAGCCACAAAGACAGATGGTTTTAATCTTCCCATTTTACTTTGCAAACGCCCCCAAAAATCTTTGGGTGTTGTTTATTGTTTTGTTGTTGGGGGCTTTTCATGCTCAACGGGATGTTCTTGCAGTTGCATCTGGCCACAAGGTATTTTGTTTGGCCTTATTTTATGCTTTCGTTTTCAAAGAGACGGGGAGGAAGGAAGGCCCCCATAGTCAAATGGTGTAATCCATCTGTATGCAGGCTGAAATAGTTTCTATATGCTTGGCATTATTTATTTTGTGGCTTCATTGTTTAGAAATAACAGGAAAACCAGAAAAATGCTCCAGCCAAAATAGTTCTTGGACTCCATTGATCCATTGATTGTATGATAAGCATGCAAGAACCCAAGTAGCTCGAGATTGAATAGACACTTGTAATGGAAACATTTTGCAGGTTGATATAGAAGATGATCACTAATAAATAAATGAGAAGTTGGTTTTGGTTTTCTGAGGTGCGTAGTTTGCTTGCAGAAATATCAGGTATGGGCTTTCCTTATTTAGTATTTGCTTTCCCTTGCTGCTCTCTGCAGTAAAAATGACTCTCCATGTATTATTTTTTACAGGTTCGTCTATACATGACCCAATCTCTTAATCAAATTTTTTAGGAGCTCTTTGCATAAACTTTTGGCTTGAGGAAGTCCAGGTTAGTGTGATCATTCTGGTACTTTACAGTGTCACTTCTTATTACATTTTTCTTAGACATAAATGCTTGTCCAGAAAATGAAAGAAACATTTGATGTTCTATCGAGAGACAGAAAAGAATGGATATATTCCTTTCCAGATTCCACAGGCAACTAATGCAGCTCAGAGATCTTAGCGATAAAGAAGATGCTAACCGATAACATGCACTGACACCATAGACTTCCCTAGGGACCTAGACAATATTGCAAGTGTCTCATAACACTCTTAAAATCTTTGACATAAATAACCCGGACTGTCTTAATGTTAAACTAGAGCTACCTTAAACAAAGAGTAAGCAACAAAACAACACCAACAAAAAGGAGTCAAATGTAGCACTAAGAAACCACTAGCAAGCAATAGAATTTCAACTCTTAAAACATGCTCAAAACGTGCCAAAACAACTACACCAATTGAAACCAAATCTCTCCTTGTGACCAAACTTCCCCAATCTTATACGACAACCAAACCATTACATGATTATGTCACGAAATACCTAACATTCAAATTCACGAGCACATGCAACTCTAGCAAGCAAAACCCAAGATCAAATTAGAGAAGAAACCTTCGAAATCTCACGCCCAACTCTTAGTTAGGTTATAACATTATCCCACTTCCAAAAAATGTTGGTTGCTTGGTTGGTTGGTTGGTTGCCAAATCTTACGTTTCACTCATTCCTCGACGTTGCTTCCGTAACCCAAAACAAATCCAATACGTAACCTGTCTTTTTATAGACTATATAGTGCCCTCTAAACACAAATTTAACATTAATTATATTAAACAAAAGTTGTATTTTAATTGTCAAATGCATTGTTCTACATTAACTTAAATGATAAAGATTTGCTTATATTAACAGCAGCTAAATTTGCAAAGAAACACTAAATTCTTCCACACATTCCCACCTTCAAGTGAATGCTATGTATGCTCGTCTGTGGTCACTCCAGTAGCAATGGCCGATGTCGTAAAGTGCAGGCTTGAAGTCTGTTTAGATATGATCAAGCAGTGTCGCGGAGCACGTGGCGGCATTCACTTGTTGGACTTGGCCGGGCACGGTGGCTTGTAACGCCGCGATGATGATGTTTTGTCGCAGGGCGTCTACGTTGAAATCTCCCATGAGGACAGTCCTAGCGGCGTTGGCTTCAAGCGTGGATTGCGATGTTGAACTCTCCGGCAATGGAGGGCAACCCTCCGTGCGCAGCATCTTGTTTTTCTTGATAGTTAGTTACTTATGATTCTAGTGTCTGATCCCATCGATCCGAGACATCGGATCGCCATTCTAGAATGGGACGAGCATGCATGTTTTGCATGCATGCGGGCGGCGCATGCCCGTTCTGGTTGGGAGTTCGCTATTTTAGGCGCGTTTCTGCATCAACATCTCATCGGTGCTTCCTCTTCTCTCTCAGCAGTACCTTTTCTCTTTGAATTGTTTTCCAGGCAGAGGAGAGGCTTCTTCCTGCTTGGTTTGGCCAATTTGGCGTTTCTTTCATGCTGTCCTTGTCCGGCCTTTAGCCTTCGTCCTGTGACCTTCGTCCTCGATCCTAGTTTGTAAGGAAGTTCTCTGGTATTCGGGCGGTTTGTTGGTTTCATGCGAGTCCCATTCTAGAATCCCATCGATCCGAGACATTGGATATGGGACGAGCATGCATGTTTTGCATGCATGCGGACGGCGCATGCCCGTTCTGGTTGGGAGTTCGCTATTTTAGGCGCGTTTCTGCATCAACATCTCATCGGCGCTTCCTCTTCTCTCTCAGCAGTACCTTTTTCTCTTTGAACCCACCCCCTTCTTTGTTTATTATATTTGTCGCGTGGCACGTGGCAGAATCAGCCCCCCTCCACTCACGGGAGGTTTGTTTTGTTTCGTTTTTTTTGGTGTTGGTGATGTGCAGGTACAGGTTGGCGCACGACATCTGTTTCGACTTCTCCATTCGTGGGATTTGGGAGCGATTTCTCTGCCTTGCATTTGTCTAAGCCCCTTGCTGAAGGTTTATCACTAGGGTTTTTCCTCGAAAACCCGAAAGGGCGGGGTTTTTTAATCCCGGTGATAAGCTTTCGGCAGGTACACCAGCCAAACATCTGTTAGCATTGTATTTTTGGGGTCCAAATGATATAATTGGATTTTTCCCTTTATTTTTCGTGGGTAGTTCGCATGTGTGCGGCTACCCACTATCCACCATTGTAGAAAATCTGCTGAGATGAATGAGAAGCCTATCGGGCAGTTTGTTGGTTTCATGCGGTCCCATTCTAGAATGTAGTTTTTCATTTTTTGCTTCTAGGAAACATATAGAAAACAAAAAATATGGCTTGCTAGGGATAGTATAGAGACCCACGCTACATATTCTAAACAAGGCGCACCTTGAATTACCTCAGTCATCGAATCGGTCCATCCTATGACCCAGATCGTATGTTGGAGCTTCTGAGCGCCTCTCATTTTGAATATGCAGCAAAATAACAGGGGTTCCAGGGGATTTGATATGGATATAAAAATAACAATTCCTAAAACCTAGACCATATATCCTCAAAACAATTGAATAAGTTGTTATAAAAAAAACATAGATTCAAGATAAAAAATAATCACATTAGCTCGGTGGGTATATTGGTTAAAGTAGTCTTATTAGGACATTGAGTTATTTTGGTAGAGGTTCAAGCTCCAATATTTCATATTCTAAAATCTTAGGCAAAGCCGTATAGAGGTTCAATATTCCGTCAAAACCTTAGGTGAAATCGTATTTCATATTTCAAAATCATAGGCGCCTCCAATCATAAATGACTATAAGTGAAACGAGAGGTGTGGTAGTCGAGGGTGCACCCCGTTTAGAATATGTAGCAAAATAACAGGGGGGTTCCAGAGGGATTTGATATGGATATAAAAATAACAAATCCTCAAACCATAGACTATAAATCCCTAAAACAATTGAATAAGTTATTATAAAAAAAATATAGATTCATGATAAAAAATAATCACATTAGCTCAGTGGGTATATTGGTTAAAGTAGTCTTATTAGGACATTGAGTTATTTTGGTAGAGGTAAGCTCCCGTATTTCATATTCTAGGCAAAGCCGTATAGAGGTTCGATATTCCCTCAAAACCTTAGGCGAAATCGTATTTCATGTTTCAAAATCATAGGCCCCTCCAATCATAAACGACTATAAGCAAAACGAGAGGTGCCCAGAGGCCCCAACATACGATCTGGGCCATAGGATCGACGGATCCGACGACTGTAGTAGTCGAGGGTGCACCTCATTTAGAATATGATCAGGGGCTCATAAGATTTAAAATATATCTAACATTTTGGAATAGAAATACGGGAACTCATCTCTATCTTTATGACCAATTCTCTTCAGGCACTCGTTGACCCGCCATTGACCCACCATAGACCCTTGACCTTGACAACAAAATGAAAGTCTATCCATTTGACCTAGGCTTTTGACTTTTCTCAAGAAAAAAGTTTTCCTTATGTCGAGATCTATCTGATCATTTGCTGTGGAGAATATCTACATGTTAATTGCCTTCTTATCCTATGTTCAAAACAAAACTGTTTAAATCTGCTTGCCAGATATTCACCCCCTCTATTTGACCTAATACATTTAAGCATGCCCCCTGTTTGTCTTTCCATTTCACTCACATATTGCTTAAAGGCATCAAATGCTTTATCTTTAGAGGAAAGTAGATAGGATTTTTTCATTCTACTAAAATCATCAATGAAAGATATATAATATTTCTTGCCTGTTCTTCCCTCTATATTCAACGGTCCACAAAGATCTGTATGGATAAGGTCAAGAGGACCTGCAGCCCTTTTCTTTGATTTGCTAAAGGGTAATCTAGTCAACTTCCCTAACAAATAACCTGGGCAAATAATTTTTTCCATCTTCTCCATGAATATACCCCTTTTTTTATCATATACCTAATGTTATTTGTGCGTGTATGTGCAAGCCTGCTATGCCAAACTGAAACTGGAGAAACTGACAGCATATTTATGCTTTGCAGCATTCTATTAGAGTATTGAAATAGATTTCCAATACGTTTCGCAAAAAACTTTAGTTCATCATCAAGCAATATTTTACAACCCTCTTTGCCAAATGTTAATTCATAACCTAAGTCAACCAGTTGGCATACAGATATAAGATTCTTATACAGTCCTGGAACACACAAAACATTCGAAACATCGACTCTATTTCCTTGCAAATCAAACAGTTTTAACATCCCTTTACCTACCACCTCTTGCAAGTTTCCCCTAACTGTACATGACTCAGATTTTTACTAACACAAATATCTACCAGAAAATCAGCAGAATTGACTGCTGATCGCTCAGCTCCACTATTAACTATAAATACACCAGTTTCATAGTTAGAATCGTATTCATCCATATATGTTGCAAAAACAGTATGTGTTACCTCTTGATCATCTTCTTGTTCTTGCTTATCCTGTTCATGCACGACTTCTTGAGTTATATTAACTCCACCACTTCTTCTTCCTCTTCCCCTTAATGAGCTTTCTCTTCCTCTATAAGAAGAGCTTCCCCTCGCAGAATTCCATCTCCCTCATTCTTTATTATAATTCTTGGGACTAAAACACGTTGTGGAGACATGCCTTTCTGGTCCATGGAACAGAAATGGTCCCCAGGACAACTCTAGTGATAAGGAAGATGAGATCCATGTCTACAGCAATGGAGTTGAACCATCATTCAATTAAATTGGGTTTATGTCTTAATTTTGGGACAAATTTCCTATTGCATGTTTTTAGTAGCATATTCAAATTCACACATTTCACCTCAAAATTATGAAAACGTAATATCATGTTATTTACAAAATAGTCAATATTTCACAATATAGCACCATATCATAAAAACGTGATAACAAAAATTTACATAGTTATTCAACTTTCTTCAAGCACCCCCAATGATATCATAGCCTTCTTCCTGACATCCTGAGGTATTGTAATTCTCGCATTTCTATTTTGGAATAGTGTTTGGAGTCCATGAGTACAAAACACTTTCATAGTCTAGCCAAAGATCAGGATCACTTTCAGTTTCTCCTCCATTTCTTTGTCCAACAATCGAGTACCTTTCTTTATCCGACACGTTGGTCAACTCGATGCACTTTGGACACCACCATTCCACCCGCACATGGTTGAAGTTAATATTACCTTCTTCTTTGCAAATATCGAGATAGTGAACCCCAACCCTTTGGATATGTATCTAAATCTGGCGGCTTTACTACCACAAATTGGTGGCATTCCAAGTCGGTGGAAGGTTCATAAGCATCCATGCCTAGAAACTTTGGCCTATTGTTCTTAGGACCAACATAGTGTTTGTCGGAAGGAGGAGGAGCATATTGCTTGCGAATGCTACTTTACGGTGTCATCAAAATCCTCAAAGACACCGCTAAGGTCTTCCACCTAGTTTTAGGCAACCACCCTTCTTTCAATTCATCGAGGATGTGTCTATCTCCCCAACGGGTTAATCACCTTCTTCGGTAAGCCACCAAGGCACGGTTGGTGTCATCCGGATTGGTTTGCCAATGCTTTATATAGTCTTGGATTCCTTCCTTAGTCAATCCCAATTGCTTCACTTCTTCAGTGGGTTTTAAAGCTTTTGGTTGACCTAGAGGTATCATAGGCTTGCCATTCTCATCTCTACGCCATATTTCCTCCCCTCCTCTCCACTCATCCTCTCGAAGGTCTCATCTTCCATTGGAAGATTGGAATCCCATCTCTCACCCAAAAAGTGAACCGCAGAGGCACGGAATGACCTTCAAGATCCAATGTATAACCATCCACAAAGCTCTTCCAATCGGGCACTTCTTCTATGAGAGAAGCTATAGGGTTTGGAGTAGTGCATTCATGCAAGATTTCCATTAGCCTAGGAAAGTTGGTCCTTTGTTTTGCTGCAAAGTATACAACTATATTTGCCAAATAATGCATCCACATCCTCATGGGTATGCGGGGCATAAGAAACCCTAAATTAACTCTTTCAAATATCCCCACAACTGTTAAGTAGGATAGGAAAGAAAACATCCACTGTTCTTATTTTGGCCAAAGCACAATTATCAAGTTGCAAGAGAAACCTTTTGGGTAGATCTTGAGGTTTAGCACGTGAAGTTGAAGCTCCAACATGTTCATTAGACCCATGCTTCCTAAACCTTGCCTTCTTGAACTTTTCAATATTGTTAGGGTTTCCATCTAACAATGCTCTATGTAGTGCTCGGCTAGGCTGTAAGGTCACGGAGGTGACCATTGTATCCATTTTCATAGTTTCTCAAACACCTCATGATACTCCCAATATGAAAATCGGACCATCACTCCACAACTCCAAACTAAAATGGCCATAGTAGGTTTGATTACGCCCATGCAAGATTGCCCCATCATTGAGATCTCAGTAAAGGGTATGATCTTCCACATGACTTTGGTATGTACTTGAATTGTGGAAGACAAGTCTTTTTGCTGGTCCATCTTGTCATGTATAATACATAAATAGTTATTGGGTTCCAATGCAGATAAAGTCCTCCACATCCAATAACATGATCTACATGATAGTTGGTCGAGTCATATGGTCCTTCATATGCTCCCTTATCCTAGCCCTTTGACTAGGTTGCACGGGTCTTATCAAGAGTCTCCTTCAACTTAGCACATAAATTGCACTTTGCAAAGTTGTTTGAAGTTGCTATGGTGACATGATTGAAATGCTTCTTCCATAACCTACTAAAGCTAGGTTGGGATATTGGAAGAATTCCCAATTCTCGAAGTAGGGAATTCACTTCTTCCAAAATACTCTTTTGAGTACAATGTGATGGCAACCTTTTCTCAACAATTTTGCTCTTCCCTTTTCATCCCTTCGCTTTTTGTGTGGCATAGACTCTGCATTGAAATCAATATATTTTTCAAATATCTCCGGCAGCCGGGGTCCTAGCTGTTGGTCTCAACAAACCATTATTTCCATGTAAAGCAATCCCTGTTCCCCCCTCTGCTTTTTTTTGCCAATTATGCCATGAAGAAGTTGGAATTGCATGGATACTACGCCATGCTTTTGCACATATCCATTTGCCTAGCAAAGGGTATCTTTTTCTGTTTGGGTTTCTTTCATCTTGAAGTGCATGCTCAAGATTGTGTACATGTAGGTCCTCCTCTCATCAACGGTGTACTCTTGAAAAGTGGCTCTTGCTTCCACCAATTGTTCTATTGTGAAGAATTGCATACAATCACTCAACAACAATCTGAGCCCCTAACCTTCACCATTGTCTCACGTTTGGTGTCACTAATCAACTTGGCTCTTTTGCTAGGATAATGTCCGGCAACCGATACTTCTCCCCTTTTGCCTAGGTTTAGAGTTCCAAGCGCCAATGGATCAATATCAAGACAATCATTGTCCCCAACAACCTCGGGCTCGGAAAAATATAATCCTCCACAAATTGAACACTACTTATAGGCCATGCCATGATGCAAGGAACCTCCAATTGCTTGACACAACCAAAACATTCCTTGTCACCCAAACCTTTACCTTTCCGGTTGTCTTCCAACATCGAAATTGCAATACCAATATTGTCTTCCCCTAGCCTTTCATCATTAATGACTTGACCCGGGATCCTGCTAGCACAATGACTCCTTGGCCTACTATTTCCTTGTTGCACTTGTGCATGATTCTCACCTTCTTGTTCCTCCATTGCACCCTACTATAGAGGACTAATTGTTTTTCTTCAACATTCTTGCTAGGAGTTGGTTTTTCATTGATATTGCTCTTTTCACCATCTTGAGTTGGAGGGGCACCATTGACCTAGGCAAATTGCACCCTTTTTAGTCAATGAGTAAGAAAAAAAATTATTACACCATAAGATAAAAAAAAAAGTAATGCATTACATTTATGGAATATGTAGAGGTAAATCAAATTTTTTAAAAGCAAGAAATTCCTTGGAAATAGGTTTAATATAATAATAACAATGGGTAAACGAAATCATTTAAAACAAGAATTTTCATGGCAACAACAAGGAAATGACATTTATATAAATATATCCAAATTTTAATTATCGAAAATTTGGATATATGATTCTTTAAAAAGACATATAACTAATAGGCGGAGAATTTATTATCCATAATAATATACCCTAGATAATATAGGCTGGCGGGAATTTAAATGCGCTGGCGTGTTATTTGAGGCAATTAATTATTCACGCTAAGAGCTAATTAACCCTATATAAATCCGGGTTCACGCTCTCAAGACCATTCGTCCCAATTTTTTTTTTTCGCCCGCCATGAAGCGTTCGCCTCGGGCTTCATGAAGAACCGAGGTCTCGTCAAAGAGGCGTCGGGTTGAAGAACCCCTCTCTTCCCCGGCTCATCGATTTCCTTGCCCAATTCTCCTCGATTCGATTCGAGGAGGATGATGCTGATTTTGAAGAGGAGGAGTTGAGCTCCTCTGATTCCTCTGATTCTGAAGAGGAGGAAGAGGAGGAAGAGGAGGAGTTGGAGGAAGAGGAGGAGATGTCCTCCCAAGAGCATGAAACCGCTCTGCTTCAGGGTTGGCTTGACCCTGAAACAGAGAATGAAATCTCTGAAGAAGAGGAGGAGGAGGAAGAGGAGGAGGAGGGGGAGGAAGAGGATGAGGAGGAAGGTCGAGAATTCGACCAGTTTTTAGAATGGCTGAGAGATGAGCCAGGTTTGCATGTCTGTTTTTATTTTTTTTTTCACCTTTCTTTCTTTTCTAACACCTTTCTTTCTTCTTTGTTCCAGACGTGGAAGATCAATGATGCAGATCCCGGTGCATCTTGTAAAGCCTTCGGGCATTTTGTAAAGCCTTCGGGCATTTTGTAAAGCCATTCTTGGCATCTGTACATATCAATTTTGAATGAAATCAAATAGTTTTCTTCACAAACTTTTTCTTCAAACAGTTTTCTTCAAACAGTTTTTCTGTACATAAAAATATTTTGAATGAAATCAAACTGTTTTCTCCAAGCATTTTGTCTCCAAAGTGTTTTCTCCAAAATTTTGTCTCTGCATTTGTGTCAACAAAGTCTCGGGAACACTATAAATCAATCACAGCAGTATAGGAAATTTTCCTATACGACCTAAAACAATTCCCCAACTCAACAAGTCATTTTTTAGCCTTGATAATTTTGCCTTTAAAATTATTTTTAATTTAGCCTATATAAAATTTCGAAATTTTTTTTTTGAATGCAATGAATGGAATAAAATGTCATGGAGAATTTATTGCATGAAATGCAATATTCTCCATATATACCATATACATGTCATGTCATGCGGAAGACCGCATGCGCCAAAGCGTGTTAATTCAAGCAATCAATTATTCACGCTTAACTTATTTCTAATTGTGCCTATATAAATCCATTTTACGCTCTCAAAGTTCCTACATTTTCTTCCTTCCTTCATACGATTTGCGGTTTAAACCTGGCGTGTTTGGATCCGCCAGTCCGAAATCTTGGTGAGCAGATTTATATTCATCAATGTTAGATGTTTGGTTTTGGCAATTCCTAACTTACTAAAAGACTCGCCTTTTGTTCTCAGAGCATCCGAGAAAGAGGACATCGGAGACTCAGAATTAAAACCAAAAGCAGAGGACTAAGGTCTGCGAATCGAAAAGCCTCGGAATTAAAACCACAAGCATCTATCCTCCTTCCAGCCTCAGAACTCAAGGTTAGTTTTCATTTAGTTTTAAGTATCATCTCAATGGCAGGTTTAATCCAAGAAGACAAGCTTTTGCATTTGCTCGAGGCGAGAGGAAAGATGATGTTTATGAAAACCCGAATAGTTTTTATAAACTTCATCCGCTTTCTTTTGTTCAGTAAATTCTTGAGTTTCTCTTCCTGAATTAATCATGCTATTGCATGCAAGTTTCTATTATGAATGTGTAGTAGAAAGCATTAGAAAAATCTGAAAGATAATATTTGAAACACGCTAAGCGTGTTTTAGGGTAATCTTAGCCTTCAACATGAATACACGCTCGGCGTGCATTCAGCAGGGAGGGAGAAAAAAAAAACCTGTACAGATAGATAAGTAAATAGATAAAGGCCAGGCAATTATTTACACGCTAATTGCCTGGCCACGCCGAGCGTGTATAGTTTTTCCTATATAGCAGTTTACACGCTGAGCGTGCAAACAATTGTATCCCTACTTTCAACTTTTACGCTAAAACACGCCGGGCGTGTCTCTTAGTTTCTAAGTTTATAAATAAAGAAATATAACACGCCCGGCGTGAATCGATACTTCGCTCACTTCCTATTGATAGATGCGGGTTACATTAATCACGGGTTGGTGGTGACGAAGATGGATTGGAATTACATTTGGGCCAGCAATCACACAGCCCAGCTCCAGTTTCGGCTCCAATCTCCAGTCCGGTTGAACCGCAGCCGAGCACCAGTTCGGCTGGAGCACCAGTCTTGCAACCCCTGGAGTACTTGGATCAAGTAATGATGATGGCAGCAGAGCGCAGGGCAATGATAGATCTGGGCTCTGGGGCCCTTGCAATCGCACGGAGGCTCGCCCTCTTATCTAATCACCGAGAATGCGGTACATGCATTGATCGAGAGTGAATCTCGTGATCCGTCATTTCGAGATTCAAAATGAGGAGCTAGCGTTTCTTAGTGGTTAGCCTCTATGCCCGGATGCCCCAACACGAACCACTACCCAAAGCGATAACTGATGCAATGGAGATGGCTCAACCAATGGAACCACTACGCCAGCGCTATAACGATGCATTGGAGGTTCAACCAATGGAGCAGGAGGTGGAGCAGGAGGAGGAGCAGGAGGTGGAGGTGGAGCAGGCGGGGGTGGTGGAGCTAGAGCCTGGTGTTTTTGCTGGGGTTTTACCAGAAGAATTCACTATGCCCTGCAATGGAAATGGGAGTATCGATAGCCCAGCTACTCGATGGACCGGGCTTGAAACAAGAGGTCCGGGATTTTGTCCGGGTTTATCCGGTTTATCAGATTATATACAATTGTAATCTTTTTCCAATGAATACAACAAATTTTGTCTACTTCTATATTTCTACAATGTAATACATGTTACATACCTTTTTAAGCGGTTTCTTGGCCATGCAACAAATGTTCCAACACTTTCTCCAACCGTATCCCCACCGGTGTCATGAGGTAAAGCTTCATCCATAGCGCAAAGATTAATCATCGGTGAATTTCGGACATACTTATCCCCGAAAGCGGAATTCCATGCCGGTTCATGGTCGGATCGATGGAGTCGATCTTGCATAATCCTACTTTCCTTTTCTGATTTGTAGTTAACATGAAACATTCATCTTCGACACTGCAGAAAATTGCTATTCAGACACCTACTATTGGAAATTAATGTTCAAGCTATTGGAATGAGATGAGTACCGTAATTCAGAGCCATTCTTGAGAAGCTGATTTGAGTCTCGAAGTTGATTTGAGAAGTCAAGGCGCTATGGAAACTCCGGCTTCGGGAAAATTGAATTAGAAGAAAGATTAGGTTAACTACGTTTTAAAGGGATAAATTTGGCGGGATTTTAAAAACTTAATGAAAGAAGTCGGCGGACGGGTCTTCGTCATTATTATTTGTATGTGTCAAGAATATTTCGAAACTGCATTTTGTGTTTTCTTGAAATTCAAATTTCTCTATTTTCGCATGCAGGTAGAAAAAGCTATTTCTTCGAGCGGCTCGAAAGGCCAGATCCGGCGACTTCCGACTCTGTTACTAGGCTTACTCCGGAGATGTCTTCTAAAAGTTTAATCGAGGTCGAGGGCGGACGGGCAGAGGAAGCGGTGGAAGAGGAATCTCTAAACCCGCTCTTCTCAAGTTTCAGAGGGCGTTGATCGAATACCACGTAATACACAGAACCCTATTCAAGGTATTTAATTTGCCACGTAATACATAATCGTGTGGAGAGTATTATGCTTGCATGAATTTGAGATATTTCCTTTCACTTAATATGCTTTGCATGAGTTTGAGTTATTATGCTTTGCATGAATTTTAAGTATTAACATCAGTTAATGCTCGATTGTCCGCTCGTAGAACATAATTTTGCTCGCTTTTATATATAGAATATAGCGGTGTTAGGCAGTTGGAGATAGCAATGTTCAATGAGGTTAAATAGTGTGAAATATGGATTCATGAAGGGTATGTAGCTTAAAATGTGGATGCAAAATAATTTAGTTTCAAATTAACGATAGCATGGTCAATAATAGGAGATACCAACACGCCATGGCGTGATTTGTACTAATTTAGGTTTAAATGCATGGCGTGATCTCTTGTTCTGAAAAGTACTCTAAAAAGTGCTCATCTTCATTTGCAGTGCTCAAGAGGAAGAAAACCCCTACTAATTCGGGTTCTAATCCTGCCAAGAAAGCAAGGGCAGACGACCGACCGGATGCGGTACCATATGATCTCACCTTAGATGATGAAGGGCGATTCTTATAGCAACCATCGACCCACTACCGAAGAGGAAATGGACGAGGGTGCCGAGTGGTACGTTGACCTTGCCAAGACAAATGGCAAGCTCGACTTAACTCTCTTCTCGAGGAAAAAGGAAGCAGACAAGATGGCCAAACAAGGGATCCTAATCTCTTGTGAGGAAGAGGATGACACCCATCGCAAATTGCTCTTGGAGATTACACGTATGGAAGAAAGATCCGCCGGACTTACTCCTTTGTAGAGCTACTACATACAAGGATACGTTCATGAAGACGGATGTGAGCGGTGAGACATGTTTTAAGTATGGTTGGCCAACCAATGTAGCGATTACGCCAATATCTATTTGCCAAGGGGTTACAATTTGTATGCGTAGAGGCATGTTCACTAAACCGACACCAAGTCACTATTTGCGCAAGCTAGGGAATTAGTCGACTTGAAAGCTTCTAAAAGGGTCCTAGATCTAGGGAAGAATGTTCAACCTGCAGGTTGTCGAAGGCATGGAGGCTTCGTTTTTTGAGAATGAACAGATGAGTGGCTGACTAGAGGCCATGAACAAGTGAATAAATACTACCGACCATTATCCATTGGGTCTTAAGGAAACTTTTGCGATCCATGTGAAGTCCCTCATCCGTTCACCAAGCTCCATTTATGTTAGCGGGGAGATATGATCCAAAGACATGCCATGGAGATTGTTGAGCATGATTAGTAATCCAGGTCAAATGCCTATGCCGGCCGGATGTGCTACCTTGGGATATGATCTCGAACAAGCTTCTTTGTGTGGATCGAACGCCCAGAGCTATTATCAAGTGATGATATTAAATATGTCATCATCGACGGGCAAAGATTCCGTTGAGGCACAAAAGGCCATCATCGGGCAAAAGTAACAAACAGCCAAAAAGTGTTCTACAATCACTATGCGTATAGGAGGTGTCGATCTTGGATGCCAATACTTCACCGCAGATTTACCGAGATTAGTGCAACTTTGAATGAAATGGGGAAGACATTTCTATACAAAAGGTAATCAACCTGGTTTCATAAATTGTATTCACGCCAGCGTGCTTTCAAATCAAACCAATTCCACGCCGGTGTTTTGAAATCAATCAATTCACGCCAGCGTGTTTTCAAGTCAACCAATTGATTTGAAAACACCGGGCTGAATTGATTGATTTGAAAAAAACCGGGCGGAATTGGTTTGATTTGAAAGCACGCCCGGCGGAATTGCATTAGTAACTTTATTCATTTCACGCCCAGCGTAAATTTTTCTCTTCATCAATTCTATTCAAATCACGCGTGTTTCTATTCTATGATATGATTCAATGTCCGTACTATTGCAGTCCATACGTTGAACAACCGCGCATCGCCGCCCAACAGCGATGGGTGGAATATGGCTGCCCATTGCCCACCGCAGAAGGCGGGTCAAAGTCCGAGGCATTCAAGCTCTTTGGAGCGGACTCGTCATGAGACAATTATACGTGAGAAGAAGAAGACCGCAAGAAAATCAAAGAAAAAGGTGGTGATGACATTGCAGATCCTTCCAAAGCTCATCCGGCCAGTCGGGACCAACGCACTTCGTATAAGATTGTGTTTTGTAAGGAGGCAGTATGGCTCAAGTGGAATGAATTCTGGGACGCTTATGCACAAGGGAAGCTGCCAGATACTATGGGTAGGGTGCCTCCTGTTGATGTAAGCATCTTTGACTTGAATGTGACAGAGATGAGAAAGACTCAGGGGCTAGACGACGCTGAGACCATTTGGGTTTTAGACCAGTGCTTAAAGAAGGAAGTCTTATACAAGAAGGGTGCTTTCACCAAGGATAGGATGTCCTTCGTTGAGTGCTGCAGTCATGTAAAGGATGTACGTACAATGAAGTCAGCTGTAGGAGCTGAGTTACAAAGGCTATCGGGGGATGTGGCATTATCTGAAATTGGATTCTTTGGACAAATACAAGGTCAGTAATGATGACATCAAGAAGTTTGTATTCTGGTCAAAGGACTTCCTAAAGAATTGGAAGGCTAAAAATACAAAACATAAGGAGACTCTACCCCCTAAGGTACTGGCTGAGTTGAGAAGAAAAGTGGCCCTTGTGAAGAAGATTACTGGAGAAGACGACAGCATCGCCCAAGATTCAGTCTCCATTGGGTACAAAGGTCTCTTGCCGATTCAACTTCCGGCCTTAAAAATATATCACTCTTTGTGTTGGATGCGAGGGGTGGGAGAGGAGATATGGGCATGAACGAGGAAGGACTACTGGTAGCTTCTTTACCACCGTTGTATAGGATTGACAACCGAGAGGTCCTTCACTATTGTCATCGTTTGTCCTTGGTGAGTCACATCTGCATGCACTATCTGCCGCTCATGATCCGAGTGCCTCAAAGTTATTAGGGAGGGATGCCTAATATATGATGTTAAGGATAATGAGCCGCGAACGAACGAAAAGATGGCACATGTGATCTTTATTATGATATCCATCTTTGTCCGACGAGGAATATGATATTGCTAAGGCCAAGGGTGACAATAGCGAAGTGCATGGGAATGTTTTCTTCTAGATGATCCGGACTTAAGAACTATATTCTTTCATACGGATCGGGATCAGTCGAGAAACAGGGATGAGTCGAAGAGGATGAGGATCGGGACCCCCTCCTAAGTGGGGAAATCAAGCACGAAGCTACAAACTAAGGAGAAGGGCCCCTTAAATAAAAATGGATTTCCCCGCCTATGGTGCTTACCTCGCCGAGGCATTTGCTCCAATTGATACAACCCGCTTGGAGCTTCATGTTGAGGTTATATTGCCCGAGAGGCTCTTATGGGTGCAAGAAGATGTCCTTTGCTTTGTGAGTGATGAGCAGGCCAAAGACTTTCTTGAACCATTCCTCATGCATGTGCTTGCCAAGTCTCCTAAAGGCCCTTATGGCAACCTGAAATCATCAGCAATCAAAAGTCTCGTAGACTTGTCCAATTCGAAAGTGGGCGTTGCTCCGGAGAGGGAACTAGTAACTGCGACGATAAGGAAAGCAAGAATGAACAAATAGCCGCTAAACTGGTTGCTCAAAGTAATCTTGTGATGGATGGGCGAACTTAGGGAATATCCTTGCCCACATTGCGGGGTGATGCAAGCAACAATAGAGTAGATTCACGGGTTAACAATGAAATAATTGATGTGGAAACCAAAATGAAGGCAAGGCGGCTCTAGTGATTCACAGTTTGCCAAATCAATAGTAAAATAATGTCGGGTTGTGAAGGACGCAAATGAACTAATAGAAAATAACAATTCTAACAAATGAAGAAGACGAAGATTAAGGGTGCATGAGGGGAGAATGACGCCAATGACGCAAATAAACCGAAGATGATAGGTATGGCCTTGCCGACGAAATAGCCACGCTGCGTGATTTAATTTGTATTACCTTTGAATTAAATCGCAAAGCGTGCTTTGATTATTTTTCGTTGTCAAACTAAATCACGCCGAAGCGATTTGGTTATGACTATTTCAAATCACGCTTTGGCGGCGTTTGTATTGTTTGTGTTATCGTATCTTGCTGACCGGATACATGTTTGATGTTTCAAGCTTCCATTGCGTTTTCTAAGAAGGTTGTGGTGTTCGACCTAAACGGAGTCCTTTGCAAGACTTTTTTTCGAAAAATAAAGTGGCTAGAGAACGGTTTCATCGGACACAAGTAGAATCAAACACCAAGTGGATCTATCCGCGGCGCACTTGAAGGAGATGCTAGACGAGGCATTCGGGTTATTTCGAAGTTGGTATTTGGTCATCCATGGAACTAAGGAACATCAAGGATACTTTAAAGGCAATCGGGGAAATGCGTAGAAATTGGTTGACCCTTTGGGATCGAGAACAAATGTGTGAAGTTCACTAATCCCAAGGATCCAACAGCAAGCCTATCTTCATCAAACACTTGAGTAACATGATGGGCCTAACTTGGTATCGAGAATAAGGATGATATAATCATAGTGGATGATGATGCTCTCAAATGCTTCTACAATCAAACACAGGCCCCGAATCCACCATCTTACGATCCAAAAACTTTGGGACGAGATGATTTTCTCGGGTGAAGTTTGTGTCTATTATGCATAATTTGGCTATGGGGATGACGGTGGGTGAAGTGTTAGATTCGCACTTTAACTGGATAGAACGGGTGACATGGAACCACACCTTGTTAAATACGTGGAAAAACATGGATTGATCCCTTAATGTTTTATTGGAATATATGATATTTTTGTATGATATTTGTGCCATGTATCGATAATTTCGAAGTCCGAATTGCCTCGCAAATAATGCAATTTGTTATTATCAAACCTAATATTATCATCTATTGAGCAAGCAATATTTGTCTCATCTATGTTAGCAACTTGCTCTTCATTTCTGCATATTTCAATTCGCATATGAAAAGTCACACGTGAATCGCAACCTTATGTTATTTTTGAAGTCCAAAAAAAAAAGATTAAAAAAAACAAAAACCCCCTAGAAGACAATAGCAGGTTGGCGTGATTTTGGAGTTGACATAATCCCAATTTAATTGGATGATGGTTGTTGATTGAGACCATCTCCCTTAAAGCCCCTGCAATTCCGACCATACGCAAGCACTGTCCCTATTTGATGGCCGGGTTAGCAATGCCAGCAAGGGGGGCAGCATCAACGCGCAGGTGCAGTGGGTGGAGTGGTAGAAGCGGTAGGTGCATGCTGAGCAGAAGTGGCCGCGGTAGGAGCTATAGTCTCAGCATCAACTTATTGGGTGCAGCAGCAACTATGGGAGCCCGAGTAACAGACGTGGCAGTAGCACCCGAGGGGTTTTAGCAGCTTTGTGCATCGCATCCCCAACGCCAGCATTGGCTGGCCTGAACACTCGCGCTTTGCCTTAGACTAGGGCCGCTATGCCTCCTGTACGATTGATGGCCCACACATAAGCTAACTCCCTTCTACCTTGTTCATCTTGTCAAGGGGTGAGGTCATGATTGACATACGTTGAGGTGCCCTTCAAATTCACCCCCTGGCATAGTATGGCATCTCTGATAGAAGTATGCAATAGAAGTATATTCTGGCAATGCTGGATTTCAGGTTTGGAAGGAGAAGATACAGGATGTGTTGAAAGCAGAAGGACTGATGGAGATTGTTCAACCTCCAGAAGGAAAGGATTTGAAGGAGATACTTGCAAAATTGGGTAAACTAAAGATTGGTGAAGGTGAAAGAAAAACTAGTGAAGGTACTGTTTATGCTGATAATAAAGTTAGAGAAGCAAGGAGAATAATTGCATGCAAAGTAGATTCTAGTATATTGTTGAGAATGCGAGGTATGAATCCTCAACAAATGTGGACCTATCTAATCAATAAATATGAACGAAAATCATCATCTCAACTAGATGTTTTAGGCAAAGAGCTAAGAATGCTGAAATATGAGGAAAGTGATAACATTACAGATTTTTTCTCAAAGTTGGATAATATTTTTGCTGATCTAGATACTGCAGGAGCTAGGTTGAGTGATGAATTCCAGGTTCCAGCAATAGCTCGTGCTTTCTCAAACTATGATATATTGTCGACCTTGATTAGGACCACTACTAAAAATTGGGATGATGCTGAAAGATTGGTAAGGACAGAGCTCGAACAAAAAAGAATAGTAAGTGAAGTAGAAGAGAGTTCTGACACTTTATTTGTGGGAAAACCTAAGGGAAAAGATAAAAGGGACTATCTGGAAAAAAATTGCTGGTCCATGTTATTACTGCCATGAAATGGGACATCTAAAAGTAGATTGTCCAAAATTAAACAAAGAAATGACTTTATATAATTGTGGTATGGTCCACCATACTCCCTACCACTTAAACCCATATATCTCACAACAGAAATTTTAGTTTTAAAATATACCACCATTATTTGAGTCTTCACTTGATTCTTAATGAGTTGTGAGAATTTCATGACCACTAGATTCACCTTTATATTGGTATGATTGTTCAAACTTTGGAGAATTTGGCAGTTTTTACAGCACTCTAGAACTGCATTCTTCAATTTTCTAGCATAAAAGTGTCTTAACCTTGCTAAATATGGAAGTAATTGATATATTATGGTAAAACATATCGATTTGCATGTTTTCATGTTTGGCCGCTATCATTTGAAGTCGCCAAACCCCATTTTGCTTAAAAATGCTGCATGAGGTTCAAGAATTATTTCTCTCTTATTATTACAAGTTTTGACTTAATTTTTGTGACAATGAGTCCTTTACAAGATAAGCTATAGTCCAAGGAATTTCGTAGATGTTCATATGTTATATTAGTATCATTATTAAGTAAAGACATTATTGTACAAAATTCAAAATAAAAATATAAGTTAAAGTACTCCAACAAACCCCATCTATAAGTCTCATAAGGATAGTAAATGATGCATTCTACTTAACTCTATATAGGAATTTATTTTATCAACATAAATATAGTGTAACTAGGGTATAACCATGCATTATCTAGATCTAAACAAGATCTAATATAACAGGATGAACACAAAGAAAGGTTCCAAAGTGCGTTCGTTATACCCTTATAGGTCTAAAACTCAACAATGATGTAGGTAGTGATGGTTATTGATAAATGAAAGACAATATCACGAAGTTTAGCCATGACTGTAAATAAATAGATCAAAAGACTTTCCATACCTGTTTTTAGTTCATCTAAAATATTAATTTATTGGATCAGCAATTAAAGGTTCCACGAAACCATTGAGAAATACCAAGTATCAAGCGTATAATACATCGTAAAGCACAATTTCATTATAATGGGAAAATTTTTAGTAAACTGGAATTTTTTTATTATGGGGGTTGTATAGACCTTATGCAGGGGTTGTATACACGTGTACAGTACCCTGTATCATAGACCTTATGCAGGGGTTCTATACACGTGCAGTACCCGTGTATCATACATACATGAATATTTAGAGAACATAATAACACGGTATCATATACCAACTTCCAAACACAATAGAGACCAAAGTATGAACTATGTATGTCCCTAGTAACCTTCCCCCAAGTTCCTAACCCCTTCCCTTCCCTTTCCCTTTCGCTCATGAGGTCTAACCCACGACGGGTTAGGAGTCAAGAGCTCACGCTCATCCCATCTTTGATTCTTCCCACCATATGGGGTACCTAGTCATTAGAAAAAGTAATTCCACGGGATAATACTCACGGAAGAAGAGCGGACCCAACTCCACAAAACTGTTGTACTCATTGTAGTACACCCTAATAAGGCCATACATCCGTCCCTTAGAAATTTCATGAATGAACTCGATATGTATGCATCCGAGAGAGTGTGCTAAATATCCAAAGACGAAGAAGAGGCCTCAATTCTTTGTAGCATCTCGCCCGTGATAAGGAGGGGGTTCAAGCATTCCCCTCATTGCAAGTCTCCTATAACATTCGGATGGATTAATTTCCATCGGTGGCTCATGACCACAATCAAATCGCTCCGAATGAAGTTGATCAACTCCATTGTAAGCTCCTTGGTGGGACCGTGGGCGCAACCTCCACTCCAAGAAATGGTCCCATAGCTCATCCATTCCAGGCCGCATGCAGAATGCCAGGGCATGCTTGGTGCCTTATGCGAGTAGCCCAGGGAGGATTGGGTCCAATCATTTAAAAGCAAGCAAGGATCACCGACCGGAGCAAGGAACACTGAGCGAGAGCAAGTAGCAAGTTCAAGAGCAAGCAACAAGATCAAGTAGGGGAGCACGGAATGAAGTAGCAAGGAACAAGGATCAAGATCAAGTAGCAAGATGCAATGAACAAGGAAGATCAAGTAGCAAGAAGATCAAGGAACAAGGAAGATCAAGGAGCAAGAAGCAAGGATGAAGATCAAGTAGCAAGGAACAAGATCAAGTAGCAAGATCAAGAGCAAGGAACAAGATCAAGTAGGAAGGAGCACGGGAATGAAGTAGCAAGGAACAAGGATCAAGATCAAGTAGCAAGAAGCAAGATCAAGAGCAAGGAACAAGATCAAGTAGGAAGGACGGGGAATGAAGTAGCAAGGAACAAGGATCAAGATCAAGTAGCCGAAGCAATGAACAAGGAAGATCAAGTAGCAAGAAGATCAAGGAACAAGGAAGATCAAGTAGCAAGAAGATCAAGGAACAAGGAATATGAAGGAGCAAGAAGCAAGGATGAAAAGTGAGAAGTGAAAACAAGGTAAAAGAATTTATAGCTACTGAATCCAATAATGTTGAAGTATAATACCAATAATGTTGAAGTATAATACCAATAATGCCGACGATATAATACCAATAATGCTCACATTATAATACCAATAATGCTGAAGTATTATACCAATAATTCTATAACGACTATAAAAGCAGCTCCATTCGGTAAGTCATTCATCTCCCATCATGGCTTATAATATTTATGATGATCAGTTTGAGACCATTCTTTGCTCCATGAGCTACAATGATATTAATCGCTGCATACGTAAAGGTGTTAAGCTGGATCCTTACTTACAATCCAAAGCAGAAGGTCGTGAGTGTGATTGCCCCGGCCTTACTCGTGTTGTGATCCATCTTCTTTGGGTTCCTGAGCGCCATGCCTACGAGCTGAATGCGATCACAATAGCAGGGATTGATGATGAGTGAATCATCGACTCTATAATGCCATCAATAATATGTGCATCTAAATTATATGTATGCCATCAATAATGTGTGCATCAGATGTAATGATGTGTATTAAACACCTATTATAATAGATGTAAGGATGTTAGTATAAGCATAAATTAGGATGTATCGACAACGTATTAATTGTCCAAAATGCTTAAGTATTATAGCAAAAGAAATTACATACATGATTATCGAGAACATGACTGAGATTGAGAGCTTTTAGCTAATGCTATGTCCCCCCACATGTCAACAATGTATTTTGGAATCGAGCAGGTCTTGGTCTTTTGCCGCTTGCATCCCATGCATAATGTATGGCATCTAACTTCTCATACCTTGATGGATCCGATGGATTGGGTCGCCAACGTTTAGTTAAGCAACTTTGTATAGTCACGACCAACGTGCATCCACCATGATACATAAATGTGACCATAATTGGTAGACTACGGATCTAGGATGGCATCTTCTTTCGTAAAAGCCCAACCACGTTGGAGTTTCATCGTCTCCAGGTCGGACTAAAACAAACATACCTTTCGTAACATGTGCATGAGGATCGAACTCATCCATAGGCAACACTGGACGCCCATCTGCTGGCCCACAATATGTAGGCAAAGGTCTTACAAGCACCTGGCTTCATCGACCTCCGGAGTAAATGCAGCTTGTAGAGGTTCTTGCCTTGTGCGCGAACCAAAAGTTATCATTTTGAGGTCGATCCCGGAGATACATCTTCCAAACACAAAAGAATCTCGCTCCAAGAATCCATAGTTGCTTTTGTTGTCGTTGCAAAACACACTATCTTCCCGATTTTTTTGCGAAGGAATTCCATAATGCTATGTACTTGTCGATCTTTGTCGCGGGCCGGGGAGATCTTTCAATGTCTTCCTTGGAGGGATATTTTTAGGCACCCCCGTTGGTAACGTTGGCTCACCATTTTCATCCTCCTTCCACATTCTTATTCCATTTTTCGAATCCACTCTTTATGGGTTGGCCAGATCTTATATTGCATAATGGGCCATTTCCCATCCATTTTAAATCGAATAGCAATGGCTCGGTATGGCCTGTTAGACGTTGGCCCTTATCAGGGATATATCCCTTGACAAAGCCTTTCCAATCTGGAACTTCATCCACAAAATATGGAACAGGAGACTTTGCATTGCACTTGCTAAACAAGTAAAGCAACTCAGGCAAAGTTAGAGCATCCGATGAACTCATTAACGTCGAAAAGTTCCCAAACAATGCATCAATATCGTCATGAGTGTGCCCAACCATCATGAAGCCAACCTGAATCTCATCGAATACCTTAAGCCATGTCAAATAAGAGAGGTAGGAGAACACATATCTATTTTTATTTTGACCCGATGCATTATCCAACTGTAAGTAGAGATTTCGAGGAAGAGGATTGAAGCCTTCTAAGTTGGCACTAGAAGATGAAGGCATCTTCTCTTGTGTCTGCACTAGCTTATGTTGCGTTGGTCGAAAGTATCTTTTAGGGCTTGCATCAATTTGCAATCTGTAGTTACGCTTCCACACAAATCACCACACTTGTCTTCTTCTTAAGCAACTCAAGATAGTGTAGGATCCTAGAAAGTGATCCAACATGAAAGTTTGAGTCATCCTTCCAAAGATCAAGAGAGAAATGGCCATAAGCCCGTCCACCATGACCATGTGTCAATGCTCCTGTCAAGCTGCTCTTCAAGCGATCTCCTCTCCAAACAGACTTTGCGAGATGGTGACTTCTTGGTGTGAGTGTTTTGACCTGATCCATCTTATCATGTATTATGCAGAGGTGACTTTCTGGCGAACGATGTGATAATGCACGCCAATGCCAATATTGACTCCTACAGGAACGTTGTTCCAACATATGTGCCCGCCGTTGAATTGAAAGGTTGCGCCTCTCCCTTATATCTTTTGTTCTTTCCAATTTCTGCTTGATGACTACACATATGTTACACTTGGAGAATCTTTGTATTTTTGCTATGCTGACGTCTGGAAACTCTTTCTTCCAAATATTGTAAAAAGAGGGCAAGGTTACACTCTTTCCTGTCAATTCTTCCACCACGGCGCCCACCTCCTTATGTATGCTCTTCTTATTAAGGATGGAAGGAAGTTTGCGAACATTCTCCCTTATATCATCCTTTCCTTTTTTGCTTCTATGTGGAATGCTCTCTGCATTCTCACTAATGAAGGTATCAAGCACACTTTTCGTAGCTAGTGTCACGGATCTAGGCTTCTTAGAGCACAGTATTACCATGTCTCGCCCGTTTTCCACCTAACTTTCGAACCTCTTCCTCCAACTATAAAACGTGGGCGAGCAACTCCTAAAGCCAGCGCCATGCGGGGTGACAACACTCCACTCCACAGACCACTACTTTCGCCTCCGACTGCCCTGTATAAGTTACACTCAACACATCAAAAACAAGCGTAATCCTGGCACTGCTTGATTGAGAATAAAATTCTTTTCTTAAGGCACATACTTGCTGTCGGCTCAGTTTTTTGACACATTCGTCCTTGCAGCATGTTGATTTTAGATCACTCTTAATTGCCTTGGAAGCGCACATCCTCTCCTCCTTGCCATCCCCCTTTGGTTCCCTCCTGACCCTCTTCACATATGTATATTTCCTTTTCCTCTTGAATTGCTTCTCAACATCAGCTTCCAAGCACTCAACTTCTAAATCATCATGTTCGAGAGCAGCAAGAGCTTGTAAATGTTGTGAAACTGTCCTACCATCATGAAGCAAAACAGCATGGGTCTCCCAGGTTACTAGACTGTTAGGTATAGGCCTCTCAGCACAAGCATGACATGACCTGATATTTTGGTTTCCCGTTGGATCTATTATGTTACCCACTGAAAGCCCGACCTTTGATACACCCAAGAACTCATCGTCTATAGCATCCTGAGGATCACTAAAGACTATATTCGCCTCCGAATATTTAGATCCGGTGCAGGAGTGAAGAATGTAGCATGGCAAACCTAGTAGATCTGTTCTGGAGTAGTAGACTGTCTCATCTTCAGGCTTAAACAACCTGAGACCAAGACGGGCAGCTAGATTCTCATGACCTCCAATCTCCTCTACTATCTCGTCTTCTTCATTTGTTGCTGTGTTGCTTGGTTCACCACAGTGAGCAGTGAAACTGATGTCCGGCGGGCTACTGAGACTCTTGTGGATGGACTACTAGATGAATCCTCTTGTGAAGAGGGCAAATTGAGGGATCTCGAAGACGTATCTTCACTTGAGGGCCACTCATTTGGTTTTACATCCCTCTTAGGCCACTGAATGAATGTGCCTACTGCTTCACCAATGTTATCTGCCCCTCCGCAGGGGACTGGAAGCTCTGTCGATGGGATCACGGACTCCGTGACCTCAATTGCTACATTTGAAGGATCTATTTCCTTCCCATGAAGAGTGGTTCTATTCAAAATATGTCCCCGGGCAACAATTGTCCCTCAAGCCGAATAGGTTGTCAGGGAAAATTAAACCTGTTTCAATCAAGCAAGGCGACACTTTTCAGAACATATGAAATAGAGGAAAAATAAGCAAAAAATAAGCGAAAATGGCGCTATTTAGTACAAATGTATAAATTTTGGTCCAAATTTGGAGCGAAATGGCGCCATGGCGCCATTTGGTGTAACGGTGAACACTTGGATCAAATGGCGCCATGGCGCCATTTGGTCGAAATGGTGTTTGGATCAAATGGCGCCATGGCGCCATTTGATCCAAATTCACACCTATGGCACATTCATAGGTGTGAATTTGGATCAAATGGCGCTATGGCGCCATTTGATCCAAACACCATTTCGACCAAATGGCGCCATGGCGCCATTTGATCCAACACCATTTCCACCAAATGGCTTAACTCCATCACAAAATCTACACGAGGTGCCTATGTTATGCATTCTTGCTCCCATTGTTGTATATGTGTCAATAAGAGCAGGCATGCATAACATGGGCACCCCATGCCAACTTTGCAATTGAAACCAAGGTTCTGTGTCCTAGCAGCATTAATGTCAGCATTTGAACACTCTATACACATGGCAGCAATAGAACAGAATTTATACCAGAAACAGTGGACTTACTTGATATTAGATAGATCCATAGTGGTATGTCCTGGAGCAGTAGATAGAACAGGAAAATGAAGCTGATCCCAGCAGATATATTGGCAGAAGAATGCGCCAAGAAGAGCGCCAAGAAGAAAGCGCCAAGAAAGATTCGAGAAGAAGAAGGAGGATTCGCCAAGAAGAAAGCGCCAAGAATCACACGGGATTTCGTGGAGCTGAAGAAGAAAGCGCCCGACAAAGACGCGATGCCTTTGCAAAGTTTTCGCCTAGGCTCGAGAAAAGAAGCGCCTTTTGGCGCGAAGCGGCGCCTTAACAAAGCGGATTCGAAAAGTTACCAACCGCGGACCTAAAAACGTCAAGCGCCGTGGCATGGTCGCATTAAGTGGGGCACGGCGCAAAGAGGGAGCTTTAAAGGCAAAGTACAATTTTCAAAACGGACGATTCAAATTTGGACGGTGGCGGATCAAATTTCAATATACCCAAGGGAATTTTGACTTTATGTTAATTTGGTAGGGGAATTTTGAATTTTATGTTCAAATTTGGGTGAGAGCGTTTAAGGGAAATATTCGAATTTCAAAATTCGAATTGTGGCGGGCATGGGCGCTGGACGCCGGGCATGGGCGGAGTGGGTGGTCTGGCGGCATGGCGGCTGGACCGCGGCGGACGGGCGGCTGGACGCGCGGCGGGCCGGGCGTGAAGCTGACTTTCGGCGGGCATGGGCGCATGGACGATCACGGGCATGGGCGCTGGGCGCGATGGGCCCTAGTTGGCCGCTGTTTTTCTGAAGCTTCATTCGGGCTTCATTCGTTTTGATTCCAGCTCCCAACCGCCGACCTTAGCCCGGCCAAGCGCTGCCGCCCGGCGCCCTCAGCAAATTAGCGCTAAAGCAACCCTTTTTCATCCTTTTTCGGTGATTTTCGGCGCCATTTCCCCGCTAGTTCACCGCCTCAACACATCTAGATACACACGGTTTTGGGACCAAATTCAAAGCGCAAAATGGAAATGGACAATTCGGAGCTCAACAAAATGTGGAGACGAAGCTAGCTTACCTCAAAGGGGGACGGTATGTCGATCTACTTGCATTGTTTGTTTGGGCTAAATGGTTTCACCGCTATTTAGATGCCTGGTAACCACTTTAGGGTCTTATAGTTGACAAATGGCGCCATGGCGCCATTTGGATGATTGAGTGCACTTTAGGAGTCAGCTTACTTTAGGATGCCTGGTAGCTTGCTAGACGGTCTTGTTGCTACCAAATGGCGCCATGGCGCCATTTGATGTCTTTTAGCTTACCATAGGGTCTTGTTGTTGGCAAATGGCGCCATGGCGCCATTTTTATCTGCGTCCAGTCCTTTAACACTAATGGAGGCAGCGGCATATGTATTCTCCTACAAGTCGCAGGTGCCTCGACCCAGTCAGAGCCACTCTCCTTCCAACCATCTTCTGCGAATATTTGGAAGGGGAGGGGCTCTGACTGGTCGAGGCACCGGCGACCAAACGCAGTGGAAATGCATTAAATCGCTTCCATTTGCTTATGCACTGAACTCGGATGCAAATGGCGCCATGGCGCCATTTGCCTAGTCATGTGGTCTCATGCGCTTGTTGCATTTGTGTTATCTCCTACGGTCGCGGTGCCTCCACCAGTCCGATCCACTCTCCTTGAACCATCTTCCTCGAATATTGCGTAAGGGGAGTGGTTTGGACTGGGTGGAGGCCTCTTCACCAAACGCGAGGGATAGGCATACGATCACCTCGTGCTTATGCACGGATCGACGATACAAATGGCGCCACGGCGCCATTTGCCAACCACAACCTATTGTGCACTTTTGCTTGTTCAAACCATTTCATCGATGCCTCTTTGTTCGATGCCTCTTTGTTGCAGCTATCTTCACGCGGCGGAAACACAATTTCAATCCGACCGCACTATGATGCCGATAGGCGAGAACGGTGCATGGAAGTAATGCGGGTGAGCCCTCATCGCTACACTGTGCTCTAAAGGAGATCAGAAGAGAGCTCTGCCTCCTTATAGGGGAGACAGACACAGAAACAGCCGGCATTTACCAGCCAGGTATCTTGGTCCAAATGAAGTTGGTTGTCAAGAGCGGTCGCGAGGATTGGATCCGGGTGGTCTGTGAAGATACTTTGAAGCAGAGAATAATTGTGTACTATGTGGACTGGAAGTTTTATGATCCCACTTTGATGTACGCTAGCATTGCAAATGTAGCTGGTTCGCAAAGAAGCAAAGGCTAAGGCGCTTGCCGTCATTACAACGACTTTGAAGAAGCCGACATCAAAGGTCCACAAGAAATCTTGAGGGGCTTTTATGATTCTTCGCAATCGGATGAACGAGTCGAAAAACTTCGCCTTCATTCGTTGTCAAGGCAATAGCCCAAATAGAAACTACCCGCCATTGTGGACGGCCACCGGCTAAAAAAAAAAAACAAGTGAGCAAGAAGAAGACAAGACAACCTAGGGATACACCTGCGGCCGACAAAGACTCCTCATCTTCTAATCGAGGATGTCCAGAACCGGAGGAAGGAAAGGCGGCGGGGCAAGAGGAAAGTTAAGAGAAAGGATCACAAAGATCCGGATATGGAAAAGAAGGAAAAGAAACAATCTAAAGAAAAGGAAGAGAAGGAAAAGGAAGAGAAGGAAAAGGAAGAGAAGGAAAAGAAAGAGAAGGAAAAGAAAGAGAAGGAAGATAAAGAAAAGAGGGAAAAGAAGGAAAAGAAAAGGGCAAGGAAAGAAAAGGATAGGGAAGGCAAGGGGCGAAGGAAGGAAAGGCGACACAGAAACCGGAGGGAAAGGAGGTGGAGACAGAGGAAACGGATGGGAAAAGAAGAAGCACGTGCCGGAGAGCCTTGAGAAGGAGAGGACACCAAAAAACAAAGGAGAGCTTCGGACTCCAAGTCCCGGGCCGAAGTCCTAGAAGTGGTGGTGAACCTCCGAGCCCAACGATAGCGAGGATCCCCATGGACACACCGCCAAAAGGGTCCCCATTAAGAAGCTAGAGCCAAAGAAGCTCACATTAAGAATAGCTCAAGACTTGCTAGAGGTGCCCGCAAATCTTCGGGTGGAAAGGTCGGAGAAGAGGAAAAGACGGTGAGAGAATACACCGCAAAAATTTACGATCACGCAGGATCTGTTTCCTCTCGGTGTTACATTCATTAAAAAATAGACGTGTTCAAATTATATCAAGGACCAAGCAAATCGACATCTAGACCAAGGAATATGGAGCACGTCAAAACTTTGGTGGAGTCCTTTCAGAGAGACCCACATCCGGTCTTCACTCCCCGCTGATGTGATTCCATTCAATCCCCTCACAAATAAACCGGTCCCTTGGAAAACCGAGGATGACCTCATGGGGATGCACTATTATATAGTGAATGGTAATCATTCGGATTATGGCTGCTCAACTTGTATGTAGAAGAGCTCGGCACACCAAAGTCCCAAGAGCAAATGTCAAAGATTTATCTTCAACGGAATTGCCGAAAGTGTTGTGCCGCACGCGATCAACGAACAGGAATGCCTGCAGCTTTCGGTTGTGAAGTCAATGATATCACCTGCGAAGACTATTTTCAAAGAGCCATTCATTGATAACATAACCCACCTTTTGGGCAGCAATATGCTCTATCGCGCGGAAGCGATCCATCGGGGCGGGCAATCTCGCTTCGAGAACCATACAAGGTACATGTTTTAATTTTTCAAGATTATGAAATGGCGCCCGTGGCGCCATTTGTTCACTAAACGGCGCCACGGCGCCATTTTTCACTAAAATGGCGCCCGGCGCCATTTGCTCATTAAATGTTCAAGTCTAACTTCTTGTTGTTTCCGGCGTTATCGGCTCGGCTGAAGTTACCATGCGTGGTAAGCATCCTAAAGATTTCAACCAATTGGGTCTTCATGCCGGAGGATATTTTTGAGTTATTCGTGTCCCTATGGAACTTGTGGAAATCTTGCAAGCTAAAAAGACAACAAGGGACAAACTATTACATGGCGGGCAAAAGAATCGACTACTTCCGGTCGGACCTACCCGAGGTGCATGAGGGGTATGGACTACTAAGATCGCCGGGTTCTGTTCCGTGAAGTCTTTGGATGGGAAGACCTTCGCCAAGGTCACTAGTGATTATCTGGTAAGCAATTCTTCAAGGCAAGGGCAAAGACACTAAGATCCATATCTTTCTTGAAGAAGGAGATTTTTGCATAACGTGAAGGATAATTTTCCGAGGAAGTTCAAGTCCTTCATCGATCTCGATGATCGCAGCGGGCGGACCCGAGGATACCGACCTGATTTCCATGGCCACCTTGCATAGTAAGTGGGTTGAAACCGAGTGGGCAAGGAAGGCATTTTCGGTAACGTGCCACCGCCTTGGCAAGATTCATAACGCAATGCTCGTCTTGAAGAGAGAGGATATGAAGACTTCCGTTCTTGTTGAACTGAACAGACGACAAGGGACAAGTTGTTTGCACTCCTGTACAAAGATCCTTGATTGCCCGGACACTAGAGGCATATTTCCAATGTGGGACAAAACCACACTAACAAATTTCTTTAATACTGTTTGTGTAAAGAACACCACGGTGATTCTTTTTGGATAGTAGTCTTTGCAAGGCGGAGCACAACTTTTTGATTTCATCGTATTGGATGATCCGGATTCCAGATCCGAGTTTATATTGGCATGTATGAGGATCTAATACAAGAATCCGCCTCCCCGGGGAGTTCGGGAGGCCCATTCACTAGTGTATGCCACAAAGATTCAGGCCATCAAGGTCCTCCCCGTCGGGTTATTGACCTCAAGTTCCCCTTCAACGATCATCCTCAAGAACCGCCACCGGTTTCGCAGTTTCTAACTAAGAAGACGAAGACGGGAGACCGAGGCTATGGCGGGAAGCTCGCAACAGCCAGATTCAGTGCACGGTGGCAAGGCTTGCCGGGGGACATAATTATGAGAAACCAGTGGGTCTCGCTACATGCTCGCACTCCGCGTGCGTAAAAATGGTACCGCCAGAACGGGGGTGTTTGATTACTTCTCTGTGGTTCTTTTGGCAGAGCTTCATTCTTTGAATAAGAGATTTTGCATTGTATTCGAAAGTGACCCGCTTAAGCATGAGTGCCTAAAGGGGATTCTAGATAGGCTTGACCGCCATCGAATCCTACCATCGCATTTGTTCTCGTGACAGAGAGACCACCCGCCGAAGTTGAAGAAGTCAGAGATCCACCAAATCCGAGATGCCCGAAGCTCCACCCGATGTGGACTATGATGTGATCAAGAATACACAATTCAATATGGACATTCTTGATGATCCCAATTTCACCGCCACGCGGCTCGAGAGCTTTACGGGAGATCCTATGGTTGCTTCTTCTAGCCATGGCCTCGCCATACCGGAACCCGATCCTATTGTGGAGCCGATTTCTCGATGAAGAACCCCGAATTTTGTATGAAAATAATGTAAATTGTACACTAATACTTTGTATACTGGGCTGCCTCTTCCGAGTCCTTGCCTGTTTTGGCAAATTTTTTAATATGCAAATCTATGAATTCGGAATTTTTAACTATTTTTGTGATGTTATGTTTCTCCAGCTTCATTTTATGCAATGCTAGAATTTTTAATGGCGCCAATAAATGGCACTTTAGATGCATATTTTTTTTAAATGGCGCCATAATTGCTCAAAAAATTGGCATAAATTTGACTAAAAAGGATTTTCGTTCCTAATTGGAATCACGAAATTTCTCATTTTAATGAAATTGTGCTTCGTACTGAAAAATACAGAGCAAGAGCTATGCACTATATTCACAAAACAACAGAGCAACATAAACAGCAGAAAATCGTGCTGTACAAGGCAAAACGCTACAAAATCCTCACACACAAAGCTGCTCCTGATTGGTGGTTGAACAAGTTCTGCACCTCATCACCTAGCCCCGAGTAGACTGACTCAGATCACCAGCCATTTTTTCTCCAAGTGATCCAACCCCCTGATTGCCTCAGCTACGGCTGGATTATGATCGTGCGGTGATTTATGCCCAGATGCTAGTACCCGACCTAGCGAAAATTCTAGAGCTCCCCGCGCTACATCAATAGACTAACCAATTGGTAAAAGTGCTTATGATTCCTGAGGAGAGATGCTTTTATAGAAGCCGTCCCAAAAGATCTCAGGAACTACAATCTTCTCCCATCACCAGTGGTTTGATGCTGAATGTGGGGAGCTCAAGCGCTGGCTTCGACAAGTCGCTGAACCTGCCCTGCGCCTCCTCGTGATCAGACAATATCATCTTTCCGTGAAAGGAAAGAAAACCAGATACATTGCAGAGCATCAGAGGGAAATGTCTTACCTTCTGGTGAGGCATCCCAGAACATTTTGGGGAAAGGTGCTGAGCAAGCCTCTGCAGCCTGCAGGAAATATCAGTCCGGAACAATGGGTGCAATACTTGCAGCAGAGCTATGATCCTTTCAGGGTCCGGCTAGGGGTACCTCCCCAAAAGGGCCCAGCCTTAGAAATCACAGAGGCAGATGTCACGCAGGGCATGCAGCATCTCGCCAATGGCAAAGCGGCAGACTTGGATAGTATGCAGGCAGAGCTGCTCAAGTGGGCAGGACCACCAATAATGCCCATCCTGACCGCACTACTTAATAGGGCATTACAAGAAGGATTTCTCCAAAAGTGGATCACTAGTAGAGTAGTCCCCATCTTCAAGGCAGGAGACCCACAGAGCCCATCCAACTACAGGACAATCATGGTCAGTTCACTCTTTGTAAAACTAATGGTCAGCATCCTTGAATAGCAATTGACGATGTGGGCAGAGGAGGCAGAAGCGAGAGCGCTCACATAGGCAGGGTTCAGGCTTCGACACTCTACTATTGACCACATATTCACGCTCCGAACATTGGTTGAGAATAGAAGGAACCTCCCCAGGATCTCTACTCTTGCTTTATCGACTTTGCAAAGGTCTTTGACACACAGTACATAGAGAAAAGTTGTGGGAAAGACTAAGACAGTTGCCAACCCCTAAAGAATTGCAAAATGTGGTATATGGACTCTATGAGACATGTTCTGGCCGACTGATACTGACAGGACAGCCTATTAATAGTTGTATTGGTGTCCGCCTGGGATGCCCACATTGTTTGGCCTCTACATTGACCAATTGGAGGGGTGACTTGCCGATCATGGGGATGACAGAACTTGGCTTGTGCATCAGATCATTAAGCAGCTCATATACACGGATGATGTGGACCTCCTAGCACACACCCCAGATGCCATGCAGCAGCACCTACATGCCCTAGTTTCTGTTAGGCCACTGAAATGAGGGTTAATTTGTCCAAGACTAAGGTCTTGCTTGTCTCATCTTCGCACCAGCCAAAGCTTCACTCCTTCACTTATTAGGGACAAATTGTGGAGGTGGCGCACACTTACAAGTACCTGGGAATAGAGTTCCCGACTGCCATATACTGGGACACTTCGATTTGATTGTAGACGACCGCAAGTTGGAAGGCACTTTATGCGATGCAGAATAACAGCTACGCAAAGCTGTATGACTGGCCCCATCTGTGGATAACAGCTTCAAAGCAGAGTTGTATGACTGATCCCATCTATCTCACTTGTTCAGAATTTTGGTGGAACCTGTTCTTTTATATGGGGTCGAAGTCTAGAATCCGGTTATATCCCCAGCCATGTGGAATGAATTGGAGCAAGTACAGAAAGCCTTTTTGGCACAGACACTCAGGGTGAAATCCATAGTTCTATATCAGATCCTTCTGTAGGAGACAGGTTTCTTGCCTTTTCAGTGGGTCGCACTTGACCGCCACATTATTTACTTCCAGAAGGTGGCCGGTAATGAACATCACTCCAACCTGGCTTATACTATGACCATGGGCCCGTAGTGCCTCAAAACATGCTGGAAGGAGAGATGGGCACAGTGGTTCTCCAGACAAGGTGTACAAGAGCATATGTGCATCCAAGTTGAAGAAGAGAAGACCACCATCAGCTGTGGCAATATCTAGATGCTTGCTTCCTCAGCAAGCTTTAAGATACTAGTGCTCTTGAACATGTTAAGATAGTGCACTATGAGGTCCAGATCAATCTCATATACTTGCACGTGGTCCAGAGTGCTACCTCCTTACAAATTTGCCACTAAAAAATCGCAGATTGATAGCTTCCATTCAAACAGGTGCACATCGCTTGTGAATTGAGACAAGCTGATGGGCTCAGGAGGCACGGGACGATAGACTGTGTTGTATTACCAACAGGGTGCTATTGAAGATGAAAGCCACACTCTGCAGCATCGCACCAGCTATGCTGAGTTGATCCTACCTAATCAGCAGCTGCATGCACTGTTGGATACAATGTCAGTGGGTTTGCTAGGATCTTATCTGCAGGACATCATGGATGCCTGCACTCAGTTATGTCCTCGGACGATGCACTGAGATACATCATATACCATTGTCATATATTATTGTACCCTCTGGAGCGGGGATTTTTTTATTCTAGCAGTAATACACTTGTCGTATTCCTTGTTTGGGTCCCATCCAATTGGTCTTCGCGGACGATAAAAATCAAATCAATTCAATTCAATTCTATATGGGTTTGCCTAAAGAGACTCGAAGCTCATAGCAAAATAATTCAATATTCTAATAAGAATGCTTTAACCAATGCAACCAATGAGCTCACTTGCTTATTTTTTCTATTGAATCTGTATTTTCTTTTATAATAATTCATTTAATTGTTTTAGGGGTATGGTCTATGGTCTCAGGAATAGTGATTTCTGCATCCATATCAAATCCCCCTGGAACCCCCTGTTATTCTGCTATATATTCACACGAGAGCATTTGTTGTTTGATGAAGTAGTAGCAAATAACACATATGCTGCTTATAACACATATGCTGCAAAAGATTCTCAATCCCACTCACCACTAGGTTGAACTTTTGATATAAAGTTTATCATTAAAATAGTGCTCTAGTTTATATAATGAAAAGTCGAGCTTCAATTCATGTAATAGACATCTAAAATAAAATGTTATAACATTTAGATGGATGAGCTTAGATGTCCATAGACATACACGATTGTTTTGCTAGGTTGATGCTATTTGGAAGGCTATTTTGTCCATAAGGACTCATAAAGTGGCCATGTGGGGTCTTTAGAAAATGTCATTTTATTTGTCTCTTAATTCTTTCATTCTTTGAGTAGGATCCAGTTTATGAGACGGACAAACTCAAGTATACGGATTGAGCCCAATGTCAATGACACTCTTGGACATTACGATGTATTATTGTTGAATTATGTGGTTATTTTGATGGCCACTATGGTAACCTAGTGTCTACATTCGATTGAAATGTCACATCAATTAACATTATTGAACATATATAGGATAGAAGTGGGCATGTGGGGTCTTTAGAAAATGCCATTGTGTTTGTCTCTTAATTCATTCATTCTTTGAGCAGGATCAAGTTTATGAGATAGCCAAATTCAAATGTACGGATTGAGCTCAATGTTAATGACACTCTTGGACATTACGATGTATTATTGTTGAATTATATGGTTATTTTGATGGCCACCAAGGTTGAAATTTTTTTATACATAGAAAAAGACATGGTAAACTAGTGTCTACATTCGATTGAAATGTCACATCAATTAACGTTATTAAACATAGATAGGATATGAAGCCAAGGGCTTGTCAGCAATGGTCCTATTCATAGAAAAGTTCACCAAAAAGAAAAAGAACAAGATTTTAGGAGCTCTTGAGATGGAATTGAAGAGCGCATATGACTTTGCAGACTTTAATCTGCAAATTGAAAGGAAGCAAATTTCCTGGCATAGAGAACTTGTGGATTGCATAAATTCCATTGTTTCTATTGCAAAAAGCTTCAGCTATAACCCTTCTAGCCTCATCTCGAATGAGTAAGTTATGTTTTCTCTTGTTAATTAGAGCAGCCACTAAATCCTCTTCATTCTTGATCTGTTCAAGAATACCCTGCAATACAAGAAGCATCTGATCTGCGGGATGGCCCAAAAAGGATGGCACATGAATGCCATTATCAAATTGAAGTTTAAAACAATTGGAATTATTATCAATGATGATGACTCGCCGGAGATCGCGACCGAGCCTAGACAAATCCTTCACATACCTTCCATACTCTAAAGTGCAAGAATCCCTATACAACCTGTGTGCAAACAGAACTCCATATGGATCCAATTGATCAACAATTTTGTCAGCATATTCCCTTTTGGAAGATGTGAAGATAACAAGCTCAAATGATGCTGCCATGGTGCTCAAAAATGGTGCAAGCCCTGGACGGCAATATGTAGCCCTGGAGACCGAGGAATAGATCAAGGTTTCATCCAAGTCAAGCACTAGAGTTGGCTTGCCTATGTGTGTGATAGATTGTGGCGGCAAAAGGTGCCACCATGGTGTATATTTTATAAAATCATTGTGAACCTTTCGTTTTGTTTGCACCCTTATATTTTCATCCTCATCATCTTTATCATGAACATCATCTCCTTTCCTCTTTTTTTTGCCAGTATGAAGAAACAAATCGCATACCAAATTATGGATGTATGCACATGCGCTCACTAGATTGACTACTAACCTCTTCTGGATGGGGCCTTCCAACCTGATTGGAGCCCTCCTATGCCTTGATCTTACCTTAGGTTGGACTAATTTGCACCTCTTCTTCCTCCTATTCAAGCATGGTGGACACCCCCTCAATGCCATATTTTCCTGTTATTTGGTGGAGTGAATGTGTTTACTTATATATGTATAAGAGGACCATGAACCACAAATTAACGTGTGGTCTCTATGTTAGATGCAACTCTCAGCTTATTGATTACGTTCAATAGGGCAATCAAATTAGTCAAACATGCCCCTTATAGAATTGCCAACTTTTTGATAGAATTCCGTCATTCCTTATCTTGAAAACATGCCTTATTATATTAGATATAAATAGACATTTGGGGAAATTATCATATATTGTGTCTCTTTTATTCAATTACATACTTGTTACACCACAATGAAGTCATGTTAGACTATGTTAAAGGTGATATTTATGACTATTATTGACGTCTAAATAGTATGTTGCTTGTTCCGTTGAATGATCACATTTATCACATGGTTTGTGAAGTAATTATACAAAAACAATCTTCTCATGTTTTTATAAAACCCTCCAAACTCTCTCACACATGTTTAATCACATTGTGACTATAACCCCATACCCCACATTGCACCTAATTCCCAACAATTCTGTGTTAGCCTAGATGCGCATTTGATTTTCTTTGGCTCTCGTTCTACAAAAGCTAGGCCACTTACGTGCTAGTAAAAGGCCATATCTTTAGACTTTAGTGTTACATGTGATACAGAACCTTTGAGTGGATGCACTAAGATACCAAGGTACCACCACCTCATCATCCTCTTCTAGTTTTTACTTGCCCATTATCCAATATGTAGTACAAACTTGTATATTTGATTAAGATTTTTCCTTAGCTTGTCTTTAGATGTCATTATATGCTTCTTTTCCTATATCTATGAGATTATGATATGAACTACCATATTTCCAACGTTCCCCTTTTCTTATCTTAACATATATAAGGCAGTTACATTTTCTGTTTGATTGTAATATTTTTTCCCCAGGAATAATTATGGTGGCGACACGTGTATGACTTCTTAAGGTGGCGACACGTGGATGACTTCCTAAAGTGTTAAAAAGGAAGGCTAGAAAAATTTCGTGAGACGCATTTATGGCTACGCCTGAATTCCCCTGTTCTGCCGGATTCTATTTAGAGGAGCCGCCTCTTGGCTCTGTATAATTTCAGTTTGCAGCATCTGATGGGAAGAGCGAGTATGGCGGGTGGGCTATGGCGAGCTATGGCAGTATGCAAGCAATTTGCTAACGGATTTGCAATCCAGCATAATCCAGCAATTTGCTAACCGATTGCAATCCGGTTCAAATCCGGCTGATTTCGCCCCCCAAACCTTTGTTTTCTTCTAATATGTAGAGGAAAAAGAAACTGTCTGCCATATTGCAGACATTTAAGTCCAGAAGAATCAAAGGTTGAAGCACGGAGACGGGCTTGACGCAAGAGGGGCATTTTGCCTGGGCAAAAACAAGGCTGGTTTCGCTGGAAGTGGAAGCGGTCCATCAAAGAAATATGGCAGGGGTAACTATGGTGGAAAAACACCTAACAATGGTAACCAGGCTGGGTCTGGAGGCGCTAGCATTCAGGTTCGTTTGTGCTATTGATCTGTCTGCATATGATCTTTACATAAATAGTTCAAAGTTGTATTCGTTCTAGAAGGCACTGTGTTTTAAATGGCCATGTGCCAGAACTGGTCGCCAAAGGAGTTTTTCTACCATGGGAGTCCAAGATGTAAAGACTACTACCCAGGTATTCTGGTCACATTAAGGTTCTCTAATATATAAGGTTTAAGTTTGTGTATTGTTCTGCATTATGTGTGCCATATGTTGGAGACTATTTTCCACTGATTATTGGTATTCCATTTGCAGAGGGTCCAGGCAACACAGCAGTACTCAAGGGCATCTTCAGCCATATCACCTGCAGCACAAATGCCAGCATATCCAGGCCAGCCCCAACAATGGATGTCCGGTCAGCCCAGGGTAATGCATCAACAGTCATCCATGCAGTACCAAACTCAGTTCCAACAGCAAGCAGCACAAAGGCAGCAGCAATTGCGTCAAAACCCACAGTATGTTCACCAATAACAATATCAACAACCACTTTCCCAGCAAGTACGGCCCGAATCTCTTGCTCAAAAGAGCTCAGGTTTCATGGGAACCCAACCTGGTGTATCTGGTGTGAAAAGTGTTGGGAAGGCTTCTGAACCTAGTAATCTCATTTTAGGAAAACGAAGCATTCAAGAAATCGTTGCTCAGGTACGCTTCTTACATCGATTATAAAAGCATAATACAGGGTTGGGAATACCACATGATAATTGGAATTAGATTGGATACGAATAGTGCAATTATACTTAGTGGACATGGGCAGCCTAACATCTCAGCTAGATATCTTGAGACATTTGCGTGTAGTGTATGCATGGCAACATGCTCTTTGGTAGGATCAAGTGACTCTATATCGAGTATCATTGCCTAAAGCAAGCATCACAACATAGTTGTCATGAATAAAATAACCTGCAAGACAGTACTAAAATATCACTTATCTGTTGTTGCATAAATGGCAGATGCTATTAGAATTAGAAGAAATTTATTTGGCTCGTCTGGTTTTTTACAGTGGCATACTGTTTCTTGGTTGTGTCTAATACGCTTCTTTCATTGTTATTATAGGTCGATCCACATGAGAAGCTGGATCCGGAAGTTGAAGACGTCTTGCTGGAAATTGCTGATGACTTTGTTGAAACAGTAATGATCTTGCATGCCTCAAGTTATGATAATTTCCCATGTTCTCTTTATAGCTATGCAATAAGTATTAGGTGATGCACAAAAACTGCTTTGGTGAGTCTGGATTTTGGATGTTTTGGGTTTTGGTGGATGGTTTTGTTGGCTTTTTCTAAGTCATCTTTGGCAGGTGACAACGTTTGCTTGTGCGTTGGCTAAGCATCGGAAATCTTCTGTTTTGGAAGCAAAAGATGTTCTGCTACATTTGGGTGAGATGGCGGTATAAATTTCTGAATTAGCGCGATTATGTTTCTTGCTAACCTTCATTTTTATGAATTTGCTATAGAAAGGAATTGGAACATGACAATTCCTGGATTTGGAGGAGATGAATACCGATCATATAAGAGGCCGGTGAGTAAAACTTCTGTAAAGTACATAATATTGATCTTATCTTATTTCAATTAAAAACATTATAATGTTTTTAACTTTTCTGTCTTTGGTTTGCCAGTCAGTAAGTGAGCTGCATAGGCAACGGCTTGCCTCGGTATGGTTTACATCATTATATGCTATGTTCTTGGTGTCTTGCTAAGTCAGTTCTAATGTTCTTGCATGACTTCTCAGGTCCGACAGTCACTAGCAGCAGGATCGGAGGGCATCACAAAGAATGCCTCTCAAAACAACCCACAATATGGAAGCTGAACATTGTCACATGTACATGTCCACTTTCCCTGTATATTTTCCATGAGATGAGATGAAATCAAGATGGGGTGAGATCAGATGAGATGAAAAGTTTATTATAAGGTCTTTGAAGATATCTAAATGATCATTCATAGCCATCAATTAGAGGTGCATCTGCTCTTCTGTCGAACAACAATTTTCATGCCCACAAGAAGAAATATATTTTGATAAGCAAGGTCCATATCTCACTTTATATGGTGCGTCTGTTTGAAAGAGTGGAAAGTTAAGATTGAGGTTGTTAATATTGTTTGTTGGTTTTCAAATATGTCCAAATGATCGGACATGGCCCAAATAAGCAATGGTGTTCTGAGCATTTCAGAGGCGCTCTTTTTCTTGGTTCGTGGCCCATAGAAAATTTAGACGGTAGATGGCTTCAGTCTTGCAGAGAGGGAACCCTTGCATGTAGGCAGAACCTGTGGTTGATCTGTTTGCTGGAATAAGGGTTAAGTTCTTCGATGATAATCTAGGGTGGAGGTAGCGTGCCCAGGCGTGGTGTCATGTGCAGACATTGTTGCTTTTGCAGCGCGTGACATTGTTGCTTTTGCTGAGCCTGGCGCTAACTTACACAAGTGGTAAAATTGTGCAGTCTGGCGGTCCTTCCTGGAAGCTGAGATCCGGCAGAAGAGATGGCACCTTTTCATCCGATGCTGTTGCCAACGCTAACCTCCCTCCTCCCACTTCTAATCTCACCCAACTCTTTGCCTCCAAAGGCCTCTCCCAAGCAGAAATGCTCATTCTTTCCGGTGGGTTTTTTCAGACTTTAGCCTACTTATTCAATTCATATCCTCGTTTATAAAATATTCTTAACCTGAATGAATCCCGTATTGGTAATTGCAGGTGCTCATACGATTGGCTTCTCACACTGCAGCTCCTTCACCAGCAGACTCTACAACTTCAACAGCTCTTTCGATACGGACCCTTCCCTCGATTCCAACCTTGCCCAAAAACTTAAACAGTCTTGCCCTAGTCAGAACTCCGACGCCTCCAAATTGGTGGACATGGACGAATTTTCCACCACGTTTGACAGCAAGTATTATATTGGATTAACCCATCACAAAGGCCTCTTCACTTCTGATGCAGCTCTTCTCACAGATCCCTCTACTGCCAACTTAGTCCAGCAAAACACTAATAAGAAAGTGTTCTTTAACAATTTTGTTAATGCCATGATAAAGATGAGCGAGATCGATGTGAAGACTGGTCAAGATGGCCAGATTCGCAAAAATTGCAGTGTCGTCAATAGCACCTGATGACTTCTCCATAAACAAATCTTAAATGATCATTGAGCATATGATCATTGGGCAAATTGTATATAGATACATTGAAAAATTGATTGACATGGAATTAAACAAAAGAAGATTCTTTTACCATCGCTCTTTTTCTGAGTTTGCTTCAAATAATTGTATCAAATCTTTGCTTCGGATTTTTGCTTGTTGCAAATCTTTACATCAAATCTTTACTGTGTATCAGATGCTCTCTCCACTCGACACCCTTGTGTTGTTCAATTTTTGCATTGCATTTGTAGCCAGTACACAAAAGAACCACATACGCTTAAAACAACTAGCAAAAATGGATGTTATTATAAATAATTAGACATGACTTTTATTATTGCATCTCAGCCTTTTGATTCTTCTTCCTGTAACCAGATTTGTTAGATATTTGATCATAAGGTAAATCTGTCCTATTTGTTCCAGATTATTAGTATAAACGGCATGACTGATACATTACATCTTAGATATATTCCTTTCTTGATTATCAAAATAGACAATGGAGGCTCATTAGATCAGTGTGGCCTGGGTAACGCTAGGATGGATATGTGTTGCGTTATCTTTGCCTTGAATGAATGCGGTATAATATAATGTATTCATATTTAACTGTTAGTAATCCTGGCAAAGATGTGTTGAAGAAGAAAAAAAAAAACGGGAATCCTATAGTCGTTATGGTCACCATCCTTCTATCGTGCGGGCACTGAACACACGGCAAAAAAATGCAGGTTTAAATCCTGCGTGTTCTAGCATCTATAGACTATTTGGGGAAGAGAAACGTTCGCGGCGGCCTTGGCCGCCGCGATAAGTTTCTTGTAGATCTAATTTAAAACATCTATACAATTCAGCTGTTTAGCTAAATTTTGAAATCTTTTGTATCATAATGCCTTGGCGAATATATATGCTATCTGTTTTTCTGAAGAAATATGTTTCAACTGAATATAACCTTTACTTACCATATCTCTTATAAAATGCATTTCCATCTCAATATTCTTTATCCTCCCATGCAAAGCTAGATTTTTTTGTCATTGCAATATAACTCTAATTGTCACAAAATAGTTCAATACTTCCCTCTTGTTTTATTTCTACCTCATTAAAAAGTCTCTTTGTCTAGACGATTTCCTTTGCTGCTAAAGTTGTTGATGCATATTCAGATTTTGCTGTGGATAAAGCAATTGAAGATTTCTTCTTGCCCCTCCAACTCATAAGACCACCTCCCAAAAATAATGTATAGCTTGAAGTTGATTTCCTTTCATCAATGTCTCCACACCAATCAACATCACTATATCCCTTGAGTTGCAAGTCTTCTAAATTGTGTACAATCCCTGTATTTTTTTGTTAGCTTTTAGATGCCTTAACACTTTCTTTGCAGCCTACCAGTGGCCTCTTCTTGGATTGCTACTATACCTTCTCAAGACATTTATTATAAATGCTATGTCAGGTCTCGTGTTATTTGCATCTAATAATTAACAATTAATTAACTGCCTATATGGGACCTTTGTCATTTCTTCTTTCTCTTTATCCATTTCAGGACACATATGCTTTGACAACTTTGGTTCCCACATGTATTGGAGCTTTAATAGGATTACATTGCTCCATGCCAAGTTTCTCAGGCATTGAGTCAACATACTTACTTTGGCACAACGAGATCCTTTTGTTTTCTCTATTTCTTTTCACTTGTATTCCTAAGAACTGTGAAAGTGACCTTAAGTCAACCATTTTGAATCTCTCTTTCAGTGTTCCTTTATACTATTTTAGAATATCCAGACTATTTGCTGCTAATCAAAGTCATCCACATAGATGGTCAATAATTCTCTTTCTTTAGAATGTACACATTTCCATCATTTGCAAGCTTCTCATAACCTTGTTCTTTCAAGTATTGATCTATACACATGTACCTTTGTCTTGGATAATGTTTTAACCCAGAAACAACCCCTTTTAGTCTCCAGATCTTTATTTTATATTTTTCAAATCCTTATGCTTGTTTCGTATACACCTCTTTTTCTAAATTTGCATTAAGAAATGCAGTGTATACATCTATATGATGTAACTCTAAATTCAGAGCATTTGTGATGGCAATAATCATCCTAATACTTGCCAATTTTAGAATAGGTGAATATGCTTCCTCAAAATCTATACATTTCTTTTGCGAATATTCTTGACCACCAATCTTGCTTTGTGCTTTGGACTTCTATCAAAATTTAATTTGATCTTATATATCCATTCATTTAGAATTGCTTGCTTTCCCTTTGGTAAATCAATAATTTCATCTGTTGACGTTCTTTCAAAAGCCTTCATTTTCTCATTCATGACCTCCTTCCATTTGTGTGTTTCAAAACCATTTACTTCTTCCTCAAAAAATTATGGAACTCCTACCTCCATTACCATTAAGGCTTCTGTATCATGTTCTTGTTGCAACTGTAATCTAGCATTTTTGCCATTTTCTGTTTTTCATACACTTCATTATCAAGTTTTGCTTCTTCTATAAAGTCTTTGACTTTTAGTTCTCCTTTTCCTGAATTTTACAACTGGTTGAGCATCATAATTGCCTGCAATTTGGTCAGCAGTTTGTACCTCATCATTTCCTGTAACTTGTTCCGCAGTTTGGCTTCTATCATCACTTTCCTTTGTATCGTTATCCTCGTCATTCTCAGCTATGTCAGTGAACTCTTTCACATCAGTTTTGATCTTCTTAATCTTCCCTTGTTTGCATGGAACATTTTCACTTGATTTTAATTTATATAATTCATTTTCCATAAAAGTAACATCCCGACTTATGCTTTTTGAATTTTTGTTTTGGTGTGTTATGGAAGATGTCGTTTTTTTGGTTTGGAAAAAAAAAAGATTCAATTAGCAAGTTCATACATAATATATAAACTATTAAAGATTGCACAAATCCCATAATATACCAAAACAAAAAATTTCAAACCTTTTTAGTAGCAAATGAAGAGTCCAGCTTTTGAGCAGGTAGTTTCTGGCCACAAGCTTCTTTATTTTCTTTTCCAATCAAAATACAATGAAATGAATTTCAAAGTACATTTCTATCCAATATAAAGATTATAATTCTAGCCTCATCTCGAGTTTGACACTCTTCACAGACCTGAATTTTCGATTCAATTTGATAAGGTGGATAAAGCTCCCCAGTTGCCACAGAGTTTCTAAAAAAAATTATGGCATATGAGTTCCTGAAAAACATCCTGGCATATGATTATGTTGCAACTACATCCTCTATTGCAGCTGTGGCAAGAGCAGGGGATTGAATAGCAGGAGATTTGAGGCCAACTATTGTCTTTTCGTATATCCAACTCCGACACTCCGTACGCTTTTGCTTCTAGCTTCAAGTGATTACTTGTATACGAGGGTCAGAGGATTCTAAACAGCCCGAGAATGATAAGATGAAAATAATTTTTTTATTTTTGCAAACGACGTCGTGATTGCTCCTCTTTGATCTATGTCAGCTGCTACAGGGTTAGCGTATAAAGGTGGGAGACACCTTTTGTGTCGGTGACACATAGTGCTTACTGGGTGCTTTCTTAGCATGCTTTATTTGTATTTCTTCAAAAATATTTGTATTCCTTTTTTTGATATTTTTCTCTAAAATGCATTGATATTTTGCCTTGAAATACAAAATTTCAACCTTAATGGAGTTAAAAAAATAAAAATAAATACACCCTCTTTTTTTTTCAACGGCGTCAAACTTTATTGAAATTCCAAGCCAAAAGCCCAATATAAATGCACAGGCGGGAATACAATCTCAGAGGATAATCATGATCCACTAAGTAGAACCACTAGCCTATGCATAAGACAATGCTCAAATGGAACTCAAATATCAACTGTCGCTTGGCAGGAGCAAGGGAAGAGCAATGGTAGGCCTTAGCAATTCTAGGTTGTGCGTCCTGGAGGACAACTGCAGGAGGAATATCCAAACCCTGGAAGACACACAATCTTCTGCGCTTCCAGATGGACCATAACAACTATCCTGATGCTAAATGAAATGCTTGGCTCTACAACTTATTCCAAGTATTCGGATAAATAACAAGGAGCACTTGCTGACATATCAATGTCACATGCAAAAAAGAAAGCAGCCTAGACCAAATAGGCTGGAGATGATCACATAAAGCGTGCAGTTTATGGTCTTAGACAGTCACTTCGACAATGGTTTTTTTGCATGGACAGTTTCCTAAGAGAACAAGGGTTTCAGAAACTACATTATGATGATAAACTTTATGTTTTAAAGCAAGAAGAAGAATTCTGCATTTTGGCATTATATATTGACGATTATCTAATGTTTTCAAATAGTATTCATTTCTTGAATGATTGCAAGGAGATTCTGAAATAAAGATTTCAGATGACAGATCTAGGGTCACTGAAACAATTCTTGGGTATTCAAGTATTCAGAGATAGAAAAAAACAAAGATGTTGAAGCTGTCTCAAAGCAAAAATGTGTTGAATATACTAAACGGATTTGGTGTGGCTGATGATAAACAATGCATCTTTAGTTATATGGCAGAAATGATCTCTTCAGCAATGTCCTAAAACTGAAATGAATACAACAGATATGGAGAATGTACCTTTCAGCGAGCTCATAGGATGTTTATTGTATGTGTCTAAATACTAGACCGGACATTGCTTATGATGTGAATCTGCTAATCAGATTTTGCAATAACCCAAGTAGAGTACACTGGCTTGTTGCCGAACGCGTTCTCAGAAAGTTGAGAGGAACTATAAATGATGGCTTAATATACAAGGTTGATGGAAATAGTAAGCTGGAATTAAGTGCTTCTGCAGACACAGACTGGGGAGAATATATAGACACAAGAAAATCTATGTCTGGATATGTAGTTATGCTTGCAGACTGTCCAGTATCTTGGAGGAGTAAAAAGCAAACATCAATTGCTTTATCTTCAGCTAAAGCGGAATATGTTGCATGTGCTTTGGTGGTGAAAGAAATATTATGGCTTAGAAGGTTGCTCAATGAAGTTGATTTTGTGCAGGACACCTCAAGAAAATTATATTTGGATAAGATGAGCTGCATAGCAATTGCTAAGAATCCGTATACTAGGAAAGAACCAAACATATAGAAATGGAAATGCATTTAATCAAGAATTTGGTTTTGGACAAAAGCCTACAGTTACATTATTTAGAAACATCCATACAAACAACTGACATATTCACCAAAGTTCTTACTAAGCCAAAGTTTTGCTATGTTAAATCCAAGATGAACGTTGCAGATAATCAGAGGAATGTAGCCTCTGATGAAACAAGTACAATATAATGCCATGAAGGAGGAGTGTAAGAAATGAGAAATAAGTCATGGCATCAATATTCGACCATTGGAATGCAGTGTATTGTAATAATTCAACTCACTAGAATGAGTCAAACGACTTTCTAAATTGAGTCAATATCTGGATACAATGAGATGGATCCAATCGATGTCCGATATAGAAGTATGCACAAAGGGTGATCATTAGATCATAAGTAGATGTAATCGGAAGGGGTAGGCATGCGGTCGAAATTTGATTTGGGCTAGTCATGGGGTGGATTTAGTTTAAAACGAACATGCGTGTGCTGGCCAAGAGATATATATTTTGGATATAAATGAAGCATTGTCCGTTTTATATGAACAATGAATTTCAATGGTTTTTCTAGTCTAAGGTTATTTGCTACTGTTTCTGACGTTGTTCATTTGCTTGCCCTCAATTTATAAGAAGTACAACTAAGTTCAGCTTCAGCCCTGTCCTCAACATAGAATGCTGAATTCGTCAATTATATTACCAAATACCCTCATTGATGCTGGAATGGGCTAGATTTTTCCACACTAATGTGCAGCTTATGCTTGATCCTCCAAGGAGCTCATGCATGTGGACTTGACTTGAGAGCCGAACGGTTCAATAGGCCTTTGGACCATGGACTTAATCTATTGAAGAGTTTCATCCTTCAATGAAATGCAATGAAACAATATATTAAACAAGAGCATACAGTTAAACTCAAAATGAGAGAGAATCCATACCCGTTGTGGCTCGTGGCCGGTAATACTTGAATAGAAAAATGGTTGAGGCAAATATCTTAGTAGAGAAAGGATGCAAAAGAGGACGATGTTAACAAAAATCCTCAAGTGGGCTTATATGGGCAGATTAGGGTGAGGTAACATGGGTACATGTATAAGAATGCCATATATAGGTATAAACTACGTATAAAAGTGACTTATAGCTTATAATTGGATCTAGTATTCCAAGATTGGTGATACTGGGTCGGGAGTGTAACACCATCATTGGATAGTTTACATCTCAAATTTCTAGCATTGCTCATTCCCCCACTATCATGTCGCATACTTCAAGATTCAAATAAGACAAGTTATTCAATGGCTTTTTTATACAAGGTTGTAGTTAATGGTACAATGTAGGTATTAAAAAGCTTCAACAAATACTTTGTAACTAGAGAACTAATATCAAAGCACATTACCCTGCTGCCAAAGCTTTTAGAATACTGGTTGTATAAGTTATTTTAGCAGATGGGGCAGGTAGGTTACTAAAGGTTTGGAGACTTATGGTGAAAAAGTCTTAGGGGTATATGGGGTTTCAATTCCTTTACCATCTTCTATATGGCCCAACTTCTATATACCAAGTTCAAATCTTGGTGGAGAGCTTCGGCATTGTGCATTCATTTTATTCCAAATATACTCCTCAGGTTGCAAATAGGGAAAATTCCAAATATATAATTGTGGGCTTTTCAAGCCCAATTAATGGGAAATATTCGAGGGAAAACTTAAAACCAGAACACCAACTTTATGAAAATATAGCAAAACCCTATATAAAAATTAGGGAAAATTCTAAACATACCCCTCAACTTTGCAAATATTCTAAAAATACCCTCCAATTGAAGAGCATTTTGTTAGATATGGTGATATAATTTTTGTCGCTCCTCAAATTCAAAGGTTGTCTTCATGAACATTATAGATTAGGATAAAAATTTCCAACAAGACAGCCATTTAAAGGAGTTTTATGTGTATGGAATCAACTATACCATGTACGTATATACATATTTAGGCATATGGGATGCACAAACTTATACATGGGGCTGATGTGTAAATTCCACAGCCCTTCATTTAGCATATTCATGGAACTATGCTTGGATCCAATGATAAAAAAAAACAATAAGGATAGAACAATCATCACCCTCATCCTGAAAGCAACTTTTCATTTGATCACAAAAATGTTAATTGGCATTCTGTTTCTAAAAGTACTTTTGGGATATTTGCAAACTCGGAGGAATATATTTGCAATTTTCCCTTTATATAACTAAAAAGTTGATTCAACTATACTGAATTCTGGCCTGAACTCAATCTCCATACTTCTGTTCGTCTAGAGAAAAATCGAAGATTAAATCTCTAAGCCTTGAGAGACGCACGTTTCTTTGTGCTTGGCAGTTACTGGTTCTAAAAGAATCCAACCAAAAACATATTTTGAGTCGTTGCCAAAGCTTTCTATATTTCTCAGAAAATCCTTGAAGGATCTTACTCCATAGAATAGATATAACTCGTAAAGCTTACACCATTACAAATGCATGTACAACCACGTCCATGTTCCACCATATGAAGGCATGCATATAATGTTTTTTAAGCATACTGAAGTTGATCGTGTGATTGCTCAGCACACTTTAACCAAAACGGTCTCCCAACTAAACCTGCTTCATGAGTTTCAATATATGCTACATTTAATCTGCAGAATAAACACTGCCAGTGAGAAAATGAAACTAATTTTGTTCCTCATTTTGCACCAACTGAAAACTCACTTTTCAATGTCTACCGGGGCTAATGGATCAAACATCTCTTCTTTCTGTTCAACTATTGGCATTGCCAATGGTGCCACCATAGAAGACATGTCCATCTGAGAAAACACCACTTTTTTTTAATTGAAAATATCAAAGAAAAAATACCATTGCATCAGTAATAATGAGGCAGTCCCTGAGATGGTCAAAATCCATTGTCAACCAAAACAAAATTAGGCAGCAAGTACCTGCTGATTATACCCATATCCTGCATAGTTATATCCATATGCAGGATCCTGTGTAGCATAACCATAACCATCGTACCCCTGGCCATAGCCATAATATCCTGCACCCCACTGGTTCGCATCCGCTTGAGGTTGGCCCCAGGCACCAGTAAACTGATAAAAACAAAAAATGTTACACCCATGCAACTAAGAAATAAATGATATTGTTGAACTAAAACTCCATTTGAGCAGGGTATTCATCCTAAATTGTAAATAATCAGAAGGTACTTAAAAACTTCAACAGTTGCATACCATCTTATTTGCGGGACTCCTGCCCCATGACAAGCGTATGGACTGCTGACCAATAACATAGCCATGCAGTTTTGAGATGGCCTCTTCAGCACATTGTCTGGGAAGAAGCAATCATTTAAAACCCATCAAAACCAGAGAATAAAAAATTTGACTTGAATGTTCGTCTTTCATCTAAATTTCGTGTCCCCTAGATACATTAAAATTTAATGTAAAAGAACTTTTTACAAAACTAAATCACTATAAATTTTGAATAACAGGAAGTATTGCATCACACTATGGTGCTTTGAGCCTAGAATACAGGCCAAAGGTTGTACAAATCGATATTTACCAAAACCATGCCCAACTGTTCCATGAAACAAGGGCATCGCATTGGCTGTAGGATGTGATTCACATGTTCCAATAAGGCATAACCATTGACCCCCCTCTAGAACAATATAACACTCTTGCAAGCTCATAAATTACCTGTGAGTAAATTGAACAAACCCACATCCTTTGCCCAAAGGGATTTTAACATAAATCAGCTCTCCAAATTGCCCAAAAAGCTGTCTCAAATCATCCTCCGTTACATTAGCATCCAAACCACCAACAAAAATCTGCACAAAATGATTATTAGTAGTTGTTCTAAAGTATAAATAGCTTTATACCTGTTAATCATCTCACTACAAGGGAAGCAACACATTGAACACTTGGCATTCTCTTAACCAGAAAATTACACGATGCACTGACACTATTTGTAATGCTTCCTTAGCATGAAAAGGGAAAGCAAAGCCATACAGACACATTCATAAGACTGTTTGCTCAAGTGTAACTTAGATAAGAACCCCAGGTCTGCCGCCATCCCTCGGCTTATGGGGAGCACAAGCACAGGAATTGAGACACTTATGTCGGGATCAATGTTTCAGAAAATTTCAAAAAATTTCAAATAAACAATACAAGGCTCGTGAGTTAGCAGCGACAGCATTATCTTTAAATGCCCAAAAAATAACTATGATCTTTGTTTACAGAAGAGATTAAATCCTAGGAATAAGAAATCTTACAGTGGTGTTGTTTGGATCATTATCGTTTGCAATTCCCTGGGAAGTTGGAGAACCATAAGCAGGAGTCTGATAAGCTGCTGCATCAGAAACTGTAACCATGAACCCATAAGATGGTTAATAAAAAAGAGAACCATAGACTATAAAAATTTCTGCATTTTCCTTCTGATTAACAATAGACAATGGAGTCCATCAATATAGAAATAGAAAAATAAAATAAGTATACTTAGATAAGACTTATGTGGCCCATTCATGGCCTGTATTACCGTATGAGTCCATTAACCCCAGCTTAATTGCCTTCCACTACTAGTAAAGGTGTTCGAAGGTGAGCACTGCACCTAATTCAGGCAACTCCAGTCCAGTTTAGGCACAAACACTTTCAACATTAAATGGATAAGGGTCTGAACAGAATAAATTCTGTATATTGAAAGTGTTGAATCAAATGACAAGCATATCGATCGACTGACCTAAATTAGATGCCAATCCCTAAAACAATGGCTTTCCAAGCCTGTATCAAACAGTCCTCTGTAAGCAGCTCTTGCTCTCCTGCTTAAAACAAATAATGTTTATAAGAAAGCTGTCCACTTCATCACAAAGACTGGTGATTTTAACCTTGTGCTTACCAGCTGTAAGTCCAAAGTATAATACTGGAAAGAAAGCACTAATATTGTCAATTCACCCTATTTTCTTAAGTTTGTATGTGGGGTATGAGGCAAGAGGCACTCCTTTTAGATCCCAGGAAAATTGAATACGTTATTGCAAAAGTACTAACGCAGCAAAACAATGTACAGTAACCCTTGAACCATTAATGAACCCAGTTACCTTTAGTGACTGGCTGCACTACCGCCAATCCCTTCTTTGGAGTCGCTGCACTAATACGCATGGGTCTAGTAGAGCAATAGACTCCGTTCATCTCAGTCATGGCTCTGCTCCTCTCGTTTTCATCAGCAAATCTTACAAAGCCATAACCCTTTGAACGGCCAGTGGTGACATCTATTACAACTTTTGCACCTCTCACAGACTGGTAACGGCTACGAAATGTCTCTTGCAACATATAGTCTGTCACATCAGGTGAGAGATCTCCAACAAAAATTGAATGGTCAGGGCCACCATCCATTCTCATTCCAAATGAGGCCCAGTTTAAACGGAAATTCTGCTCGGTTTGAGGCATCTGAGTCCCATTATAGGTCTGCAAAATTTTCTCTGCAGCAGCATGAGAGATAAATTCAATGAAACCATAGCCTTCAGGATATCCAGTCTGCTTGTTTCGGATTATTTTGACCGAAACAACCTACAGAAAAGCAAATATAAATCAGGGTTAAGAGACAAGCATGGCCCTTATAGTCAACATGTGATATTCTGCAATTCCAGTTAATGGTCAATGATTCTCATACTAATCTTGAACTTCTATAATAGTTCACATAGTTATCTATTTTGTCAAATCCGTTCCCCTCTTTCCCTTTTTACAAAAAAAGAATTAAAATTTGAATACTTCATGAATAGAATTCCCATGAAAGGAAACAAACAAAAAAGAACATCAGAGGCCAATGACATTCGGATTCTATGAAACCTAAAACCCACTACTGACCTCTCCGGTATGAGCAAAAAGGCTGTGAAGGTAACTATCGTCCATCCAGTAAAGCAAATCACCAACCCAAAGGGTCCGAACCTCCTCCTGTGTCTGAGGGTAGTGATGAGAATGGAAAGATTGCTGATAACCTCCGTAGCCATAGTTCTGGTTATAAGATGACGCTGAAGATTGGTCTTGTGATTGGTATGTAAATTGCTGAGAATATGACTGGGACCATTGGTTAGCAGCTGCCTGCGCCATAGCCGCCGCCGGTACCTGGCGCTTCTTGCTACGAAGGGCTCTGGACGGCGGAGATGGTCGTCAGATTATCTTTGTTCGTAGGGTAGTTGTTTGTATGGACCTAGGCTTTAAGGTTTAAGGACGTTAGCATACTTTGTGGGTCTTGCATACTTTTATTTATAGCTTTTCTTGGACCTTTTAGGCTATGGAACCGTCGATGCGGGGAATATTCCTTGTCATATGCCAGATCAATGCCTAATTTGTTCAAAAATTTAAGTGCAAGTTTCAATGGTGCAGGAAAGGGCATTGGCCGATATGTATGACATAATAATATTACAAAGGTCTCACGAAGGTGCAACATTCACAACAAACCTCAATATTTTACAACCATAAAGCTTGTACAATCCTACAAAATGTACCGGCTTGCTACACATGAAATTGAAGAAATAGCACATTGCCGGTAATTTGCACAAAGCTGAAAATGCTCCTTGTCTTTCAGTCTTCAATATAGGCTAGAGTCTCAGCAGTAGTTATGTGTAGTAGTTTCTTCACTGCCAAACAAACATCTCTTCTAGCAATCTCCACATCTAATATCCCTCCACTAAATCTAGTCTCTCTTCCTCTACCCCTGAATTAGGAAGAGATTGCTCTACATATTCATTGTCATCTTGACTATCGCTTATAACAATGACCTCATGTTCTCCACCATGTTGCATATCCCCCCGAATATGAAAGTTTTCCTATAGATTGTTCTCACCCGCAAAAATAAAGACAACCACTTAGAAATATTCACACAAGGGACTTTTTCCCCAAAAATGGAAGCACTACATTCCAATACATCAAAATTGTAGTCATTATATCTAGTGATATGAAGCATGGGAATTTGATGTTTCTGGAGGTGAAGGGCGAATGCTGGTATCTACAAATATAAAATCATTAGCGCTACTTCCTCTTTCCATCTTCTTTGTCCTCACAAATCATATCCCAATATCTCTTCGTCTTTTGCCTACACACCTTATTGGCACTGTCCCAGGTTGAAGACCAAACAGTGCCATTCTCACATCCTTATAGCTGCATCTTTCAAAAGCAAGCATAATTCGCCTTGCTGCTTGAACTCTCTCCAAGGAAACGTGCACGAAATTATCTGGAAGAACCTAGGAGCTAGACAATCTAAATCTCTCTGTTTGTAGCATATAGTTGATAGCGTGGATCAGTAAGTTAGTCATGAATCCTCCTCCTTGATACATCACATAGTGCAAAGCTCTAGATAACAGGTTCCTATTATCCAACGTCACAAGGTGCTTGATGTTGCCAACAGCATAGAGGGCGATGGTCTTATTGGCACCAGTGGAAACATTCGCAATTTTCCTTGTAAACCTCCCCAACTTTCCCTGGAAACCTTCCCACTTTTCTTGGAAATCTCCCCAGTCTTCCATAGAAACCTCCCCAATTTTCTTCTCCACTTTAGAAATTAGAGGAGGTTTCCATGGAAATCTTCCATGGAAACATCCCCAATTTTCTTTGTATGACTTGGGGAGGTTTCCAATTAAGAAAATAGGGGAGGTTTCCACGGAAAATGGGGGAGGCTTCCATAGAAAATAAAAAAGAAAACCCTCATTTTTTGCACAAAGACCAAGACTCGCGCTCCACGTGTTTCTTAATAGATAGATAGATAGTTAGAGGCGTTCCTTAATGAGGTGGTTGTGTAAATTAATAACTATTTTTTCCTTAAAATATTTTATGGAAACCTCCCTAGTTTTCCAAAGAAACTAGGGGAGGTTTCCATAAAATTGTTGTAAAAGCTCACACTTTGTTGAGTTTATGTCATTGTGAGCACAAGATCCTTCAATCAACTCCATATGCACATTCAGATTCTATTCTATTCTATTCAATCAACTCCGTATGCACGTTCGCTTTGTTGAGTTTATATCATTGTGTGAACAAGATCCTTCAATCAACTCCATATGCACATTCAGTTTGTTGAGTTTATGTCATTTTGAGCACAAGCTCCTTCAATCAACTCTGTATGCACAGTCACAAGCTGTTGCTCGTGCGTCCCTTTTTGAAGTTAGACAACCCGGTCCTCTACGATAACAACCACGTTTGCAAACTGGCAGTAGGCCAAGGGGTAGGTCTAGTGCACGTGTCCAATTTCCAAACGATGAAGAGTTGTGATGGCTTATGGTAGTGCTATTTATGTTTTATCTACGTGTGGCACGATATGTGCGATGACAAATATTTGATGTGGGGTATATTTTATGTCAACAGCAATGTAATGCTAAACAACAAATGTCTTATGAGGCATAAGGCCACATCAACAATACAAGAAAAACAAATGCAGAAAGTAGCATAAATGTGAGCATTATGACATCAGTGCACCCAACATCTGCTATGACAAAGACACAACGCATACAACAAAGCAATAGAACAAGAAATAACTTGTCGTTCCTTGGGGACCATGATGTCAGTTTGGAATTAATCCTCTCCAATCTAACAAGCAAAGCATATGATGACGTTAAATTTGAATTTTTAAACCAAATCGAACAGTTACTCGTTCTACCTGAAATGCCCTGCCACTTGCATCTCGACGGGGACCCGAACAGAAGACGTGGACAATGTGCTATAGAAATCATACAATGCCTAAAGGATTCTCAGTCTTCTATCATCTATGCAGTTGATGTCGTGTTTCATTTTTTGGAATCTAGATACTAACTTTTCATTTCTTTGAAGGCTTCAGGAACTAATCTACCCTAGAGAAACGACTTTATGTTTGCATAGCTATTGTTTGTGCAAGTTTGCTTATTGCTCGGAAAGTGCTTAACTGTTTATATGCATTTACAATGATCTATCCTATATATAACTGCATTGATACATTTCAACCTTTATCCATGTTAATGTGATATATGATACGATGATGAGGCGAATGAGAATGAGAAGAGGTTAGGGACGCTAGAGAAGACGGCGCCAGACGGTTTTTGGTTTATCTCCCTCACCGAGTATCAGATTGGAGTGATTTTTGTGTGTTGGAAAGCTATCTCAGTGAGCTTTCCATCGGTGTATGGCATCAAATACTTCAGCACATCTAGCTATGCCGGATTGCAGCACTTTCATTTCGGTCTCCATGACAAACCCTGGTGTGTTTTCTTCCAGTGCTTTACCTTCTGAGGTAAGCTCTCTTATTTTGAATAGCTCCAACTTTGCTGCGTCCGGGGTCTCTTTTGTTCCTATTAATGCCTCAATTGGCCTCCAATTGCCAGCAAACTCTCGGCTTAATCCTTTAGCTCTCGATGATGTACCTTCTGCCTTACTTTCTGATTTACAACAATTTCCTCCTCTTCCTTCATTTCAGTCTGTTCCTGTTTCTCCCATCCCCCCTTGCATCCTGGTCCTGGCACCCCTAGTGGTGTAGCTCCAATGCGTGCTACTTCTTCTGTGCCGACAAGTGCTTCTACTACCCTGCTGTTGGGACATCAACTAATCTCGACTTGCGTGCTCCTCATACACGCTTCAGTGATTGGATTAAGCGTGATATGTCTTCCAGTGTTAGAAGTGCCCGGGTCTCTGTCGCTATGAATACTTTGGTTGCAAATAATATACGCGATGTCTTAGCATACTTGAAGGAGTTGCAATCTATAGCTGATCATATGGATGTTCAGTTACCTTCTGAGGATGTTTTTTATGAGCAGATTAGTGCGCTAGTATATTTGCTCATGCTGGCGAACATGTGATTGCAATTGATCACAACTCGCATTTGCAGTGTGTTCAAAATTTGGTTTCTCATGCGGTTGTATGTCATTTCACGGCCCAGTTCCTTGATCTCTGTAGGTTGGGTTTTTGGTTTAAGCAGCATCTCCAAAGACTAAAGTTGCCTACTTTTGAGTCCTTGAAAGTTCTTGTTTGATTCTCCTGTTCCTGTAGATAAGCTTGTGGAGCGTGGAGTAGAGCCCTTGTAAGGGAACTATCTGCTTTACCAAGCTTACACACCTGGTTTTGCGCCTAATAAGTCAAGTGCTCTCCGCATGCCTTGTTGGTTTGCTTTGGAAGACTTTCCAATTGAAATGCAAGTTCCTGAGTTCATAGTGGCTATTGCTAATGGTCTGGGGTTGCATCTTGCCCACTCTATTGTTAATGGTCCTCGCATTTGTGTATCTCTACCTATTTCTGCTTTATTACCAAAGTCTGTTATAGTTAGGAGTGGCCCTTTGTTGGTTAGAGATCATCTATCTTTGCTTAATGGTCCTGAGTTAGCTAAGATGTCCCTGATATTGATACTTTTGCTACTTACTGCCTTGCTTCTCCCTTGAAGCCTGTTCTTTCTTCTACTGCTGCACCTGCCACTTCACCTCTACTGTGACCACACATCCTACTATTGCTCATATGCCTTCATGTCTTCCTCTTGTGTGCTCCGCGCCTACTCAATCAATCCCTTCACCTCCTGCCCAACATCAGCCATTTGATGATGAGGCACGTCATAGATTGCAAGTCATTCAAGAGACACAAGAAAGATGGGAAATGATGAATGAGGGATGGCAGTGAGTCAGTTTAAAGAAGGCGGCACGAAATAAGCATGCCCATGTCACACCGCGCTCTTCTAAAGGCACACATGGAAGGGTTGAGCAGAGCGAAGGCTCTCCCTTACCACCTATGGGTCAGCATACAGAGGGAGCTGATCTAGTGTGCTCTTCTACTGGGAGGGATGAGCAGAACGGAGGCTCTCCTTCGCCAGATATTTTACACAATGGAAGGGTGGAACGGAAAGGAGGCTTCCCCTTACCAATTTCCAAAACACAATGGGCAGATCTCCCACTTGATGATGCTGCTGAGATGGATGTAGAATATCATCATACATCTTGATGAACATACTATCTTGGAATGTGAGGGGAGTAGCTTCTTCCCCATGTAAAAGGAGCAGACTATCTAATTATCTGTCTAAGTTTCCGATGGATTTTTGTTGTCTTCAAGAGCACAAGTTCTATAAAGGTGGGTGCAGAAGCTGGTTGCAATTGTAGGTCCTAATTACAATGTCTTGGTTGCTGCTTCTAACTCGGCTAAGGCTAGAGTCCTCACTGCTTGGAAACCTTTCCTTAATGTTACTTTTACTCAAGTAGACAGATTTGGACGGTGGATAATAGTCAAATGGATGGATAAGGGGCAAGAGTGGGGGATTGTAATTGTGTATGCATCTAATCAACGACGTCAGCAAGGCTCTCTGTGGGCCACTTTACGGACTAAGATTATGCGGTTCAGTCATAATGTAGCATGGCTAGTAGTTGGTGATTTTAATATGATTGAGTTTAAAGCAGATAGGTGTGGTAGAGTACACAGGTTGTTCAGGGATTTGAACGTGAGCAGTGGAGGCAGTTTGTGCTGGACTACAGAAGTAGAGGTTGGCAGAGACCAATCTTTTTCATGGTGTAATGGCTGGACTGGACAGGTAGAGCTTACGCTCAGCACGGTCATGGGTATTATAATGTAATAGTTGCTGGCTTACTGGGTAACTTGCAAAGAACAAAGATGTTGGATAGTTCCATATCTGATCATAATCCACACAATGGCTTTCGGTTACAGTGCCAGTGCATAAACTAGCTACAAGAACCTATTTCAAGCTTAACACTCAATATTTGTCAAACTCTAGGCATGCTTGGTCCTCTACATTTTCTCATCTTCGAGGTGTGTATGGGGTTGTTGACGCTTTAGCAGTAGTTAAATCCTTTGCTAAGCAATGGGGACGTAGGAAGGCTCAGACAACTAGATGCCGCTATTAGCTTTGTATATGGAGCTTCAAATGTGTCGTTCACAAATCTCTTCATCAGGTATTCGAGAGAAAGAATTATTGGCAGAAATAAGAAGCATTGAGTCTATACAGGCAACTCAAGCTCGCGTCAAGGCGGGTTTGGATTGGTTTAAATTGGGAGATAGGTGCTCCCACTTCTTCTTTAGGGTAGCAAGGAGAAGACGTGTGTCAAGCTCCATATCTTCTCTACTTCTATATGATGGCTCTGAAATTTCTGATGCTGCACAATTGAAGAAGTTCCCTTTTTATCACTTTTCTGTTTTTTTTGCTGATCAGTCTTTGCCCTTCCAAGAGGACATGCAGGAGGCAGTTTTATCTAAGATCCATCCTATTATTTCCCTACAGCAGCATGTTCAGTTTGAATCAAGTATTTACTGTCGATGACTTGCATTCTGATCTAGACTCTTTAAAGAAGAATAAGTGCCCAGGCTTGGATGGTTTTCCTGTAGAGTTTTTCCATACTTATTGAAATTGGCTTCTTGATGATGTCTTCAATGCTTTCTCTGAGTTTCGCGGTTCGGGAGATTGGATAAGATCATCAACATGAGTTACATTTTCCTTATTCCTAAGTGCAAAGAGCCTAAAACCATCTCGGATTGGCGCCCTATAACTTTGCTATCTACGGTGTAGAAGATCTTTGCTAAGGCCTTGGCAGAGAAAGTGAGGGATATCTTGGCAGAATCTATCTCCTTCACACAGTCAGGATTTTTACCTAAGCATTGTATTCTTGATAATGTGGCCGCAGCTTATGAGGGGATGTATTGGGCGCGCTTAAAGGGTCAGCACATTGTATATCTCAAATTGAATTTTGCTAAAGCCTATGATAGTATAGATTGGAATTTCTGCTCGGTCTACTGTGCTTTTTCAGGGAGAACTGTCGGCTGTATTTCCTGTTGATAGAGGAGTTCGACAAGGATGTCCCCTTGCCCCGTTATTGTTCACTATTATGGCAGAGGTATTGTCCCAGCTATTCTCTTCAGCTATTCAAGATGTCATAGTTCAAGGATTGACTATGGAGGATGGTTCTCAAGAGGTGTGTAATCAGTATGCCGATGATACATTTCTCTTTCCAGTGCCTGAGGATGATAATGTTCGGAATGTTAAGCTTTTGATGGACTCTTTTTCCCTGGCATCAGGGGTTCTTGTTGGGTGGCTAAAGTGCTCTGCTTTATGGACCTTGGATGTGGATGTTCCTCCTTGTGTTTACGAGTATCCATGGAAAGTGCTTTCAGATGCATGGGATGTTATAGTGGAAGGTCTGTGTAAGCATCTTTTTTTATGGAATACAGCTAAGCTTTCTCTGGCAGGGAGGATAGTAGTTGCTAAGCAGGTTCTCAACAACAGTCGTGTATATGGCATCTGTTGTGCATGCCTCACAAACAAAGTTCCAAGAGGTTGTCGCAATTGTCCAGTAACTTCATTTGGGGGAAGTCTTGAGACATGTGTAGTTGTGAAGGTCGCTTGGTCCACATGTACCAAACCAAGATTTGCTGCAGGTCTAGGTATGATTGACTTTCATTTACAGAGTAAGATTATGATATCTAAGTTCATTTGTCGCTACTTGGCGGGCATGGTACATTCACCTGGAATGAGAGTGGTTGCGCAAGCACTTGGGCAGTGTATTCCTTTTGGGAAACTGGCATTTAGGGCAGTTCTTCCTTGGTGTCTCTTTTATCAGCTTCGTCCATATCCGAATGTTTCCCCCTTCTTGAAGGGACTACTTGATTCTTGGGAGATAGTTCGTGTGCTATTTAAGATTAATCCAGGTATGTGTCCATAGGTAGGTTCTCTGTGTTGGTGGATTTCTCTAGATAATCACATGCCTCTGTGTGCTACTGTACATCCATTGACTCAGCGACATTGGAGGCTTGCTGGTATTCTCACAGTTGGTGCATGGTATGAGGTTTGACACTTGTTGACTTGGGATGCTTTTCAGACTAAATTTATGCTATCTCGATGGGACAGAGCTCTGTGGCAAAAGCTGGCTGACTTTCTGCCAGATGCACCTTTACAATCAGTTAATGTGCCTATTTGGACTGGTCCCCAAATTGTTAATGCAGAACGTCTTGTGCATTCGTTATAACAAAAGCTGATTGATGTTGACAGTGTCCCCCCTCGGACTGGTTGGCAGCTCCGCATTCCCCCTCCTCAGTAGAAGCGTATGTGGTCCTGGGTCTGGAATAAATTGCTTCATCCCAAGGTTTCTACCTTATGGTGGCACAGATGTCTGCGGGTTAATGTGTTAGTTCATACGTTTTATCCCCGCATTTCAGAACTCTGCCCACTGTGTAAGCGACAAGTTGAGAGTCTCAAGCATTGCTTCTTTCTACTTGACCAAGTTCAGCCAGTTTGGTCATGGTTACTATCTCTCTTCTATATGGTCTTGAGTAGCCAGCAGATACAGTAAATGACATCTTAAAGAAGACTGTTCATTTGTATATTTCTGATGACAGAAATCATGATACACATTTTGTGCAGCATGCATTTAAGCTTCATCTGAAATGGCTGAAAGAGAGTGGTGGATCTCATGCACATTATCATATTGTGTGGTCTAATGATTGTGCTCCACAATACAAGTCCAAAAGAAATTTATATTTCATTACCAGGTACCATGTTGGATATAGTATTCGTTTACAATGGAGTTACCGGTTTGGGACATGGAAAAGGTGAACATGATAGAGAATCTGCCAAGGCCAAGCAGGTACTTGCAGCCGAATAGTTACAAGAACATGGAATAGAGAAATATGCCATACTATATCCTTCTTTGAAAGAAAGTGAAGTTTGTTTTGCAACAAAATGTGACAAAAATTATCATCATACAGGTGAAACAGTCATATCAGCCTACTACTATAAAAAATTGCCTAGTTGTCACTACAAGTGTAAGTTCTTGGATGACAAAGAACTTCTTGTACCTTCAAAGTCTGTTATTGGAGCAAAGTTTGCAATGCCAAAAGTTCAATTCCCAAGTTTAAATAGAATAGAATAGAATAGAATAGAATCGAATAGATTTTTTAACGTTCGCGGAGACTAATAGACCATGGAACCCATACAATGGGCTAGAACGACCCAAAACATCAGCAAACATAATAGAAATATTATAACGCTTATGCAAAACCTAGATGAAATTGTGACTATGACTACATGTATATGGCACTTGAATGACACAACCACCACATATACATATCATACTACTTGTTACATTAATATCACTTGATTGGCACAAGCACCACATATACATGTTAGAATGCATGTCATTTCCATGGCACTTAAATCGTGAATGCATACCACTTAGAACACATATGAATGGCACAACCAAGTTACATATATGTCAGAATGCATGTCACTTAAATGGCAGCTGAATGACATAAACATATCAGGCAAACTACACTTAAATGACAAATATTTTGACCACACTAAAATGGCACAGAAAAGGCAAAGGATAAAGGACATAAATTTGCACAAATGGTACACATCAAAAGTGCCATTTGTATATGTAAAAAATAACACTTATTTGTGCCATTTATATCTATTTTTATATCTTTATGCAAATAACCACAAACCAAAAGTCCCTTAATGGATAAAGAGAAGAACAACAAAATGTTGTTTTAGAATAGCTCTTAGAAATAAAAAAACGGCCATTTGTTGATATTTCTTGATAGATTGTGCAAAAAGGATTCAATAACAAGAGCGATGCAACAATAGCATTAAACAAAGCATTACTCCACTCAAGCTCGAACAACAAACTTGGAAGATGCTCGAAACCCTAGATTGGCATTTTTGTGCAAAGGTGCTAAAAAAAAGTTAAAAGGAAGGAAGGAAGGAAGGAAGGTACTTTTTATCGTCCACGGAGACCAATCGGTCTATGGGACCCAATAAAAACGCGACAAGCGGATTCTTGCCGGATTAAAAATCCCGCCCGGAAGGGTTTTCGAGGAAAAAACCGTGGCGACAATCGGCCCTGGCCCGACAAAAGCTAATGCTAATCATATAAAATGCGAAACATCCCAATATATCTGGTCATGCACCACCCCGTAGTGCCTAGTCGGTGGACTGGCCCGGTGGGGGCAAAAGGTGACTCTCGCAGGTCCGATTACCTCTGGATGTATGACCCCGAGGCGCGATCGACCGGTAGAAAAGAAAAAGCAAAAAAGAAAAAGGTAGAAAAGGAATAGGGGAAAAAAAAAGGAAATAGAAAAGGGATGGGAAGAAAGGAAAGGGAAAATGAAAAAAAAAAAAGTAAAAAGGGAAAAAAAGGCAAAAAAGGGAGGAGGGGGAAATGAAAAGTAAAACAAAGGGAGAAAAGATAAAAAAAGAGGAAAAAAGAGGGAAAACAAGGAGGAAAGAAAAAGGAAAAAAAGGGGAGAGGGATTCAATTGAATTGGATGGAAAAAAAAAGAAAAAATTGAAGAAAAAAGGAAAATGCTAAAAAGAAAAAAAAGGAGAAGAGAAAAAAGGGGAAGAAAGAAAAATAGAAAAAGGTAATAGAAAAAATAAAAAGTTAAGAAGATAGATAGATATTATTTTAACGTCCACGAGACTCTACAACAAACCATTGGATGGTTCTAAATATAACGCGACTTTGGGTGATTTCGAACTCGAGATATACGTGTTCTAGGACTAGTATGTTACCACTAGACCAAAGGCCCAGCTAAAAATAAAAAAAGAAAAAGAAAGAAAGAAGAAAAAAATAAAAGCGAAACAAGAAATAGTTAAAGAAAAGCAACAAAAAGGAAGCAAAGGAGAGAAAAAATGAGATAAATTTGCACAAACCTCTTGTAAGTTATAGCTCAGCAACGCTGGGCTTGGTTTCTAGTAAGATGATAAAGATGAGATTTAAAAATCTTATGTCCGCCTCTTCTAATACTTTTTTAAACCATGCAACTTTTAGAAAAATATAAAACATGACATTCTTTATGTTAGAGTTAGAGATATGATAATAGTTCCTTGATCATGATGCTGATATTACATCCTATGTCTCAAGGGTGCGCTTGGTTCAACATATACTTTGATTTTATGCCATGAATTATTCAAAACTCCTCGCAAGTTCCAAATACTCTTGACATCTTGGGTTGCACATTTCTTTGAGGTGTCCACCTAAAATGAAAATAGAACATCTGAGAGATTTTTAACATCCACGGAGACCAATTAATTTGTAAGCGAGAGGGCAAAGGAGAGATAATTTTAATACTCACAGCTTTGGCAATTATTGTGGTAGTTGCATTTAATACAATTGGAAGTTCCCATAGAACCCATGCCCATCTAGCATTAGATACATCGTCCCCAACATAAGAATCAAACATCTTTTGAAATCGTTTTGCTTCTACCCATGTTTTCCATCATCGATTGAAACATCTACTCGTTCTACCCCGCGTCCTCCTCCACTTACAGCATAACCTTGCAAAACAACCTGTAAAGGTTATCAGGAGTTGGAAGTCTTAAATGGACCCACACATGTTGACACTGTCTTGCATAACAATGATATGCTCCAAACTATCAATAAAGAAGGGTGATAGAGATAAACCTCACTCCCTTGTTTCAACAGTATTCCTTCATGTGGACTACAAATTGCACACTACAAAACAAAATAAGTAATATTAGGCAATTGTATATATAGATCAAGTTGGTCTTAAGAAATTCCTCCTACATTCTTTCTTGCTAATTTTTTTTGTCGATGTATCATGCTTGCTCTTGAAATGCACGACGACATGTTTAGAGTATTTAGTAGTCTCGCATTTCATCATGAGAAGGAAGCTAATATTCATTTGACATTATGAAGTAATTGCCCGAAGTTATGCGTGAACCCATTCTCTTTAGATAAAGAAGGCTGAAACATGAGCTTCTCCTATCACTAAACTCTCTGATTTTTTCTTTCCTTTCCAAGATGGGATTGTGAAATTACATGATAATCAACTTGGAGCTGCTAAACCATGATAATTATGTCATATGCCTTTTCCCAATTATTGGACCAAAATTGGCTTTTTATAACCAAATCAGCCTTTTACAACCAACTAGTGGACTGACGAAAATGTGTTCTATTCTAATTGGTGTGCGTACATTGCATGAGCGCTCTTCTCTGGGGTTTGTGGAGTATGGGGTTTGTGTAGGAGGGGGCAGGGACCTAGGGTCCTACCTGTATAGGAAAATCCATTAGGGGTCGTCGTGTGTACCAATCAATATTATGCCAATCCACAGTTGGTGGAAACATCTTATAGTCTTTTTGCATAAAAAAACCCTGCTATAGAATGAATCACTTAGAAATTTGTCCAATTAAAGAAAAGAAATAAAATAAAATGATGTTAAAGATAACCTGGCTTTCCTCCTCCTTGACGAGAATTGAAGCCAACCATTTAAGAGGCGTGCCCCAATAACACGGGAACCACAACACATAAAGGGATATCCATGGTCTCTATTAAGCTCCTACAAGTATGACGACAATTACTACTTTGCACAATAGATATAACAATAAACTCATACATACTTGTCCGTTCATTTCATACGCTAGTAAAACATCATCAGCTGGTGTAGTAGCTTGTATTAAAGGTACTGATGCTTTGTATGGTCCTCCATTTTCTTCCTACATTTAGAATCAACTTGTTAACAAAAAATAGATAAAGACATTACTAGATTTATTGCATTAAAGAGCAAAGCTAGCACTCTTGTCTATAACTAGTCCTTCAAATCTTGAAAATGCAATCCCCTCCTTACCCCCGCCTTTTGCCATGGCCTATTGAAGATTAATGTTCAAACTATAGGGTAAACATTTCTTGAGGATTGACATGCAAGCTATTAGTCTATTGAAGATTGATCAAATTATAGGCTAAGTATAAGTAACACTGACATGCAAGCATGGCAAATTGCCAATGTCATGCAGATCTCATTGCCAATGGCCCTTAACTTGCGATACTTCTTTTAGTGATCTCATTCAAAAGTTTATTTAACAAGGCGTCAAAGTCAAGATGCTATGGATTGCTCCTAGTTAGTGTAATACATGCTTAGGTCGCTTAAAAACTGAAGGATATTGTGCTAGATTGGATATCACATACGATGGAAAGATGCAAGAAATGGGAGAGGTCTTGGATAACTCAAACTATGAATTTGGAATTGGGACGGGAACTCAAACAAAGAAATATAAAACAAAAAGATAAGTTCTTAGTGCTTACTTCAAAAGGAGGGGGTATAGAACCTAATCTCTATATCTAATTTGATTAACTCACATCGATATTTGAAAAAACAAGATAAAAAGCATAACAAAAGCAAAACTGAAAGATATAACTTACAGGGCAAGCATCAACGCTAATGAACTCGACGTATCTACCTCCAAGGGTAGAAACATAAGTGTGCAGAGGTACACCAGCATGATTGAGCACATCCAGAAAGTCGTGCTCCTCCCCAAACACCCTAATCATGATACGTTTTCGATCATGACTAGCATCTTTATAGCTTAAAAGTACCAAGAATAGCTAATAAAATATTATATCATACCGTTGCCAAGAGCACCTATTCCCCAACCAACTCCTTTTACAGTCCTTACATTGCTCATAGCTGTCCTACGATTACCTGCACACTATAAAACAAGTAAAAACTTTCATAAGATTGAGATGGACAAAAGACAAATAGATAGAAGGCCATGGCTGAAATAAATAGATAAGTAGATAATAAAATGGAGATGGATTTTAAATTTATTGTCCCATCAATGAACCAATTTTGTTATCCACAAAAGCTATGTAGGCTAACCTATAGAAACAAACAATACAATATAGACATATCACCATGCACACCCACACGCACTCATGTAGAAGAAAGGAGGACCTGTAAAGTGGCTATGATTTCATGCTTTGGAAATCTCCTGCAATGCAAAACATGAAACCATGAGTTTCCCTTTCAAAGAAATTTGATACTCTACAATGCAAACTCTAACATACTTGATATCTTCAACGGACAAACTTAAGGGTGTGTTTATTAACCCTCAATCTCCACCTTATACCTATAAGAAGAGAAAACTTACATGTTAGAATAACTTCCAATGATAAAGGGTTGATCACGATGGGGCACCACCGAGGTAGCAGCGTGCGCCATTGATACTTATTGACAAAAGAAACAAAAGAAAAACAAGCTATCGACAATTGCAATCTTGACCACCTAGATTTGTTTGACACAATAAGAAAAGCTTAAGCATTTATTTTGTTATGTCTCAAACTATCAACAAGAAAAGATAATGAAATGACAACAATAACAACAAACAACAAACAACAATATGATGTTATTGAGTTCGCAGAATAGTACTCTGATGGATCATCGAGGATAGGTATAGGTCCATGATTACGCTTGAAAAACAACTCTGTTGGCGTAATAAAAGATGATACAAGTGGTGCTGGTGGCGGCTCGGCATTGAAAGGTTCCTAGAATCAAAAAATGAATTGAATGAATGGAACTGAATTGAACCAATCTTTATATTCCTAGAATCAAAAAATGAATTGAATTGAATGGAACTGAATTGAACCAATCTTTATGAACTGTACATTGCACTAAACTCCAAGAGTTCACTATGTGTATGATGAAGTTCTTAAGAATTGTGATATATGTTGCACATGTCAACACATACAATTTCTCTATAACTGTGTATATTAAAAACAGAGTCTCTAAAAAGCAAATGCACCTTATGATTGATAATAAATGCCGGATTTCGCAGTGGCTCTGCACTGTAATCTGTAGGTCCTTTCAGCCCACCCATGCCTTTAAAACGCACGCCATTTGCAAATGAGCAACCAAATATACTTGGAAGCAAAACAGCTTATAATGAAAAAGATGATACGAGGGAAAAGATTCTTCCTTTTGTTGGATACATGCAAAATAAAGGACCTGCCACAAAAAAAATGATGAACAGAATTGAGAACTTACTTTTTGAGTGTGACGATGCTGCTTGATTCCGGCAGCAATGCTTATAAGCGGCGATGGAGATGCTAGGAACATTCTCCCACAGAAACGGCGGCAATGGTGGCGGTAAGCGTAAAATTAATTTAATGGGTTTCGTGTGCCCCAAGTAGCCGCCACTTCCAGTTTTTTTTTTATCCTCTCCATTTCCTTTGTTTTCCGCCCCTTTTTTTTTGGAAGTGGGTTGATAGAATATGCCTTTCTTTGATGCCTCTGTCCATTCCTTTGCATATCTCAAAGAGGGCTTTTTGCATAACAAGGATCTGGAGCATCGGAGGTATGAGACCTAAATCTGCTGCAAAATTTCATTGATTTCTCTCAAGGGTTGAGGCCAGATTGTTGCATTAGTGGGTTATTTAATGCTTCAGCTTATGGAGAAGCCTCTTTGGTGCTTTGAGACAGTTACTTGTGGCAGATGGTTTGTGTATCAGTGGTTTTGTTTATAGTAGTGAGTTGCTACATTGCATATCCATGGCAGATATTCACGCTCATGTATTCATATTTGTTTGTCAATGTACAGATGGTATGTTATTCTGATCTGTTGAGAGTGGACATACATAGCAGTAGAAATGTAGTCTGCTATGTTGACCTCTCTAATGGCCTGCAAATTATACGGTGACACAGATAATGCAGAAAGGAAAAAGATGATGTGCTATATCATTCATGATTGGTGCTATATATGGCCTGACGTACAGTTACCTGATCAAAGAAAAACATTTATGGATTTAAGAGCATGCTCAGCAATTGTGATGAACATTTCATCATCGGTAATACCGTTCTATCTCTGAACCTGAAGCTTTTAAGACTTAGCCTTGCATTTGGCGGGAAGAACTCTTGCAGTGGGCTCGCCTGAAACTTTGGGCTGTGTATTTGCTTATGCTTTTAAGATTTAGCCTTGCATTTAGCGGAAGAACATGCAGCAAGATATGTTGTTTATAAACACCACAGCATAATTGAAATTTGACTCCTCGTTTTTGGGCTTGAAGCTATAAACAACAACAAAATGTCCACAAGCCATCCTTTTAATAAAGCCATGACAGAGAATTTAAGGGTGCTATATCAAACATGCTAGCTTGGAGGAATCTTACACAACATTCAATAATTTGCTAATATTCTGAGAATTTCAAGATTATGCAAATGAGGATGGGATTAGTCCAGATAAAATGGTCTTCCACAGCCAACTGGAGGCATATTCTAGCAAGGCTGCCTTGTTAACAAGGGTGCAGAATTCTTCATGAACAACGAGAGTGGATGCATTCCTTATTGAAGTGAGCTTAACCGGATGTCATTGACAAGGCATTAAAAGAAATATCTAGCAATGCATTTAAATTGACAGGGCATAAAATAAAGCCAACTCAAGTCATGACAATAAATATGATGGCGTGACGTTAAAATCTCTTCTTCTTCTTCTTCTTATATCTGAACTGAGATAGTTTCGAGAACTTTAAAGGTGATAATCACATAATCAGATCAAAATGAGAGTTGAAGGGAATGTACCTAATTGTCATTACGAGGAGATGCATGCAGCTTCGGCTAGAAGGATCTTTCTAAGAACGTCACCAGGCCATACACGCATTCTCCATTGTTTAGGTCACGTAACAGCGTGAACCATGATCATCGCGATGGCACCTCCGTTCAGTACAGAAATTAGAGCCAGAAAAGGGCAAAATAGTCAAAAGGACAGAGTTATAGCGTGAAATATACGATGTAGATAAACCCCTAGAGTGCATATGTCTTACCACGATGATTTCTGAATCATGCTTATTTTATCTCGTCTGCTAGAAACATTCATATTCTTGTGCAATTACAACCCCAATTGTCTTGAAATCCATTTCTTTTTGTGACCTGCAATCAATTCCAGAACCAAATTTAGAGCCAGTATTTCCACTTCCAGTTAAGTAGCACCAACATTGTCCAATAACAACTCAATTTCCTTGAAAAGAACTTTTTGTCCTTGAAATTTAGAGCCAACCTTTCCAGTTCTAATGAGCATGACTGATGAGCCTTCTAGAATGAACAGATAAAACCAGGAAAGGAAGCAAAGGCCTTATTTAAACAGCTATACTTAAAAGCAGCAGCAAATACACAACTCAAAGACTACCGATTCTGGTACATATTATTGTCTGTCTCATCAAGAGGCAAGGCAGAAATCTGCTCATTTTCCATGGCATCTCCAGTTGAGCGGAGATATAGATTCAAACCGGGGCTAGTGGAAAGTAAAAGGTAGAACCTTGCAGTATATCCAGGGCACACAGTTTTGACAGACATACAAACTAGGTAAGATGGGCTGCTTCTTTTTCAGTACACATAAATTAAAGCAAGGCTATATCTCCATGTCAAGCCCGACCCTAATCGTCCAAATTCTAACACTTTTATGCCTCATCTAACCAGCACAGGCCACAAAAGGTTGTCATTACATGGACTTATCTGCCCTCTTTCTTACATGTTTTGCCTCAGCACTTTTATTTCATATGCTACTCGAAGGCACAGCCAATCTTTTGGGATCCTAGTCTAGAAACAATTTCCATGTGATTATTTACGAAAGCCATAGCTTCGAATTGAGCATTTAATTCAATGCTTGATGCACCAAACGCCAAACAAATGAACGTACTGGCAGTTAGGCTCTTACTCATCAAGGTATATCTAGCACTGTTCATCATTTTGCACAGAAGAGTAGCAGATCATGTGAGGAAGGGCATTTTGCACAGAGAAGTACCAGATCATAAAACCGGAAAAAAGAAAGAAAGAAAAAAAAAGGGGTTTCAAAAGAAACGTACTTGATGCCGACTTGCTACAGAATAGTCTTGCCGCTGTCTTGGTTCGCCGCAAGATGTGACTTTTGTTTATGATGATGCGCAATCATCAGTGACTTAGAAGGAATCCGGCAACAGAAACGGAGGTGGATGGCATAAAATGTATATCCACAGGCGCTTCTCGAGATATTTGAAAGCATATATAAGAAACATGAAAGCAAAATTAAGCACGACTATACTTGAACAGGATCTGTTCTATAGTTCGTACTAGGAACTATGCTGAAAATGCATAGACAAATCTCACAACCCGGACGATGAAGTGGAGCCTGCTGGCTTGAGCGCGATTGCCGGTTCTGCTCTTCCTTGTGAAGTGTAGGCCAATGATGACCGTCACAGTGGTACATTCCTCCACTGCTGAAGGTCAGCAGGCAGTCTGACGGGTTCCCTTTTATTTTTTTATGACCATTAGACCTCCATATGTGTTCAAATTTACACATCAAACGCTAACCCCTGGCTCAGTGGGTTCTTAGCATATTCTAAGGATATCTTGGTATATGCCTGGTACATTTTGAAAACTGCTCCAAACCTGCTAGAGCCGTATGGCTGGCGGTCATCCCCTCGTTCTTTGGTGAAGCCCTTCTTACCATGTAGCGGTGGCCCAGGAACAAAATCTTTGGCCCTCTCCTCTAATGCATTAATGCAAGAATTGCATTCGGATCCCCATTAGTCCCTCGAGCTAGAGCCGCATGCGGTGGAACAACATCCACGAAAGCCTCATTGCACTTGTTTTGGTCGTTGGGTTTTTACGCCCGTTAGGTTTTCTTGCTTAGAAATTGATTTCCCTGCTTGTAGAAAGGGCTTAATCTATTTCTTTGCGTTTGCTTGTTTACGCTTCCGGCCCTTGCCCCTTCTTTGCCAGAAATTGCTCTCTAGGAGGAGGATCGAGGAAAAACGAGGGGGGTGAAGGAGCTCTCAAAGGTGTTGAAGTTGCCGGGTAGATTGATTTGCAAATATTTTGATGCCATTCATGAGCATATTTTTCTTAAGCAATTCACTAGTTGAAAACAAAGGATCGGTGATTCTGATTTTGCGATAATATAGTTGTTGAGTAGCTAAGCGGTTACAATTCACATCCATTATAGCTATATATCTATTATTCTCTCATGCATTTATTGTTTGAAAATTTGTCTAACTCATCTTAAAAATCACGAGATTCTTTAGATGTCTATCTTTAGATGCTTTTTGAACTATGGTGAAAAGAAACATCCGCGATTAGTTGCATTATCACATTAGGAAATATACTTATTTGCTGTAGGATTAATGTATATGGCATTTGTTTGGTGTGCATCCTTAGATGAGTCATCTAGGTTGAACCTTAGAACTGAGTGAAATGGATTGACAATCCACTCCTCTACAATGCTAATAAAGATGGGACCTGGCTTTGCTCTCTTTTCTAACCCTTAGGGGCTATCTTAAGAAACACATCCTTTGGACTGCTACTCTTTGGATCATTTGTTCATCCCAAGGTATGTTCCCCAATGTCTTTTTGTTAATGGTAAAGCGAAGAATTAAGTCGATCATTTCAAGCAATCTCTCTTTAGTCTATTATCTTACATTTTGAAGATCTTCTTTCGGGTAAAGGCGGCATATCGAGGCGTATCATTTCGGCGGTTGCAAAAAAAGCACCCACGACCATGGCCCGAGGATGCCATTGTTAAAGGTATCAGCGATATGATTGATGTCAACCCACCTAGAGGGACCGAGGAGATTTCCCACTGAAGAAATGCAATTATGTAATTGGCTCTTTGGTCACTTTGGCGAGGTAGTATCAATTTTTTACTCACTCCTCCTTAGTGTCAGATAATTTTTTTGCCTTTGGAAAGTTCTCAGTTATTCAATTTTATAGAGTTGGACTTCCTCGTGCTATAGTTACATTTTTTTAGAAGGCTTGGTCTTAATTCCCAAGATGTTGGTATCAAGGTCTCGAGCAGGAAGGTATGTGTTGGCGAGGTTTTGGTCTCTCAATCTTGTGAATGGTCTAGGATTTCATCTATTTTTAGCCATGAGCTCGGGACGAACATACCTTCAACTTGGGGCCGGGAAAAAAGAGAACTTGAACACAATACTTTACGCCCAAATAATTTGGGCTTTTGATCACTGGTCATTTAAAGGAGGTGTGCACGAAAGTAGTAGAGATGATCTAGATCGCATAGAAAAAGTCAATATACTATTTATGGTACTAGCTTTCTTACGGACATCACATTCATAATAGGGCAAGCTGGAAGGGCGATAAGTAAACTTCACCAAGCCCAAAAGTTTAAAATGGAATCTATGGTTGATTGTTACACGAGAGGCTAAGTGAGAAACTGCGGATTGAAGGTAAGAGATGGCGTGCATTATAGTGTTGTTCAATGAATGGATGAATACCATATTGCAATCTTGGCAAGTATATTTAAAGTTGTTTTTTCGAAATCGGTGACTATGGCGTGCAAGTCTTGTAAAGGGCTTCCATTGTAATTCACATGGCGATTATAAAGGGGATCAATCACAAAGACTATCAAAGGAGATCAACATGGCTATAGCGGGGATGCCAAAACCCCAAACCCGACCTATGTTCTCTGTATATACACAATCGGTGATAGATAACAACTTTGCTAAGCCAAGCCCAAAATAATACCAATTGAAAAAATTTGAAAATTTTTTTTTTCTACTTAGGATCGTTTGGATCAAAGCGATCACGCTCCAAAAGCGACCACACATGGCTTGATGGCTTGCACCCATTGCAAGGGTCAAGGACTAATTTAATACTTGCTCATAGGGCGTGCCGGCGGGTTTACAAGCATGCATGTAAGCAATCGTGGTATATTTACTTTGTGTTTAGTGAAACAAAGGTAGAATCTTTGCCATGCTTCAACACCAAGGCGAGAAATGAAATAATCGAGATTTGTAACTTCAAAAGCTTAAGGCCCTTCAAAAATTTGGGCAATTGGATGTGACAAGAAAAAGAGATAGGACCAAGGTATTTCTTTGGGCATCCCGCACGCAACACTTAAAGCAGAGACAATCATGGCAATCTGCCAAAAGAATCTCCGCGGCACTCCGGGCACTCTGCATTTGTGCGCCATGGGAGTCTGCCGATTGCGCCATGGGAGTCACGCCAGCGTCCACGATCCCCAAGCCATGCACTCTTTCGATCTGTTTAGGATGGTTTTGATACCATGATGGAATTAGTCAAGAAGGAGAGATGCAAGAAGCTGGAATCGTCTTTATTGAAAGAAGATACTTAGGCATGGTTAGAATGTCTACATCCAAATGTCTTCTAACAAACTAAGAACCATTGGGCTTATATGAAAGGAATTTATTCCGTTTTTTCTTAATCAAGTAACCAACTTGGTGTCATGGAAGATCAAGTTCAAATCGCCTAACAAACACTTTTTTTTTTTTTTGTAGCTTGTGTTCACATAATCTTTGTTTGAACTATGCTCATGCAAAAGTTTAAATTGAAACATACCACCAAGTGCACCTAAATGTCGGAGAAGCATTGAATGTACAAAACATTACGCAACATATAAGAATGTACGAACTCTTCGCATTGAGAATATCTCGAGCGAGCAATGTCGGCACCATTAATGGCCCATCTAACCACCATGCGCATGGTTTCCTCAATCGCTAGCGTGCAACTATTTTAACCAAACTTACCGCGTGCAACATATCGAGTGAAAATAAACCACGGTGTCTAATGTTTCTTGCATAAAGTTCTTACGAGGTTAGGATTTCTTCCTTGAACAACGAGTCTTATGAGGTAAGGATACCAACACGATCATTGATTAGCCATTATGAAAAATAGATAGTCAATGCTCGGCCACGAAGCCCGGAGATTGTAGGCTACCCGACATGCCACATTAGATTCTCTTGCTCATTCAAACCACGGATGCACAATCTTGTTGTTTGTGGTCCAAATACTTGCCATAATTGTTTCCTTATATTTTTACGTAAAAATCCTTGAAGGAATTAATTCAACATTTGAGGCTGTCAATTGGCTTATTCATGACCTAGACTTGAATCGGATCTTTGCATTATGGAAATGGAAATGGACTGAGCTCACATGTCGATGCACGCAAATCGAAATGGTGGATGGAGCTTAAGGCATGGAGCGGATGTCCAATATTTGGTGGCTGGCCAAAAGGGATCGAGCCTCTTACAAAATGCAAAATAGTAGCAAACTCTACGGTTTGCAATAAGAAATATCGTGATCGTACATCTTAGCATTTCGATCGGCAAAACTCTGCAGATTGTAACAATGGCGAGAAACATGAGGCAATTGATCTCAAGAACATCCATTTTATCGGTTGCCCTCTAAAAGCTGCGCGCCAAACAAAAGATCCTTCACGTTGATGGGAATCAAAATCTTGAGGACCAAAATCTGGGATGATAGGATAACCTTTGCTATCGAAATCAAAGCCATTCAAATCAATTGGGCGGACATGCAAATACTCAGCTTCAATCTCCATAATGGTGTTATTACAAAGCCAATGATCAATTGATGACATCTACATAATTCTTACGGAAGTCAAGGCTTAGATCTGTCATTTTCTGGAGTATATCAGCAAGATAATGTAACACATAGATAACCTGGAACATGTGCAAATATATCAGTCATCTATGAGAAAAATATAAGTTATCCATTTTTCAAAAGGAATATTACCTTGAAGTCTCTTAATTTGTCATACAAGCGTCATTCCTTCCTCCTTTAGAGCGTTCAAGATCGGCTCCATCACAAAGCTTTTTGATTGCACGATGTCTACTAAGCCATCGTGTTTGCTGAAATTCCTTGTGCCTTTGGCCCGTCATATTCAAGTTCTCTCTCCATTGCGATCAGCGGAGAGAGAAATAAATTATCTGTTTGTACTTCTAGAAAAAACACTAGCAACCTTATTGAAGAAGAATGCATCTATGGGGCGCATATGGCCTCTGTCGGGAAAATCGGTGGCGACCTCAAGACAAAAGATTGGTGCGATGTGCCACACAATGTATGCTAGTCATAAATGGGTTGACATGTTTCTTAAGGGCGCATCAACACCCGTATTGCAGCCCGTCATAGCAGAAGCTCCATCAGATCAAATGAGATAAATTTGGATGCATCAAGTCACACTCTTTCACTTTTTCTATGATGACCTCATAGATAGATCTTTGCCGATCACCGTCAACCAATTTACTAATAGAAAGAAAGGCTGTAACAACATGTGGTCCTTCTAAAAATGTGGCAAACATGATCAAGTGTTTTGTCATTACTAATATCGATGGACTTCGTCAACCATAATTCCATAAGCGGGATTTTGCCTAATTCTTTCCCATGTGGGCGCTTCAATAGCCTTACTAATCTTGTTGACAAATATAGCACATGCTTTTCCATTCTCATATTTTCCATTCTCATAGTGTCTGTCGGATTCTTAGCATCACATACGCAGCGACAACAAAACAAGCTTTTCAAATTTCTGAATGCTAGATCTTCCTTTGCTATCATATATGCATATCTAAAGAGATTAGTAAAGAAGCATTGGCTGAAGTTCTTCTTTTCTTTACTACTTTCTCCATAGAGTTCTTTCCTCCTTATGCGCCAACCATGATGCATGCCTATGGCCATCACTACTAGCATGCTCAAAAATCACGAGAAGTTCTTATATTCATTGATTCTTGGCATCCAAATGGACTTACATTCTTTGTGTCCATTTTACAAAATTTACAAAAGGCTCTATTTCATCTTTGGAACTCAACCATTCCCAATCTCTTAGCCAAGAGTCTTGCCATAGCTTTACGTTCTTCAAAATCTTTTTTTGCTCATCATGATCAATTTCGTCTCCAACAATTGGGCGAGGCTTGATATTAGCTTCAGCTCTCCAAAAGCAAGACATTTGCAATATTGAAGCACAGATGCGCTCTTAGTTTGTTCTTTGCTCTTCTTTGTCCTCATATTTACCTATTCACACATTCAAGAATATAATTAGTATCGTAGACATAGAGAAGCAAAAGAAAGCTTGATTTTGCCTACACCTTTCCCTCTTTCTTTCTCTTCCTTCTCCTCTTTGCAGGCCTTCTTCTTGGAGGAAAAGAGCCTCTAAGAAATTGAAATGGAGAGCGAGGAAGGAGGTATTCTAATTTCGGCGGGCAAATCAAAAGCGGTTGGAAGATTTAACTTCGAGGCGGCCGTCTTCCTGGGTCGCACTGCCATGCCGCTTGCTTCAATGCTTTGCTTAGGTCGAGAAAAATGTGACGTTCCAGCATAATATACGCCCAATACGTATATTATACCGCCACGTCACACGTACATGTCACAAGTGACATGTACTTGAAATAGGACAACGTTGCACCTAGGAGCTAAAGGTTGCACCTAGGGGGCAACCTTGGATGTTGGGTATGTAATTAAACATACACAACAAAAGGTTCCTTGTTCATCCATTTCCAAATGGCTTAAAGCCATTTGCCCATGTGAATGCCCTAACCTAGATAGGGTCTATATAAGGGCTAAAACCCTAGACCCTAGCTCTCCTTTCACTTGCCAATTAGGGTTTTCTAGAGCTTCCTTTCCTCTTTCGCATTTAGGGCTTTCTGGGCCAATTCGGCGGGGGTAAAGCTTCGAAATCGCGTGCCGAACTTCGAAAAGTCGGTTGCACAACAGTTCTTGAGTAGCGATTGTCTTGGCAAGATCAAGAGCATGGGCCTTCAGGGGATCGGGGAGCAAGCCAAGGAGCGGTATCTAGTTGTTACATTTGTGCAAAACCGTCTTTAGGCATGGCAATATGCGTTTAGTATGTTAGATCATCTCACGGAAGCCTTGTAGATCCCTAGATCTGAGACTCTAGCGAATGAACCTAACATTGGATGTTAAGTAGATAGATTGATATGATTCTCTATCTACGTTACGTGATATTGCATGTATTCCACTCTGTGATCTCCTTGTTGTGGGAAGGGGTAGAGACCTAAAGGTTTTGTGTAGAAGATGCTCCTAGCATAGCACCTTAGTTCCCACATAATTGCGGCCCGTGCACGGGGAGCCCACATTTTGTGTGGGTGAAGGGGCAAGGCAGTTGATAAGGAGGAACTTGTCTCATCATGTGGTGACCCCTCACGGTAGTAAAGCCTATGGGGTCTTTGCTGGCTAGGCTTAATGGCTTGTCACTGCGTGTGGGCAAGGCATGAGCTCGACACTTCGTGGGGTGGTGGATATGACCTTCCGGTGAGTTCAAGTCGAATAAGGGCGGTGGCCCTCTAGCGCTGCTGCGATGAGCATGGATACCTACGGAGGAGGCAGCTCTCTTCTGCCTCATCGGGGTTGGGGAGATGCAACCCGTGTAGTAGCCCCTCGGCTATTCACCGGTGACGGCCAAGTCCCAACACTTTTGCCCTACTCGCAAAGTGTGCGGGAAGAAGGCGGATGGAGTGGACTACCCTAAGCCATGTTCTATGCCCGCCAAATCCATTGCCATGAATTACGTGCTGCGGTGAACTCGGAGGCCTAGCCGTCGGTCATCCCCCTGAGTCAGAGCCACAGGTAGGATCTCTCCTTTGTATTATTGTTATGAAGGTATTGCGACTACTGTGATGTTGCTATTGTTATGGTGATTGTATTTGTATATTATTGGTTGTGCTCACGTTTGTTTATTCAGCTTCCTTGGATAGGTCGATCGATGGAAGGCGGATGAATGACACATCCACTCTTCCCTTCTTGGCTCTGCCCCATGGGAGTGGAGGTGGTGGATGGCCCCAATGAGGCGGTTGCGGGGGAATGCTCCTCCTCGCCGGGAATGCGATGCGGGCATCATTATAAGGAGTAGGGGCGTCCTGATGGTATCGAGCATGATCTTGGCATCCAAGATCGAGCAGCCATTTCTCTCCTTAGGACTAACGGATGGATTCGAGTCTTGGGGTATAGCCACCCAAGCAAGAGCTTTCGAACAATTGGGAAAATTTCCAAATTTTTGGGTAGATTTTAGCTCCATGATAGGTTGCTAGTGAAGTATAGCATCTTTCCCAACCTAAATTGCCAAAAATTAGGCCACCCCCTCCGAGTCGCCCGGCACCATTAGGTTCATAAACCCGATTCGCCCGAATTACCTTTGTGTGAGTGGTTGACCTCAGATTGACATAGTTAGGTGTCCCAATTAATTAAGATAATGGTGTAGTTTGGCTTATTTCCTTAGTTCTAGATAGGTTTGTATGTTATAACACTAAGAAACTCTGTAAAATTGTAAAATAGCCTCAAAAAAGCTTGATCGACCCCTCACGAGTGCGCCCGGACCCTTTCGGTTGGTAATCCAATCGGCTTGAGGCGCCTTTGTGTGAGTGGTGGGTGTTTTGGGTATAGTGAACAGGGCAATGCCTGCGTGCCTTACGCTAATGCCCTAGTTTGTTTTTTTTTTTTCCCCATATGAATTGCAGGTCCCAACCCTAAATCCACCTCCTATAAATAGAAATTAGGGTTTCCATTTTACCCCCCACCTTTCAGGAGAACAGCTACCGCCCAGAAGGCGATCTTGAGCGCCAAAGCTCGAAACCCGACAAACAAAAGCATGCGCGAGGGCCGAAGCAGACTGCCCGCAAGGTTTACCCACCCGGTTATGTGAAGCCAAAGCGAGGCAAATGAGAAGGCAGGGGAGGAGCAAGTGCACATCGGGGAAGAGGAGCACCCGGTTGAACCACCTAACCCCCTAACCGAGGAGGTGTCGAGGAGAACCTTGGTAGGGAGGCGGGGCCTTGTGGCCGAGGGCTCTTGGAGGAGGGCTGCTGAGGAGATCTTGGCGAGGGGATAATGAGGAACGAGGAGAACGAAGAAGAAGAAAGAAGGGAGGAAAACGAGAGGGAAATCAAGCGGGCGTCGGAAGAAAAAGGAAGAAGAAAGAAGGAGGGAGGAGAAGGAAGAGGAAAGAGGGAGGAAGGGAGGAAGCGCCAAAGAGAGCGGGGAGAGGTGAGGCGGAGAAGGGTGGGTGACCCTGGGTGTGCAGCCGGGCTAGGAAGAAGAAGACACCGTGAGTGGCGGTAACCATACGAGGCCGGGATCTCGAGAAAGCCCCATCTCGCCCCGACTCAGGAACTTTGAGGAGGGAGGCGGGGGAGGACCCAAACGGGGAGAGACCCCGGGCCCTTCAAACCCAAATACCGGAGGATGAAGACCACTGTGGATGGCTAGCGCTAGCCCTATCCTAAATGGCGATGCCCGAAGCACCCCAGCGGCGACACCAAGAAACCAAAAGGCTGCGAGAGGAGTCCTATGCTTGGCGGGACTTACTTGATGCAGGAAGGAGCTAAAGAGGGTATCTCTGCGTACATGAAAATGCGAAAGAATACTCCAAATACTCTGAAAAGAACAGTGAAGACCATTGAGGAGATGCGACCCAGCGAAAACACGTTGCGTTAGGCGCCCGGAGGAGCCAGCCCCTCCAGAAGAAGATGAGTGAAAAGGCGGGCGGATTCAAAATTAGCGAGGCGGCCCAAGAAATTAAGCACTTCAGTGAGCTATGGCTTCCTCATTCCAGAGCCCCCTTTGCCGCGTCTAGCGAGGGAGATTTTGCGGGAGTTCGACCCATCCAAGCGGTCCGCAGGCGACATGTTTTCGCCAACTGCGAGGGCGTCGGGCAGCACATCGTACATTGCCGAAGACTCGTCAGCGTGTGTGCTCGACGCTAAGAGAGTGACTTGTATGCCCAAAGATATTAGACTAGCTCGGTGTATTAAGAAAGGAGGGATTTTGAACTATTGTAAATGACCTTTTCCTTGGTATAAATCTATAATTTTGATAAATAAATAAGTCCAATCGAGGTTTAAATAGGGTGTATATTGCCGAATTCTACATTTAGAAATAGCAAAGTTAGGAACAAACCAGGCATTTTGATCCCACCCCTCCAGAGTGCGCCCCAACCCATTCGGGTTTGCAAACCCGATCCCACCTGGCGCCTTTGTGTGAGTGGTTGGCATGGTTTGGTGCCAAATCTTGCCTAAATGCGAGAAAGTAGGTATACTATTCGACCTAACTCATCGGTTAGTAGGAATTGACCCCTAATCTGTCCAAATTGGCCTTGCGCCAGGAGTCAAATGGAGCTCCACCCCTCACGAGTGCTTGGACCCATTTGGTTTGGAATTGATTCCACCAGGCGTGTGAGTGGTGAACCCCAAACTCCACCACAACTTGCCCAAATAAAAGTAAAGGCTCAATCCTATCTATCTCGATGAGATATCCAGGATTATGTCTTTAGTTCTCTAGTTTAGCATCATTAGTGACCTAAGCGGCGGTCCACCCCTCACAGTGCGCCCCACCCGATTCGGTTTGCAAAGCCGATCCCACCTGGCGCCTTGTGTGTGAGTGGTCTAAATCATTCATCCAAGTTGTCCTTAGAGCCGAAACAAAATCATTGCTTAGGGACCCTTAGGAGCATTTCCAAGCCCGGTTAACCTATAAATCATACCTCTAGACCCGGAAAAAGAGGAGAATTGTAAACCTAAAATTTTCCCAAAATTAGGGTTTTGCCTATAAAGGGAACAAAAGCGTCATTTGCACCTTCAACCTAAGCTCTCTGCTCCAAGCCGATTTCTCACGATCCTTAGAAACGCATCATGCTGTCATCCCCGGCTCCCTCGGTGCTCATGGCCACTTCTTCATTCAGCGATTAGTGCGGCGCCCACGGCTCATGTAATGGTGAAGGCGACATCGAATCGGTCTTGGTGTCTTCCGAAGGGAACTTGACATTGAGGCCACCATCAGCGCCACTCCCTTCTACGAGAACATCGTATGCGAGTTCCATGCCAAGATAGGACCCTTTTGGTAGAACTCCCACCTTGTGTAGGGTATTTTGCACCTAACTGCGCCCTCAAGTCATACACCAAGATATCCCAAATGTAGATAAGTACTTAGAGAATAAAAGCGGTCAGCCTTCCCAACTACATGTCCATCTCTGTCCAATAGGAGGAGGTACTTCTCCTATCACGACAGCTGTAGCCATCTTTCTATCTCTTGAGGTCAAACCGGATAGGGGAACCCTCAGTGCGACCTTTAGAAGTTGAACCCATAGCCATGGCCTTGTGAGGAGGAGGAGCGGATCGACTTCAGTCTGGCAGGAAGAAAGGAGGAGGATGAATCTGAATCAGACCGGAAGACACGGATCTAGAACAAGAGAGGCAAAGCCGAACAGCAGATCAAAACCCGAAGAGGGCTGCGAGCAACAAGAAGAGCCCCACCACTTCGGGGAGGGCATTACAAGCTTGCGCCAGGTGTTCATAGCGGCGAGGCATATCTAACCCTTCCGCGACATCAAGAATCTTCCCGCGGTGCGCGGCGGAGGCCTTAGGGTGGATGAGATTTTACACCTTTCTGACCATGGGCGGATCTCGGCGACTTCGATCGAGAAGCTCGGAACTTCCCTATTAGCATAAAGAAGCGGGACCTTCACCCGTGAGACATCATCATCGAGATATAGAGAAACTACGCGGGCATCAGGGCCGAGATGATGGCGAAGCGGAATTGCCCTCGGAGGAGGAGTTCATCGCATAATTCGAGGAACAAATGGGCATCAAAGGCAAGTCCACATCGGCATTAATCACAGAGGCTCGCCAACACCCATCACGAAGCGGCATGGAGGCGGTATCAACCTAAGGAGGCTGGTGCACCAAGACTTTGAGAGCTAGAGGAGATACCGGTGGATGACCCGGCGGGGAAGGCCGCGGGGCAACTTCCTAAAATGCAGAAAGCGAGGGCATGATAAAGGCGCTCGGATACTACTGCGTTCTTTGGCGGGCCGGAAGAATAAGCGGTTATTCACCGCCAATTTGTAAAGGGTGAAGAAGGGTCTTTATGCTTATACGCCCTCTCGGGGTTTGGACACCATGCACGATTACCTCAAACATCAACCATGTTGTCACGATCAAAGAGAGCGATTGCATTGACCATCTTCGACTTTGCAATCCCTTATAGGCGCAGATTGGCGATGGCAATTTGCGTATACATCGGATAGGAGAATTGCGGACATGGAGTGGTACTCCAAGGAGGAGCGTCAACAAATATCTCGGGAACTTAGCGGGATCATTAGAGTGCGGCCCAAGTGAAGAAATTTTTGGAGGACCACCACGACTACCTCAAGAAATTTCAAGAGTAAAAGTCTATTAATTTGCATGTAAAAGCTTATTATATATGAATATAATATATATCTCTTTTGTATATAATTGCTCCCTCAAATTGTATAAGCAAGTAAAACAACGTAACACACAAAACAAGAACTAATGATCGGGAATGTACTCTAATGTGCATGCGGCTAGAGTACCTAGAAACCTTGATGAACACGGCCGAGAACAACAACATTACCCGCCAAAGCGCTTCTAGCCAGAGGAATTTGCTTGAGCCAGGAGCGGTAACAGGGGGGAGGAGCTATCCCAAATCGGTCGACATCCATGACATAAGGGCATTGATAGCAGGGGGCAGCAATAGGAGGGGACGGGACGAATGTGTGCCCTTGCCGGAAGCGCCCGACTGGCGAGCGATTACAGCGAAGGAAGAAGCGGAGAGGAGAAGATCTCCTAGCTTCGGGATCCTCAAGCTCCATTTCGGATCTGGACTTCGGCATCGGAAGAAGCGGGAAGAAGAGCCGCGAGGTGCCGGCGAGATCAAGCAAGTGGCGAGGACGGATCCCGAGGCCGATTATGAGAAGAAAGTTGACTCGCCCTTAGTAATGTGTGGAAAGCGAGAAAGTTTGAGCGGTTTTCGGGGAAAGCAGTCCGAATGGAAGCTGAGAGGTATGGCTGGATGAGATGAGTGAGTATGGCAGCGCCTATGGCATGAAAAGATAAAGACAAAGCGTAAGCAACAGCAAACCTCAAAGGGTGCAGCTAGAATTTGGTGGAAGGGTATGCCAAAGCACATGGCTGGGCGAGGGGCGATTACAAGTTGAGAAAGTTAGCCAAGGCATTCAAACATCATTATGTACCAAGAGAACATAAGTGCAACATGATGGCGATTCTATAAGGCACCTTGAGGGCAACAAATCAATCGAAATAATACGGAGGAATTCATGAGACTAAGGCTTTATGTGCCAAAGTTGAGTGAAAAGCATCTTGATGGAAGGCTATATTGAAGGCTTGAGCGATGAGATCCATAAGCTTGTAAGGGCAATAAACCGAAGTTTGTGTCGAGCCGCGAAGCAAAAGGCCATAAGTTTGCAAGGAACAGGTCCACAAGAAGGAGGCATCAAGGCAGCAATATTTTCGGGATAAGGGGAAAAGCGCGGGGGCTATAGCCCAAAGGCGGCAAGCCCGGTAGCTAGCAAGGCGGTACAATTCAAATTATGGGAAGCAAGGCAACACAAGTAGTGGCAAGCGGGGAAAAAAAGCAGGTAAGCTTCAAGGAGCAAGGGCCAAGTCTAACTACTCCCAAGCGGTGAGGCAATTCTGCAGATCCATTCCCAAGGAAAAAGCGAGGAATGTATAGAAAGCGGTTGTGTTTCCGGATGCTTCCAGCCGGGGGCATAGGACCAACAATTGCCCCGATTATGAATGCGGCATTGGCGAGCTGGGATGGGAGACCCCATCAGGGCCTTGACGGCTTGCCGAAGCCGCGGGATTACATCCATGGTGAGTGTCACATCTTTGCGACTATTGATCGGGGAATGCGAGAAAGTCGGTATAAAGGTGATCTCAACGGCCAGGAAAAGCCCAGAAATCCTTTATAGTATTGATAGACTCACGGGCGCGGTCATAATTTTGCATCCCCTAGGATGGTAAGCATGTTGAAGTTAAAGCCGTTAAAGTCAAGCCCGGGCGGTGGTGTTAGCCAATGGAGCAATTAGGCATCTGGCGGGGAAGAGAATAAACTTCAATGTAGACTTGCGGTGTTAATGTTGCATTGGGGCCGGAAGTCATGAATATAGGCAAGTATGATCTCATTATTGGAATGGAATATCTTGGACCAGCAGGAGCAATCATCGATTGTGGGGAAGCGTAAAGGTGACCTTAACAAGCGAGAGAGGCAAAGTCATCGAAATCACGGGTAAAAGTAACCCCAATCATGCAATGCATGAGTAGTGAAAAAATTGCTTAAGTGCATAAGAAAGCTTGTGGTGGCCTATCTCCTTAAGCTTGAGCTCAAGATCAGGAGCCAGGAGGAGATAAAGAGATCAAAAGAATCTAGCAAGCTTCCAGGGCCAATAGCAAAAGTTGATCGAGGAATTTCCGCGACTTGTTCACGATGAGATTAAGCGACTTCCAGCCCTATAGAGGGGCGAGTGTGAAATAGCACTTGAACACTGGGGCCGAAGCCTACAAGCAAGGCACCTTATAGGATGTCAGCCGAGGAGTTGCAGAGTTAAAAAGCGATTGCAAGAATTGCTAGACCTAGGGTTCATAAGACCTAGTGTCTCCCGTTTGAGCCCTATTCTCTTTGTGAAGAAGAAGGATGGGAGCCTTAGGATGTGCATTGATTACCGCCAGTTAAATAAGCACACCATCAAAAATAAGTATGCCTTGCCTAGGTCGAGGATGACTTAATGGATCGATTCGCGGGGGAGCAAAGATCTTCTCCAAAATAGATCTCGGATCGGGATATCACCAGATTAGGATCAAGGAGGAAGACATTCATAAGGCAGTTCGAGGAAGATATGGGCACTATGAGTTCCACGGTTATGCCCTTTGGATTGTCTAATGCACCAGCAACATTCATGAGGTTAATGAGCGGCGTCTTAGCGAATTTCTAGATTCCTTCATCATAGTCTTCTTGACGATATCTTGGTTTCTGATGAAGTCTGTGGAGTGGAGAACCGCCCAACACTTGAGGAAGGTGCTTGAAAAGTTAAGAAGGCATCAACTCTTTGCGAAGTTATCGAAGTGCCGCCATAGCGAGGAAAAAGTGGAGTACTTGGGGCCGCGTGATCACAATGAAGGCATTTCCACGAGACCCTACTGCGAAGATAGAAATTTGTGTCGGCTGGCGGCACCAAAGAATCATATGAAGTCGGGGAGCTTCCTAGGGCTAGCAGGCTATTATAGAAGATTTGTCAAAATTTTGCCAAGGTAGCAAAGCGCGCCGTGCGGATCTCACAAAAGGTGGGAAGATAAAGATTGGGCAGCCCATTGGCAAAACAAGGCGAGAAAGCATTTGAGGCGGTGAAGGAAGCTTTGTGACGGCGCCCGGTGTGGTCTTGCGAGATCCGACCAAAGATAAGCTCGTAGCAGCAGGATGCTAGCGGGATAGCGGCGGTAGCGATCCTCATGCGAGGAGGAAAAGTAGTGGCCTATGATTCCAAGAAGTTGAGCGGCCCAGAGTGGCGCTACCCAACACATGATCGGGGAGCTCACGGCTATAGTAAGGGCTTTAAAATTTGGAGGCATTATTTATTGGGAAGAAAATTCGGTTAGACCACGGATCATCAAAGCCTCCAACATATATTTCACTTGGTAGCTCCTTAATTTGAGGCAAAAGGAGATGGATGGAATTCTTGGAAGAATATGACTTTGAGATAAGTTATAAGCGGGGAAGCTCAATGTGGTTCGCGGATGCCCTTTCGAGGGAAGCCATTGGCAACGAGAATTCATTGTAGCGCCATATCAACACTTGTAAGTGAGTTTGGCAAGAAGATTGAGGAAACATTGCCGGCGGACCTTGACTTCAAGGAAGTTTGGTGAGCCTTTCCAAAGAGGCCGGGGCCCGACAAGGAAAGGGAGATGTTCGGGCACTACAAGAAGGAAGGGAACTTGCTATATTATAAAACAAATTGTGTGTACCAAAATCTTATAAGTTAGTTAAGCTTATTTTGAATGATACACACAATAGTCCCATAGCGGGGCATGCGGGGTTCATGAAGACATATTTCAAGATTAGAAGCGATTATTATTGGCCCGGCATGAAGAAGGAAATAGCAAGATATATTAGAGAGTGCGGATATACCCGGCGAGCAAAGCGGAACGACAGGGATCAGTGCCTTGGAACCATTGCGTGCCAAATGCTAAGTGGGAGGTGATAAGTATGGATTTTATTTGGGACTCCCAAGAACAGCAAAGGGGCAAAGATGCCTTGATGGTGGTAGTAGATAAGTTGTCAAAGATGGCACACTTTGTGCCGTGCGGGGACAATGCAATCTGACATTAGACACGACCAACCTATTTGTTAAGGAGATTTTTTAGGCTCCATGGCATGCCAAAGGGAGATAATCTCGGATAGAGACTCCAAGTTTATGAGTGCCTTTTGGCGGGACCTATTCACCACCATCAGGGCCGAAGCTTTTCGATGAGCGCGGCATATCATCCCCAAGCGGATGGTGGGGCGGAGAGGACAAAGCGGGATCATCGAAGATATGTTAAGAAGCTATGTATGGAACAAGCAATCCAAGTGGGATGATCTCATCTACCTAGTAGAGTTTGCCTACTTGACACCAAAGCGGGAGTCATCGCGAGATGAGTCCTTTTATGATTAATTCACGGTATCGGTGTCTTACCCCGGATACTTGGCACAACCACATGTGTCCAAGGTGGAAGTCTCAGCCGGATGCTTTTGAATGCAAGACTTGGTGGAGGAAGTGAGAGGATATCTCCTTGCGGCAAAGCGCCGAGAAAAGCATCGCCTGGCACAAGCATAGGGCGGTAAGAGAATTTGAAGTGGGAGACAAAGTGTGGTTGAAGATCAAAGTCAAGCAGGCCAAGCTCGCGCTCGGCAATTGCAAGAAGCTTGCTCCAAGATGGGCTGGACCCTTCAGAATAGAGAAGAGAGTAGGTAACCAATCCTACAAGTTGGACTTGCCGGCACATCTTAAGATACATAAGGTTTTCCCGTAAGTTTGCTAAAGAGGCACACCCCAAACCCAGGAAGTATTAGAGACAAATGAGTTTTTAGAAATGGCCGGACGAGCATATTGAAATCGTTAGGAAGTCCTTCTTAATAGATCTTATAAGAAGACAAGAAGGTCAAAATTCCTCCAATACCTTGTGAAGTGGAAGCACTTACGGTGGAAGGCGCTTCGTGGGTACTTGAGTCGGATCTTAAAAGCGATTACCCGAGTTTATGGAGCAATGCAAGGGGTCGTTTCGTCACCGAAGTAGTCGACATCGGCATCAAGAAATCGGCTCGGGCATGTCGATTTGGGTTTGGATTTAAGCATGTGTAGCTAAGGTTAATCTCGCATGCAGCCTATGCTAGGCATGGGTTGCATGCGTTGTTACCCGATGATGAGACCACTACGGTGCTCTCTAGGGCGTGGTGTAATGTCAATGTAGGCATGGCCAGCGTTTCCGCTTGTTTGAGTGGAAGGCAGATTAGAAGTCTATACGTCCCGCGGAAGTAGGCGACCTCGAAAAAAAGGAGGTCATTGAGAGATGCATTGATAGGAAAAGCACCTTTAGCCCCATATATGCTTTGATAGGAGGAATCTATCCTTCCGCCCCATATCACGGGAAGGATATCCTCCCTGGCCAGGCAACTAGAGGTGTAGGCATGGCGGCATATAGGCATATGTATTTGTCTCTTCGCCGAGGATGGGAGAAACATAATCTTCCTATCCCGAAGAGATATGCCTTGCATCCATATAATTGTATTTAATGGGTGGTTCCCTTACAACCAACCCTTATAATAATAATTAAATATGTACTAGCGTAAGCGTACATCTATGGGCAACTAGAAGAACGGCGGCGAGGAGGGTGCGCTACAAGAACTCTAGCATAGTTTTGCCATAATGTGTGAGGAGGGCTGACGGGGAAGTTTTTAGTTAAAACCGTAAAGTTATAATTGATGTCAATTTTGTCTATAATCGATTCACAGTAGAGGGCCGGAAGAGCCTCTCACCATAGTACAATTACGATAAACTATAAATATTACGAGGTGATTAATATAATATGGATATGTAAGTGTTGTAATTGCGGGATATGCGGTACCCAAGGTGGGGAGGCGGCGTGATCTTTGAGGGCGGCATCAAGTCAAGGTGGGGAGAATGTGGCGTTCCGGCATAATATCGCCCAATCGTATATTATCTTTGCCCCGTCCTGCATTACATGTCACAAGTGACATGTACTTGAGAAATAGGACAACGTTGCACCTAGGAGCTAAAGGTTGCACCTAGGGGCAACCTTGGATATGGGTATGTAATTAAACATACACAACAAAAGGTTCCTTGTTCATCCATTTCCAAATGGCTTAAAGCCATTTGCCCATAATGGATGCCCTAACCTAGATAGGGTCTATATAAGGGCTAAAACCCTAGACCCTAGCTCTCCTTTCACTTGCCAATTAGGGTTTTCTAGAGCTTCCTTTCCTCTTTCGCATTTAGGGCTTTCACAGGCCAATTCGGGGGGGGTAAAGCTTCGAAATCGCATTACCCGAACTCGAAAAGTCGGTTTACTGTGAGTTCTTGAGTAGCGGTTGTCTTGGCAAGATCAAGAGCATGGGCGCCTTAGAGGATCGGGAGCAAGCCAAGGGCGGGTATCTAGTTGTTACATTTGTGCAAAAGCGAATCTTTAGGCATGGCAATATGCGATTTAGTATGTTAGATCATCTCGGAAGCCTTGTAGATCCCTAGATGCGAGACTCTAACGAATGAACCTAACATTGGATGTTAAGTAGATAGATTGATATGATTCTCTATCTACGTTACGTGATATTGCATGTATTCCACTCTGTGATCTCCTTGTTGTGGGAAGGAGGGTAGAGACCTAAAGGCTGTGTAGAAGATGCTCCTAGCATAGCACCTTAGTTCCCACATAATTGCGGCCGTGCCGCGGGGAGCCCACACATTTTGTGGGTGAAGGGGCAAGGCGGTTGATAAGGAGGAACTTGTCTCATGTGGACTGACCCCTCGGTAGTAAAAGCCTATCGGGGTCTTTTTTGGCTAGGCTTAATGGCTTGTCGCTGCGTGTGGGCAAGGCATGAGCTCGACACTCGTGGGGTGGTGGATATGACCTTCCGGTGAGTTCAAGTCGAATAAGGCGGTGGCCCTCTAGCGCTGCGATGAGCATGGATACCTCACGGAGGGAGGCAGCTCTCTTCACGCCTCATCCGGGGTTGGGGAGATGCAACCCGGCGGTAGTAGCCCCTCGGCTATTCACCCGGGAGCTACGGCCAAGTCCCAACACTTTTCACCTACTGCGCAAAGTGTGCGGGGAAGGCGGATGGAGTGGACTACCTAAGCCATGTTCTATGCCGGCCAAATCCATTGCCATGAATTAAAATGCGGTGAACTCACGGAGGCCTAGCCGTCAGTCATCCCCCTTGAGTCCGAGCCCTGGGTAGGATCTCTCCTTTGTATTATTGTTATGAAGGTATTGCTGACTCTGTGATGTTGCTATTGTTATGGTGATTGTGTTGTATATTATTGGTTGTGCTCCACGTTTGTTTATTGCGGCTTCCTTGAATAGGTCGATCCGATGGAAGGCGGATGAATGACACATCCACTCTTCCTTCTGGCGGCTCTGCCCCCATGGGAGTGGAGTGGGGTGGATAACCCTGTCGAGTATTTGCCGGGGAATGCTCCTCCTCGATGAATGCGATGCGGGCATCGTATAAGGAGTAGGGGACGTCACAAAAAAGAAACTAGAAAGAGATATTTTCTTTTTCTAAAACTAATTTTAGTTTTATTTGGACATATCAAATACAAAAAACGAAATTGAAAATAAAACAAATAAAATATGTATAGTATATGTTATAAAAAAGTTTTCGAGAAGAAAATTATGAACTGGTAAATTCCCTATATCTTTTACTAGGACCGGTAATTACCCGGTGGTTGCTATTTCTTGTTACATACCTATCGTTCATAAGTGGATCTCTCAGACTTTTATCAATTGCGCCGCTAATTTGATCCACAAACTCTTGAAGCAACCTAATAGTAGAACCTTCTCGATCTGTAAGACGTAACACTGAATAGATTGGACGTGATACGTTACGAAATGCCACAAGATTTCTTCCATCCAATATTTGGGATTGTACCAATTCAAACCGGTGTATGAGACTCATCCCAATTCACCCACTCATTAGAAGCTTGACGGTTTGCCTAAGTGAAGGCCAAACTTCTACTAATTGCTCCATCATTAGAAAGTATGTTCCAAATCTTGTCTTGGCGGGTTTAATTAACTCCTTCTTTCCATATTTTGAAAGATGTATAAAGCTTTTTTTCTTCCTTGAAAATAATTGCACAATGTTTTCACCCACCAATCTAGCATCCTTGATCCAGTTCATCTTGTTAGCAATATCTTTCAACAAAAGATTCAAGGCGTGAGATGCACATGGAACCATTTAATTGTCTTGTACTCGCCTCTAGTTACCCATGCTCACACAATTGGACCCATTATCTCATTTATCACTTGTACCACATTTTGAGATCCAATCTCTTCAATTACTTCTTTCATCTTATTGAATAAGAATTCACCTGTAATACTAATACCAGCCTCATAAACCTCTATAGTCTTCCAATAAATTGTTCCAAATGCGAGAGGAAATCATCACGTTGTAGAGGCCTCGTTTGCACACATCCACCCATCCATCGGTCATTATTGTACATCCAAATTGTTGCCATTTTGATTGAATTTGCTTCATTTCTTCTCCAATATCATTGTAGGCCTTTGGGATTATTTGAGTTTTCATGCCACGAGAAGTTGGACCAGCCCATTTAGTGCCTATCTGAGATACAATTTCCATCATTTGTCTCCAACTTGGTGTGTCCAATAGATTGAATGGAAGATTGCATTCAATAAGCACTTTTCCAACTTCTTTATCTGCGATTTTCATCCATGATTTCTGCCAACCTATTTGCCTTCTACTCAAAGTACTTTGAACTATGTGTTTAGGCGCTTGTGGTTCCTGATCATCTTGAACATCATTATCACGAGAAGATCGTATCCTCTTTATGGAAGGTGTAGAAGAGGGCAGTCGTGATGATGTAGAAGAGGGCCGGGGGGGTCGTGATGATGCTGGCCTATTGAGATAGAAATCAGGCGATGTAGTAGGAGCAACAGGTGTAGAAGAAGAAGAAATAGGGGTAGTATCATCATCATCATTTTCAGATTCACTTACAGTCTATTCCTTCTCCGCTCTTGTTCAATTATCATATTTGTTCGGAATCTTTAAGGCGCATCAATGTGATTATATATGGATCATGAACTATATATACAGAATTTTCAAAAATTGTAACTGTCCTTAACTATCTTAGAACTTTGGCCTAATATCTCTAAGAACCTGTGCCCCAACATATGCATGATTGTTCTAGGCAAGGTTAACTGCAATTGGATTGCTAGGTCAATTTATGATGTTCCAATTTACCTAATAAGATGGAGGAAGTCTTTGTGGCTGACATCACTCGATGTTATATCTTGGATTGGAGTTTGCAGCAAAGTACTCTTGGAAGGAATGTATTCAAAAACGGATTTCAGGCAGTAAAAATGCGCTATATGCTATGCTTACCAGATGCTGGAAAGCCAACTTAGGGGTAAGAGCATGTTAGGGCCTACATGTTTTGGAAACTACCTGGAAAATACTCTGGGTAGTCAAAGATGATGATATATTTGAGTTCTTAACATCTTCTTGACATCACAAAGTACCTTACAACATGTATGTACTACTACTCTTGAACATAACACAATTTCTTTTAGTCAATCTTGTAGTCTAGGTACTTTAAAATACAATTATGTACTTGCACAGAAGTACACAGAAAAGTACCTTTTTGGTAATTTTTTATGTAGGCCCTAACATGCTTTCACCCTTAGACAGTTGGTGTTTGAAGAAGCTTCTGTTTAAGACTCTTGTGCAGACTGTTGTCCTGTATGGCTCTCCCGTTTGGGGGCCTAGCCTATCATCCAGGCAATGGAAACAGGTTGAGGTGGTCCTGAAGATATTTCTGAGAGAAGAATTGGGAGTGAAAAACCAAACACCTTTTGCCATCATGTTGGCTGAGGCGGGTATGCTTCTGCTGGAGGTAGAAGCACTCTATCAAACAATAAATTTTGTTAATAGAGTGCAGCTGCAACCCGACCACCGCCCCTCCAAACGGGCCTTTCTGCACACGCAAACATTAGGCTGGCACCATGATCTTATGGAGTGGGCAAACAGTTGGGGTGTTACAGCAGAGAATTGGCCAGACACGGAGCTTGGCGCCAGAGATCTACTGCAGACTCTTGCGGTAGCACGCCTCTGGTCAGTAAAAGGTAGCAGGATGACAAAGTATATTGAGGACGTTAACCCGATGATGGTTTATGCGGATCAAGACTATTTGAAAGCTAATATGTCAAGGAATCTCAAGCAAACGATTGCTAGGTACATGACCAGCTCGCATCATCTTGGTATAGAGACAGGTAGATGGGCAGGGATTCCCAAGGAGAGTCGGGTATGTGTTTTCTGTGATCAACAAGCACTAGAGGATGAGACACATGTACTTACGCAGTGTTCTGCATACTCGGACATTCGTGACAGGTTTGGAATTGATGAGTTATGCCTTGATACTATCCTCAGCATGAGGCCACATGATCTTGGTTTGTATATCAAGGCAGTGGACTCTCATCATAATTTGCTTATGAAAATTCATCAAATGTAAATATTTGCTCCATGACCTTCAAGGTCCAATGTGGGCATGATCAATATATTATTATTATTATTATTATTATTATTATTATATGAAAACAACCCCCAAAAAAGGGACAATGGCATATGTATTGTCATACAAAAAATAGCCACGACTGCATGGAAATATATGCAAAATGCAAAAAAGAGAAATGAGTTGTGGCTAAAGAAGATCAGTGACAACAAATACATTGCCAATGGTTTAAGAATTTACTCCAAGTTAAGTGCTTGCACAAAATGAACTGTGACAAGTTCGTCACTACTAATAACAGCTGTTGGAGAACTGTTTTATAAAAATGGGTAACAGAATATAGAGAACTGTTTTATAAAGATGGGTAACAGAATATGGAAGCAAGTGTATGAAATACCCATGGGATTTGCCTATAGTCCATGGTGATGCAATATGCATCTAGCATAGTTTGAGCTATCAAAACATATATAAATCAGTTTGTAATTTTTCTTTTTCCTTTTTTCTTGTTCTGCGCCGCAATCGACGCTCTTCTCCTTGTGCCACGTAGCACGCCATACCCATCTAACAGATGATGGAGGTTGCTTGCTGGTTAAGGCATCGTTTTTTTCCTTCGAGCTCCACCTGTTTCTGTTTCTAGCTGTCTCGACTTCCGAAATTTGTGTGGCAGCAACTACATCACAAAATCTAGACATCACGGAATTTGTCTTGCGGCACTAGACCACAAAAACTTGGATTGAGGTATATATATAAGATGGGAGAGCTCCTGCGGTTGCTCCTAAATTGCGCCAAGTCTTCTTGGGAAACCTATTAGCCATATTACGGTAACCTTTCTCACCTTGCTCTCTCATTTCTTGCAAATAGTTCCTCATAAACAGTAGATTTCAAATTTCGTTGAAGCTTTTCATTGGCAGTATCTAGTTGAGTCTTGGATAAATATGAACAAACTTGCTTCCATAGATAGGTATTCGACCTCTTAGCAAAGCAGTAACTGGATTAAGCAGAATATCTTTTAGCTTGAGGTGCATAACCAATAGCTCAATATGTTAAAATCATAGAGTACGAGATCTTAGTCTTAGGATGTGAGCCCGGCCTTGGCTTTAGTGAGCGGCGAGGGGCGGATGTGAGAAAGATGTGTGGGCTTAAGCGATAACAGGAATTTAATATTAGTGAAATCCTTCCGCTAGGTTATCATTCTTCTTTTTTTTGTTACGTAGTCTGAGTAGATTTCTTCTTGATAGATTCCACTAAGATTTCTTGCAGTAAATCTGACCCCCTAGGTAAGTATTCCAATAGATTTTCTTGCAGTAGATTTCGCAACTGCAACTTGGGCCTTTTCCTTGCCAATGTTTGTGTCAAGGATGCCTAAGTATGTCTATAGTGGAGGTAACTCTGTATATCGACATGAGATACTATGTGATGAGCATAAAACTGATTAAGATGGTCCTGGTGGTATTACCATTTGAAAAATGGTCAAGAATGTAGCAATAAGATACAAAAGCAGATTCAACACAATTTGGGCGTGCATGGCTATGGATGTAGCAGCCCCATTAGCTCTGTTTCCCAGCAATTGAAGGTACATTCATGTGTGGTGGAACGTCTTCCTCTGTTTTGCGCAAAGGCAAAGATGTTGGATTCGAAGATAAGAATTTGGTTGCATCAATTTTCTTATTGAGCAGAAATTGATAAGCATTCGGAGACTTAACTTCAATTTGTTGAGCTAAAAGAGATGTATTCTCTATGCAGGTTCAGGCATGGATGGCTGTTTGTATTCTAGACAAGTTGGGAAGAGTCTAGAAAAGGCAGCCAAATCTGCATGTTTATTAGCAAATAAGGGATGTTGTCAAGTGAATTAGTATAACCAAATAGTGCTTTCTTTTTCATATTTCTATCTGTATTTTTTCTTATTCAAGAAAGACAATGTTGTTATAGACTGGGTTCTTTTCTTATTTGTGCTCATAAACGTTCTAATAATTGTTACAGCATTGGTAACAAGGGCCATTTTAGTAGCCAATAAAAAGAAGACTGCAGAGAGCAGTATTAAATGGTGATCTAGTGCCCCCTACATATCGCCAAAAAAGAGGATGAAGTAAAAAGGACTGAAAACATGGTAGGTGACGCAAAGTTGGCTTACATATTCAGCAGCTAGCAGGGAGCAGAGCATTAACAAATAGCAGGCAATATTTTTCGAAAGCAAGGACTTACAGACAAAATCTTGCAATCAAGCCTAGACATTGCAAAGGTGATGAACCTGACACAAGATTTATCAGGGGATACCTTAGAAAGTGGCATAGAATTTCTGTCAAAAAATTTGACAGCCATGTTAGATACACTGCAAAATCATGCAACACTTGAGATACAAAACCGCAGATTGAGTTTGTTATCAAAGAAGCAAACAGAAGAGCTTGCTGCCATGGCTCAAAAAGTACAAGATGTGGATACAGCCTTGAGATCAAGTGAGAGGCTTATATTGCAACTGAAGACCGAACTTGAGTCAAGGGAGCAAGTTCCTGCTCCTCCCAAGTTCCAGTTTTGTGGTTTCTGCTGTGGCAGCATCTGCTACAACCTTGGCTGCTCTTGGACTTGTGGCTATGTTACATAGAAATGGGAAAAAATAATGTCTTTTCACACAATCTCTGCTGGAATGTTAAGATTTTTTGTCAAAGCATATATTCCTCCAAAGGTATATATTCTGTCTTATTTGCATTTGAAAGCTCAGATTTTTTCTACCCTGCTGCAGTTCTCAGGTGTCATTGTTTTCCATTAGAATAATCAAAGTATTGTGGATTCTGCCAATAGATTAAAGCTGGTAACGAGGCTAACATATTTATCATTCTATTATCAGTCTGAGTACCAAAGAATAAAACGTTTTTTTTGTGTAACGGATCGCTGATGCCAAGAAGTTGTTCACGTCTAGAAATTAAAAGGAGGATATGCGAATAGAGATGGGGCAAGCTATCACCAATTTTAGAGTCTAATCTATGGATTTGATGGGTTGGGTTGGTTTTGACAATTTGGTAGCAAGGATGTAAGATGTTGCTAATATTTGGGAAATCAAGTTGCTATTGGAGGAGTTTTAGTGGTGATTCAAAGGTTCTCTAGCAAATATTAATGAACAATGCTAATTGAATGAGCTTATAGATATGCCCCACATTGATTTGATATTTGAAGCATTCATTAGATGAACAACTCAAGGATTGGAGATTAGCGTAGCCATGGAGTAAAAGGCTTTTGGATTGCCAATGCTCGAGAGCCAACGTTCTCGGCCAAGCAGGACCCCGCCTAGGTGCAAAGGCGGCACTTGGTAGATGCGGCGGCCTTTTTCTGCGCCTTCTCGCATTGTGGCTGATCACGGGCGGCATGCCACATCACCACGCCTCTTGGAGGTTCTCAGTAGGTTGATATTTATAGAAAGCTTGCATCGTAAGATAATTTTATTGCATCATAAGATAATTTTATTGTAGTTATTTAGATAGATTAAACTTGTTGAAGTAAACTAATGTTGAGTTGCTCCTTGAGTCATTTCCTTCTTCTTTACTTTCTTGAGTCATTTCCTTCTTCTTTACAAAGGCAGGGGAATGGAAATGCACGGGTTACATAGTGCTAAAAAATCGTGGTGAAGCATACTGGTATTGGATTGGTATTGGAGCTCTTCTTGAATTTGTTCACATGTTCAATGTGCTTTTCACATTGGCCTTAGCTTACTCAATCGTATGTTGTTGCACCTTATAATACTTTTGGTTCATACTTTCACATTTATCCTTAATAGTGGGAATCTCATGGTTGTCGACCACAACATCCATGTGTCGCATGGGCTCTCGGAATGCAAGGCAATAGCGGGTTCAAAACCCATACGGCCTTAGAAACATTCACGACCTAGGGACCAAGTTATTTCCAATTCAACATAGCTCTAAGCCTTCTAGCATAGGGTCAAAATGTGGTCCAAAAGTTAGTTGCTTAGCGGGGAATTTGTGACCGTTAGGACATTATAACAGATCCAATTGAACGGGTTAAGAACGAGAGAAAGCGTTTGGCTGCCTTGGCGCCGCGATAAGTTTCTTGTAGTTTATAAAAAATATAGCGAAATTAGAATGGTACAATGTTATGAAACAATTTAATATATATTCAGGTACATTGATGATTTTTGACCAAATTGCCCAAATATTCAAATTTTTCCTTGCATGATGGGAGTACTAAAAATCCCAAATCTATCATTTTTTACCGTTTAAAATTCATCTTAAGTTTTGCTTTGCTTTTTATGCCAGATTTGTTTCTGTGTGTGGGTGTTTAATTTAGAGTCGTTATGGTTATGTATAATTGTTTTCACGCTCAATTCTTGAGGGCATAAATGATGTGTTTTGATACTTAATTTGAACAGGTTGGATTTCTGTGAGTTTTTTTTTGCCATTGTGTATTGTCGATTCAAAATTTAGGTTTTGGAGTTATTTTCTATGGTGAGTATTCTGTTTATAGGGTTCCCATCTCGAGAGTGCAGATTTTATCCCCATGGTATATTCTCCAGTGGCCTTGGCCCTAAGCGCCATGATTTAGCGATAATGTTTTAGCTATTGGAATGATATATGATGTATGCATGAATGAACAGAATGTCATAGTATCTAAATTGTGCATAACCTAATTGTCGGGGAGTGGCTAATTACATTGTACATGTTTGGTACTTGTCTTCTTTATTATACATCCACTTCTCATGCATGTTGATGCTATTAATAGCTACGGTCATATCAAAACTAAGAGATTGCACATCTTGACTTCAGATCTATGAACTAACAACATTTATCTAATCTAACATCATTATTTATCGTAAACCCCTGCTTCCTGGAAATTCCTCGAATTTTCAGTGAAAGTTCTTTTTGGGTATTTTTTAGGCAAGGGTTTCCTGGCGGCGCCGCTTACAGCGCCGCCACTACAGACGTTCTTGTTGTGTCACAAAACATTAACTTCCACAGAACATCAAATCTTGGTGCAACAAAACATTAAAATTTTAAATCACTTGAAAACATTAGAAGTTCCAGAAAAGTGTGCAGATAAAGGTTTCAGATACAGGTTTCCAGATAAAAGTTTAAATCACTTGAAAACATTAGAAGTTCTACAAAAGTGTGCAGATAAAGGTTTCCACAAAGTTTTCAGATACAGGTTTCCAGATACTCCTTATAACATTTACTCCTTATAACATTTACCTTCAAATGTTGAAATGTTAAATCGAGAACCTAAAAACTCGTCCATGAGAACCTAAAACTTCGTCCAATAGCGTTGCAAGAACTTCGGAAATCGGGCAAGAACTTCGGAAATGTTGCTTTGATCTTGCTTTAATCTTAGATCCAATGACCCTCGAACTTGGAACTCGGAACTCGGAAAGCCTCAAAACCTAGAAACAAAGAAAAAACATTAGAAGGTATAAAAATTTGAAGCAGAAGTTAAAATAAGATAAATCTTTACCTTATTTCTGTCGAGCGCCTTCAGCTACACGCCGAATCTTGAAGAAATAAAGAACAAAGAAAAAAAAATCAGTTTTAAACTAAGTAGAATCGCGCTCAAAACTCATTCAGAAGTTGGAGGAGCATCATTAATCACCTCAGAACCAAATCTGGTGCCTAGCGCCAAGACCTCTGTGAAGATCGCGGAGTAGACAGACCGGACCTCGCCATCGCGAAAGCAGAGAGAGAGAAAAAAAAAAGGGGGATGCACGGAATTTCCGGGAAGCGGGGATTACGGTGGGGCCGCCCCCTTTTCGGGTTTCCATTTGGAAGGGCCGGCGCCGCCGCTTTCGGGCTAACGCCCTTCATTGGCCGCTGCTGCCGGAAACCCCTCAAAGGTGGCGGTTCCCTAGCACAAAGACCATAACAGACTTAAATTATGCACATTTATCTTACCTCCTTCATGTAATTATGATTTATGGATAAGAACAGCATGGTTCACTGCAGCCAAAGTTCTATTTATCTGAATGTTTTGGTATAGCATACTATTAGGTACTAATTGCCGGGGAGTGGCGATTGTAGGTTAAGAAATGCAGCGTGCGTTCGTTTTCCATACTTAGCGTGCAGGTACCCATACGTCTTAAATGCGTACTTATTCATTTTGTGCATCAAATAAGAACAATTTTTTTTTTTTTTGGTTGCACATTTATGCAGTGCGTACTTTATAAGTCTGGATGCAGTCATGCGTACTTTATAGGTACGGTACAAGTACTTTTCAAAAAAAATGAAAAAAAAAATAATTTTTTAGGTTAGCGTCACGTCGTCGTCACATTATTTTATGTGAAAATCGCAAGATTTGGCGTTCTTTAAACAACAACTTTTGCGATGCGTTTGTGCGTTAAAGCGGCCATCGTGACGTTATCTTGACGTTGCACGTCTTGTACCGCGTCGCGATGCAGGGAAATCTGATTACTGCGGGAGTGGCTAATTGCATTGTATATATTTGGTACTTATCTTCTTTATTATGCATCCACTTCGCATGTGTGTTGATGCTATTAATAGCTATGTTCATATGATAAGGTTGGCAAATTTTGTTGGGCATATGGTTTTGGCGAAGGTGGGCCGAAATTAGGGTTCCTCTGGTTGGTTTTTTTTTTGCCATGGGCATGGTCTGAGGAAGGAACGGCTAGAACAAAGTCGTGGCAGCCATGATCCGATGAAGAGGCGACAGGATGAGGATAGCGTTGTCTTTGGAGGAGATGGTTGACATGCGAGTCGGTTATGTGGGATCTTTGCTACGCATGTGTCTTGCCGAAAAGGGCCCTCAGATTCTCTGCGTTGTGGATAAAGGATGGGCTGCGGGGGTCGCTCACGGAGAGTTTGAGCTTGAGGGTATCTTTGGCGATGGGCGCCGTCTTCTCCACGGTACTCCACGAATTGATCATGTTTCTTAGCGAGGCTAGCCCGGTGGTGTGTCTAAGGGGTTAAAGTGGATCTTTGAGGGAGGCCACCGAAGCGATTACGTGGCGGCATGCGAGAAGGTATGTGGGAAGGATTCCGGCTCTCTGATGATGTCAATATGCACAAAAGTAATTTTGAAGAGACTCCAAGCAGCATGCCTTGTGATGGAGGGTTCGGTAGAACCGGGGAGTTCGGTTGTGAATTTGCGGGGTGTTACATTTTCTGCTAACATAGAGCGGGGTTGTTGATACTTGAGAGATAAGGGAGATGTTTCCTCTGTGCTCCAGTTCAGTAGCAAGGTCCCTGTTTTTGAAGACAGGGGCCCTGGCAAACAAGTATTCTGGCAGTGAGGAAATCCAAGATCGTCAGTTCCACACATGGATCAGCCCTCTGGATGTTAGTGTCACTGTTAGCATAGGGGGAGTGGATGTATGGGATGCTGTGTATAACTACGTGTGTGGCTTCTTGGATGCTGAGTATTTTAGTGGAATTGTAAGTCTAGAGAGAGGATCAGACTTGGACCATCTTCATCTGCAGTGCGTATTCAGGATTGGTTTGTCCAGTCCTATGGTAGTGAATGCCAGGTTGAAGAAGTACTTGGGTTGGGATACACACAAACCGGCTGGTGCTATTATTCTGTGTAAGGCCCTCAGAGACACCAACCTGCACTGTTATGAGGGGATGCTAGGCTACTGTCTAAAAGACATGGGGAAGATGCATCATAGGCATCACATGAAGGGTGTAATTGCTGACCAGATTGAACGGGGGAAGGACTTGTATGCGCTGTATGGAGCTGGCGACATTAAGAATTGCGTTATTCTTGACAATCAGAACTTGCTTTTAAAGGCTAGGCACTTCCAACTTTATCATGGGAGAAGGCAATTGACTGCATCTTTAATTGATTATTAATGCGGCATGCTTTATGCGGAGAAATTCGTGCTTTCGGTGGTGCATGGGTTCTTCCATCAAGACCAATCCTGCTTTTATTTCCCAGCAGCGTGTGGAGGCCGCTTGGCACTTAACTCTGAATCCCAAGTATGCCACTCATAGTGACGTGAGGCAGGGTTGCCCTTAAGGCCATATCTGCATAGGCGTGATTTAGAAGGTGAGGCGAATCATAAGCTTTCTATATTAATTTTGTAGGCGATTACTTTTTTGCGACTTGAACTGTTTCATAGAAACTCTGGCGAACCTTGCCAACGTTAATGTGGGGTAAGGGGATAATCTATGATCCTAAACACTTAGATCCATGGAACTGGAGGCGAAACTCTAGATCTGAGCTTAAGAATGCATGGCTAATTTAAGAAAGGTGGGCGGACGAAATGGTAAAACTTTGGCGAAAGAATATAATTTATTTTCAATAGTAACCTATTCAGCTTTAGCATCTCATTTTCGAAAATATTCAAAATATAGCCATTTGGCTATAAATAGCCCCTTAAGGGCAACCCTGACGTGAGGAGTGTGGTCTATGGGCTTCATCCTGGAATAGTCCGGTGGAGAGGGTTGGGAAGGCAAGAAGGAGATTCTGGGATGCTAAGGCAGTTGTTGAGGATGATGAAGAGAGTGATCAGAACGATGAAGGTAGGGATGAAGATCACGATGGCCCTGCAGGCACACCCTTGGCTGGCTGCCCATCTTACATCCCTCTCAATTTCCAGGATTGGTCATTCTCTGCCCAGTAAGTTACAGTGTCTTTGCTTTGCTCATGTACATATTTCTTCGTTTTGATGTAGGCACAATGAAAGAAGTTAGCACTGCTTTGGCCGACGCAGATAGGGACGATGTTTTCAGCCCACTTGTAAATATAGACACTGACTCAGATGAGGAACTGGAGAAGTGTGGTCATGCTGCAGGTGAGAACAAGTCTGAGTGCTTTCACCTTCATGTAGACATGGATTTGGTATCAAAGGAGACGATGATGAGCATTAGAGAGTGCAAAACTGCTATGTGCAACACGATTCAGTGTTTGGAGGAGGCTTTGCACTGTCTAGACATGGAGGATCTGAAGGTCTCTTTAAAGCAACGGAGAGTATTCCGTGGTTACGTCAATCTAATGCGTGCTCTCTTCATAAGGCACAATAATACGCTGGAACGTCTGGGTCGCCTTTACTTTCGTACTATGCAGGCCTGACATGGCTATGCGAGATGCTCCAATTCTGTTCTGGCTTCGTCTTGCTGTTTAGTTCATAGTTGTTTTATGTACAACAGTTTTCTATCTTCTGTAATGGGCTCCGTGGCCATGAGGTCTCTTCCTCGGGCTTCTTTGTGAAGCCTCTTCTGCTTTCTATGAATGTAAAACTTGGTCATCTTCATGTATAAATTGGACTTCCAATATGTAATTTCGTTCCTCTGTTTTACTCTTGTGTATGTCCTGCTGTGTTGCTAGCAGTTATTTTGTTTGTAGGAATGTGTTCATGTCATGCAATTGTCACTGTAATATGGGTGTTTACGTATCACTTACAGTTTGGATATGCAATTTGATGTGCATGGCCTGTCTCATTCTTGGAAATGTCTTTAGGGGAGACAATTGTTTCTCAAATGTGGGTCAGTACATTCCCTCGATGATGTGAATGTACTGTAATTTCCATGGATTTCTACAGTTACGAAATTATGTGAATTACCTACTTCATGTTGCTCTGTTTCTAATTGTCTTTCATACGTATATGTAGGTGTATAAATATATGTATAGGGAGCAACAAATTGTACATGGGTGGGACGTGGAAATTCCAGGTCCCTTGTTTGGGATATTCATAGAATGATCTCTGGATCCAATGATCCAGAGTGAGCAATAAGGAGTGCCATATAAGTATGAAAACTAAGAGATTGCACATCTTGACTTCAGACCTATGAACTAACAACATTTATCTAATCTAACATCATTATTCATCAAAAACCTTAACAAACTTAAATTATGCACACATATCTTATATTCTTCATGTAAGTATGATTTATGCATAGAAACAGCATAGTTCACTGCAGCCAAAGTTCTATTTATTTGAATGTTTTGGTGTAGAATACTATTAGGTACTTCCAGGGGCATTTTTTTTGGTAGACAAAGCTGTAGCTTTCACTGCCTGATGGCATGAAAATCCAAGTGGCATACGTAAAAGGAATTTGCTTTGCGTTTTGCTACCTTGTCCAATAGTGTTGCGACATGTGGCTTTGTTTCTTTCCTTGAGTGCTGCCAGGTTCGATGGTGGCAACATATTTCCCCTGAGTTCTCCTTGTTCTTGGATTTACCTTGCATTCAGGAATCAGTTACATTGCATTCTTGGATTTGGCTTGCATTCCAGAGCTAGTTACCTTGTATTATTGAACTTTTACCTCTTATTCTTGAGCTGCAACAAATTTTACTACCAGTAGAATGAAACAGATCCACGTTAAGGGAATGTCTCTCTGCTTGAGATTCCCGGCCTTTTTGGGAATGTCAAGCAAAGAGACATTCCCTTATACGAAACTGAGCAAGAAAGCAACAACCATATCCCATCGATAGACAATACATTTTCTAGTTGGTGCATGGCTTTAGTTTCTGCTTCAATGAAGAAGTCTATCTATACTGTTCAATAGGTGCCAAGTGGAATCGGGTAGCATGCTTGAATTTGCTTTTGAAGGGTCACCTGGCACATGAATGGATGCCTACTTTGGCAAGGGTTGTGGTTGGTGGAATCTGAGTAGACTCTCTTTAATATCAACTCTTGCGGTGGGCTCGCCTGAACCTTTGGGCTGTGTATTTGCTTATGCTTTTAAGATTTAGCCTTGCATTTATCGGAAGAACATGCAGCAAGATATGTTGTTTATAAAACACCACAGCATAATTGAAATTTGGCTCCTCGTTTTTTTGGGCTTGAAGCTATAAACAACAACAAAATGTCCACAGCCATGACAGAGAATTTAAGGATGCTATATCAAACATGCCAGCTTGGAGGAATCTTACACAACATTCAATAATCTGCTAATATTCTGATAATTTTAAGATTATGCAAATGAGGATGGGATTAATCCAGATAAAATGGTCTTCCACAGCCAACTGGAGGCATATTCTAGCAAGACTGCCTTGCTAACAAGGGTGCAGAATTCTTCATGAACAACGAGAGTGGATGCATTCCTTATTGAAGTGAGCTTAACGGATGTCATTGACAAGGATAAAAGAAATATCTAGCAATGCATTTAAATTGACAGGGCACAAAAGAAAGCCAACTCAAGTCATGACAATAAATATGATTTATTATATCTGAACTGAGATAGTTTCGAGAACTTTAAAGGTGATAATCACATAATCAGATCAAAATGAGAGTTGAAGGGAATGTACCTAATTGTCATTACGAGGAGATGCATGCAACTTCGCCTAGAAGTATCTTCTAAGAACCTCACCAGGCCATACATGCATTCTCCACTGTTTAGATCATGTAACAGCGTGAACCATGATCATGCGATGGCACCTCTGTTCACTACAGAAATTAGAGCCAGAAAAGCGCAAAATAGTCAAAAGGGCAGAGTAATAGCGAGATAAATATACGATGTAGATAAACCCCTAGAGTGCATATGTCTTACCACGATGATTTCTGAATCATACTTATTATTTTATCTCGTCTGCTAGAAACATTCATATTCTTGTGCAATTACGACCCCAATTGTCTTGAAATCCATTTCTTTTTGTGACCTGCAATCAATTCCAGAACCAAATTTAGAGCCAGTATTTCCACTTCCAGTTCGTAGCACCAACATTGTCCAATAACAACTCCAATTTCCTTGAAAGAACTTTTTTGTCCTTGAAATTTAGAGCCAACCTTTCCAGTTCCTAATGAGCATGACTGATGAGCCTTCTAGAATGAACAGATAAAACCAGGAAAGGAAGCAAAGGCCTTATTTAAACAGCTATACTTAAAAGCAGCAGCAAATACACAACTCAAAGACTACCGAGTCTGGTACATATTATTGTCTGTCTCATCAAGAGGCAAGGCAGAAATCTGCTCATTTTCCATGGCATCTCCAGTTGAGCGGAGATATAGATTCAAACCGGGGCTAGTGGAAAGTAAAAGGTAGAACCTTGCAGTATATCCAGGGCACACAGTTTTGACAGACATACAAACTAGGTAAGATGGCGCTGCTTCTTTTCGAGTACACATAAATTAAAGCAAGGCTATATCTCCATGTCCAAGCCCGACCCTAATCGTCCAAATTCTAACACTTTTATGCCTCATCTAACCAGCACAGGCTTGTCATTACATGGACTTATCTGCCCTCTTTCTTACATGTTTTGCCTCAGCACTTTTATTTCATATGCTACTCGAAGGCACAGCCAATCTTTTGGGATCCTAGTCTAGAAACAATTTCCATGTGATTATTTACGAAAGCCATAGCTTCGAATTGAGCATTTAATTCAATGCTTGATGCACCAAACGCCAAACAAATGAACGTACTGGCAGTTAGGCTCTTACTCATCAAGGTATATCTAGCACTGTTCATCATTTTGCACAGAAGAGTAGCAGATCATGTGAGGAAGGGCATTTTGCACAGAGAAGTACCAGATCATAAAACCGGAAAAAAGAAAGAAAGAAAAAAAAAGGGGTTTCAAAAGAAACGTACTTGATGCCGACTTGCTACAGAATAGTCTTGCCGCTGTCTTGGTTCGCCGCAAGATGTGACTTTTGTTTATGATGATGCGCAATCATCAGTGACTTAGAAGGAATCCGGCAACAGAAACGGAGTGGATGGCATAAAATGTATATCCCACAGGCGCTTCTCGAGATATTTGAAAGCATACATAAGAAACATGAAAGCAAAATTAAGCACGACTATACTTGAACAGGATCTGTTCTATAGTTCGTACTAGGAACTATGCTGAAAATGCATAGACAAATCTCACAACCCGGACGATGAAGTGGAGCCTGCTGGCTTGAGCGCGATTGCCGGTTCTGCTCTTCCTTGTGAAGTGTAGGCCATAGATGACCGTCACAGTGGTACATTCCTCCACTGCTGAAGGTCAGCAGGCAGTCTGACGGGTTCCTTTTATTTTTTTATGACCATTAGATCCCTCCATAGATGACCCCTCCATATGTGTTCAAATTTACACATCAAACGCTAACCCCTGGCTCAGTGGGTTCTTAGCATATTCTAAGGATATCTTGGTATATGCCTGGTACATTTTGAAAACTGCTCCAAACCTGCTAGAGCCCGTAAACTGGCGGTCATCCTCGTTGCTGAAGGACGATGAAGTGGAGCCTGGCGGGTTCGGCTTGGCATATGTGTTCAAATTTACACATCAAGCGCTAACCCACGGCGGTGGGTTCTTAGCATATTCTAAGGCTCTTCCTTGTGAAGTGTAGGCCATAGATGGCCATCCTCGTTCCACGGTGGTACATTCCTCCAGGCCTTTGAAGGTCCGGTGGTGTGACGATCTGACGGGTTCCCTTTTATTTTTTTATGACCATTAGACCTCCATATGTGTTCAAATTTACACATCAAACGCTAACCCCTGGCTCAGTGGGTTCTTAGCATATTCTAAGGATATCTTGGTATATGCCTGGTACATTTTGAAAACTGCTCCAAACCTGCTAGAGCCCGTAAACTGGCGGTCATCCTCGTTGCTGGGCGAAGCCCTTCTTACCATGTGGCGGTGGCCGGGAACAAAATGTTGGCCCTCTCCTCTAATGCATTAATGCGCAAGAATTGCATTCGGATCCCCATTAGTCCCTCAGAGCTAGAGCCGCATGCCAGAGCTGGAACAACATCCCTGAAAGCCTCATTGCACTTGTTTTTGGTCGTTGGGTTTTTTTCTGCCCCGTTAGGTTTTTCTTGCCGAAATTGATTTCCCTGCGCCGAAAGGGCTTAATCTGCTGCTGCGTTTGCTTGTTTACGCTTAGACCCTTTGCCCTTCTTTGCCGAGAAATTGCTCTCTAGGAGGAGGATCACAGAACAGGGACTGAAGGAGCTCTCAAGGTGTTCGAAGTTGCCAGGTAGATTGTTTTGCAAATATTTTGATGCCATTCATGAGCATATTTTTCTTAAACAGAATTCACTAGTTGAAAACAAAGGATCGTGATTCTGATTCGCGATAATATAGTTGTTGAGTAGCTAAGCGGTTACAATTCACATCCGTTATAGCTATATATCTATTATTCTCATGCATTTATTGTTTGAAAATTTGTCTAACTCATCTTAAAAATCACGAGATTCTTTAGATGTCTATCTTTAGATGCTTTTGAACTATGGTGAAAAGAAACATCCTGATTAGTTGCATTATCACATTAGGAAATATACTTATTTGCCTGTAGGATTAATGTATATGGCATTTGTTTGGTGTGCATCTTTAGATGAGTCATCTAGGTTCGAACCTTAGAACCTGAGTGAAATGGGTTCAGCAATCCACTCCTCTACAATGCTAATAAGGTCGACTTCTGCTGCTCTCTTTTCTAACCAGGGGCGCTATCTTAAGAAACACATCCTTTGGACCTGCTACTACTGGATCATTTGTTCATCCCCAAGGTATGTTCCCCACTCCCCAATGTCTTTCTGTTAATGGTAAACTGAAGAATTCCGTCGATCATTTCAAGCAATCTCTCTTTAGTCTATTATCTTACATTTTGAAGATCTTCTTTCAGGTAAGACGACATATCCAGGCGTATCATTTTCGGCGGTTGCAAAAAAAAGCACCACGACCATGGTAGAGGATGCCATTGTTAAAGGTATCAACGATATGATTGATGTCAACCCACCTAGAGGGACGAGAGATTTCCCACGAAGAAATGCAATTATGTAATTGGCTCTTTGGTCACTTTTAGCGAGGTAGTATCAATTTTTACTCACTCCTCCTTAGTGTCCAGATATTTTTTTTTTGCCTTTGGAAAGTTCTCCAGATTATTCAATTTTATAGAGTTGGACTTCCTCGTGCTATAGTTACATTTTTTAGAAGGCTTGGTCTTAATTCCCAAGATGTTGGTATCAAGGTCTCGAACCGGAAGGTATGTAGCAGCAGGTTTTGGTCTCTCCAATGCTGTGAATGGTCTAGGATTTCATCTATTTTTAGCCATGAGCTCAGACGAACATGCACTGTCAACTTGGACGGAAAAAAGAGAACTTGAACACAACATTTTCTGCCCAAATAGACTGGGCTTTTGATCACCTGGTCATTTAAAGGAGGTGTGCCTGAAAGTAGTAGAGATGATCTAGATCACACATAGAAAAAGTCAATATACTATTCATAGTACTAGCTTTCTTCTGGACATCACATTCATAGTAGGGCAACTGGAAGGAGCGATAAGTAAACTTCTCGCCCAAAAAGTTTAAAATGGAATCTATGGTTGATTGTTACACGAGAGGCTAAGTGAGAAGCCTGCCAGATTGAAGGTAAGAGATGGCGTGCATTATAGTGTTGTTCAATGAATGGATGAATACCATATTGCAATACTGGCAAGTATATTTAAAGTTGTTTTTTCTTGAAATGCTGGTGACTATGGCGTGCAAGTCTTGTAAAAAGGGCTTCCATTGTAATTCACATGGCGGTATAAAGGGGATCAATCACAAAGACTATCAAGGAGATCAACATGGCTATAGCGGGGATGCCAAAACCCCAAACCCACCCTATGTTCTCTGTATATACACAATCCAGTGATAGATAACAACACTTTGCTAAGCCAAGCCCAAAATAATACCTGGATTGAAAAAAATTTGAAGGCTGCTTTTTTCTACTTAGGATCGTTTGGATCAAACTGATCTGCTCCAAAAGCAGCCACACATGGCTTGATGGCGCTTGCACCCATTGCAAGGGTCAAGGACTAATTTAATACTTGCTCATAGGGTGTGCCAGCAGGTTTACAAGCATGCATGTAAGCAATCTGTGGTATATTTACTTTGTGTTTAGTGAAACAAAGGTAGAATCTTTGCCATGCTTCAACACCAAGGCGAGAAATGAAGTAATCGAGATTTGTAACTTCAAAAAGCTTAAGGCCCTTCAAAGTCTCAATTTGGGCAATTGGATGTGACAAGAAAAAGAGATAGGACCAAGGTATTTCTTTGGGCATCCTGCACGCAACACTTCGCTTGAGACAATCATGGCAATCCTGCCAAAAGAATCTCACGGCACTCCAGGCACTCCTGCATTTGTGCCGCCATGGGAGTCCTGCCAGTGCCGCCATGGGAGTCCTGCCAACGTCACGATCCCCAAGCCATTGCACTCTTTCGATCTGTTTAGGATGGTTTTGATACCATGATGGAATTAGTCAAGAAGGAGAGATGCAAGAACTGGAATACGTCTTTATTGAAAGAGAAGATACTTAGGCATGGTTCCGAATGTCTACATCCAAATGTCTTCTAACAAACTAAGAACCATTGGGCTTATATGAAAGGAATTTATTCCGTTTTTCTTAATCAGTAACCAACTTGGTGTCATGGAAGATCAAGTTCAAATCTGCCTAACAAACACTTTTTTTCTTTTGTTTGTGGTCCAAATACTTGCCATAATTGTTTCCTTATATTTTTCTGTAAAAAATCCTTCGAAGGAATTAATTCAACATTTGAACTGTCCAATTGGCTTATTCATGACCTAGACTTGAATCAGATCTTTGCATTATGGAAATGGAAATGGACCTGAGCTCACACACTGACCCCAATTTTTGGTCCACAGTTGTTTTGTAGTTGTACGGAAGTGTTGTTTTATGCCAAAAACAACACCAAAATAATCAAAAGTCCACGTGGCCCGTTTATCCGGATTTGCACAAAGAGACAGTGGTTTTTTGCAAAAACATTCCACTGTGGTTTTTCTGACAACTTTTTGTTTTTTGGTCAACGTGTCCTTTTTTTTCACTATTGTTTTTCCGAACTTTTGTCAGCGTGTGGTTTTTCTTGTATTTGTTGTTTTTTGGAGGAGCCACGCGTTGTTTGTCTTCAAAAACACATATAGGTTTGAATATTAGTACTTTCGTGGAAAAGTGATAAAAGACCGTTCTTTTTTCCTTTTTCTATGTGTGTGTGTTTTTTATCTACTTGTAGTTTTAGCGAAACCATGAATTGTTTTGCTTCAGGTTTAGATATTACTACCGTGAAATATAAAATTACAACGTCAAAGTAAGATGGTTTTATAAAAATATACATGTTATTTAATGAAATACCACATGTGTTACTTAAATCCGACTATTGCTTTTAATGCTCTAACTATTGTTTTTCTAAAATAAGATATAGAAAAGCACGATTATAACACATCGAAAAATCTAAGTGTTGTTTCTAATGCATATTTTGACCAGTTAAATATCGACACGTGGCATTTTTTAAAATAAAAAAACTATTATTTTAACCAATCATATACTGACACGTGGCTTACATTTAAATAAAAAAAACATGCCTTCCAAATTTTGGTTTTCTAAACAACATATAAATAGAAGTTTATTAAACACCATATAATTACAAGCTAGTTACTTACAAGCTGGTTGGAGGTTCCTGTAGGTTAGAGTAGATTCTTATTGTGTAAGTGGTTTCAAATTTTTTTAATTGTCAACTATTAGATACAAGTAACCAACATGCCACTTAAGCCTTATAAATTCATGGAATACATAGTTTTTTATATAATATATGAGCATAAGTGATGCAAATGAAAATACATTGGTGAACGATCTTTGTGATGGTCAAAAAAGATTGGGATCAATTGTTCGATTACAAGTAACCCAATTCTAAAGCTTTTAAATTTAATTAGTTTTTATATAATATATAAGCGGAGATACATTTTCCGAAAGATTGGGACCATTTACTTTTTTGCTTAATGTAGAATATAATATAAGCGGATCCTCTGCATCATGGGATCCATTACTTTCCGACCTACTTAAGGATGCATAAGAAAAAAAAACAATTATGTTCGAAAAATGCCTAGATCATTAAAAAATGAAACAAGATCAATGATTTTTACCTGCTAACTCTTCACGTTTATACCTGTACCGTGCTTACAAACCAAGCTTCCAAACGAAGCAAAATGCAAAAGAAAGAAAAAGCGAGGAATGACTCTACACGCTTTTTGGGCTTGTAAGCAAATCAGCATCGAACATCCAGGCTTGTAAGCACATCCCCATTGGAACATGGGACCAAGCAAGCAGAATATGGGTCTGTCCTTTCATCTCTACTTTTTCAAAACACTATTCTAACACTTGTTCCTACAAAACAAAGACAGGCCACTGAAAATATTATCATTTGCTAACTAAATTTCTATTAAATTACTTAATAAAAATGCTTACCAAAGTTTAAAGAATCTATGGCATTCATCGCACATCCTCTTCTACATATGCAAATTTGTTTAAGGGCGAATCGTAGAAATTTGTATCAGCAAATAAAGATGCTTACCAAGATTTAAAGAATCTCTGGCCTTTATCGGGACATTCCCTTCTGCATATGCAAGCTTTTTAAGCCTGAATCTGTAGAAAGTTGCTTGTGCTTGCTTCCCAAAGCGAAAAGCCTGATACTCTGTTTGAGAGGAGACAATCCCTTCAATGAGCCATCTGCATGGTCGGCTCCTCCAGAGATCATCTAATTTATTATGTGAAACAGCTTTCAAGAGACAGATTTGAGATGGCCCTTTTGCCCTAGCGCCAACATCTTCCCTTAGGCTTTGATTCTGTATTGAAGTTATGATCAATGCTTTCAGATACCTTCTTAAAATCCATAGCAAAAGGAGTGAACAAATATGTGCAATAGCTTTCAGAAATGCTCGTTGTCAACTATAGGGAGGTTGTGAAGCAGGGCAGGGCCATAGCCGTAGGGAGGCTGTGAAGCAGGGCAGCGCCATAGCCGTGAAGCAGGGCGGCATCACCTGTAGAAAGGCCATGAAGCAGGGGGGCGCCATAGCCGTGAAGCAGAAAGGCCATGAAGCAGGGGGGCGCCATAGCCGTGAAGCAGGGCGGGCGGCTCTCCCCTTTCTAATTTGGAAGCATGGAGTATGGAGTAGGAAAGCGGGAAAGTAGCTGACCAATAGGAGCAAAGCACCAGGATCACCATCTGAGCCGTTTATATCACCGCCAAATCACGGGACCGTTGTTCTTAACCTTTGATGAGGCATTTTTTTTCATCCATATAATTTATCTTCAATTTTGAACTACTTTGGCAGGGGATTTTCCGTGTATGGGTTTACGCTACGTTCAAGCCATGTGGCCATAGCCAAAATGGCATTTTGGGATGTCGCGTTTATTGTGCCATCTTTCTGGTCATATAAGCTCAAGAAGTCCTTATTTTTAATTCTCAATGAGTGCCCGAAAAATTTTGGGGACAACTCGTTGAAATTGGAAAAATCTCCCAGCAATCCCTGTAGGATCTCAAAGTCATTAGGCTCATAAGTGCATTAACTCAAATTTAAGAATCTATAGGCGATCCTGAAGTCATGGGTGAAACTCTTTTGAAAAAAACTATAAACGAAAATTTGCCAGAGTTCATTGCACCTTTTGGCCAACTCTTTTGTCTGTGTTGAATACTTTGAATTGTACTTCGTGTACTTTAATTTTCTAACAGCAGAAACAGAAAAACAACATAAAACATACCGATGGGATTATTTTAGAAAAATTACTAGATAAGATTATTTATTTATCAACTTCTTTGCATTCTTTAACAAACAATTGAGGATTTACATAAGGTTGGATGCTCATTGGTAGAAGAACAGAGAATGGTCATGAAAATGCGCCTTTCAGATGAATACATGAAGAAGCAAGTTGGGCCTGGTGGTGCTTTATCCCTCTCAATGTAGTAAGGTTCCAAGTTTGAACTCGACCAACGAAAGAGGAAATTTTGTTATACAAACAAAATGGTAGAATTTTGACGCAATAGCCACCTAGGCACCAACATGCCACCTAGGCTCAAACATGCCAAGGTGGCTCAAACATGCCACATGGGCTCCAACATGCCACCTAGGCTCCAACATGCCAAGGTGGCTCAAACATGCCACGAGGGCTTCAAACATGCCACTTGGCTCAAATATGCCAAGGTGGCTCAAACATGCCACCTAGGCTCAAACATGCCAAGGTGGCCCAAACATGCCACCTAGGCTCAAACATGCCAAGGTGGCTCAAACATGCCATGTGGGCTCCAACATGCCACCTAGCTCCAACATGCCAAGATGGATCAAACATGCCACCTAGACATGTTTGATGCACCTTGGCATGTTGGAGCCTATGTGGCATGTTGGAGCCCGCATGGCATGTTTGAGCCATCTTGGCTTGTTTGCGCCACCTTGGCATGTTTGAGCTAAGGTGGCTTGTTGGAACCACCTTGGCATGTTGGACCCACCTTGGCATGTTTGAGCCACCTTGGCATGTTGGAGCCTAGGTGGCATGTTGGAGCCCGCGTGGCATGTTTGAGCCATCTTGGCATGTTTGCACAACCTTGGCATGTTTGAGCCAAGGTGGCATGTTGAAGCCTAGGTGGCATGTTTGAGCCACCTTGGCATGTTGGAGCCTAGGTAGCATGCTTGAGCCACCTTGGCATGTTGGAGCCTAGGTGGCATGTTGGAGCCCACGTGGCATGTTTGAGCCACCTTGGCATGTTTGAACCCGCGTGGCATGTTTGAGCCACCTTGGCATGTTTGAGCCAAGTGGCATGTTTGAGCCACCTTGGCATGTTGGAGCCTAGGTGGCATGTCGGGAGCCCACATGGCATGTTTGGCCCACCTTGGCATGTTGGAGCCTAGGTGGCATGTTGAATCCCACATGGCATGTTGAGCCACCTTGACATGTTACGGCCTAGGTGGTATGTTTGAGCCACCTTGGCATGTTGGAGTCTAGGTGGCATGTTGGAGCCCGCATGGCATGTTTCAGCCACCTTGGCATGTTGGAGCCCCTGTGGCATGTTTGAGCCAACTTGGCATGTTGGAGCCTATCATGTTGGAGCCCGCGTGGCATGTTTGAGCCATCTTGGCATGTTTGCGCCACCTTGGCATGTTTGAGCGAAGGTGGCTTGTTGGAGCCTAGGTGGCATGTTTGAGCCACCTTGGCATGTTGGAGCCTAGGTAGGTGGCATGTTTGAGCCAAGGTGGCATGTTGAAGCTTAGGTGGCATGTTTGAGCCACCTTGGCATGTTGGAGCCTAGGTGGCATGTTGGAGCCCACATGGCATGTTTGAGCCACCTTGGCATGTTGGAGCCTAGGTGGCATGCTTGAGCCACCTTGGCATGTTGGGAGCCCACGTAGCTACCTGCATTTATCCGGTCCCTACAAATGGCAAGCCATCTTTCTTTTTTAGAACCATTGCCAAGAATGCCATTGAAAAACCCCAGTGGTGACATGTTTGAGCCACCTTGGCATGTTTGAGCCACCTTGGCATGCTTGAGCCACCTAGGCACCAACATGCCACTTAGGCTCAAACATGCCAAGGTGGCTCAAACATGTCAAGGTGGCTCAAACGTGCCACGCAGGGTCCAACATGCCACCTAGGCTCCAACATGCCAAGGTGGCTCAAACATGCCACCTAGGCTGAAACATGCCAAGGTGGCTCAAACATACCACCTAGGCCCTAACATGCCAAGGTGGCTCAAACATGCCATGTGGGCTCCAACATGCCACCTAGGCTCAAACATGCCAAGGTGGCTCAAACATGCCATGTGGGCATGATGACCTTTTGCAATTAGAAGTCAAGAGCGCCTTTTGCAGTAGCAAAATTGTTTGGGATCATTCGGGATGGCCAATAGATCCAAACTCTGTTATTTCAGTTGCCATGGCTCCGCATGTGTGTTTATCAAAGGTGCACCTAGCTATCCAAGAAAACGACCACGTTTTGGCCTCCGAAACGTAAACCCTGTGTGTTGCTAGGTTATTGTAGGGTTTACGTTTCGGAGGCCAAACGTGGTCGTTTTATTGGATAGCTAGGTGCACCTTTGCTAAACACACATGCGGAGCCATGGCAGCTGAAATAACAGAGTTTGGATCTATTGGTCATACCGAATGATCCCAAACAATTTTGATACTGTAAAAGGTGCTCTTGACTTCTAATTGCTACACTGGGAGGAGGATAAATCCAAACCCCATTCCCTCAGTTCCTATTGGTTCACATTTTCAACTGCAGCTTCTCGACCAAGTCCCAAGTGCAACCGACTAAAACTCGACCTCCATAACGCGAACCTTTCAATAACCTAGCAACAGACAGGGTTTACATTTCGGAGGCCGTATCCTAGTCAGATTCCACCAGGATCTTGCACAATGTCATTATGTAGAGGGAGGGTGTTGATGCCAGAAGACGGACCCTTAAAACCTTCCGGAAGCAGTTCGCCCCAAAGGTCCTCTCCCGAAGGCCCCTGGCCACGGACGGGCAACTCTCCCACTCCAAAACTGTGAAATGACTCTGCCAATGGATTCAAAATGTCGACTTTACCCTGGGGACCAAGTTTCGTGGCCAGAAGACTGCCCCTTCTCCAAGAAGCACAAAAGTAGCTCACGTCCAATACGTTCGTAGTCAATTGGTCCCAGACAGATCTTGAATTTTCTTGAGCCTGCTCGAAGCAAGTTACTTGAATGGAGAATTCAACGGTCGGATAGGGAAACCGGGTTCCGGGAAGGGAGGCATTGGCATTTGCCCTCCGGAGGAGCACTGGTAGGAAAGCCTGCCTCGGTAACCTTTGTGATGTCCGTCTCCTGGGGTCTAGCCACCTAGGCTATAACATGCCACCTGGGCTCCAACATGCCACGTGATCTCCAACATGCCACGTGAGCTCCAACATGCCAAGTTGGCTCCAACGTGCCACCTAGGCTCAAGCATGCCAAGGTGGCTCAAATATGCCACCTAGGCTCCAACATGCCACCTGGGCATCAACATGCCACGTAGGCTCCAACATGCCAACTAGGCTCCAACATGCCTCGTGAGCTATAGCATGCCACCTAGGCTCCAACTTGCCACCTAGGCTCCAACATGCCACCTAGGCTCCAACATGCCAAGGTGGCTCCAACATGCCACCTAGGCTCAAGCGTGCCAAGGTGGCTCAAACATGCCACCTAGGCTCCAACATGCCACGTAGGCTCCAACATGCCACCTAGGTTCCAACATGCCACCCACGGCTCCAACATGCCACGGGCTCCAACATGCCACCTAGCATGCCACCTAGGCTCCAACATGCCACCTTGGCTCCAACATGCCACGTGAGCTCCAACATGCTAAGTTGGCTCCAACGTGCCACCTAGGCTCAAGCACGCCAAGGTGGTCAAATATGCCACCTAGGCTCCAACATGCCACCAAGGCTTCAACATGCCACGTAGGCTCCAACATGCCAACTGGGCTCCAACATGCCTCGTGAGCTCTAGCATGCCACCTAGGCTCCAGCGTGCCACCCACGGCTCCAACATGCCCGTGGGCTCCAACATGCCACCTAGGCTCCAACATGCCACCTGGGCTCCATCATGCCACCTAGGTTCCAACATGCCAAGGTGGCTCAAACATGCCACGTGGACTCCAACATGCCACGTGGGCTCTAACATGCCACGTGGGCTCTAACATGCCAAGGTGGCTCAAACATGCCACCTAGGCTCAAACATGTCAATGTGGCTCCATATGCCCGTGGGCTCCAACATGCCACCTAGGTTCCAACATGCAAAGGTGGCTCAGGCATGCCACCTAGGCTCAAGCATGCCACCTAGGCACTCTAAGTGGTGACATGGCATGTCAAGTAAGCAAGGCCAAGTTTTGACTAGGCCAAAAATGAAAAGATGTCCATCTTTGGTCTTTTCATTGGGTGATGTTGGCAAATTTTGCGTGACATGGCTAGATGGTGGTGACGTGACTAGGACTTTATGCAAGAAATATGATAACCTTTGAAATTTTTGTAGAGGAGTTTGGCAAGGGATAGAATAGAAGGATCTTGGAGAACTCACAAGCCCCTTTCGGTGAAGGGGAGTGCGGATCGGCATGTTCTTGCAGGGGGATTCGACCCCATCTCTAGGCATGGTCCCCGGGGCATACCACGAGAGAACTCCATGCAAAGTTTAGGATGTGTGAGTCTCCGTCTTGGCCTTTCGAGATGTAAACCCTAGCAAACCCTAGGGTTTGATAGGGTTTACATTCTGGGATGCTCAGATGACCCGGAGGGCCCGAGGATCACGTGGAATATCCGTCTTTGGATTACCCTCATGGCTTTGGGGAGGCGAGCCAAATTTCCCGGTCTGCGGCATACCTTTCGGAGACTCCCTTCACAAGCCCCTTTCCGGTGAAGGGGAGTGCAGGAAAAGCATCTTTGAGTGGGGATTCGACCCCATCTCGGGCATGGTCCCCAGAGCATACCTGAGAGAACTCCATGCAAAGCCGGATGTGTGAGTCTCCGTCTTGGCCTTTCGAGATGTAAACCCTAGCAAACCCTAGGGTTTGATAGGGTTTACATTCTGAGATCTTTCGATGACCCGAGGGCCCGAGGAGGATCGGCGTGGAATACCCGTCTTTGGATTACCCTCATGGCATTGGAAGGCAGAGCCAAATTTCCGGGCGGCATACCTTTGGAGACTCCCCTTCACAAGCCCCTTTCCGGTGAAGGGGAGTGCGGAAAAAAATCTTCTTGAGGGGATTTGACCCCATCTCCGGGCATGGTCCCCGAGCATACTGAGAGAACTCCATGCAAAGTTTTGGATGTGTTAGTCTCCGTCTTGGATTTCGAGATGTAAACCCTACCAAACCCTAGGGTTTGGTAGGATTTGTCCAGGGATGCTCCTCGATCAAGAGGGCCGTGGAACTTGTCCCCTAGGGTAATTTGGCGTTCGGATGACATGGAGAGGTCAGATCGCCAATGTCGGGGCCTCCTCCATGCCCCAAAATCAAAAACGTGGTCTAAAACCTGTCGGGCCAGCGGTGGCCATCCCAATAAAAATCGAGGGTCTAAAGCTCACACGGGAAATACCGGGGATTTTTCAGATGCTTTCGGGGCCACTTGGCAAGCCAGCTGGCTGAAAACCATGATTTTTTCCCGCCCCATGCATTAATCATGAATTTCCGGATCATAAACACAAAGAAAAGCACAGATAAAAATCCGGGTCTCGAAAAAAGGTGAAATCTTGGCAGGATGTGCAGCATGACGCTGCACACGCAAGAGAAAATGCACCGGCAATAGAAGCACAAGCAGAGGCATGAGGCGAGCTTCGAGCCAACCCCCTTCGGGAGACCAGGGCCCGGTGATGCGTCCTACTAGGTAGTGGAGCTAGCTTTGCTTCTCCGTGGTCACATGTATACCACCTAGCAGTCCTAGTGCTGCTATTCTCACTTCAATCTTCTACCAGGGCCTCAGGGTGAACCCCAAGTATCTTGTTCTCGCAGGCTAGTCCAAGCTGGGGGCTGAGGACGGGCTGGACCCCCACTCCGGGCAGAAGGCGGCTCCGCCAATGGACCCGGAACATCCCGATTACCTAGGGGACCAAGTTTAGGTGGGCAGAAGACCACCCCTCTCCAAGAAACGCCAAAGTAGGTGGTTTACTACACACTTGTAGTCAATTGGCATGGAGGTGGATCTTTGAATACCTCCTAGTGAGGGGTAAGTGATTGATCCCCTGGGAAAACTCGCCGTGGAACTTGTCCCCTAGGGTAATTTCGCCGTTCCGGACGACGCGGCGAGGTCGGATTGCCAATCCGGGGCCTCCTCCATGCCCCAAAATCGAAAAGCGTGGTCTAAACCTTGCCGGGGCCAAGCGGCCATCCCAATAAAAAATCGAGGGTCTAAAACTCATCCGGAAATACCGGGGATTTTCCTATACTCTCGGGGCCACTTGGCAAGCCAGCTGGCTGAAAACCAGGATTTTTCCCTGCCCCATGCATTAATTATGAATTTCCGGAGCATAAACACAAAAAAAGCCACGGATAAAAATCCGGGTCTCGAAAAAAGGTGAAATCTTGGCAGGATGTGCAGCATGACGCTGCATACGCAAGAGAAAATGCACCAGCATATATACCTTTCGGAGACTCCCCTTCACAAGAAAGGGGCCGCCGTCGAGGTGCCTGCCCGGTGTTTGCAGCACATCCAAGGTCCATGTCACCATCATCTAGCCATGTCACCTAAAATTTGCCAACATCACCCAATGAAAAGACCAAAGATGGACATCTTTGGTTTTTTGGCCTAGTCAAAACTTGACCTTGCTTACTTGGCATGCCATGTCACCACTTGGGGTGCCTAGGTGGCATGCTTGAGACTAGGTGGCATGCCTGAGCCACCTTGGCATGTTGGAGCCTGCATGGCATGTTGGAGCCACCTTGGAATGTTGGAGCCAGCGTGGCATGTTTGAGCACGTTGGAGCCTAGGTGGCATGTTTGAGCCATTTTGTCATGTTGCAGCCTAGGTGGCATGTTTGAGCCACCTTGGCATGTTTGAGCCTAGGTGGCATGTTGGAGCCACCTTGGCATGTGGGAACCACCTTGGCATGTTTGAGCCTAGGTGGCATGTTTGAGCCACCTTGGCATGTTGGAGCCAACGTGGCATGTTTGAGCCACCTTGGCATGTTTGAGCACGTTGGAGCCTAGGTGGCATGTTTGAGCCACCTTGGCATGTTGCAGCCACCTTGGCATGTTGGAGCCTAGGTGGCATGTTGGAGACCACGTGGCATGTTTGAGCCACCTTGCCATGTTAGAGCCTAGGTGGCATGTTGGAGCCTGTGTGGCATGCTTGAGCCACCTTGGCATGTTGGAGCCCACGTGGCATATTTGAGCCACCTTGGCAAGTTGGAGCATAGGTGGCATGTTAGAGCCCGCGTGGCATGTTTGAGCATGTTGGAGCCTAGGTGGCATGTTGGAGCCACCTTGGCACGTGGCATGTTGGAGCCCACGTGGCATGTTTGAGCCTAGGTGGCGGGGTTAGAGCCGCGGTGGCATGTTGGAGCCTAGGTGGCATGTTTGAGCCAACTTGGCATATTTAAGCCTAGGTGGCATGTTGTGAGCCACCTTGGCATGTTGGAGGCTAGGTGGCATGGTGGAGCCCGTGGCATGTTTGAGCCACCTTGGCATGTTTGAGCCTAGGTGGCATGTTGGAGCCCTAGGTGGCATGTTTGAGCCCACCTTGGCATGTTTGAGCCACCGGCATGTTTGAGCCTAGGTGGCATGTTGGGGAGCCTGGGTGGCATGTTTGAGCCACCTTGGCATGTTTGAGCCTAGGTGGCATGTTGGAGCCACCTTGGCATGTTGGAGCCTAAGTGAGCCTGCATGGCATGTTTGAGCCTATGTGGCATGTTTGAGCCACCTAGGAATGTTGGAGCCTAGGTGGCATGTTGGAGCCCACGTGGCATATTTGAGCCACCTTGGCAAGTTGGAGCATAGGTGGCATGTTGGAGCCTGCGTGGCATGTTTGAGCACGTTGGAGCCTAGGTGGCATGTTTGAGCCATTTTGTCATGTTGGAGCCTAGGTGGCATGTGAAAGCTCAGATTTTTTCTACCCTACTGCAGTTCTCAGGTGTCATTGTTTTCCATTAGAATAATCAAAGTATTGTGGATTCTGCCAATAGATTAAAGCTGGTAACGAGGCTAACATATTTATCATTCTATTATCAGTCTGAGTACCAAAGAATAAAACGTTTTTTTTTGTGTAACGGATCGCTGATGCCAAGAAGTTGTTCACGTCTAGAAATTAAAAGGAGGATATGCGAATAGAGATGGGGCAAGCTATCACCAATTTTAGAGTCTAATCTATGGATTTGATGGGCTGGGTTGGTTTTGACAATTTGGTAGCAAGGATGTAAGATGTTGCTAATATTTGGGAAATCAAGTTGCTATTGGAGGAGTTTTAGTGGTGATTCAAAGGTTCTCTAGCAAATATTAATGAACAATGCTAATTGAATGAGCTTATAGATATGCCCCACATTGATTTGATATTTGAAGCATTCATTAGATGAACAACTCAAGGATTGGAGATTAGCGTAGCCATGGAGTTTAAGGCTTTTGGATTGCCAATGCTCGAGAGCAAGCATCCCCGAGAGGGAGAAATAACTGAGGCATATGGAGACGTAGGGCTCACTAAGGATGAGATTTTTTGGTTACAATACGAAGTTAGCTTAACATGTTTGGGTACTATCAGAAATCAAGGAATTAGGACCACGAGTTAGGAATATGTATATTATGGAACTTAATTAATATTTACAAGAAACGTTCTCGGCCAAGCAGGACCGCACAGAGCGGCACTTGGTAGATGCGGCGGCCTTTTCTGCGCCTTCTCGCATTGTGGCTGATCACGGGCGGCATGCCACATCACCACGCGTCTTGGAGGTTCTCAATAGGTTGATATTTATAGAAAGCTTGCATCATAAGATAATGTTATTGCATCATAAGATAATTTTATTGTAGTTATGTAGATAGATTAAACTTGTTGAAGTAAACTAATGTTGAGTTGCTCCTTGAGTCATTTCCTTCTTCTTTACTTTCTTGAGTCATTTCCTTCTTCTTTCTGAAGGCACAGGGGAATGGAAGTACTGGTTACATAGTGCTAAAAAATCGTGGTGAAGCATACTGGTATTGGATTGGTATTGGAGCTCTTCTTGAATTTGTTCACATGTTCAATGTGCTTTTCACATTGGCCTTAGCTTACTCAATCGTATGTTGTTGCACCTTATAATACTTTTGGTTCATACTTTCACATTTATCCTTAATAGTGGGAATCTCATGGTTGTCGACCACAACATCCATGTGTCGCATGGGCTCAGGAATGCAAGGCAATAGCGCGGGTTCAAACCCCGCACGGCCTTAGAAACATTCACGACCTAGGGACCAAGTTATTTCCAATTCAACATAGCTCTAAGCCTTCTAGCATAGGGTCAAAATGTGGTCCAAAAGTTAGTTGCTTAGCGGGGAATTTGTGACCGTTAGGACATTATAACAGATCCAATTGAACGGGTTAAGAACGAGAGAAACGTTCGCAACGGTTGGCCGCCGCGATAAGTTTCTTGTAGTTTATAAAAAATATAGCGAAATTAGAATGGTACAATGTTATGAAACAATTTAATATATATTCAGGTACATTGATGATTTTTGACCATAAATTGCCCAAATATTCAAATTTTGCCTTGCATGATGGGAGTACTAAAAATCCCAAATCTATCATTTTTTACTGTTTAAAATTCATCTTAAGTTTTGCTTTGCTTTTTATGTCAGATTTGTTTCTGTGTGTGGGTGTTTAATTTAGAGTCGTTATGGTTATGTATAATTGTTTTCACACTCAATTGTGTTTTGATACTTAATTTGAACAGGTTGGATTTCTGTGAGTTTTTTTTTGCCATTGTGTATTGTCGATTGAAAATTTAGGTTTTGGAGTTATTTTCTATGGTGGGTATTCTGTTTATAGGGTTCCCATCTCGAGAGTGCAGATTTTATCCCCATGGTATATTCTCCAGTGGCCTTGGCCCTAAGCGCCATGATTTAGCGATAATGTTTTAGCTATTGGAATGATATATGATGTATGCATGAATGAACAGAATGTCATAGAGGTTGCAACGTCGACTTATCTAAATTGTGCATAACCTAATTGTCGGGGAGTGGCTAATTACATTGTACATGTTTGGTACTTGTCTTCTTTATTATACATCCACTTCTCATGCATGTTGATGCTATTAATAGCTACGGTCATATCAAAACTAAGAAAGCAAGATGTGATTTAACAACCATATCCCATCGATAGACAATACATTTTCTAGTTGGTGCATGGCTTTAGTTTCTGCTTCAATGAAGAAGTCTATCTATACTGTTCAATAGGTGCCAAGTGGAATCGGGTAGCATGCTTGAATTTGCTTTTGAAGGGTCACCTGGCACATGAATGGATGCCTACTTTGGCAAGGGTTGTGGTTGGTGGAATCTGAGTAGACTCTCTTTAATATCAACTCTTGCGGTGGGCTCGCCTGAACCTTTGGGCTGTGTATTTGCTTATGCTTTTAAGATTTAGCCTTGCATTTATCGGAAGAACATGCAGCAAGATATGTTGTTTATAAAACACCACAGCATAATTGAAATTTGGCTCCTCGTTTTTGGGCTTGAAGCTATAAACAACAACAAAATGTCCACAGCCATGACAGAGAATTTAAGGATGCTATATCAAACATGCCAGCTTGGAGGAATCTTACACAACATTCAATAATCTGCTAGTATTCTGAGAATTTTAAGATTATGCAAACGAGGATGGGATTAATCCAGATAAAATGGTCTTCCACAGCCAACTGGAGGCATATTCTAGCAAGGCTGCCTTGTTAACAAGGGTGCAGAATTCTTCATGAACAACGAGAGTGGATGCATTCCTTATTGAAGTGAGCTTAACCGGATGTCATTGACAAGGCATAAAAGAAATATCTAGCAATGCATTTAAATTGACAGGGCATAAAAGAAAGCCAACTCAAGTCATGACAATAAATATGATTTATTATATCTGAACTGAGATAGCTTCGAGAACTTTAAAAGGTGATAATCACATAATCAGTTCAAAATGAGAGTTGAAGGGAATGTACCTAATTGTCATTAGGAGGAGATGCATGCAGCTTCGGCTAGAAGTATCTTTCTAAGATCCTCACCAGGCCATACATGCATTCTCCATTGTTTAGGTCATGTAACGGCGTGAACCATGATCATGTGATGGCACCTCCGTTCAATCAAGTGATCCTAGAGCCAGAAAAGGGCAAAATAGTCAAAAGGGCGGAGTTATATCGTGATAAATCTACGATGTAGATAAATCCCTAGAGTGCATATGTCTTACATGACGATTTTCGAATCATACTTATTATTTCGTCTGCATCTTCTGCTAGGAACATTCATAATCTTGTGCAATTGCAACTCCAGCAATTGTCTTGAAATCCATTTCTTTTTGTGACCTGCAATCAATTCCAGAACCAAATTTGGAGCCAGCAATCCAGTTCCAGTTCGTAGCACCAACCTTATCCAACAACTCCAATTTCCTTGAAAGAACTTTTTGTCCTTGAAATTTAGAGCCAACCTTTCCAGTTTCTAATGAGCATGACCGGTAAGCCGTCTACAATGAACAGATAAAACCAGGAAAGGAAGCAAAGGCCTTATTTAAACAGCTATACTTAAAAGCAGCAGCAAATACACAACTCAAAGACTACTGAGTCTGGTACATATAATTGTCTGTCTCATCAAGAGGCAAGGCAGAAATCTGCTCATTTTCCATGGCATCTCCAGTTGAGTGGAGATATAGACTCAAACTGGGGCTAATGGAAAGTAAAAGGTAGAACCTTGCAGTATATCCAGGGCACACAGCTTTGACAGACATACAAACTAGGTAAGATGCAGCTGCTTCTTTTCAAGGACACATAGCATGACTATATCTCCACGTCCAAGCCCGACCCTAATCGTCCAAATTCTTAACACTTTCATGCCCCATCTAACCAGCACAGGCCACAGAAGGTTGTCATTTCATGGACTTATCTGCCCTCTTTATACATGTTTTGCCTCAGCACTTTTATCTCATATGCTACTCGAAGGCGCAACCAACCTTTTGGGATCCTAGTCTAGAAACAATTTCAACGTAATTATTTACTAGAGCCATAGCTTCGAATTGAGCAATTACTTCAATGCTTGAGTACTTGCAGTTAGCTCATATTCATCAAGGTATATCTATCACTGCTCATCATTGTTGCATGGTTATTTTGCACAGAAGAGTGGCAGATGATGTGAGGAAGGGTATTTTGTACCAGACCATAAAACCGGAAAAAAAAAGAAAGAAAAAAAAGGGGTTTCAAAAGAAGCTTACTTGATGCCGACTTGCTACAGAATAGTCTTGCAGCTGTCTTGGTTCGCCGCAAGATGTGACTTTTGTTTATGATGATGCGCAATCATCAGTGACTTAGAAGGAATCCGGCAACAGAAACGGAGTGGATGGCATAAAATGTATATCCCACAGGCGCTTCTCGAGATATTTGAAAGCATACATAAGAAACATGAAAGCAAAATTAAGCACGACTATACTTGAACAGGATCTGTTCTATAGTTCGTACTAGGAACTATGCTGAAAATGCATAGACAAATCTCACAACCCGGACGATGAAGTGGAGCCTGCTGGCTTGAGCGCGATTGCCGGTTCTGCTCTTCCTTGTGAAGTGTAGGCCAATGATGACCGTCACAGTGGTACATTCCTCCACTGCTGAAGGTCAGCAGGCAGTCTGACGGGTTCCTTTTATTTTGTTATGACCATTAGACCCCTCCATATGTGTTCAAATTTACACATCAAACGCTAACCCTGGCTCAGTGGGTTCTTAGCATATTCTAAGGATATCTTGGTATATGCCCGGTACATTTTGAAAACTGCTCCAAACTCGCTAGAGCCGTGAACCTGGCGGTCATCCTCGTTCTCGGGCTAAGCCCTTCTTACCATGTAACCGGTAGCGGGAACAAAATCTTTGGCCCTCTCCTCTAATGCATTAATCTGCAAGAATTGCATTCCGGATCCCCATTAGTCCCTCGTGAGCTAGAGCCGCATGCCGAGGAACAACATCCCCGAAAAGCCTCATTGCACTTGTTTTTGGTCGTTGGTTTTTTACGCCCGGATTTAGGTTTTTCTTGCGAAATTGATTTCCCCGCGCAAAGAAAAGGGCTTAATCTGGCCTGCGTTTGTTTTGTTACGCTCGCTTCCCCTTGCCCTTCTTTTGCCGAAATTGCTCTCTAGGAGGAGGATCGTGAGAACGTGGGATGAAGGAGCTCTCAAGGTGTTCGAAGTTGCCAGGTAGATTGATTTGCAAATATTTTGATGCCATTCATGAGCATATTTTTCTTAAACAGAATTCACTAGTTGAAAACAAAGGATCAGCAGTTACAGTTGCAGTAATATAGTTGTTGAGTAGCTAAACAGTTACAATTCACATCCATTATAGCTATATATCTATTATTCTCTGTCGCATTTATTGTTTGAAAATTTGTCTAACTCATCTTAAAAATCACGAGATTCTTTAGATGTCTATCTTTAGATGCTTTTGAACTATGGTGAAAAGAAACATCACAGTTAGTTGCATTATCACATTAGGAAATATACTTATTTGCCTGTAGGATTAATGTATATGGCATTTGTTTGGTGTGCATCCTTAGATGAGTCATCTAGGTTCGAACCTTAGAACCTGAGTGAAATGGATTCAGCAATCCACTCCTCTACAATGCTAATAAGGTCGACTGGCGCTCTCTTTTCTAACCAGGAGCGCTATCTTAAGAAACACATCCTTTGGACTGCTACTCTTTTGGATCATTTGTTCATCCCCAAGGTATGTTCCCCCCAATGTCTTTCTGTTAATGGTAAACTGAAGAATTCCGTCGATCATTTCAAGCAATCTCTCTTTAGTCTATTATCTTACATTTTGAAGATCTTCTTTCAGGTAAGACAGCATATCCAGAGCGTATCAGCTCGACAGTTGCAAAAGAAAGCACCACAGCCATGACTGAGGATGCCATTGTTAAAGGTATCAACGATATGATTGATGTCAACCCACCTAGAGGGACCAGAGATTTCCCACCTGAAGAAATGCAATTATGTAATTGGCTCTTTGGTCACTTTCGCGAGGTAGTATCAATTTTTTACTCACTCCTCCTTAGTGTCCGATAATTTTTTTGCACTGGAAAGTTCTCCAGATTATTCAATTTTATAGAGTTGGACTTCCTCGTGCTATAGTTACATTTTTTAGAAGGCTTGGTCTTAATTCCCAAGATGTTGGTATCAAGGTCTCGAACCGGAAGGTATGTAGCAGCAGGTTTTGGTCTCTCCAATCTTTGTGAATGGTCTAGGATTTCATCTATTTTTAGCCATGAGCTCAGGATTTAACATGCTTGTCAACTTGGACGGAAAAAGAGAACTTGAACACAATACTTTACGCCCAAATATTTGGGCTTTTGATCACCTGGTCATTTAAAGGAGGTGTGCCTGAAAGTAGTAGAGATGATCTAGATCACGCATAGAAAAAGTCAATATACTATTTATGGTACTAGCTTTCTTCTGGACATCACATTCATAATAGGGCAACTGGAAGGAGCGATAAGTAAACTTCTCGCCCAAAAAGTTTAAAATGGAATCTATGGTTGATTGTTACACGAGAGGCTAAGTGAGAAGCCTGCCAGATTGAAGGTAAGAGATGGCGTGCATTATAGTGTTGTTCAATGAATGGATGAATACCATATTGCAATACTGGCAAGTATATTTAAAGTTGTTTTGCGAAATGCGGCGACTATGACGTGCAAGTCTTGTAAAAGGGCTTCCATTGTAATTCACATGGCAGTATAAAGGGGATCCAATCACAAAGACTATCAAGGAGATCAACATGGCTATAGCAGGGATGCCAAAACCCCAAACCCAGCCTATGTTCTCCTGTATATACACAATCACAGTGACAACACTGCTAAGCCAAGCCCAAAATAATACCGATTGAAAAAGCTGAAAGACTGTTTTTTCTACTTAGGATCGTTTGGATCACACTGATCTGCTCCAAAAGCAGCCACACATGGCTTGATGGCGCTTGCACCCATTGCAAGGGTCAAGAACTAATTTAATACTTGCTCATAGGGCGTGCCAACAGGTTTACAAGCATGCATGTAAGCAATGTGTGGTAAGCATGCATGTAAGCAATCTGTGTTTAGTGAAACAAAGGTAGAATGCTGCCATGCTTCAACACCAAGGCAGAAATGAAGTAATCTGAGATTTGTAACTTCAAAAAGCTTAAGGCCCTTCCAAAGTCTCAATTTGGGCAATTGGATGTGACAAGAAAAGAGAGATAGGACCAAGGTATTTTTGGGCATCCCCGCCCGCAACACTTCGCTTGAGACAATCATGGCAATTACGCCAAAAGAATCTCCACGGCACTCCAAGCACTCCCCGCATTTGTGCCGCCATGGGAGTCTCCGCCCGGCCGCCATGGGAGTCCTGCCAACGTCACGATCCCCAAGCCATGCACTCTTTCGATCTGTTTAGGATGGTTTTGATACCATGATGGAATTAGTCAAGAAGGAGAGATGCAAGAACTGGAATACGTCTTTATTGAAAAAAAGTCGTATTTAATTAAAGTGGGACTCATTCCATTCCCATTTTTTTTCGGAACCCTGTTAATTTATATGAAAAAGAGCACCCCGACCTGAAAACTATCCTTAATTCGATTTTTTGTCTAGAACTCTGCATCGAAGCTTTCCTCCAGTTTTCCCTGATTAGCGAGTCGAGAACAAGAACAATGCAACTGAAACAAAGGAAATTCATTAAAGATTGAAATCAAAGTTCTAGATTGAAACCAAAGTTTACAATGGTTGAAGATACCATGATGGTCGGGCTGATACAAATATTACATCATCTTCGCACACAGACCACCTACTGGGAACAACATACAGAGCAAGGTCTGAGGCGTTCCAAGCCACAAGAGCAACTTGAAGAGAATAGAAATCTGAACACGCTAGCCTGACATGGCTCCCGATCATGTCCTTTCTGTTCGCGATTTGTACTGGGAAAGGCAAAATCAAGTTAGTGCAAGTGATGCTACAGACAATACAAATAAGAAAACAACCAGTTCTAAGGGCCATTTCTGAAGAATGTAGGTATGAGGCCTTTCTCGACTCGCGAGTCGAGAAAGGCCCCTCTGATGTAGCTTAGAGCCCAAAAAAACAAAAAAACAAGGAAAAAAAAATTCCTTCTTTTTTTAAGTAGGCAAAAAAAAAATTTTTTTTGAGGGCCTTTCTCGACTCGCGAGTCGAGAAAGACCCTCAAGGCCCCACTAATGGCCTTTCTCGACTCGCGAGTCGAGAAACGTAGCTCAGAGCAAAAAAAAAATTTTTTTCCTTTTTTTTTTAACTAGGAAAAAAAAAGTTTTTTTTTTCAAGAAATTTTTTTTTAAGGGCCTTTCTCGACTCGTGGGTCGAGAAAAGCATCTGAGAGTAAAAAAACGCAGTTTTGGGGGGTTGAGAAATTGAAATTGGCTTCTTGATGATGTCTTCAATGCTTTCTCTGAGTTTCGCGGTTCGGGAGATTGGATAAGATCATCAACATGAGTTACATTTTCCTTATTCCTAAGTGCAAAGAGCCTAAAACCATCTCGGATTGGCGCCCTATAACTTTGCTATCTACGGTGTAGAAGATCTTTGCTAAGGCCTTGGCAGAGAAAGTGAGGGATATCTTGGCAGAATCTATCTCCTTCACACAGTCAGGATTTTTACCTAAGCATTGTATTCTTGATAATGTGGCCGCAGCTTATGAGGGGATGTATTGGGCGCGCTTAAAGGGTCAGCACATTGTATATCTCAAATTGAATTTTGCTAAAGCCTATGATAGTATAGATTGGAATTTCTGCTCGGTCTACTGTGCTTTTTCAGGGGAGAGAACTGTCGTCTGTATTTCCTGTTGATAGAGGAGTTCGACAAGGATGTCCCCTTGCCCCGTTATTGTTCACTATTATGGCAGAGGTATTGTCCCAGCTATTCTCTTCAGCTATTCAAGATGTCATAGTTCAAGGATTGACTATGGAGGATGGTTCTCAAGAGGTGTGTAATCAGTATGCCGATGATACATTTCTCTTTCCAGTGCCTGAGGATGATAATGTTCGGAATGTTAAGCTTTTGATGGACTCTTTTTCCCTGGCATCAGGGGTTCTTGTTGGGTGGCTAAAGTGCTCTGCTTTATGGACCTTGGATGTGGATGTTCCTCCTTGTGTTTACGAGTATCCATGGAAAGTGCTTTCAGATGCATGGGATGTTATAGTGGAAGGTCTGTGTAAGCATCTTTTTTTATGGAATACAGCTAAGCTTTCTCTGGCAGGGAGGATAGTAGTTGCTAAGCAGGTTCTCAACAACAGTCGTGTATATGGCATCTGTTGTGCATGCCTCACAAACAAAGTTCCAAGAGGTTGTCGCAATTGTCCGTAACTTCATTTGGGCAGGTACTGAGACATGTGTAGTTGTGAAGGTCGCTTGGTCCACATGTACCAAACCAAGATTTGCTGCAGGTCTAGGTATGATTGACTTTCATTTACAGAGTAAGATTATGATATCTAAGTTCATTTGTCGCTACTTGGCGGGCATGGTACATTCACCTGGAATGAGAGTGGTTGCGCAAGCACTTGGGCAGTGTATTCCTTTTGGGAAACTGGCATTTAGGGCAGTTCTTCCTTGGTGTCTCTTTTATCAGCTTCGTCCATATCCGAATGTTTCCCCCTTCTTGAAGGGACTACTTGATTCTTGGGAGATAGTTCGTGTGCTATTTAAGATTAATCCAGGTATGTGTCCATAGGTAGGTTCTCTGTGTTGGTGGATTTCTCTAGATAATCACATGCCTCTCGCGGTGCTCTTGTACATCCATTGACTCAGCGACATTGAAGGCTTGCTGGTATTCTCACAGTTGGTGCATGGTATGAGGTTTGACACTTGTTGACTTGGGATGCTTTTCAGACTAAATTTATGCTATCTCGATGGGACAGAGCTCTGTGGCAAAAGCTGGCTGACTTTCTGCCAGATGCACCTTTACAATCAGTTAATGTGCCTATTTGGACTGGTCCCCAAATTGTTAATGCAGAACGTCTTGTGCATTCGTTATAACAAAAGCTGATTGATGTTGACAGTGTCCCCCCTCGGACTGGTTGGCAGCTCCGCATTCCCCCTCCTCAGTAGAAGCGTATGTGGTCCTGGGTCTGGAATAAATTGCTTCATCCCAAGGTTTCTACCTTATGGTGGCACAGATGTCTGCGGGTTAATGTGTTAGTTCATACGTTTTATCCCCGCATTTCAGAACTCTGCCCACTGTGTAAGCGACAAGTTGAGAGTCTCAAGCATTGCTTCTTTCTACTTGACCAAGTTCAGCCAGTTTGGTCATGGTTACTATCTCTCTTCTATATGGTCTTGAGTAGCCAGCAGATACAGTAAATGACATCTTAAAGAAGACTGTTCATTTGTATATTTCTGATGACAGAAATCATGATACACATTTTGTGCAGCATGCATTTAAGCTTCATCTGAAATGGCTGAAAGAGAGTGGTGGATCTCATGCACATTATCATATTGTGTGGTCTAATGATTGTGCTCCACAATACAAGTCCAAAAGAAATTTATATTTCATTACCAGGTACCATGTTGGATATAGTATTCGTTTACAATGGAGTTACTTCGGTTCCGGACATGGAAAAGGTGAACATGATAGAGAATCTGCCAAGGCCAAGCAGGTACTTGCAGCCGAATAGTTACAAGAACATGGAATAGAGAAATATGCCATACTATATCCTTCTTTGAAAGAAAGTGAAGTTTGTTTTGCAACAAAATGTGACAAAAATTATCATCATACAGGTGAAACAGTCATATCAGCCTACTACTATAAAAAATTGCCTAGTTGTCACTACAAGTGTAAGTTCTTGGATGACAAAGAACTTCTTGTACCTTCAAAGTCTGTTATTGGAGCAAAGTTTGCAATGCCAAAAGTTCAATTCCCAAGTTTAAATAGAATAGAATAGAATAGAATAGAATCGAATAGATTTTTTAACGTTCGCGGAGACTAATAGACCATGGAACCCATACAATGGGCTAGAACGACCCAAAACATCAGCAAACATAATAGAAATATTATAACGCTTATGCAAAACCTAGATGAAATTGTGACTATGACTACATGTATATGGCACTTGAATGACACAACCACCACATATACATATCATACTACTTGTTACATTAATATCACTTGATTGGCACAAGCACCACATATACATGTTAGAATGCATGTCATTTCCATGGCACTTAAATCGTGAATGCATACCACTTAGAACACATATGAATGGCACAACCAAGTTACATATATGTCAGAATGCATGTCACTTAAATGGCAGCTGAATGACATAAACATATCAGGCAAACTACACTTAAATGACAAATATTTTGACCACACTAAAATGGCACAGAAAAGGCAAAGGATAAAGGACATAAATTTGCACAAATGGTACACATCAAAAGTGCCATTTGTATATGTAAAAAATAACACTTATTTGTGCCATTTATATCTATTTTTATATCTTTATGCAAATAACCACAAACCAAAAGTCCCTTAATGGATAAAAGAGAAGAACAACAAAATGTTGTTTTAGAATAGCTCTTAGAATAAAAAACGGCCATTTGTTGATATTTCTTGATAGATTGTGCAAAAAGGATTCAATAACAAGAGCGATGCAACAATAGCATTAAACAAAGCATTACTCCACTCAAGCTCGAACAACAAACTTGGAAGATCCTCGAAACCCTAGATTGGCATTTTTGTGCAAAGGTGCTAAAGAAAAGTTAAAAAGGAAGGAAGGAAGGAAGGAAGGTACTTTTATCGTCCACGGAGACCAATCGGTCTATGGGACCCAATACAAAAACGCAGCAAGCGGATTACTGCCCGGATTAAAAAATCCCCGCCCCGAAGGGTTTTCGAGGGAAAAACCGTGGCAGCAATCAGCCTGCTGACAAACTGTGCTAATCATATAAAATGCAGAAACATCCCAATATATACAGTCATGCACCACCCCCGTAGTGCCTAGTCAGTGGACAGCCAGGCGGGGGCAAAGGTGACCTCGCAGGTCCAGTACCTCCTGGATGTATGACCCCAGGGCACGTACTGACGGTAGAAAAGAAAAAGCAAAAAAAGAAAAAGGTAGAAAAGGAATAGGGGAAAAAAAAAAAAGGAAATAGAAAAGGGATGGGAAGAAAGGAAAGGGAAAATGAAAAAAAAAAAAGTAAAAAGGGAAAAAAAGGCAAAAAAGGGAGGAGGGGGAAATGAAAAGTAAAACAAAGGGAGAAAAGATAAAAAAGAGGAAAAAAAGAGGGAAAACAAGGAGGAAAGAAAAAGGAAAAAAAGGGGGAGAGGGATTCAATTGAATTGGATGGAAAAAGAAAAAAATTGAAGAAAAAGGAAAATGCTAAAAGAAAAAAAGGAGAAGAGAAAAAAGGGGAAGAAAGAAAAATAGAAAAAGGTAATAGAAAAAATAAAAAGTTAAGAAGATAGATAGATATTATTTTAACGTCCACGAGACTCTACAACAAACCATTGGATGGTTCTAAATATAACGCGACTTTGGGTGATTTCGAACTCGAGATATACGTGTTCTAGGACTAGTATGTTACCACTAGACCAAAGGCCCAGCTAAAAATAAAAAAAGAAAAAGAAAGAAAGAAGAAAAAAATAAAAGCGAAACAAGAAATAGTTAAAGAAAAGCAACAAAAAGGAAGCAAAGGAGAGAAAAAATGAGATAAATTTGCACAAACCTCTTGTAAGTTATAGCTCAGCAACGCTGGGCTTGGTTTCTAGTAAGATGATAAAGATGAGATTTAAAAATCTTATGTCCGCCTCTTCTAATACTTTTTTAAACCATGCAACTTTTAGAAAAATATAAAACATGACATTCTTTATGTTAGAGTTAGAGATATGATAATAGTTCCTTGATCATGATGCTGATATTACATCCTATGTCTCAAGGGTGCGCTTGGTTCAACATATACTTTGATTTTATGCCATGAATTATTCAAAACTCCTCGCAAGTTCCAAATACTCTTGACATCTTCAGGTTGCACATTTGCTGAGGTGTCCACCTAAAATGAAAATAGAACATACAGAGATTTTTAACATCCACGGAGACCAATTAATTTGTAAGCGAGAGGGCAAAGGAGAGATAATTTTAATACTCACAGCTTTGGCAATTATTGTGGTAGTTGCATTTAATACAATTGGAAGTTCCCATAGAACCCATGCCCATCTAGCATTAGATACATCGTCCCCAACATAAGAATCAAACATCTTTTGAAATCGTTTTGCTTCTACCCATGTTTTTCCATCATCGATTGAAACATCTACTCGTTCTACCCCGCGTCCTCCTCCACTTACAGCATAACCTTGCAAAACAACCTGTAAAGGTTATCAGGAGTTGGAAGTCTTAAATGGACCCACACATGTTGACACTGTCTTGCATAACAATGATATGCTCCAAACTATCAATAAAGAAGGGTGATAGAGATAAACCTCACTCCCTTGTTTCAACAGTATTCCTTCATGTGGACTACAAATTGCACACTACAAAACAAAATAAGTAATATTAGGCAATTGTATATATAGATCAAGTTGGTCTTAAGAAATTCCTCCTACATTCTTTCTTGCTAATTTTTTTTGTCGATGTATCATGCTTGCTCTTGAAATGCACGACGACATGTTTAGAGTATTTAGTAGTCTCGCATTTCATCATGAGAAGGAAGCTAATATTCATTTGACATTATGAAGTAATTGCCCGAAGTTATGCGTGAACCCATTCTCTTTAGATAAAGAAGGCTGAAACATGAGCTTCTCCTATCACTAAACTCTACAGTGTTTTCTTTCCTTTCCAAGATGGGATTGTGAAATTACATGATAATCAACTTGGAGCTGCTAAACCATGATAATTATGTCATATGCCTTTTCCCAATTATTGGACCAAAATTGGCTTTTTATAACCAAATCAGCCTTTTACAACCAACTAGTGGACTGACGAAAATGTGTTCTATTCTAATTGGTGTGCGTACATTGCATGAGCGCTCTTCTCTGGGGTTTGTGGAGTATGGGGTTTGTGTAGGAGGGGGCAGGGACCTAGGGTCCTACCTGTATAGGAAAATCCATTAGGGGTCGTCGTGTGTACCAATCAATATTATGCCAATCCACAGTTGGTGGAAACATCTTATAGTCTTTTTGCATAAAAAAACCCTGCTATAGAATGAATCACTTAGAAATTTGTCCAATTAAAGAAAAGAAATAAAATAAAATGATGTTAAAGATAACCTGGCTTTCCTCCTCCTTGACGAGAATTGAAGCCAACCATTTAACAGAGCGTGCCCCAATAACACCAGGAACCACAACACGCAAGGGATATCCATGGTCTCTATTAAGCTCCTACAAGTATGACGACAATTACTACTTTGCACAATAGATATAACAATAAACTCATACATACTTGTCCGTTCATTTCATACGCTAGTAAAACATCATCAGCTGGTGTAGTAGCTTGTATTAAAGGTACTGATGCTTTGTATGGTCCTCCATTTTCTTCCTACATTTAGAATCAACTTGTTAACAAAAAATAGATAAAGACATTACTAGATTTATTGCATTAAAGAGCAAAGCTAGCACTCTTGTCTATAACTAGTCCTTCAAATCTTGAAAATGCAATCCCCTCCTTACCCCGCCTTTTGCCATGGCCTATTGAAGATTAATGTTCAAACTATAGGGTAAACATTTCTTGAGGATTGACATGCAAGCTATTAGTCTATTGAAGATTGATCAAATTATAGGCTAAGTATAAGTAACACTGACATGCAAGCATGGCAAATTGCCAATGTCATGCAGATCTCATTGCCAATGGCCCTTAACGCGATACTTCTTTTAGTGATCTCATTCAAAAGTTTATTTAACAAGGCGTCAAAGTCAAGATGCTATGGATTGCTCCTAGTTAGTGTAATACATGCTTAGGTCGCTTAAACTGAAGGATATTGTGCTAGATTGGATATCACATACGATGGAAAGATGCAAGAAATGGGAGAGGTCTTGGATAACTCAAACTATGAATTTGGAATTGGGACGGGAACTCAAACAAAGAAATATAAAACAAAAAGATAAGTTCTTAGTGCTTACTTCAAAAGGAGGGGGTATAGAACCTAATCTCTATATCTAATTTGATTAACTCACATCGATATTTGAAAAAACAAGATAAAAAGCATAACAAAAGCAAAACTGAAAGATATAACTTACAGGGCAAGCATCAACGCTAATGAACTCGACGTATCTACCTCCAAGGGTAGAAACATAAGTGTGCAGAGGTACACCAGCATGATTGAGCACATCCGAAAGTCGTGCTCCTCCCCAAACACCTAATCATGATACGTTTTCGATCATGACTAGCATCTTTATAGCTTAAAAGTACCAAGAATAGCTAATAAAATATTATATCATACCGTTGCCAAGAGCACCTATTCCCCAACCAACTCCTTTTACAGTCCTTACATTGCTCATAGCTGTCCTACGATTACCTGCACACTATAAAACAAGTAAAAACTTTCATAAGATTGAGATGGACAAAAGACAAATAGATAGAAGGCCATGGCTGAAATAAATAGATAAGTAGATAATAAAATGGAGATGGATTTTAAATTTATTGTCCCATCAATGAACCAATTTTGTTATCCACAAAAGCTATGTAGGCTAACCTATAGAAACAAACAATACAATATAGACATATCACCATGCACACCCACACGCACTCATGTAGAAGAAAGGAGGACCTGTAAAGTGGCTATGATTTCATGCTTTGGAAATCTCCTGCAATGCAAAACATGAAACCATGAGTTTCCCTTTCAAAGAAATTTGATACTCTACAATGCAAACTCCTAACATACTTGATATCTTCAACGGACAAACTTAAGGGTGTGTTTATTAACCCTCCAATCTCCACCTTATACCTATAAGAAGAGAAAGCTTACATGTTAGAATAACTTCCAATGATAAAGGGTTGATCACGATGGGGCACCACCGAGGTAGCAGCGTGCGCCATTGATACTTATTGACAAAAGAAACAAAAGAAAAACAAGCTATCGACAATTGCAATCTTGACCACCTAGATTTGTTTGACACAATAAGAAAAGCTTAAGCATTTATTTTGTTATGTCTCAAACTATCCAACAAGAAAAGATAATGAAATGACAACAATAACAACAAACAACAAACAACAATATGATGTTATTGAGTTCGCAGAATAGTACTCTGATGGATCATCGAGGATAGGTATAGGTCCATGATTACGCTTGAAAAACAACTCTGTTGGCGTAATAAAAGATGATACAAGTGGTGCTGGTGGCGGCTCGGCATTGAAAGGTTCCTAGAATCAAAAAATGAATTGAATGAATGGAACTGAATTGAACCAATCTTTATATTCCTAGAATCAAAAAATGAATTGAATTGAATGGAACTGAATTGAACCAATCTTTATGAACTGTACATTGCACTAAACTCCAAGAGTTCACTATGTGTATGATGAAGTTCTTAAGAATTGTGATATATGTTGCACATGTCAACACATACAATTTCTCTATAACTGTGTATATTAAAAAACAGAGTCTCTAAAAAAGCAAATGCACCTTATGATTGATAATAAATGCCGGATTTCGCAGTGGCTCTGCACTGTAATCTGTAGGTCCTTTCAGCCCACCCATGCCTTTAAAACGCACGCCATTTGCAAATGAGCAACCAAATATACTTGGAAGCAAAACAGCTTATAATGAAAAAGATGATACGAGGGAAAAGATTCTTCCTTTTGTTGGATACATGCAAAATAAAGGACCTGCCACAAAAAAAATGATGAACAGAATTGAGAACTTACTTTTGAGTGTGACGATGCTGCTTGATTCCGGCAGCAATGCTTATAAGCGGCGATGGAGATGCTAGGAACATTCTCCCACAGAAACGGCGGCAATGGTGGCGGTAAGCGTAAAATTAATTTAATGGGTTTCGTGTGCCCCAAGTAGCCGCCACTTCCAGTTTTTTTTTTATCCTCTCCATTTCCTTTGTTTTCCGCCCCTTTTTTTTTGGAAGTGGGTTGATAGAATATGCCTTTCTTTGATGCCTCTGTCCATTCCTTTGCATATCTCAAAGAGGGCTTTTTGCATAACAAGGATCTGGAGCATCCCGGAGGTATGAGACCTAAATCTGCTGCAAAATTTCATTGATTTCTCTCAAGGGTTGAGGCCAGATTGTTGCATTAGTGGGTTATTTAATGCTTCAGCTTATGGAGAAGCCTCTTTGGTGCTTTGAGACAGTTACTTGTGGCAGATGGTTGTGTATCAGTGGTTTTGTTTATAGTAGTGAGTTGCTACATTGCATATCCATGGCAGATATTCACGCTCATGTATTCATATTTGTTTGTCAATGTACAGATGGTATGTTATTCTGATCTGTTGAGAGTGGACATACATAGCAGTAGAAATGTAGTCTGCTATGTTGACCTCTCTAATGGCCTGCAAATTATACGGTGACACAGATAATGCAGAAAGGAAAAAGATGATGTGCTATATCATTCATGATTGGTGCTATATATGGCCTGACGTACAGTTACCTGATCAAAGAAAAACATTTATGGATTTAAGAGCATGCTCAGCAATTGTGATGAACATTTCATCATCGGTAATACCGTTCTATCTCTGAACCTGAAGCTTTTAAGACTTAGCCTTGCATTTAGCGGAAGAACTCTTGCAGTGGGCTCGCCTGAAACTTTGGGCTGTGTATTTGCTTATGCTTTTAAGATTTAGCCTTGCATTTAGCGGAAGAACATGCAGCAAGATATGTTGTTTATAAACATCACAGCATAATTGAAATTTGGCTCCTCATTTTTGGGCTTGAAGCTATAAACAACAACAAAATGTCCACAAGCCATCCTTTTAATAAAGCCATGACAGAGAATTTAAGGATGTTATATCAAACATGCTAGCTTGGAGGAATCTTACACAACATTCAATAATTTGCTAATATTCTGATAATTTTAAGATTATGCAAATGAGGATGGGATTAATCCAGATAAAATGGTCTTCCACAGCCAACTGGAGGCATATTCTAGCAAGGCTGCCTTGCTAACAAGGGTGCAGAATTCTTCATGAACAACGAGAGTGGATGCATTCCTTATTGAAGTTAGCTTAACCGGATGTCATTGACAAGGCATAAAAGAAATATCTAGCAATGCATTTAAATTGACAGGGCACAAAAGAAAGCCAACTCAAGTCATGACAATAAATATGATTTATTATATCTGAACTGAGATAGTTTCGAGAACTTTAAAGGTGATAATCACATAATCAGATCAAAATGAGAGTTGAAGGGAATGTACCTAATTGTCATTACGAGGAGATGCATGCAGCTTCGGCTAGAAGGATCTTTCTAAGAACGTCACCAGGCCATACACGCATTCTCCATTGTTTAGGTCACGTAACAGCGTGAACCATGATCATGCGATGGCACCTCCGTTCAGTACAGAAATTAGAGCCAGAAAAGGGCAAAATAGTCAAAAGGACAGAGTTATAGCGTGAAATATACGATGTAGATAAACCCCTAGAGTGCATATGTCTTACACGATGATTTACGAATCATGCTTATTTTATCTGCGTCTGCTAGAAACATTCATATTCTTGTGCAATTACAACCCCAATTGTCTTGAAATCCATTTCTTTTTGTGACCTGCAATCAATTCCAGAACCAAATTTAGAGCCAGTATTTCCACTTCCAGTTCGTAGCACCAACATTGTCCAATAACAACTCCAATTTCCTTGAAAGAACTTTTTTGTCCTTGAAATTTAGAGCCAACCTTTCCAGTTCCTAATGAGCATGACTGATGAGCCTTCTAGAATGAACAGATAAAACCAGGAAAGGAAGCAAAGGCCTTATTTAAACAGCTATACTTAAAAGCAGCAGCAAATACACAACTCAAAGACTACCGATTCTGGTACATATTATTGTCTGTCTCATCAAGAGGCAAGGCAGAAATCTGCTCATTTTCCATGGCATCTCCAGTTGAGCGGAGATATAGATTCAAACCGGGGCTAGTGGAAAGTAAAAGGTAGAACCTTGCAGTATATCCAGGGCACACAGTTTTGACAGACATACAAACTAGGTAAGATGGCTGCTTCTTTTTCGAGTACACATAAATTAAAGCAAGGCTATATCTCCATGTCCAAGCCCGACCCTAATCGTCCAAATTCTAACACTTTTATGCCTCATCTAACCAGCACAGGCCACAAAAGGTTGTCATTACATGGACTTATCTGCCCTCTTTCTTACATGTTTTGCCTCAGCACTTTTATTTCATATGCTACTCGAAGGCACAGCCAATCTTTTGGGATCCTAGTCTAGAAACAATTTCCATGTGATTATTTACGAAAGCCATAGCTTCGAATTGAGCATTTAATTCAATGCTTGATGCACCAAACGCCAAACAAATGAACGTACTGGCAGTTAGGCTCTTACTCATCAAGGTATATCTAGCACTGTTCATCATTTTGCACAGAAGAGTAGCAGATCATGTGAGGAAGGGCATTTTGCACAGAGAAGTACCAGATCATAAAACCGGAAAAAAGAAAGAAAGAAAAAAAAAAGGGGTTTCAAAAGAAACGTACTTGATGCCGACTTGCTACAGAATAGTCTTGCCGCTGTCTTGGTTCGCCGCAAGATGTGACTTTTGTTTATGATGATGCGCAATCATCAGTGACTTAGAAGGAATCCGGCAACAGAAACGGAGTGGATGGCATAAAATGTATATCCCACAGGCGCTTCTCGAGATATTTGAAAGCATATATAAGAAACATGAAAGCAAAATTAAGCACGACTATACTTGAACAGGATCTGTTCTATAGTTCGTACTAGGAACTATGCTGAAAATGCATAGACAAATCTCACAACCCGGACGATGAAGTGGAGCCTGCTGGCTTGAGCGCGATTGCCGGTTCTGCTCTTCCTTGTGAAGTGTAGGCCATAGATGACCGTCACAGTGGTACATTCCTCCACTGCTGAAGGTCAGCAGGCAGTCTGACGGGTTCCCTTTTATTTTTTTATGACCATTAGACCTCCATATGTGTTCAAATTTACACATCAAACGCTAACCCCTGGCTCAGTGGGTTCTTAGCATATTCTAAGGATATCTTGGTATATGCCTGGTACATTTTGAAAACTGCTCCAAACCTGCTAGAGCCCGTAAACTGGCGGTCATCCTCGTTGCTGGGCGAAGCCCTTCTTACCATGTAACTGGTAGCCGGAACAAAATGCTGGCCCTCTCCTCTAATGCATTAATCTGCAAGAATTGCATTCCAGATCCCCATTAGTCCCTCAGAGCTAGAGCCGCATGCCAGAGCTGGAACAACATCCCTGAAAGCCTCATTGCACTTGTTTTTGGTCGTTGGGTTTTTTTCTGCCCCGTTAGGTTTTTCTTGCCGAAATTGATTTCCCTGCGCCGAAAGGGCTTAATCTGCTGCTGCGTTTGCTTGTTCTGCTTCCGGCCACTGCCCTTGCTGCCGAAATTGCTCTCTAGGAGGAGGATCAGAGAACAGGGACTGAAGGAGCTCTCAAGGTGTTCGAAGTTGCCAGGTAGATTGATTTGCAAATATTTTGATGCCATTCATGAGCATATTTTTCTTAAACAGAATTCACTAGTTGAAAACAAAGGATCAGCAGTTACAGTTGCAGTAATATAGTTGTTGAGTAGCTAAACAGTTACAATTCACATCCATTATAGCTATATATCTATTATTCTCTGTCGCATTTATTGTTTGAAAATTTGTCTAACTCATCTTAAAAATCACGAGATTCTTTAGATGTCTATCTTTAGATGCTTTTGAACTATGGTGAAAAGAAACATCACAGTTAGTTGCATTATCACATTAGGAAATATACTTATTTGCCTGTAGGATTAATGTATATGGCATTTGTTTGGTGTGCATCCTTAGATGAGTCATCTAGGTTCGAACCTTAGAACCTGAGTGAAATGGATTCAGCAATCCACTCCTCTACAATGCTAATAAGGTCGACTTCTGCTGCTCTCTTTTCTAACCACCGGAGCGCTATCTTAAGAAACACATCCTTTGGACCTGCTACTACTGGATCATTTGTTCATCCCCAAGGTATGTTCCCCCCAATGTCTTTCTGTTAATGGTAAACTGAAGAATTCCGTCGATCATTTCAAGCAATCTCTCTTTAGTCTATTATCTTACATTTTGAAGATCTTCTTTCAGGTAAGACAGCATATCCAGAGCGTATCAGCTCGACAGTTGCAAAAGAAAGCACCACAGCCATGACTGAGGATGCCATTGTTAAAGGTATCAACGATATGATTGATGTCAACCCACCTAGAGGGACCCGGAGATTCCCCCACGAAGAAATGCAATTATGTAATTGGCTCTTTGGTCACTTTCGCGAGGTAGTATCAATTTTTTACTCACTCCTCCTTAGTGTCCGATAATTTTTTTGCACTGGAAAGTTCTCCAGATTATTCAATTTTATAGAGTTGGACTTCCTCGTGCTATAGTTACATTTTTTAGAAGGCTTGGTCTTAATTCCCAAGATGTTGGTATCAAGGTCTCGAACCGGAAGGTATGTAGCAGCAGGTTTTGGTCTCTCCAATGCTGTGAATGGTCTAGGATTTCATCTATTTTTAGCCATGAGCTCAGACGAACATGCACTGTCAACTTGGACGGAAAAAAGAGAACTTGAACACAATACTTTCTGCCCAAATAGACTGGGCTTTTGATCACCTGGTCATTTAAAGGAGGTGTGCCTGAAAGTAGTAGAGATGATCTAGATCACGCATAGAAAAAGTCAATATACTATTTATGGTACTAGCTTTCTTCTGGACATCACATTCATAATAGGGCAACTGGAAGGAGCGATAAGTAAACTTCTCGCCCAAAAAGTTTAAAATGGAATCTATGGTTGATTGTTACACGAGAGGCTAAGTGAGAAGCCTGCCAGATTGAAGGTAAGAGATGGCGTGCATTATAGTGTTGTTCAATGAATGGATGAATACCATATTGCAATACTGGCAAGTATATTTAAAGTTGTTTTGCGAAATGCGGCGACTATGACGTGCAAGTCTTGTAAAAGGGCTTCCATTGTAATTCACATGGCAGTATAAAGGGGATCCAATCACAAAGACTATCAAGGAGATCAACATGGCTATAGCAGGGATGCCAAAACCCCAAACCCAGCCTATGTTCTCCTGTATATACACAATCACAGTGATAGATAACAACACTGCTAAGCCAAGCCCAAAATAATACCAATTGAAAAAGCTGAAAGACTGTTTTTTCTACTTAGGATCGTTTGGATCAAACTGATCTGCTCCAAAAGCAGCCACACATGGCTTGATGGCGCTTGCACCCATTGCAAGGGTCAAGGACTAATTTAATACTTGCTCATAGGGCGTGCCAGCAGGTTTACAAGCATGCATGTAAGCAATCTGTGGTATATTTACTTTGTGTTTAGTGAAACAAAGGTAGAATGCTGCCATGCTTCAACACCAAGGCAGAAATGAAGTAATCTGAGATTTGTAACTTCAAAAAGCTTAAGGCCCTTCCAAAAATTTGGGCAATTGGATGTGACAAGAAAAGAGAGATAGGACCAAGGTATTTGCTGGGCATCCTGCCTGCAACACTTCGCTTGAGACAATCATGGCAATCCTGCCAAAAGAATCTCACGGCACTCCAGGCACTCCTGCATTTGTGCCGCCATGGGAGTCCTGCCAGTGCCGCCATGGGAGTCCTGCCAACGTCACGATCCCCAAGCCATGCACTCTTTCGATCTGTTTAGGATGGTTTTGATACCATGATGGAATTAGTCAAGAAGGAGAGATGCAAGAACTGGAATACGTCTTTATTGAAAGAGAAGATACTTAGGCATGGTTCCGAATGTCTACATCCAAATGTCTTCTAACAAACTAAGAACCATTGGGCTTATATGAAAGGAATTTATTCCGTTTTTCTTAATCCGTAACCAACTTGGTGTCATGGAAGATCAAGTTCAAATCTGCCTAACAAACACTTTTTTTCTTTTGTAGCTTGTGTTCACATAATGCTGTTTGAACTATGCTCATGCAAAAGTTTAAATTCGAAACATACCCTGCCAAGTGCACCTAAATGTCCAGAGAAGCATTGAATGTACAAAAACATTCTGCAACATATAAGAATGTCTGAACTCTTCGCATTGAGAATATCTCAGAACAGAGCAATGTCAGCACCATTAATGGCCCATCTAACCACCATGCGCATGGTTTCCTCAATCTGCTAACGTGCAACTATTTTAACCAAACTTGCACGTGCAACATATCCGTGAAAATAAACACAGCTGTCTAATGTTTCTTGCATAAAGTTCTTACGAGGTTAGGATTTCTTCCTTGAACAACGAGTCTTATGAGGTAAGGATACCAACCTGATCATTGATTCGCCATTATGAAAAATAGATAGTCAATGCTCTGGCCCTGAAGCTTCGGAGATTGTAGACTGCCAGCATGCCACATTAGATTCTCTTGCTCATTCAAACCACAGATGCACAATCTTGTTGTTTGTGGTCCAAATACTTGCCATAATTGTTTCCTTATATTTTTCTGTAAAAAATCCTTCGAAGGAATTAATTCAACATTTGAACTGTCCAATTGGCTTATTCATGACCTAGACTTGAATCAGATCTTTGCATTATGGAAATGGAAATGGACCTGAGCTCACATGTCGATGCCTGCAAATCGAAATGGTGGATGGAGCTTAAGGCATGGAACGGATGTCCAATATTTGAAGCTGGCCAACCAAAGGGATCTGAGCCTCTTACAAAATGCAAAATAGTAGCAAACTCTGGTTGCAATAAGAAATATCGTGATGCGTACATCTTCGCAGCTCGATCTGGCAAAATACCTGCAGATTGTAACAATGGCGAGAAACATGAGGCAATTGATCTCAAGAACATCCATTTTATCGGGTGCCCTCTAAAACTGCGCAAACAAAGATCCTTCACGTTGATGGGAATCAAAATCTTGAGGACCAAAATCTGGGATGATAGGATAACCTTTGCTATCGAAATCAAAGCCATTCAAATCAATTGGGCGGACATGCAAATACTCAGCTTCAATCTCCATAATGGTGTTATTACAAGCTGCCAATCGTGATGACATCTACATAATTCTTCTGGAAGTCAAGGCTTAGATCTGTCATTTTCTGGAGTATATCAGCAAGATAATGTAACACATAGATAACCTGGAACATGTGCAAATATATCAGTCATCTATGAGAAAAATATAAGTTATCCATTTTTCAAAAAGGAATATTACCTTGAAGTCTCTTAATTTGTCATACAACGTCATTCCTTCCTCCTTTAGAACGTTCAAGATCGGCTCCATCACAAAGCTTTTGATTGCACGATGTCTACTAAGCCATCGTGTTTGCTGAATTCCTTGTGCCTTTGGCCCGTCATATTCAAGTTCTCTCTCCATTGCAGTCAACGGAGAGAGAAATAAATTTAATCTGTTTGTACTTCTAGAAAAAAACACTAGCAACCTTATTGAAGAATGCATCTATGGAACTGCATATGGCCTCACAATCAGGAAAATCAGCAGCAGCCTCAAGACAAAGATTGGTGCGATGTGCCACACAATGTATGCTAGTCATAAATGGGTTGACATGTTTCTTAAGACGCGCATCAACACCAGTATTGCAGCCCGTCATAACCGAAGCTCCATCAGATCCAAATGAGATAAATTTGGATGCATCCAAGTCACACTCTTTCACTTTTTCTATGATGACCTCATAGATAGATGCTGCAGTACCGTCAACCACTTTACTAATAGAAAGAAAGGCTGTAACAACATGTGGTCCTTCTAAAAATGTGGCAAACATGATCAAGTGTTTTGTCGTACTAATATCAGTAGACTCGTCAACCATAATTCCATAAACGGGATTTTGCCTAATTCTTTCCCATGTGGCTGCTTCAATAGCCTTACTAATACTGTTGACAAATATAGCACATGCTTTTCCATTCTCATATTTTCCATTCTCATAGTGTCCTGTCAGATTCTTAGCATCACATGCACGCAGCAACAAAACAAGCTTTTCAAATTTCCTGAATGCTAGATCTTCCTTTGCTATCATATATGCATATCTAAAGAGATTAGTAAGAGAAGCATTGGCTGAAGTTCTTCTTTTCTTTACTACTTTCTCCATAGAGTTCTTTCCTCCTTGTACTGCCAACCATGATGCATGCCTATGGCCATCACTACTAGCATGCTCAAAAAATGCAGAAGTTCTTATATTCATTGATTCTTGGCATCCAAATGGACTTCTGTTCTTTGTGTCCATTTTACAAAATTTACAAAAGGCTCTATTTCATGCTGGAACTCCAACCATTCCCAATCTCTTAGCCAAGAGTCTTGCCATAGCTTTCTGTTCTTCAAAATCTTTTGCTGCTCATCATGATCAATTTCGTCTCCAACAATTGGAGCAGAGGCTTCAGTATTAGCTTCAGCTCTCCAAAAGCAAGACATTTGCAATATTGAAGCCTGGTCTGCTCTTCGTTTGTTGCTGCTCTTCTTTGTCCTCATATTTACCTATTCACACATTCAAGAATATAATTAGTATCTGTAGACATAGAGAAGCAAAGAAAGCTTGATTTTGCCTACACCTTTCCCTCTTTCTTTCTCTTCCTTCTCCTCTTTGCAGGCCTTCTTCTTGGAGGAAAAGAGCCTCTAAGAAATTGAAATGGAGAGCCAGAAGGAGGTATTCTAATTTCTGGCGGGCAAATCCAAAAGCGGTGGAAGATTTAACTCAGGCGGCCGTCTTCCTGGGTCGCACTGCCATGCCGCTTGCTTCAATGCTTTGCTTAGGTCGAGAAAAATGTGACGTTCCAGCATAATATACGCCCAATACGTATATTATACTGCCACGTCACACGTACATGTCACAAGTGACATGTACTTGAGAGTAGGACAACGTTGCACCTAGGAGCTAAAGGTTGCACCTAGGGGGCAACCTTGGATGTTGGGTATGTAATTAAACATACACAACAAAAGGTTCCTTGTTCATCCATTTCCAAATGGCTTAAAGCCATTTGCCCATGTGGATGCCCTAACCTAGATAGGGTCTATATAAGGGCTAAAACCCTAGACCCTAGCTCTCCTTTCACTTTGCCAATTAGGGTTTTCTAGAGCTTCCTTTCCTCTTTCGCATTTAGGGCTTTCCTGGGCCAATTCGGCCAGGGTAAAGCTCGAAATCGCATTGCCAGGCTCCGAAAAGTCGGATTTGCACAACAGGTTGCTGAGTAGCAGTTGTCTTCGGCAAGATCAAGAGCATGGACGCCCGAGGATCGGGAGCAAGCCAAGGAGCAGGTATCTAGTTGTTTCGTCACAGCAAAACCGTCTTTAGGCATGGCAATATGCCGGTTTAGTATGTTAGATCATCTCTGGAAGCCTTGTAGATCCCTAGATCTGAGACTCTAACGAATGAACCTAACATTGGATGTTAAGTAGATAGATTGATATGATTCTCTATCTACGCTCGTGATATTGCATGTATTCCACTGTGATCTCCTTGTTGTGGGAAGGGGGTAGAGACCTAAAGGTCGTGTAGAAGATGCTCCTAGCATAGCACCTTAGTTCCCACATAATTGCGGCCCGTGCACAGGAGCCCACCTGGCTGTGGGTGAAGGGGCAAGGCCGGTTGATAAGGAGGAACTTGTCTCATCGCGGACTGACCCCTCCGGTAGTAAAGCCTATCGGGGTCTTTGCCGGGCTAGGCTTAATGGCTTGTCACCTGCGTGTGGGCAAGGCATGAGCTCGACACTCGTGGGGTGGTGGATATGACCTTCCCGGTGAGTTCAAGTCGAATAAGGGCAAGTGGCCCTCTAGCCGCCTGCGATGAGCATGGATACCTTCGGAGGAGAGGCAGCTCTCTTCCCCGCCTCATCGGGGTTGGGGAGATGCAACCCCAGTAGTAGCCCCTCCGGCTATTCACCGGCAAGAAGTTACGGCCAGAAGTCCCAACACTTTTCAGCCTACTACCGCAAAGTGTGCACGGAGGGGCGGATGGAGTGGACTACCCTAAGCCATGTTCTATGCCAGCCAAATCCATTGCCATGAATTTCGGCCCGCAGTGAACTCGGAGGCCTAGCCGCCGGTCATCCCCTTGAGTCCGAGCCCCGGTAGGATCTCTCCTTTGTATTATTGTTATGAAGGTATTGCTGACTCTGTGATGTTGCTATTGTTATGGTGATTGTGTTGTATATTATTGGTTGTGCTCACGTTTGTTTGTTACGCTTCCGCAGATAGGTCGATCCGATGGAAGACGGATGAATGACACATCCACTCTTCCCTTGCTGGCTCTGCCCCCATGGGAGTGGAGTCAGGTGGATGGCCCCCGCCGCAACCGCTGCCGGGGGAATGCTCCTCCTTCGAAAGTAACGGCGGGCATCGTGATAAGGAGTAGGGGACGCCACGGTGGGTATCGAGCATGATCTTGGCATCCAAGATCGGTTAATCGCCATTTCTCCCTTAGGACTAACAGTAGATTCGAGTCTTGGGGTATAGCCACCCAAGCAAGAGCTCGAACAATTGGGAAAATTTCCAATTTTTGGGTAGATTTTAGCTCCATGATAGGTTGCTAGTGAAGTATAGCATCTTTCCCAACCTAAATTGCCAAAAATTAGGCCACCCCTCACAGAGTGCGCCCAGCACCATTCGGTTCGCAAACCGATTCCGCCCAGGTGCACTGTGTGAGTGGTTGACCTCCGTTGACATAGTTAGGTGTCCCAATTAATTAAGATAATGGTGTAGTTTGGCTTATTTCCTTAGTTCTAGATAGGTTTGTATGTTATAACACTAAGAAACTCCCTGTAAATTGTAAAATAGCCTCAAAAACAGTCGACCCCTCACAGAGTGCGCCCAGACCCTTTCGGTTGGTAATCCAATCTGGCCCAGGCGCACTGTGTGAGTGGTGGGTGTTTTGGAGTATGGTGAACCCAGACGAATGCCTCGTACCTTCGCTAATGCCCTAGTTTGTTTTTTTTTTTCCCCATATGAATTGCAGGTCCCAACCCTAAATCCCACCTCCCTATAAATAGAAAATTAGGGTTTCCATTTTACCCCCACCTTTCCCGGAGAACAGCTCGCCCAAGAAGACGATCTTCAGGCGCCAAAGCTCGAAACCCGACAAACAAAAGCATGGCACGGACGAAACAGACTGCCCGCAAGGTTGTGCCACCCGGTTATGTGAGTGCCCAAGAGCGAGCCGTCCGACAGAAGGCCAGACGGAGGCAAGTGCACATCGGGGAAGAGGAGGCACCGGTTGAACCACCTAACCCTAACCCTGAGGAGGTATCGGAGAACCTTGACTGGGAGGCGGACGCGGCGGCGGAGCTGCGGAGGGAGCTGCTGAGGGAGATCTTCGGGGATAATGAGGAACCAGAGCAGGAACCGAAGAAGAAGAAGAGGGAAAGGGAGGAAGGCGAGCCGAGGAAATCCAAGGCGGAGCGTCGGAAGGAAAAGGAAGAGCGAAGAAAGAGGAGGGAGGAGAAGGAACAGAAGAGGGAGGAAAGGAGGAAGCGCAAAGAGGAGCGGGAGAGGGTGAGAGCGGAGAAGGGTAAGGACCCGGAAGTGCCAGCGGAGAAGCCGAAGAAGAAGAAGACACCGGCCGTGGCAGTAACCATACAGGAGCCGGATCCTGAGAAGCCCCCATCTTCGTCTGACTCCGAACCTGAGGAGGGAGCGGGAGGACACGAACCAGGAGAGACTTCGGGCCCTTCAAACCCAATACCGGAGGATGAAGACCCTGTGGCTAACGCACCGCCCTATCCTAAATGGCCGTCGCCGAAGCACCCCAGCGACAGCACCAAGAAACCAAGGCCGCAGAGGGAGTCCTATGCGCTGAAGCGGGACTTGCAGTACCGGAAGGAGCTAAAGGAGTATACTGCGTACATGAAAATGCACGAAGAATACTCCAAATACTACGAAGAACACAGAGTGAAGACCATTGAGGGAGGTCGGCCAACGAAGAAGAACACGTTGAAGCGCCCACCGGAACAGCCAACCCCTCCGAAGAAGCCGATGAAAAGGCCGGCGGACTCAAAATTCGCGAGGGCGGCCCAAGAAATTAAGCACTTCCAGCAGAGCTATGGCTTCCTCATTCCCAGAGCCCCCTTTGCACGTCTAACGAGGGAGATTTTGCAGGAGTTCGACCCATCCAAACGGGTCACGGACGACATGTTGCTCGCGACCGCAGAGGCGTCGGAGCAAAGACATCGCACATTACTGAAGACTCGTCGCGTGTGCTCAGCACGCTAAGAGAGTGACTTGTATGCCCAAAGATATTAGACTAGCTCAGTGTATTAAGAAGGAGGGCCCCTGAACTATTGTAAATGACCTTTTCCTTGGTATAAATCTATAATTTTGATAAATAAATAAGTCCAATCGAGTTTAAATAGGGTGTATTGCCGAATTCTACATTTAGAAATAGCAAAGTTCGGAACAAACCAGGCATTTTGATCCCACCCCTCACAGAGTGCGCCCCAACCCATTCGGTTTGCAAACCGATCCCACCTCAAGACTGTGGTGAGTGGTTGAGCATGGTTTGGTGCCAAATCTTGCCTAAATGCAGAAAGTAGGTATACTATTCGACCTAACTCATCCCAGTTAGTAGGAATTGACCCCTAATCTGTCCAAATTGGCCAACGCCGAGTCAAATGGAGCTCCACCCCTCACAGAGTGCGCCCAGACCCATTTGGTTTGGAATTCGATTCCACCCTGGCGCACTGTGTGAGTGGTCGAACCCCAAACTCCACCACAACTTGCCCAAATAAGGCGAGTAAAGGCTCAATCCTATCTATCTCGATGAGATATCCAGGATTATGTCTTTAGTTCTCTAGTTTAGCATCATTAGTGACCTAAACAGCAGTCCACCCCTCACAGAGTGCGCCCCAACCAGTTCGGTTTGCAAACCGATCCCACCTGGCGACTGGGTGTGAGTGGTCTCGTCCGAATTCATCCAAGTTGTCCTTAGACGAAACAAAATCATTGCTTAGGGACCCTTAGGAGCATTTCCAAGCCCAGTTAACCTATAAATCATACCTCTAGACCCCAGAAAGTCAGAGAATTGTAAACCTAAAATTTTCCCAAAATTAGGGTTTTGCCTATAAAGGGGAACCCAAGCGTCATTTGCACCTTCCAACCTCGCTCGCCCAAGCCGATTTTCTCGATCCTTAGGGCGCTCAGATCCGCCTCATCATCCCCAGCTCCTCAGTGCTCATGGCCACTTCTTCATTCAAGCGATGGTACAGCGCCACAGCTCATGTGGCTGAAGCTGACATCGAATCGGTCTTCAGTGTCTTCCGAAGGGAACTTGACATTGAGGCCACCATCAACGCCATTCCCTTCTACCAGAACATCATGTCTGAGTTCCATGCCAAGATAGGACCCTTTTTGGTAGAACTCCCACCTTGTGTAGGGTATTTTGCACCTAACACTGCCCTCAAGTCAGCCCTGCAAGATATCCCAAATGTAGATAAGTACTTAGAGAATAAAGCAGTCCGCCTTCCCAACTACATGTCCATCTCTGTCAATAGGAGGAGGTACTTCTCCTATACAGCAGCTGTAGCCATCTTTCTATCTCTTCGGGGTCAAACCCAGATAGGGGAACCCTCAGTGCAGCCTTTAGAAGTTGAACCCATAGCCATGGCCGCAGCAGAGGAGGAACGGATGCGAATTCGAAAGTAACGAAAGGGAAGAAGAGGAGGAGGATGAATACGAATCAGACCCGGAAGACCTGGATCTAGAACAAGAGAGGCAGCAAGCGGAACAGCAGATCCAAAACTTCGAAGAGGGACTGCGAGCAACAAGAAGAGCCCCACCACTCGGGGAGGGCATTACAAGCTTGACGCCGGTGTTCATAGCAGGCGAGGCATATCTAACCCTTCACGACATCAAGAATCTTCCACAGTGCCGCGACAGAGGCCTTAGGGTGGATGAGATTTTACACCTTCTACGACAAAGAAAGTGCATCTCGACGACTTCATCGATCGAGAAGCTCGTGACTTCCCTATTAGCATAAGAGAAGCCGTGACCTTCACCGCTAGACATCATCGATATAGAGGCTTACGCAGCATCGCATGATGATGGTCAAACGGAATTGCCCCTGGAGGAGGAGGAGTTCATCGCAATTCAGAACAAATGGGCATCAAAGGCAAGTCCACATCAGCATTAATACCGAAGCTCGCCAACACCCATCCCGGGCAAAGATGGAGGCAAGATCAACCTAAGGAGGCTGGTGCACCAAGACTTCGAGAGCTAGAGGAGATACCCAGTGGATGACTTTCGGGAAGGCATGTGGCAACTTCCTCGTCTGCCAAGAAACAGGGCATGATAAGGCGCCGATATACCGCCAAGATTCTTGCGGATGGGATCGGAAGAATAGCGGTTATTCACCGCCAATTTAGCCCAAGGGGTGAAGAAGGGGTCTTTATGCTTATCGCCCTCTCAGGGTTTGGACACCATGCACGATTACCTCCAAACATCAACCATGTTGTCCTGATCAAGAGAGCGATTGCATTGACCATCTTCGACTTTGCAATCCCTTATAGGCGGCAGGGCAGATTGGCAAAGGATGTTGCAGATACATCGGATAGGAGAATTGCAGACATGGAGTCAGTACTCCAAGGAGGAACGTCAACAAATATCCTCAGGAACTTAACAGGATCATTAGGTACGGCCCAAGTGAAGAAATTTTTGGAGGACCACCCTGACTACCTCAAGAAATTTCAAGAGTAAAAGTCTATTAATTTGCATGTAAAAGCTTATTATATATGAATATAATATATATCTCTTTTGTATATAATTGCTCCCTCAAATTGTATAAGCAAGTAAAACAACGTAACACACAAAACAAGAACTAATGATCAGAATGTACTCTAATGTGCATGCAGCTAGAGTACCTAGAAACCTTGATGAACACAGGCAGCGAGAACAACAACGTACCCCGCCAAGGCGCTTCCAGCCGAGGAATTTGCGCCCCAGTAATTCAAGCGGAAACACCGAGAAGGAGCTATCCCAAATCAGATCTGACATCCATGACATAAGGGCATTGATAGCAGGGGCAGCAGCAATAGGAGGACAGGACCAGAATGTGCCCTTGCCGGAAACGCCAGCTGGCCGAACAGTGCAACGAAGGAAGAGAAGCAGAGGGAGAAGATCTCCTAGCTCGGGATCCTCAAGCTCCAGCTCGGATACAGACTCGGCATCGGAAGAGCAGGAAGAAGAGGCACGAGGTCGCCGGCAGGATCCAAACCGTGACAGGGACAGATCACAGACTGATTATCAGAAGAAAGTTGACTCCGCCCTTAGTAATGTGTGGAAAGCCAGAAAGTTAGAGCAGTTTTCAGGAGAAAACAGATCCGGAATGGAAGCAGAGGTATGGCTGGATGAGATGAGTGAGTATGGCAACGCCTATGGCATGAAAGATAAAGACAAAGGCAGGGTAGCAACAGCAAACCTCAAGGGTGCAGCTAGAATTTGGTGGAAGGGGTATGCCAAAGCACATGGGTCGAAAGCAGGACAGTTTGCAAAGTTCGTAAAGTTCGCCAAGGCATTCAAACATCATTATGTACCAAGAGAACATAAGTGCAACATGATGCAAAGAAGTTCTATAGGTCGCAACAGTGGGCAACAAATCACCCGAAATACACGGAGGAATTCATGAGACTAAGGCTTTATGTGCCAAAGTTGAGTGAAAAGCATGCGGTGGAAGGCTATATTGAAGGCTTGAACGATGAGATCCGCAAGCTTGTAAGGGCAATAAACCCGAAGTTTGTGTCAGAGGCAGAAGCAAAGGCCATAAGTTTGCAAGGAACAGGTCCACAAGAGCAGGCATCAAGGCAGCAATATTTCCAGGATAAGGGGAAGAGCACAGGGGCTATAGCCCAAGGGCGGCAAGCCAAAGAGCTAGCAAGACGCAAAGACAATTCAAATTATGGGAAGCAAGGCAACACAAGTAGTGGCAAGGTGAAAAAAAAGGTAAGCTTCAAGGAGCAAGGAGCCAAGTCTAACTACTCCCAAGCGGTGAGGCAATTTCTGGCATCCATTCCCAAGGAAAAGAAGCAGGAATGTATAGAGAAACAGTTGTGTTTCAGATGCTTCCAGCCAGGGCATAGGACCAACAATTGCCCCCTGATTATGAATGCGGCATTGGCAGAGCTGGGATGGGAGACACCATCGGACGCAGACGACGACGACGAAGCACGGATTACATCCATGGTGAGTGTCACATCTTTGCGCCTATTGATACGTGGAATGCGTAAAAGTCAAGATAAGGTGATCTCAACTAACCGGGAAAAGCCCAAGAGAAATCCTTTATAGTATTGATAGACTCTGGAAGCAGTCATAATTTTGCATCCCCTAGGATGGTAAGCATGTTGAAGTTAAAGCCGTTAAAGTCCAAGCCCAGGCCAGTGGTGTTAGCCAATGGAGCAATTAGGCATCTGGCCAGGAAGAGAATAAACTTCAATGTAGACTTGCCAGGTGTTAATGTTGCATTGGGAGCGGAAGTCATGAATATAGGCAAGTATGATCTCATTATTGGAATGGAATATCTTGGACCAACAGGAGCAATCATCGATTGTGGGAAACGTAAGGTGACCTTAACAACGCCAGAGGGCAAAGTCATCGAAATCACAGGTAAAGAAGTAACCCCAATCATGCAATGCATGAGTAGTGAAAAATTGCTTAAGTGCATAAGAAAGCAGCAGGTGGCCTATCTCCTTAAGCTTGAGCTCCAAGATCAGGAGCCGGAGGGAGATAAAGAGATCAAAGAATCTAGCAAGCTTCCCAGGCCAATAGCAAAGTTGATCGAGGAATTTCACGACTTGTTCCCTGATGAGATTAAGCAGCTTCCGCCCTATAGAGGAGGCGAGTGTGAAATAGCACTTGAACCTGGGACGAAGCCTACAAGCAAGGCACCTTATAGGATGTCAACCGAGGAGTTGACAGAGTTAAAGAAGCAGTTGCAAGAATTGCTAGACCTAGGGTTCATAAGACCTAGTGTCTCCCCGTTCGGAGCCCCTATTCTCTTTGTGAAGAAGAAGGATGGGAGCCTTAGGATGTGCATTGATTACCGCCAGTTAAATAAGCACACCATCAAAAATAAGTATGCCTTGCCTAGGTCAGATGACTTAATGGATCAGTTGCAGGGAGCAAAGATCTTCTCCAAAATAGATCTCGATCGAGGATATCACCGATTAGGATCAAGGAGGAAGACATTCATAAGACAGTTTGCTCAGAAGATATGGGCACTATGAGTTCACAGTTATGCCCTTTGGATTGTCTAATGCACCAAAGAATTCATGAGGTTAATGAACGACGTCTTCCGCGAATTTCTAGATTCCTTCATCATAGTCTTCTTCGACGATATCTTGGTTTACAGTAAGTCTGTGGAGGAGCACGCCCAACACTTGAGGAAGGTGCTTGAAAAGTTAAGAAGGCATCAACTCTTTGCGAAGTTATCGAAGTGCCACTTCGCAACGGAAAGAGTGGAGTACTTGGGGCACGTGATCACAACAGAAGGCATTTCCACAGACCCTGCGAAGATAGAAGCTGTGATCGGCTGGCCGGCACCAAAGAATACGCATGAAGTCAGGAGCTTCCTAGGGCTAGCAGGCTATTATAGAAGATTTGTCAAGAATTTTGCCAAGGTAGCAGCGCCATTAACGGATCTCACAAAAGGTGGGAAGATAAAAGATTGGGCAGCCCATTGGCAAAACAAGGCCCAGAAAGCATTTGAGACGCTGAAGGAAGCTTTGACGACGGCGCCAGTATTGGTCTTGCCAGATCCGACCAAAGATAAGCTCGTAGCAACAGATGCTAGCAGGATAGCGACAGGCGCAGTCCTCATGCAGGAGGAAAGAGTAGTGGCCTATGATTCCAAGAAGTTGAACGACGCCGAGCAGCGCTACCCAACACATGATCAGGAGCTCCTGGCTATAGTAAGGGCTTTAAGAATTTGGAGGCATTATTTATTGGGAAGAAAATTCCAGTTAGACACGGATCATCAAAGCCTCCAACATATATTTACGCAGCCGCTCCTTAATTTGAGGCAAAGGAGATGGATGGAATTCTTGGAAGAATATGACTTTGAGATAAGTTATAAGCCAGGGAAGCTCAATGTGGTTGCGGATGCCCTTTCCAGGAAGCCATTGGCAACCAGAATTCATTGTAACGCCATATCAACACTTGTAAGTGAGTTTGACAAGAAGATTGAGGAAACATTGCCGACGGACCTTGACTTCAAGGAAGTTTGGGCGAGCCTTTCCAAAGAGGCCAGGACCGACAAGGAAAGGGAGATGTTCAGGCACTACAAGAAGGAAGGGAACTTGCTATATTATAAAAACAAATTGTGTGTACCAAAATCTTCGCAAGTTAGAAAGCTTATTTTGAATGATACACACAATAGTCCCATAGCAGGGCATGCAGGGTTCATGAAGACATATTTCAAGATTAGAAGCAGTTATTATTGGCCCGGCATGAAGAAGGAAATAGCAAGATATATTAGAGAGTGCCAGATATGCCGCCAGCAAAGGCGGAACAGCTCCGGATCCCAGGTGCCTTGGAACCATTGCCCGTGCCAAATGCTAAGTGGGAGGTGATAAGTATGGATTTTATTACAGGACTCCCAAGAACAGCAAGGGGCAAAGATGCCTTGATGGTGGTAGTAGATAAGTTGTCAAAGATGGCACACTTTGTGCCGCGGCAGACAACAGTCTGACATTAGACACGACCAACCTATTTGTTAAGGAGATTTTTAGGCTCCATGGCATGCCAAGGGAGATAATCTCGGATAGAGACTCCAAGTTTATGAGTGCCTTTTGGCAGGACCTATTCACCACCATCCGCATTTAAGCTTTTCGATGAGCACGGCATATCATCCCCAAACAGATGGTCGACGGAGAGGACAAACGGGATCATCGAAGATATGTTAAGAAGCTATGTATGGAACAAGCAATCCAAGTGGGATGATCTCATCTACCTAGTAGAGTTTGCCTACAACAAAGACACAAGCGTGAGTCATCGCAGATGAGTCCTTTTATGATTAATTACTGCATCGTTGTCTTACCCCTGATACTTGGCACAACCCCCCAGGTCCAAGGTGGAAGTCTCCCCCGCCAGATGCTGGAAATGCAAGACTTGGTGGAGGAAGTGAGAGGATATCTCCTTGCAGCAAGAAGCAGTGCGTAAAAGCATCACGACAAGCATAGGACGGTAAGAGAATTTGAAGTGGGAGACAAAGTGTGGTTGAAGATCAAAGTCAAGCAGGCCAAGCTCTCAAGATCGGCAATTGCAAGAAGCTTGCTCCAAGATGGGCTGGACCCTTCAGAATAGAGAAGAGAGTAGGTAACCAATCCTACAAGTTGGACTTGCCAAAGACATCTTAAGATACATAAGGTTTTCCACGAAGTTTGCTAAAGAGGCACACCCCAAAACCCCGAGGAAGTATTAGAGACAAATGAGTTTTTAGAAATGACTGACGAAAGCATATTGAAATCGTTCCTAAGTCCTTCTTAATAGATCTTATAAGAAGACAAGAAGGTCAAAATTCCTCCAATACCTTGTGAAGTGGAAGCACTTACCGTTGGAAGACGCCACGCGGGTACTTGAGTCGATCTTAAGAAACAAGACTCGAAGTTTATGGAGCAATGCAAGGGTCGGCTCGCCACCGGCGTAGTCGACATCAAGATCCAAGAAATCGCCTGCATGTCGATTTGGGTTTGGATTTAAGCATGTGTAGCTATAGTTAATCCACACGATGCAGCCTATGCTAGGCATGGGTTGCATGCGTTGTTACCGATGATGAGACCACTACGGTGCTCTCTAGGGCGTGGTGTAATGTCAATGTAGGCATGACCGCGTTTCCGCTTGTTTGAGTGGAAGGCAGATTAGAAGTCTACTTCTGTCCCACGGAAGTAGACGACCTCGAGAGAAAGGAGGTCATTGAGAGATGCATTGATAGGAAAAGCACCTTTAGCCCCATATATGCTTTGATAGGAGGAATCTATCCTTCACGCCCCATATACGGGAAGGATATCCTCCACGCTGGGCAACTAGAGGTGTAGGCATGAGCGGCATATAGGCATATAGGCGCTGTCTCTTCGGCCAGGATGGGAGAAACATAATCTTCTTATGCCGAAGAGATATGCCTTGCATCCATATAATTGTATTTAATGGGTGGTTCCCTTACAACCAACCCTTATAATAATAATTAAATATGTACTAACGTAGCGTACATCCTGCAGGCAACTAGAAGAACCGAGCGGCAGGAGGGTAACGCTACAAGAACTCACAACGCATAGTTTTGCCATAATGTGTTGTGAGGAGGCGACGGGAAGTTTTTAGTTAAAACCGTAAAGTTATAATTGATGTCAATTTTGTCTATAATCGATTACGAAGTAGAGGACGGAAGAGCCTCTCACCATAGTACAATTACAGTAAACTATAAATATTACCTGAGGTGATTAATATAATATGGATATGTAAGTGTTGTAATTGCAGGATATGCAGGTACCCAAGGTGGAGACGCGTGATGCCGAGGACAAACATCAAGTCAAGGTGGGAGAATGTGACGTTCCAAAGATAATATACTCAATACGTATATTATAATCGCGACGTTACACGCATATGTCACAAGTGACATGTACTTGAGAGTAGGACAACGTTGCACCTAGGAGCTAAAGGTTGCACCTAGGGGGCAACCTTGGATGTTGGGTATGTAATTAAACATACACAACAAAAGGTTCCTTGTTCATCCATTTCCAAATGGCTTAAAGCCATTTGCCCATGTGGATGCCCTAACCTAGATAGGGTCTATATAAGGGCTAAAACCCTAGACCCTAGCTCTCCTTTCACTTTGCCAATTAGGGTTTTCTAGAGCTTCCTTTCCTCTTTTCGCATTTAGGGCTTTCCGGGCCAATTCGCGTGGTAAAGCTCGAAATCGCATTGCCCAGTTCAAAAGTCGGATTTGCACAACAAAGTTGCCGAGTAGCGCTTGTCTTCGCAAGATCAAGAGCATGGACGCCCGAGGATCAGGGAGCAAGCCAAGGAGCAGTGTATCTAGTTGTTCTCACAGCAAAACCGCCTTTAGGCATGGCAATATGCCGGGTTTAGTATGTTAGATCATCTCGAAGCCTTGTAGATCCCTAGATCCGAGACTCTAACGAATGAACCTAACATTGGATGTTAAGTAGATAGATTGATATGATTCTCTATCTCTGCTCGTGATATTGCATGTATTCCACTGCGGATCTCCTTGTTGTGGGAAGGAGGGTAGAGACCTAAAGGTCTGGTAGAAGATGCTCCTAGCATAGCACCTTAGTTCCCACATATTGCGTGCCCGGTAATGTGAGCCCACCTGGCTGTGGGTGAAGGGGCAAGGCCGGTTGATAAGGAGGAACTTGTCTCATCGCGGACTGACCCCTCTGGTAGTAAAGCCTATCGGAGGTCTTTGCTGGCTAGGCTTAATGGCTTGTCACTGCATGTGGGCAAGGCATGAGCTCGACACTCGTGGGGTGGTGGATATGACCTTCCAAAGGAGTTCAAGTCAATAAGGGCAGTGGCCCTCTAGCCGCCTGCGATGAGCATGGATACCTCTGGAGGAGAGGCAGCTCTCTTCCTGCCTCATCGGGGTTGGGGAGATGCAACCCAGCAGTAGTAGCCCCTCTGGCTATTCACCCGGCAGGCTACGGCCAAGTCCCAACACTTTTCAGCCTACTCTGCAAAGTGTGCACGGGAGGGGCGGATGGAGTGGACTACCCTAAGCCATGTTCTATGCCAGCCAAATCCATTGCCATGAATTCTGTCTGCAGTGAACTCTGGAGGCCTAGCCGTCAGTCATCCCCCTTGAGTCCGAGCCCTGGGTAGGATCTCTCCTTTGTATTATTGTTATGAAGGTATTGCTGACTCTGTGATGTTGCTATTGTTATGGTGATTGTGTTGTATATTATTGGTTGTGCTCACGTTTGTTTGTTACGCTTCCGCAGATAGGTCGATCCGATGGAAGACGGATGAATGACACATCCACTCTTCCCTTGCTGGCTCTGCCCCCATGGGAGTGGAGTCAGGTGGATGGCCCCTGTCAGGCAGCTGCCAGGGGGAATGCTCCTCCTTCGAGTACGATGCAGGCATCGTATAAGGAGTAGGGGACGTCACAAAAAAGAAACTAGAAAGAGATATTTTCTTTTTCTAAAACTAATTTTAGTTTTATTTGGACATATCAAATACAAAAAACGAAATTGAAAATAAAACAAATAAAATATGTATAGTATATGTTATAAAAAAGTTTTCGAGAAGAAAATTATGAACTGGTAAATTCCCTATATCTTTTACTAGGACCGGTAATTACCCGGTGGTTGCTATTTCTTGTTACATACCTATCGTTCATAAGTGGATCTCTCAAACTTTTATCAATTGCGCCGCTAATTTGATCCACAAACTCTTGAAGCAACCTAATAGTAGAACCTTCTCGATCTGTAAGACGTAACACTGAATAGATTGGACGTGATACGTTACGAAATGCCACAAGATTTCTTCCATCCAATATTTGGGATTGTACCAATTCAGCTTCTGGTGTATGAGACTCATCCCAATTCACCCACTCATTAGAAACGACGGTTTGCCTAAGTGAAGGCCAAACTTCTACTAATTGCTCCATCATTAGAAAGTATGTTCCAAATCTTGTCTTGACGGGTTTAATTAACTCCTTCTTTCCATATTTTCGAAAGATGTATAAAGCTTTTTTCTTCCTTGAAAATAATTGCACAATGTTTTCACCCACCAATCTAGCATCCTTGATCCAGTTCATCTTGTTAGCAATATCTTTCAACAAAAGATTCAAGCTGTGAGATGCACATGGAGACCATTTAATTGTCTTGTACTCCGCCTCTAGTTACCCATGCTCACACAATTGGACCCATTATCTGTTATCACTTGTACCACATTTTGAGATCCAATCTCTTCAATTACTTCTTTCATCTTATTGAATAAGAATTCACCTGTAATACTAATACCAGCCTCATAAACCTCTATAGTCTTCCAATAAATTGTTCCAAATGCAGAGGAAATCATCACGTTGTAGAGGCCTCGTTTGCACACATCCACCCATCCATCAGTCATTATTGTACATCCAAATTGTTGCCATTTTGATTGAATTTGCTTCATTTCTTCTCCAATATCATTGTAGGCCTTTGGGATTATTTGAGTTTTCATGCCACGAGAAGTTGGACCAGCCCATTTAGTGCCTATCTGAGATACAATTTCCATCATTTGTCTCCAACTTGGTGTGTCCAATAGATTGAATGGAAGATTGCATTCAATAAGCACTTTTCCAACTTCTTTATCTGCGATTTTCATCCCTGATTTCTGCCAACCTATTTGCCTTCTACTCAAAGTACTTTGAACTATGTGTTTAGGCGCTTGTGGTTCCTGATCATCTTGAACATCATTATCACGAGAAGATCGTATCCTCTTTATGGAAGGTGTAGAAGAGGGCAGTCGTCATGATGTAGAAGAGGGCCGGGGGGGTCGTGATGATGCTGGCCTATTGAGATAGAAATCAGGCGATGTAGTAGGAGCAACAGGTGTAGAAGAAGAAGAAATAGGGGTAGTATCATCATCATCATTTTCAGATTCACTTACAGTCTATTCCTTCTCCGCTCTTGTTCAATTATCATATTTGTTCGGAATCTTTAAGGCGCATCAATGTGATTATATATGGATCATGAACTATATATACAGAATTTTCAAAAATTGTAACTGTCCTTAACTATCTTAGAACTTTGGCCTAATATCTCTAAGAACCTGTGCCCCAACATATGCATGATTGTTCTAGGCAAGGTTAACTGCAATTGGATTGCTAGGTCAATTTATGATGTTCCAATTTACCTAATAAGATGGAGGAAGTCTTTGTGGCTGACATCACTCGATGTTATATCTTGGATTGGAGTTTGCAGCAAAGTACTCTTGGAAGGAATGTATTCAAAAACGGATTTCAGGCAGTAAAAATGCGCTATATGCTATGCTTACCAGATGCTGGAAAGCCAACTTAGACAGTTGGTGTTTGAAGAAGCTTCTGTTTAAGACTCTTGTGCAGACTGTTGTCCTGTATGGCTCTCCCGTTTGGGGGCCTAGCCTATCATCCAGGCAATGGAAACAGGTTGAGGTGGTCCTGAAGATATTTCTGAGAGAAGAATTGGGAGTGAAAAACCAAACACCTTTTGCCATCATGTTGGCTGAGGCGGGTATGCTTCTGCTGGAGGTAGAAGCACTCTATCAAACAATAAATTTTGTTAATAGAGTGCAGCTGCAACCCGACCACCGCCCCTCCAAACGGGCCTTTCTGCACACGCAAACATTAGGCTGGCACCATGATCTTATGGAGTGGGCAAACAGTTGGGGTGTTACAGCAGAGAATTGGCCAGACACGGAGCTTGGCGCCAGAGATCTACTGCAGACTCTTGCGGTAGCACGCCTCTGGTCAGTAAAAGGTAGCAGGATGACAAAGTATATTGAGGACGTTAACCCGATGATGGTTTATGCGGATCAAGACTATTTGAAAGCTAATATGTCAAGGAATCTCAAGCAAACGATTGCTAGGTACATGACCAGCTCGCATCATCTTGGTATAGAGACAGGTAGATGGGCAGGGATTCCCAAGGAGAGTCGGGTATGTGTTTTCTGTGATCAACAAGCACTAGAGGATGAGACACATGTACTTACGCAGTGTTCTGCATACTCTGACATTCGTGGATGTGTTTGGAATTGATGAGTTATGCCTTGATACTATCCTCAGCATGAGGCCACATGATCTTGGTTTGTATATCAAGGCAGTGGACTCTCATCATAATTTGCTTATGAAAATTCATCAAATGTAAATATTTGCTCCATGACCTTCAAGGTCCAATGTGGGCATGATCAATATATTATTATTATTATTATTATTATTATTATATGAAAACAACCCCCAAAAAAGGGACAATGGCATATGTATTGTCATACAAAAAATAGCCACGACTGCATGGAAATATATGCAAAATGCAAAAAAGAGAAATGAGTTGTGGCTAAAGAAGATCAGTGACAACAAATACATTGCCAATGGTTTAAGAATTTACTCCAAGTTAAGTGCTTGCACAAAATGAACTGTGACAAGTTCGTCACTACTAATAACAGCTGTTGGAGAACTGTTTTATAAAAATGGGTAACAGAATATAGAGAACTGTTTTATAAAGATGGGTAACAGAATATGGAAGCAAGTGTATGAAATACCCATGGGATTTGCCTATAGTCCATGGTGATGCAATATGCATCTAGCATAGTTTGAGCTATCAAAACATATATAAATCAGTTTGTAATTTTTCTTTTTCCTTTTTTCTTGTTCTGCGCCGCAATCGACGCTCTTCTCCTTGTGCCACGTAGCACGCCATACCCATCTAACAGATGATGGAGGTTGCTTGCTGGTTAAGGCATCGTTTTTTTCCTTCGAGCTCCACCTGTTTCTGTTTCTAGCTGTCTCGACTTCCGAAATTTGTGTGGCAGCAACTACATCACAAAATCTAGACATCTGGAATTTGTCTTGCAGCAGCTAGACCACAAAAACTTGGATTGAGGTATATATAAGAGCCGGAGAGCTCCTGCAGCTGCTCCTAAATTGCGCAAGTCTTCTTGGGAAACCTATTCCGCCATATTCTGGTAACCTTTCTCACCTTGCTCTCTCATTTCTTGCAAATAGTTCCTCATAAACAGTAGATTTCAAATTTCGTTGAAGCTTTTCATTGGCAGTATCTAGTTGAGTCTTGGATAAATATGAACAAACTTGCTTCCATAGATAGGTATTCGACCTCTTAGCAAAGCAGTAACTGGATTAAGCAGAATATCTTTTAGCTTGAGGTGCATAACCAATAGCTCAATATGTTAAAATCATAGAGTACAGATCTTAGTCTTAGGATGTGAGCCCAGCCTTAGCCGTGAACGGCAGGGCCGGATGTGAGAAAGATGTGTGGGCTTAAGCTTGATAACAGAATTTAATATTAGTGAAATCCTTCGCTAGGTTATCATTCTTGCTGTTTTGTTCTGTAGTACAGTAGATTTCTTGCAGTAGATTCCACTAAGATTTCTTGCAGTAAATCTGACCCCCCTAGGTAAGTATTCCAATAGATTTTCTTGCAGTAGATTTCGCAACTGCAACTTGGGCCTTTTCCTTGCCAATGTTTGTGTCAAGGATGCCTAAGTATGTCTATAGTGGAGGTAACTCTGTATATCGACATGAGATACTATGTGATGAGCATAAAACTGATTAAGATGGTCCTGGTGGTATTACCATTTGAAAAATGGTCAAGAATGTAGCAATAAGATACAAAAGCAGATTCAACACAATTTGGGCGTGCATGGCTATGGATGTAGCAGCCCCATTAGCTCTGTTTCCCAGCAATTGAAGGTACATTCATGTGTGGTGGAACGTCTTCCTCTGTTTTGCGCAAAGGCAAAGATGTTGGATTCGAAGATAAGAATTTGGTTGCATCAATTTTCTTATTGAGCAGAAATTGATAAGCATTCGGAGACTTAACTTCAATTTGTTGAGCTAAAAGAGATGTATTCTCTATGCAGGTTCAGGCATGGATGGCTGTTTGTATTCTAGACAAGTTGGGAAGAGTCTAGAAAAGGCAGCCAAATCTGCATGTTTATTAGCAAATAAGGGATGTTGTCAAGTGAATTAGTATAACCAAATAGTGCTTTCTTTTTCATATTTCTATCTGTATTTTTTCTTATTCAAGAAAGACAATGTTGTTATAGACTGGGTTCTTTTCTTATTTGTGCTCATAAACGTTCTAATAATTGTTACAGCATTGGTAACAAGGGCCATTTTAGTAGCCAATAAAAAGAAGACTGCAGAGAGCAGTATTAAATGGTGATCTAGTGCCCCCTACATATCGCCAAAAAAGAGGATGAAGTAAAAAGGACTGAAAACATGGTAGGTGACGCAAAGTTGGCTTACATATTCAGCAGCTAGCAGGGAGCAGAGCATTAACAAATAGCAGGCAATATTTTTCGAAAGCAAGGACTTACAGACAAAATCTTGCAATCAAGCCTAGACATTGCAAAGGTGATGAACCTGACACAAGATTTATCAGGGGATACCTTAGAAAGTGGCATAGAATTTCTGTCAAAAAATTTGACAGCCATGTTAGATACACTGCAAAATCATGCAACACTTGAGATACAAAACCGCAGATTGAGTTTGTTATCAAAGAAGCAAACAGAAGAGCTTGCTGCCATGGCTCAAAAAGTACAAGATGTGGATACAGCCTTGAGATCAAGTGAGAGGCTTATATTGCAACTGAAGACCGAACTTGAGTCAAGGGAGCAAGTTCCTGCTCCTCCCAAGTTCCAGTTTTGTGGTTTCTGCTGTGGCAGCATCTGCTACAACCTTGGCTGCTCTTGGACTTGTGGCTATGTTACATAGAAATGGGAAAAAATAATGTCTTTTCACACAATCTCTGCTGGAATGTTAAGATTTTTTGTCAAAGCATATATTCCTCCAAAGGTATATATTCTGTCTTATTTGCATTTGAAAGCTCAGATTTTTTCTACCCTGCTGCAGTTCTCAGGTGTCATTGTTTTCCATTAGAATAATCAAAGTATTGTGGATTCTGCCAATAGATTAAAGCTGGTAACGAGGCTAACATATTTATCATTCTATTTATCATTCTATTTGTCTAACGGATCGCTGATGCCAAGAAGTTGTTCACGTCTAGAAATTAAAAGGAGGATATGCGAATAGAGATGGGGCAAGCTATCACCAATTTTAGAGTCTAATCTATGGATTTGATGGGTTGGGTTGGTTTTGACAATTTGGTAGCAAGGATGTAAGATGTTGCTAATATTTGGGAAATCAAGTTGCTATTGGAGGAGTTTTAGTGGTGATTCAAAGGTTCTCTAGCAAATATTAATGAACAATGCTAATTGAATGAGCTTATAGATATGCCCCACATTGATTTGATATTTGAAGCATTCATTAGATGAACAACTCAAGGATTGGAGATTAGCGTAGCCATGGAGTAAAAGGCTTTTGGATTGCCAATGCTCGAGAGCCAACGTTCTCGGCCAAGCAGGACCGCACAGAGCGGCACTTGGTAGATGCGGCGGCCTTTTCTGCGCCTTCTCGCATTGTGGCTGATCACGGGCGGCATGCCACATCACCACGCCTCTTGGAGGTTCTCAGTAGGTTGATATTTATAGAAAGCTTGCATCGTAAGATAATTTTATTGCATCATAAGATAATTTTATTGTAGTTATTTAGATAGATTAAACTTGTTGAAGTAAACTAATGTTGAGTTGCTCCTTGAGTCATTTCCTTCTTCTTTACTTTCTTGAGTCATTTCCTTCTTCTTTCTGAAGGCACAGGGGAATGGAAGTACGGGTTACATAGTGCTAAAAAATCGTGGTGAAGCATACTGGTATTGGATTGGTATTGGAGCTCTTCTTGAATTTGTTCACATGTTCAATGTGCTTTTCACATTGGCCTTAGCTTACTCAATCGTATGTTGTTGCACCTTATAATACTTTTGGTTCATACTTTCACATTTATCCTTAATAGTGGGAATCTCATGGTTGTCGACCACAACATCCATGTGTCGCATGGGCTCTGGAATGCAAGGCAATAGCGCGGGTTCAAACCCCGCACGGCCTTAGAAACATTCACGACCTAGGGACCAAGTTATTTCCAATTCAACATAGCTCTAAGCCTTCTAGCATAGGGTCAAAATGTGGTCCAAAAGTTAGTTGCTTAGCGGGGAATTTGTGACCGTTAGGACATTATAACAGATCCAATTGAACGGGTTAAGAACGAGAGAAACGTTCGCGGCGGCGGCGGCCTTGGCCGCCGCGATAAGTTTCTTGTAGTTTATAAAAAATATAGCGAAATTAGAATGGTACAATGTTATGAAACAATTTAATATATATTCAGGTACATTGATGATTTTTGACCATAAATTGCCCAAATATTCAAATTTTTCCTTGCATGATGGGAGTACTAAAAATCCCAAATCTATCATTTTTTACCGTTTAAAATTCATCTTAAGTTTTGCTTTGCTTTTTATGCCAGATTTGTTTCTGTGTGTGGGTGTTTAATTTAGAGTCGTTATGGTTATGTATAATTGTTTTCACGCTCAATTCTTGAGGGCATAAATGATGTGTTTTGATACTTAATTTGAACAGGTTGGATTTCTGTGAGTTTTTTTTTGCCATTGTGTATTGTCGATTCAAAATTTAGGTTTTGGAGTTATTTTCTATGGTGAGTATTCTGTTTATAGGGTTCCCATCTCGAGAGTGCAGATTTTATCCCCATGGTATATTCTCCAGTGGCCTTGGCCCTAAGCGCCATGATTTAGCGATAATGTTTTAGCTATTGGAATGATATATGATGTATGCATGAATGAACAGAATGTCATAGAGGTTGCAACGTCGACTTATCTAAATTGTGCATAACCTAATTGTCGGGGAGTGGCTAATTACATTGTACATGTTTGGTACTTGTCTTCTTTATTATACATCCACTTCTCATGCATGTTGATGCTATTAATAGCTACGGTCATATCAAAACTAAGAGATTGCACATCTTGACTTCAGATCTATGAACTAACAACATTTATCTAATCTAACATCATTATTTATCGTAAACCCCTGCTTCCTGGAAATTCCTCGAATTTTCAGTGAAAGTTCTTTTTGGGTATTTTTTAGGCAAGGGTTTCCTGGCGGCGCCGCTTACAGCGCCGCCACTACAGACGTTCTTGTTGTGTCACAAAACATTAACTTCCACAGAACATCAAATCTTGGTGCAACAAAACATTAAAATTTTAAATCACTTGAAAACATTAGAAGTTCCAGAAAAGTGTGCAGATAAAGGTTTCAGATACAGGTTTCCAGATAAAAGTTTAAATCACTTGAAAACATTAGAAGTTCTACAAAAGTGTGCAGATAAAGGTTTCCACAAAGTTTTCAGATACAGGTTTCCAGATACTCCTTATAACATTTACTCCTTATAACATTTACCTTCAAATGTTGAAATGTTCGTCCAGAACCTAAAACTCGTCCAACAGAACCTAAAACTCGTCCAATAGCGTTGCAAGAACTCGGAAATCTGGGCAAGAACTCGGAAATGTTGCTTTGATCTTGCTTTAATCTTCGTCCAACAGCCTCAGAACTTGGAACTCGGAACTCAGAAAGCCTCAAAACCTAGAAACAAAGAAAAAACATTAGAAGGTATAAAAATTTGAAGCAGAAGTTAAAATAAGATAAATCTTTACCTTATTTCTGTCGAGCGCCTTCAGCTACACGCCGAATCTTGAAGAAATAAAGAACAAAGAAAAAAAAATCAGTTTTAAACTAAGTAGAATCGCGCTCAAAACTCATTCAGAAGTTGGAGGAGCATCATTAATCACCTCAGAACCAAATCTGGTGCCTAGCGCCAAGACCTACGCGAAGATCGCCGGAGTAGACCTTCGGACCTCCGCCATCACGAAACAGAGGAGAGAGAAAAAAAAAGGGGGGATGCACGGAATTTCCAGGAAGCAGGGGATTACGGCTGGGAGCCGCCCCCTTTTCGGGGTTTCCGGCTGGAAACCGGCAGCGGCGCCGCCGCTCGCGGCTAACGCCGCTCGCGGGCGGCGCTGCTGCCGGAAACCCTTCAAAGGTGGCGGTTCCCTAGCACAAAGACCTTAACAGACTTAAATTATGCACATTTATCTTACCTCCTTCATGTAATTATGATTTATGGATAAGAACAGCATGGTTCACTGCAGCCAAAGTTCTATTTATCTGAATGTTTTGGTATAGCATACTATTAGGTACTAATTGCCGGGGAGTGGCTAATTGCATTGTATATATTTGGTACTTATCTTCTTTATTATGCATCCACTTCGCATGTGTGTTGATGCTATTAATAGCTATGTTCATATGATAAGGTTGGCAAATTTTGTTGGGCATATGGTTTTGGCGAAGGTGGGCCGAAATTAGGGTTCCTCTGGTTGGTTTTTTTTTTGCCATGGGCATGGTCTGAGGAAGGAACGGCTAGAACAAAGTCGTGGCAGCCATGATCCGATGAAGAGGGGCGAACAGATGAGGATAGCGTTGTGCTGGAGGAGATGGTTGACATGCCGAGTCCAGTTATGTGGGATGCTGCTACGCATGTGTCTTGCCAGAAAGGGCCCTCAGATTCTCCTGCGTTGTGGATAAAGGATGGGCTGCAGGGGTCGCTCTGGAGAGTTTGAGCGCAGGGTATGCTGGCGATGGGCACTTCGTCTTCTCCAACAGGTACTCCCTGAATTCAGTCATGTTTCTTCGCAGGCTAGCCAGCGGTGTGTCTAAGGGGTCCGTGGATGCTGAGGGGAGGCCACCAGAAAGCAGTTCTGTGGCAGCATGCAGAGGTATGTGGGAAGGATTCCGGCTCTCTGATGATGTCAATATGCACAAAAGTAATTTTGAAGAGACTCCAAGCAGCATGCCTTGTGATGGAGGGGTTCAGCCGAGCCAGGAGTTCCAGTTTGTGAATTTGCCAGGGTGTTCTGTTCCTGCTAACATAGACAGGGCTGTTGATAACAGAGATAAGGGAGATGTTTCCTCTGTGCTCCAGTTCAGTAGCAAGGTCCCTGTTTTTGAAGACAGGGGCCCTGGCAAACAAGTGTTCTGGCAGTGAGGAAATCCAAGATCGCCAGTTCCACACATGGATCAGCCCTCTGGATGTTAGTGTCACTGTTAGCATAGGGGGAGTGGATGTATGGGATGCTGTGTATAACTACGTGTGTGGCTTCTTGGATGCTGAGTGTTTTAGTGGAATTGTAAGTCTAGAGAGAGGATCAGACTTGGACCATCTTCATCTGCAGTGCGTATTCAGGATTGGTTTGTCCAGTCCTATGGTAGTGAATGCCAGGTTGAAGAAGTACTTGGGTTGGGATACACACAAACCGGCTGGTGCTATTATTCTGTGTAAGGCCCTCAGAGACACCAACCTGCACTGTTATGAGGGGATGCTAGGCTACTGTCTAAAAGACATGGGGAAGATGCATCATAGGCATCACATGAAGGGTGTAATTGCTGACCAGATTGAACGGGGGAAGGACTTGTATGCGCTGTATGGAGCTGGCGACATTAAGAATTGCGTTATTCTTGACAATCAGAACTTGCTTTTAAAGGCTAGGCACTTCCAACTTTATCATGGGAGAAGGCAATTGACTGCATCTTTAATTCAGATTGTGTGCAGCATGCTTTGTACGGAGAAATTCGTGCTCAGTGGTGCATGGGTTCTTCCATCCAAGACCAATACTGCTTTTATTTCCCAGCAGCGTGTGGAGGCCGCTTGGCACTTAACTCTGAATCCCAAGTATGCCACTCATAGTGACGTGAGGCAGGGTTGCCCTTAAGGCCATATCTGCATAGGCGTGATTTAGAAGGTGAGGCGAATCATAAGCTTTCTATATTAATTTTGTAGGCGATTACTTTTTTGCGACTTGAACTGTTTCATAGAAACTCTGGCGAACCTTGCCAACGTTAATGTGGGGTAAGGGGATAATCTATGATCCTAAACACTTAGATCCATGGAACTGGAGGCGAAACTCTAGATCTGAGCTTAAGAATGCATGGCTAATTTAAGAAAGGCGGGCGGACGAAATGGTAAAACTTTGGCGAAAGAATATAATTTATTTTCAATAGTAACCTATTCAGCTTTAGCATCTCATTTTCGAAAATATTCAAAATATAGCCATTTGGCTATAAATAGCCCCTTAAGGGCAACCCTGACGTGAGGAGTGTGGTCTATGGGCTTCCTCCTGGAATAGTCCCGGTCGAGAGGGTTGGGAAGGCAAGAAGGAGATTCTGGGATGCTAAGGCAGTTGTTGAGGATGATGAAGAGAGTGATCATAACGATGAGAGTAGAGAGGAAGATCACGATGGCCCTGCAGGCACACCCTTGGCTGGCTGCCCATCTTACATTCCTCTCAATTTTCAGGATTGGTCGTTCTCTACCCAGTAAGTTAGAGTCTCTTTGCTTTGCTCATGTACATGTAGGCACGATGAAAGAAGTTAGCACTGCTTTGGCCGAGGACGCTGTTTTCAGCCCACTTGTAAATATAGACACTGACTCAGATGAGGAACTGGAGAAGTGTGGTCATGCTGCAGATGAGAACAAGTCTGAGTGCTTTCACCTTCATGTAGACATGGATTTGGTATCAAAGGAGACGATGATGAGCATTAGAGAGTGCAAAACTGCTATGTGCAACACGATTCAGCGTTTGGAGGAGGTTTTGCACTGTCTAGACATGGAGGATCTGAAGGTCTTTGTAAACAACACAGAGTCTTCCGTGGTTACGTCAATCTCATGCGTGCTCTCTTCATAAGGCACAATAACACGCTGGAACATTTGGGTCGCCTTTACTTTCGTACTATGCAAGCCTGACATGGCTATGGGAGACGCTCCAAATCTGTTTTGGCTTCGTCTTGATGTTTAGTTCATAGTTGTTTTATGTACAACAGTTTTCTATCTTCTGTAATGGGCTGCGTGGCCATGAGGTCTCTTCCTCGGGATTCTTTGTGAGGCCTCTTCTGCTTTCTATGAATGTAAAACTTGGTCATTTTCATGTATAAATTGGACTTCCAATATGTAATTTCGTTCCTCTGTTTTCCTCTTGTGCATGTCCTGCTGTGTTGCTAGCAGTTATTTTGTTCCTACGAATGTGTTCATGTCATGCAATTGTCACTGTAATATGGGTGTTTACATATCACTTACAGTTTGCATATGTAATTTGATGTGCATGTGCTGTCTCATTCTTTGAAATGTCTTTGGGTGAGACAACTGTTTCTCAAATGTGGGTCTGCGCATTCTCTCGATGATGTGAATGTGCTGCAATTTCCATGGATTTCTACAGTTACGAAATTATGTGAATTACCTACTTCATGTTGCTCTGTTTCTAATTGTCTTTCATACGTATATGTAGGTGTATAAATATATGTATAGGGAGCAACAAATTGTACATGGGTGGGACGTGGAAATTCCAGGTCCCTTGTTTGGGATATTCATAGAATGATCTCTGGATCCAATGATCCAGAGTGAGCAATAAGGAGTGCCATATAAGTATGAAAACTAAGAGATTGCACATCTTGACTTCAGACCTATGAACTAACAACATTTATCTAATCTAACATCATTATTCATCAAAAACCTTAACAAACTTAAATTATGCACACATATCTTATATTCTTCATGTAAGTATGATTTATGCATAGAAACAGCATAGTTCACTGCAGCCAAAGTTCTATTTATTTGAATGTTTTGGTGTAGAATACTATTAGGTACTTCCAGGGGCATTTTTTTTGGTAGACAAAGCTGTAGCTTTCACTGCCTGATGGCATGAAAATCCAAGTGGCATACGTAAAAGGAATTTGCTTTGCGTTTTGCTACCTTGTCCAATAGTGTTGCGACATGTGGCTTTGTTTCTTTCCTTGAGTGCTGCCAGGTTCGATGGTGGCAACATATTTCCCCTGAGTTCTCCTTGTTCTTGGATTTACCTTGCATTCAGGAATCAGTTACATTGCATTCTTGGATTTGGCTTGCATTCCAGAGCTAGTTACCTTGTATTATTGAACTTTTACCTCTTATTCTGGAGCTGCAACAAATTTTACTACCAGTAGAATGAAACAGATCCACGTTAAGGGAATGTCTCTCTGCTTGAGATTCCCGACGCACAGGGAATGTCAAGCAAAGAGACATTCCCTTATACGAAACTGAGCAAGAAAGCAACAACCATATCCCATCGATAGACAATACATTTTCTAGTTGGTGCATGGCTTTAGTTTCTGCTTCAATGAAGAAGTCTATCTATACTGTTCAATAGGTGCCAAGTGGAATCGGGTAGCATGCTTGAATTTGCTTTTGAAGGGTCACCTGGCACATGAATGGATGCCTACTTTGGCAAGGGTTGTGGTTGGTGGAATCTGAGTAGACTCTCTTTAATATCAACTCTTGCGGTGGGCTCGCCTGAACCTTTGGGCTGTGTATTTGCTTATGCTTTTAAGATTTAGCCTTGCATTTATCGGAAGAACATGCAGCAAGATATGTTGTTTATAAAACACCACAGCATAATTGAAATTTGGCTCCTCGTTTTTGGGCTTGAAGCTATAAACAACAACAAAATGTCCACAGCCATGACAGAGAATTTAAGGATGCTATATCAAACATGCCAGCTTGGAGGAATCTTACACAACATTCAATAATCTGCTAATATTCTGATAATTTTAAGATTATGCAAATGAGGATGGGATTAATCCAGATAAAATGGTCTTCCACAGCCAACTGGAGGCATATTCTAGCAAGACTGCCTTGCTAACAAGGGTGCAGAATTCTTCATGAACAACGAGAGTGGATGCATTCCTTATTGAAGTGAGCTTAACCGATGTCATTGACAAGGATAAAAGAAATATCTAGCAATGCATTTAAATTGACAGGGCACAAAAAGAAAGCCAACTCAAGTCATGACAATAAATATGATTTATTATATCTGAACTGAGATAGTTTCGGAGAACTTTAAAGGTGATAATCACATAATCAGATCAAAATGAGAGTTGAAGGGAATGTACCTAATTGTCATTACGAGGAGATGCATGCAACTTCGCCTAGAAGTATCTTCTAAGAACCTCACCAGGCCATACATGCATTCTCCACTGTTTAGATCATGTAACAGCGTGAACCATGATCATGCGATGGCACCTCTGTTCACTACAGAAATTAGAGCCAGAAAAGGGCAAAATAGTCAAAAGGGCAGAGTTATAGCGTGATAAATATAATGCATGTAGATAAACCCCTAGAGTGCATATGTCTTACACGATGATTTACTTAATCATACTTATTATTTTATCTGCGTCTGCTAGAAACATTCATATTCTTGTGCAATTACGACCCCAATTGTCTTGAAATCCATTTCTTTTTGTGACCTGCAATCAATTCCAGAACCAAATTTAGAGCCAGTATTTCCACTTCCAGTTCGTAGCACCAACATTGTCCAACAACAACTCCAATTTCCTTGAAAGAACTTTTTTGTCCTTGAAATTTAGAGCCAACCTACCCAGTTCCTAATGAGCATGACTGATAAGCCTTCTAGAATGAACAGATAAAACCAGGAAAGGAAGCAAAGGCCTTATTTAAACAGCTATACTTAAAAGCAGCAGCAAATACACAACTCAAAGACTACCGAGTCTGGTACATATTATTGTCTGTCTCATCAAGAGGCAAGGCAGAAATCTGCTCATTTTCCATGGCATCTCCAGTTGAGCGGAGATATAGATTCAAACCGGGCTAGTGGAAAGTAAAAGGTAGAACCTTGCAGTATATCCAGGGCACACAGTTTTGACAGACATACAAACTAGGTAAGATGGCGCTGCTTCTTTTCGAAAGTACACATAAATTAAAGCAAGGCTATATCCCCATGTCCAAGCCCGACCCTAATCGTCCAAATTCTAACACTTTTATGCCTCATCTAACCAGCACAGGCCACAAAAGGTTGTCATTACATGGACTTATCTGCCCTCTTTCTTACATGTTTTGCCTCAGCACTTTTATTTCATATGCTACTCGAAGGCACAGCCAATCTTTTGGGATCCTAGTCTAGAAACAATTTCCATGTGATTATTTACGAAAGCCATAGCTTCGAATTGAGCATTTAATTCAATGCTTGATGCACCAAACGCCAAACAAATGAACGTACTGGCAGTTAGGCTCTTACTCATCAAGGTATATCTAGCACTGTTCATCATTTTGCACAGAAGAGTAGCAGATCATGTGAGGAAGGGCATTTTGCACAGAGAAGTACCAGATCATAAAACCGGAAAAAAGAAAGAAAGAAAAAAAAAGGGGTTTCAAAAGAAACGTACTTGATGCCGACTTGCTACAGAATAGTCTTGCCGCTGTCTTGGTTCGCCGCAAGATGTGACTTTTGTTTATGATGATGCGCAATCATCAGTGACTTAGAAGGAATCCGGCAACAGAAACGGAGTGGATGGCATAAAATGTATATCCCACAGGCGCTTCTCGAGATATTTGAAAGCATACATAAGAAACATGAAAGCAAAATTAAGCACGACTATACTTGAACAGGATCTGTTCTATAGTTCGTACTAGGAACTATGCTGAAAATGCATAGACAAATCTCACAACCCGGACGATGAAGTGGAGCCTGCTGGCTTGAGCGCGATTGCCGGTTCTGCTCTTCCTTGTGAAGTGTAGGCCATAGATGACCGTCACAATGGTACATTCCTTCACTGCTGAAGGTCAGCAGGCAGTCTGACGGGTTCCCTTTTATTTTTTTTTATGACCATTACATTCCTCCATAGATGACCCCTCCATATGTGTTCAAATTTACACATCAAACGCTAACCCCTGGCTCAGTGGGTTCTTAGCATATTCTAAGGATATCTTGGTATATGCCTGGTACATTTTGAAAACTGCTCCAAACCCGCTAGAGCCCGTGAATCGGGCGGTCATCCTCGCGGTCAAGGACGATGAAGTGGAGCTCGGCGGGCTTGAGCGCGATTGCCGGGTTCTCGCTTTTCCTTGTGAAGTGTAGGCCATAGATGGTACATTCCTCCGCTGGCCAAGGTCACAGTACCGACGGGTTCCCTTTTATTTTTTATGACCATTAGACCTCCATATGTGTTCAAATTTACACATCAAACGCTAACCCCCGCTCGGTGGGTTCTTAGCATATTCTAAGGATATCTTGGTATATGCCCGGTACATTTTGAAAATCGCCCCAAACTCGCTAGAGCCCGTGAACTCGGCGCGGGTCATCCTCGCGTCAAGTCGGCTTTTCCTTGTGAAGTGTAGGCCATAGATGAAGTGGAGCCTCGGGCTTGAGGTTCCCTTTTTTTTTTTATGACCATTGACCTCCATATGTGGCTCGCAGGTGGGTTCTTCATATTGATATCTTGGAAGTGTAGGCCATAGATGACCGTAAAGTGGTACATTCCTCCATGAAGTGTAGGCCAAGGTCAACGTTGGCCCCGGTACCGACGTTCCCTTTTATTTTTTATGACCATTAGACCTCCATATGTGTTCAAATTTACACATCAAACGCTAACCCTCGCTCGCTGGGTTCTTAGCATATTCTAAGGATATCTTGGTATATGCCCGGTACATTTTGAAAACCGCCTCCAAACCTCGCTAGAGCCCGTGAACCGGGCGGTCATCCTCGTTGCCGGGGAAGCCCTTCTTACCATGTAACCGTAGCCGGAACAAAATGTTGGCCCTCTCCTCTAATGCATTAATCTGCAAGAATTGCATTCCGCATCCCCATTAGTCCCCGTCGAGCTAGAGCCGCATGCCGAGCCGAACAACATCCCCGAAAGCCTCATTGCACTTGTTTTGGTCGCTGGGTTTTTTTTCTCGCCCCGCTAGGTTTTTCTTGCCTAAATTGATTTCCGCTACCGAAAAATGGCTTAACTGGGTCGCCGCTGCGTTTGCTTGTTCTCGCTTCCGCGCCAACGCCTCTTGCCAAATTGCTCTCTAGGAGGAGGATCACAGAACAGGGACTGAAGGAGCTCTCAAGGTGTTCGAAGTTGCCAGGTAGATTGTTTTGCAAATATTTTGATGCCATTCATGAGCATATTTTTCTTAAACAGAATTCACTAGTTGAAAACAAAGGATCAGCAGTTACAGTTGCAGTAATATAGTTGTTGAGTAGCTAAACAGTTACAATTCACATCCGTTATAGCTATATATCTATTATTCTCTGTCGCATTTATTGTTTGAAAATTTGTCTAACTCATCTTAAAAATCACTTAGATTCTTTAGATGTCTATCTTTAGATGCTTTTGAACTATGGTGAAAAGAAACATCACAGTTAGTTGCATTATCACATTAGGAAATATACTTATTTGCCTGTAGGATTAATGTATATGGCATTTGTTTGGTGTGCATCTTTAGATGAGTCATCTAGGTTCGAACCTTAGAACTCGAAAGTGAAATGGGTTCAAAGAATCCACCTCTACAATGCTAATAAGGTCGACTTCTCGCTGCTCTCTTTTCTAACCACCGAGCGCTTATCTTAAGAAACACATCCTTTGGACCCGCTACTACCGGATCATTTGTTCATCCCCAAGGTATGTTCCCCACTCCCCAATGTCTTTTCGTTAATGGTAAACCCAAGAATTCCGATCATTTCAAGCAATCTCTTTAGTCTATTATCTTACATTTTGAAGATCTTCTTTCAGGTAAGACAGCATATCCAGAGCGTATCACCGACAGTTGCAAAAGAAAGCACCACAGCCATGACTGAGGATGCCATTGTTAAAGGTATCAACGATATGATTGATGTCAACCCACCTAGAGGGACCGAGATTTCCCACCAAGAAATGCAATTATGTAATTGGCTCTTTGGTCACTTTCACAGGTAGTATCAATTTTTACTCACTCCTCCTTAGTGTCCGATAATTTTTTTGCACTGGAAAGTTCTCCAGATTATTCAATTTTATAGAGTTGGACTTCCTCGTGCTATAGTTACATTTTTTAGAAGGCTTGGTCTTAATTCCCAAGATGTTGGTATCAAGGTCTCGAACCGGAAGGTATGTAGCAGCAGGTTTTGGTCTCTCCAATGCTGTGAATGGTCTAGGATTTCATCTATTTTTAGCCATGAGCTCGATTTAACATGCACGGCCAACTTGGACGGAAAAAAGAGAACTTGAACACAACATTTTCTGCCCAAATAGACTGGGCTTTTGATCACCTGGTCATTTAAAGGAGGTGTGCCTGAAAGTAGTAGAGATGATCTAGATCACACATAGAAAAAGTCAATATACTATTCATAGTACTAGCTTTCTTCTGGACATCACATTCATAGTAGGGCAACTGGAAGGAGCGATAAGTAAACTTCTCGCCCAAAAAGTTTAAAATGGAATCTATGGTTGATTGTTACACGAGAGGCTAAGTGAGAAGCCTGCCAGATTGAAGGTAAGAGATGGCGTGCATTATAGTGTTGTTCAATGAATGGATGAATACCATATTGCAACATCGGCAAGTATATTTAAAGTTGTTTTATAAATGCGGCGACTATGACGCAAGTCTTGTAAAAGGGCTTCCATTGTAATTCACATGGCAAGATAAAGGGGATCCAATCACAAAGACTATCAAGGAGATCAACATGGCTATAGCAGGGATGCCAAAACCCCAAACCCAAACCCTATGTTCTCCTCAGATATACACAATCACGTTGATAGATAACAACACCGCTAAGCCAAGCCCAAAATAATACCGATTGAAAAAGCCGAAAGACTGCTTTTTTCTACTTAGGATCGCTTTGATCAAACCGACCGCTTCCAAAAGCAGCCACACATGGCTTGATGGCGCTTTGCACCCATTGCAAGGGTCAAGGACTAATTTAATACTTGCTCATAGGGTGTGCCGCCAGGTTTACAAGCATGCATGTAAGCAACTGTGGTATATTTACTTTGTGTTTAGTGAAACAAAGGTAGAATCGCCATGCTTCAACACCAAGGCAGAAATGAAGTAATCTGAGATTTGTAACTTCAAAAAGCTTAAGGCCCTTCCAAAGTCTCAATTTGGGCAATTGGATGTGACAAGAAAAGAGAGATAGGACCAAGGTATTTGCTGGGCATCCTGCCTGCAACACTTCGCTTGAGACAATCATGGCAATCCTGCCAAAAGAATCTCACCAAGACCCGTGCACTCCCCGCATTTGTGCCGCCATGGGAGTCCCCGCCAGCCGCCATGGGAGTCCTCGCCAACGCCACGCATCCCCAAGCCATTGCACTCTTTTCGACCGCTTAGGATGGTTTTGATACCATGATGGAATTAGTCAAGAAGGAGAGATGCAAGAACTGGAATACGTCTTTATTGAAAGAGAAGATACTTAGGCATGGTTCCGAATGTCTACATCCAAATGTCTTCTAACAAACTAAGAACCATTGGGCTTATATGAAAGGAATTTATTCCGTTTTTCTTAATCAGTAACCAACTTGGTGTCATGGAAGATCAAGTTCAAATCTGCCTAACAAACACTTTTTTTCTTTTGTTTGTGGTCCAAATACTTGCCATAATTGTTTCCTTATATTTTTCTGTAAAAAATCCTTCGAAGGAATTAATTCAACATTTGAACTGTCCAATTGGCTTATTCATGACCTAGACTTGAATCAGATCTTTGCATTATGGAAATGGAAATGGACCTGAGCTCACACACTGACCCCAATTTTTGGTCCACAGTTGTTTTTTAGTTGTACGGAAGTGTTGTTTTATGCCAAAAACAACACCAAAATGGCCCCAAAAGTCCACGTGGCCCGTTTATCCGGATTTGCACAAAGAGACAGTGGTTTTTTGCAAAAACATTCCACTGTGGTTTTTCTGACAACTTTTTGTTTTTTGGTCAACGTGTCCTTTTTTTTCACTATTGTTTTTCCGAACTTTTGTCAACGTGTGGTTTTTTCTTGTGACTGTTGTTTTTTTGGAGGAGCCACGCGTTGTTTGTCTTCCAAAAAACACATATAGGTTTGAATATTAGTACTCGTGGAAAAGTGATAAAAGACCGTTCTTTTTCCCTTTTCTATGTGTGTGTGTTTTTTTTATCTACTTGTAGTTTTTAGCGAAACCATGAATTGTTTTGCTTCAGGTTTAGATATTACTACACGTGAAATATAAAATTACAACGTCAAAGTAAGATGGTTTTATAAAAATATACATGTTATTTAATGAAATACCACATGTGTTACTTAAATCCAGCTATTGCTTTTAATGCTCCTAACTATTGTTTTTCTAAAATAAGATATAGAAAAGCACGATTATAACACATCGAAAAATCTAAGTGTTGTTTCTAATGCATATTTTGACCAGTTAAATATCGACACGTGGCATTTTTTAAAATAAAAAAACTATTATTTTAACCAATCATATACTGACACGTGGCTTACATTTAAATAAAAAAAAACATGCCTTCCAAATTTTGGTTTTCTAAACAACATATAAATAGAAGTTTATTAAACACCATATAATTACAAGCTAGTTACTTACAAGCTGGTTGGAGGTTCCTGTAGGTTAGAGTAGATTCTTATTGTGTAAGTGGTTTCAAATTTTTTTAATTGTCAACTATTAGATGGGTGATTTTTTAATTCACATACTCAAAAAAGCATGTGGGCGACACATGTGCTGCACAGGTGCTGACTGCCCTTCATTGCCCTTCAAACTGCCCTTCATTGCCCTTCCATAGCCCTTCATTGCCCTTCAAAAAATCATGAGTGTTTTCTATTATATAAAGGATATATTGAGCATATTAGTGATGCAAATGATGATGACATAAATTATTTGGTGAAGGTGCTTACATGTGCTGTGATGGTCAAAAAACTGGGTAGGTCAATAAAAAAGTTACCCAGATACAAGTAACCAACATGCCACTTAAGCCTTATAAATTCATGGAATACATAGTTTTTTATATAATATATAAAGCAGAAAATACATTACGATCCCGAAAGATTGGGATGCTGTTCCAGTTTTCCAATTCTAAACTTTTGTTAGTTGCAGAGATACTTTCGCAGCCATTTATTTTTGCTTAATGTAGAATATAAACGGATCCTCTGCATCATGGGATCCATTACTTTCCAGCCTACTTAAGGATCTGCATAAGAAAAAAACAATTATGTTCGAAAAATGCCTAGATCATTAAAAAATGAAACAAGATCAATGATTTTTACCTGCTAACTCTTCACGTTTATACCTGTACCGTGCTTACAAACCAAGCTTCCAAACGAAGCAAAATGCAAAAGAAAGAAAAACAGGAATGACTCTACCTGCTTTTGGGCTTGTAAGCAAATCAGCATCGAACATCCAGGCTTGTAAGCACATCCCCATTGGAACATGGGACCAAGCAAGCAGAATATGGGTCTGTCCTTTCATCTCTACTTTTTCAAAACACTATTCTAACACTTGTTCCTACAAAACAAAGACAGGCCACTGAAAATATTATCATTTGCTAACTAAATTTCTATTAACTTACTTAATAAAAATGCTTACCAAAGTTTAAAGAATCTATGGCATTCATCTCAGACATCCTCTTCTACATATGCAAGTCGTTTTAAGGCCTGAATCAGAGTCAGACAGCAAATAAAGATGCTTACCAAGATTTAAAGAATCTCCGCCTTTATCGGGGACATTCCCTTCGCGATATGCAAGCTTTTTAAGCCCGAATCAGAGAAAGTTGCTTGTGCTTGCTTCCCAAAGCGAAAAGCCTGATACTGTTTGAGAGGAGACAATCCCTTCAATGAGCCATCTGCATGGTCGGCTCCTCCAGAGATCATCTAATTTATTATGTGAAACAGCTTTCAAGAGACAGATTTGAGATGGCCCTTTTGCCCTAGCGCCAACATCTTCCCTTAGGCTTTGATTCTGTATTGAAGTTATGATCAATGCTTTCAGATACCTTCTTAAAATCCATAGCAAAAGGAGTGAACAAATATGTGCAATAGCTTTTTAAATGCTCGCTGTCAACTATAGGGAGGTTGTGAAGGTGGCAGGGCCATAGCCGTAGGGGAGGTCGTGGAAGGTGGCAGCGCCATAGCCGCGGAAGGTGGGCGCATCACCAGAAAGGCCATGAAGGTGGGGGGTTTACAGCCGCGGAAGCGTAAAGGCCATGAAGCGGGGGGCCATACAGCCGTGGAAGGTGGCGGGCGGCCTCCCTTTCTAATTTGGAAGCATGGAGTATGGAGTAGGAAAGGGGGAAAGTAGTCGACCAATAGGAGCAAAGCACCGTGATCACCATCCGAGCCGCTTATATCCGCCAAACTGGACCGTTGTTCTTAACCTTGATGAGGCATTTTTTTTCATCCATATAATTTATCTTCAATTTTGAACTACTTTTATGTGGGATTTTCCGTATGGGTTCTCGCTTACGCTCAAGCCATGTGGCCATAGCCAAAATGGTGGGATGTGCAGGAAGCCATCTTTCTCGGTCATATAAGCTCAAGAAGTCCTTATTTTTAATTCTCAATGAGTGCCCGAAAAATTTTGGGGACAACTCGTTGAAATTGGAAAAATCTCCCAGCAATCCCTGTAGGATCTCAAAGTCATTAGGCTCATAAGTGCATTAACTCAAATTTAAGAATCTATAGGCGATCCTGAAGTCATGGGTGAAACTCTTTTGAAAAAAACTATAAACGAAAATTTGCCAGAGTTCATTGCACCTTTTGGCCAACTCTTTTGTCTGTGTTGAATACTTTGAATTGTACTTCGTGTACTTTAATTTTCTAACAGCAGAAACAGAAAAACAACATAAAACATACCGATGGGATTATTTTAGAAAAATTACTAGATAAGATTATTTATTTATCAACTTCTTTGCATTCTTTAACAAACAATTGAGGATTTACATAAGGTTGGATGCTCATTGGTAGAAGAACAGAGAATGGTCATGAAAATGCGCCTTTCAGATGAATACATGAAGAAGCAAGTTGGGCCTGGTGGTGCTTTATCCCTCTCAATGTAGTAAGGTTCCAAGTTTCGAACTCCAGCCAAACGAAAGCAGAATTTTGTTATACAAACAAAATGGTAGAATTTTGACGCAATAGCCACCTAGGCACCAACATGCCACCTAGGCTCAAACATGCCAAGGTGGCTCAAACATGCCACATGGGCTCCAACATGCCACCTAGGCTCCAACATGCCAAGGTGGCTCAAACATGCCACGAGGGCTTCAAACATGCCACTTGGCTCCAAATATGCAGCAGTGGCTCAAACATGCCACCTAGGCTCAAACATGCCAGCAGTGGCCCAAACATGCCCACCTAGGCTCAAACATGCCAAGGTGGCTCAAACATGCCATGTGGTTTCCAACATGCCACCCTAGCTCCAACATGCCAAGATGGATCAAACATGCCACCTAGACATGTTTGATGCACCTTGGCATGTTGGAGCCTATGTGGCATGTTGGAGCCCGCATGGCATGTTTGAGCCATCTTGGCTTGTTTGCGCCACCTTGGCATGTTTGAGCTAAGGTGGCTTGTTGGAACCACCTTGGCATGTTGGACCCACCTTGGCATGTTTGAGCCAACTTGGCATGTTTGAGCCAAGGTGGCATGTTGGAGCCCAAGGTGGCATGTTTGAGCCATCTTGGCATGTTTGCACCACCTTGGCATGTTTGAGCCAAGGTGGCATGTTGAAGCCTAGGTGGCATGTTTGAGCCACCTTGGCATGTTGGAGCCTAGGTAGCATGATTGAGCCACCTTGGCATGTTGGAGCCCACGTGGCATGTTGGAGCCCACGTGGCATGTTTGAGCCACCTTGGCATGTTTGAACCCGCTGCGGGCATGTTTGAGCCACCTTGGCATGTTTGAGCCAAGTGGCATGTTTGAGCCACCTTGGCATGTTGGAGCCTAGGTGGCATGTCGGGAGCCCACATGGCATGTTTGGCCCACCTTGGCATGTTGGAGCCTAGGTGGCATGTTGAATCCCACATGGCATGTTGAGCCACCTTGACATGTTACTACTTAGGTGGTATGTTTGAGCCACCTTGGCATGTTGGAGTCTAGGTGGCATGTTGGAGCCCGTGATGGCATGTTTCAGCCACCTTGGCATGTTGGAGCCCAGGTGGCATGTTTGAGCCAACTTGGCATGTTGGAGCCTATCATGTTGGAGCCAGGTGGCATGTTTGAGCCATCTTGGCATGTTTGCCCACCTTGGCATGTTTGAGCTTAAGGTGGCTTGTTGGAGCCTAGGTGGCATGTTTGAGCCACCTTGGCATGTTGGAGCCTAGGTAGGTGGCATGTTTGAGCCAAGGTGGCATGTTGAAGCTTAGGTGGCATGTTTGAGCCACCTTGGCATGTTGGAGCCTAGGTGGCATGTTGGAGCCCACATGGCATGTTTGAGCCACCTTGGCATGTTGGAGCCTAGGTGGCATGCTTGAGCCACCTTGGCATGTTGGGAGCCCACGTAGCTACCTGCATTTATCCGGTCCCTACAAATGGCAAGCCATCTTTCTTTTTTAGAACCATTGCCAAGAATGCCATTGAAAAACCCCACAGCAGACATGTTTGAGCCACCTTGGCATGTTTGAGCCACCTTGGCATGCTTGAGCCACCTAGGCACCAACATGCCACTTAGGCTCAAACATGCCAAGGTGGCTCAAACATGTCAAGGTGGCTCAAACGCCACTAGGGGTCCAACATGCCACCTAGGCTCCAACATGCCAAGGTGGTTTCAAACATGCCACCTAGGTCTAAAACATGCCAAGGTGGCTCAAACATACCACCTAGGCCCCTAACATGCCAAGGTGGCTCAAACATGCCATGTGGTTCCAACATGCCACCTAGGCTCAAACATGCCAAGGTGGCTCAAACATGCCATGTGGGCATGATGATCTTTTGCAATTAGAAGTCAAGAGCTTTTTGGCAAAATTGTTTGGGGATCATTCGATGGTTAATAGATTCAAACCGTTATTTAAGCAAGCCATGGCTCAAGATGTGTGTTTATCAGGTGCACCTAGTTAGAAAACGACCACGCGTTTTTGGCCTCAAACGTAAACCCCCGGTGTTGCTAGGTTATTGTAGGGTTTACGCTTCGGAGGCCAAACGTGGTCGCTTTTATTGGATAGCTAGGTGCACCTTTGCTAAACACACATGCGAGCCATGGCAAATGAATAAATGAAGTTTGGATCTATTGGTCATACCGAATGATCCCAAACAATTTTGATAATCGTAAAAGGTGCGTTTTGACTTCTAATTGCTACACCGGGAGGAGGATAAATCCAAACCCCATTCCCCGCCCTATTGGTTCACATTTTCAATCGGCAATTTTCTCGACCAAGTCCCAAGTGCAACCGACTAAAAACCTCGACCTCCATAACGCGAACCTTTCAATAACCTAGCAAATGCATGTGGTTTACATTTGGGAGGTCAGATCCTAGTCGATTCCACCAGGATCTTGCACAATGTCATTATGTAGAGGAGGGTGTTGATGCCGTAAGACGGACCCTTAAAACCTTCGGAAGCAGCCGGGCCCCAAAGGTCCTCCCCAAGGCCCCCGCCACGGGACGGGCAACTCTCCCACTCCAAAACTGTGGAAATGACTCGCCAATGGATTCAAAATGTCGACTTTACCCCGGGGACCAAGTTTCGCGGGCCTTAAGACCGCCTCTTCCAAGAAGAAGCACAAAAGTAGCTCACGCCCAATACGCTCAGAGTCAATTGGTCCCGCATTTATCTTGAATTTTCTTGAGCCCGCGCCAAGCAAGTTACTTGAATGGAGAATTCAACGGCCGGATAGGGAAACCGGTTCCGGAAGGGAGGCATTGGCATTTGCCCTCCGAGGAGGAGCACCGGTAGGAAAGCCCGCCTCTGTAACCTTTGTGATGTCCGCCTCCCGGGTCTAGCCACCCAGGCTATAACATGCCACTGGCTCCAACATGCCACGGATCTCCAACATGCCACGGAGCTCCAACATGCCAAGTTGGCTCCAACGTGCCACCTAGGCTCAAGCATGCCAAGGTGGCTCAAACATGCCACCTAGGCTCCAACATGCCACCGGCATCAACATGCCACGTGAGGCTCCAACATGCCAACTAGGCTCCAACATGCCTCGTGAGCTATAGCATGCCACCTAGGCTCCAACGCGCCACCTAGGCTCCAACATGCCACCTAGGTTCCAACATGCCAAGGTGGCTCCAACATGCCACCTAGGCTCAAGCGTGCCAAGGTGGCTCAAACATGCCACCCTAGGCTCCAACATGCCACGAGGGCTCCAACATGCCACCTAGGTTCCAACATGCCACCCACGCCCAACATGCCACGGGCTCCAACATGCCACCTAGCATGCCACCTAGGCTCCAACATGCCACCTAGGCTCCAACATGCCACGTGAGCTCCAACATGCTAAGTTGGCTCCAACGTGCCACCTAGGCTCAAGCACGCCAAGGTGGTCAAATATGCCACCTAGGCTCCAACATGCCACCAAGGCTTCAACATGCCAAGGAGGCTCCAACATGCCAACTAGGCTCCAACATGCCTCGTGAGCTCTAGCATGCCACCTAGACTCCAACGTGCCACCTACGCTCCAACATGCCACGTGGGCTCAAACATGCCACCTAGGCTCAAACATGCCACCGGGCTCCAAAGATGCCACCTAGGTTCCAACATGCCAAGGTGGCTCAAACATGCCACGTGGACTCCAACATGCCACGTGGGCTCTAACATGCCACGTGGGCTCTAACATGCCAAGGTGGCTCAAACATGCCACCTAGGCTCAAACATGTCAATGTGGCTCCATATGCCACGTAGGCTCCAACATGCCACCTAGGTTCCAACATGCAAAGGTGGCTCAGGCATGCCACCTAGGCTCAAGCATGCCACCTAGGCACTCCAAGTGGTGACATGGCATGTCAAGTAAGCAAGGCCAAGTTTTGACTAGGCCAAAAATGAAAAGATGTCCATCTTTGGTCTTTTCATTGGGTGATGTTGGCAAATTTAGGGTGACATGGCTAGATGGTGGTGACGTGACTAGGACTTTATGCAAGAAATATGATAACCTTTGAAATTTTTGTAGAGGAGTTTGGCAAGGGATAGAATAGAAGGATCTTGAGAACTCACAAGCCCCTTTCAAGTGAAGGGGAGTCCGGATCAAAGATGTTGCTTGCGCAGGGGATTCGACCCCATCTCCAGGCATGGTCCCCAGAGCATACACAGAGAACTCCATGCAAAGTTTCGGATGTGTGAGTCTCCGTCTTGACGCTCGAGATGTAAACCCTAGCAAACCCTAGGGTTTGATAGGGTTTACATTCTGGGGATGCTCCGATGACCCAGAGGGCCCAGGATCTGACGTGGAATATCCCTTGCTGGATTACCCTCATGGCACCGGGAGACAGAGCCAAATTTCCGGCAAAGATACCTTTCGGAGACTCCCCTTCACAAGCCCCTTTCGGTGAAGGAAGGGGAGTCCGAAAGCATGCGCTATCAGTGGGGGATTCGACCCCATCTCGGGCATGGTCCCCGTGAGCATACGAGAGAACTCCATGCAAAGCTTCTGATGTGTGAGTCTCCGCCTTGACGCTGAGATGTAAACCCTAGCAAACCCTAGGGTTTGATAGGGTTTACATTCGGGATGTCCGGATGACCCGTGAGGGCCCGTGGATCCGACGTGGAATACCCGTCTTGGATTACCCTCATGGCATTGGAAGACAGAGCCAAATTTCCCGGTGCAGCATACCTTTCGGAGACTCCCCTTCACAAGCCCCTTTCCAGTGAAGGGGAGTCTGGAAAAGCATGCTGCGCAGGGGGATTTGACCCCATCTCCGGGCATGGTCCCCAGAGCATACACGAGAACTCCATGCAAAGTTTCGGATGTGTTAGTCTCCGCCTTGACGCCGAGATAAACCCTACCAAACCCTAGGGTTTGGTAGGATTTACATTCGGGATGCTCCTCTCGATCAAGAGGGCCGTGGAACTTGTCCCCTAGGGTAATTTCGGCGTTCCAGATGACATGGAGAGGTCAGATCGCCAATCCGGGGCCTCCTCCATGCCCCAAAATCAAAAACGTGGTCTAAACCCTGTCAGGGCCAACGGTGGCCATCCCAATAAAAAATCGAGGGTCTAAAGCTCACCCGAAATACCAGGGATTTTCCTCAGACGCTCGGGGCCACTTGGCAAGCCACTGGCTGAAAACCATGATTTTTCCCCGCCCCATGCATTAATCATGAATTTCCGGATCATAAACACAAAGAAAAGCATGATAAAAAATCCGGTCTCGAAAAAGGTGAAATCTTGGCGGGATGTGCAGCATGACGCCGCACACGCAAGAAAAAATGCACCGCAATAGAAGCACAAGCAGAGGCATGAGACGAAGCCCGAGCCAACCCCTTCGAGACCACCGGTCGGAACGCCCTACTAGGTAGTGGAGCTAGCTTTGCTTCTCCCGTGGTCACATGTATACCACCTAGCAGTCCTAGTGCTGCTATTCTCACTTCAATCTTCTACCGGGGCCTCGTGGTGAACCCCAAGTATCTTGTTCTCGCAGCTAGTCCAAGCCGGGGCCGAGGACTCCGGCTGGACCCCCACTCGGGAATCGAACTGGCTCCGCCAATGGACCCGGAACATCCCCATTACCTAGGGGACCAAGTTTCGTGGGCAGAAGACCACCCCCTCTCCAAGAAACGCCAAAGTAGGTCGTTTACTACACACTTGTAGTCAATTGGCATGGAGGTGGATGCTGAATACCTCCTAGTGAGGGGTAAGTGATTGATCCCCTGGGAAAACTCGCCGTGGAACTGGTCCCCTAGGGTAATTTCGCCGTTCCGGACGACGCGGCGAGGTCGGATCGCCAATCCGGGGCCTCCTCCATGCCCCAAAATCGAAAACGTGGTCTAAACCTTGTCAGGGCCAACGGCGGCCATCCCAATAAAAAATCGAGGGTCTAAAACTCATCCGGAAATACCGAGGATTTTCCTATACTCTCGGGGCCACTTGGCAAGCCAGCTGGCTGAAAACCAGGATTTTTCCCTGCCCCATGCATTAATTATGAATTTCCGGAGCATAAACACAAAGAAAAGCATGAGATAAAAACTGGTCTCAAAAAAGGTGAAATCTTGGCAGGATGTGCAGCATGACGCTGCATACGCAAGAGAAAATGCACCAGCATATATACCTTTCGGAGACTCCCCTTCACAAGAAAGGGGCCGCCGTCGAGGTGCCTGCCCGGTGTTTGCAGCACATCCAAGGTCCATGTCACCATCATCTAGCCATGTCACCTAAAATTTGCCAACATCACCCAATGAAAAGACCAAAGATGGACATCTTTGGTTTTTTGGCCTAGTCAAAACTTGACCTTGCTTACTTGGCATGCCATGTCACCACTTGGGGTGCCTAGGTGGCATGCTTGAGACTAGGTGGCATGCCTGAGCCACCTTGGCATGTTGGAGCCTGCATGGCATGTTGGAGCCACCTTGGTATGTTGGAGCCCGCGTGGCATGTTTGAGCACGTTGGAGCCTAGGTGGCATGTTTGAGCCATTTTGTCATGTTGCAGCCTAGGTGGCATGTTTGAGCCACCTTGGCATGTTTGAGCCTAGGTGGCATGTTGGAGCCACCTTGGCATGTTGGAGCCTAAGTGAGCCTGCATGGCATGTTTGAGCCTATGTGGCATGTTTGAGCCACCTAGGAATGTTGGAGCCTAGGTGGCATGTTGGAGCCCACGTGGCATATTTGAGCCACCTTGGCAAGTTGGAGCATAGGTGGCATGTTGGAGCCTGCGTGGCATGTTTGAGCACGTTGGAGCCTAGGTGGCATGTTTGAGCCATTTTGTCATGTTGGAGCCTAGGTGGCATGTGAAAGCTCAGATTTTTTCTACCCTACTGCAGTTCTCAGGTGTCATTGTTTTCCATTAGAATAATCAAAGTATTGTGGATTCTGCCAATAGATTAAAGCTGGTAACGAGGCTAACATATTTATCATTCTATTATCACCGAGTACCAAAGAATAAAACTTTTTTTTTTTTTTGTGTAACGGATCACGATGCCAAGAAGTTGTTCACGTCTAGAAATTAAAAGGAGGATATGCGAATAGAGATGGGGCAAGCTATCACCAATTTTAGAGTCTAATCTATGGATTTGATGGGCTGGGTTGGTTTTGACAATTTGGTAGCAAGGATGTAAGATGTTGCTAATATTTGGGAAATCAAGTTGCTATTGGAGGAGTTTTAGTGGTGATTCAAAGGTTCTCTAGCAAATATTAATGAACAATGCTAATTGAATGAGCTTATAGATATGCCCCACATTGATTTGATATTTGAAGCATTCATTAGATGAACAACTCAAGGATTGGAGATTAGCGTAGCCATGGAGTTTAAGGCTTTTGGATTGCCAATGCTCGAGAGCAAGCATCCCCGAGAGGGAGAAATAACTGAGGCATATGGAGACGTAGGGCTCACTAAGGATGAGATTTTTTGGTTACAATACGAGGTTAGCTTAACATGTTTGGGTACTATCAGAAATCAAGGAATTAGGACCACGAGTTAGGAATATGTATATTATGGAACTTAATTAATATTTACAAGAAACGTTTCGCCAAGCAGACCGCACGTAGCAAGCACTTGGTAGATGCGGCGGCCTTTTTTGCGCCTTCTCGCATTGTGGCTGATCACGGGCGGCATGCCACATCACCACGCGTCTTGGAGGTTCTCAATAGGTTGATATTTATAGAAAGCTTGCATCATAAGATAATGTTATTGCATCATAAGATAATTTTATTGTAGTTATGTAGATAGATTAAACTTGTTGAAGTAAACTAATGTTGAGTTGCTCCTTGAGTCATTTCCTTCTTCTTTACTTTCTTGAGTCATTTCCTTCTTCTTCTCAAGGCAATGTGGGAATGGAAGTACCGGTTACATAGTGCTAAAAATCGTGGTGAAGCATACTGGTATTGGATTGGTATTGGAGCTCTTCTTGAATTTGTTCACATGTTCAATGTGCTTTTCACATTGGCCTTAGCTTACTCAATCGTATGTTGTTGCACCTTATAATACTTTTGGTTCATACTTTCACATTTATCCTTAATAGTGGGAATCTCATGGTTGTCGACCACAACATCCATGTGTCGCATGGGCTCAGGAATGCAAGGCAATAGCGCTGGTTCAAACCCCCAGACGGCCTTAGAAACATTCACGACCTAGGGACCAAGTTATTTCCAATTCAACATAGCTCTAAGCCTTCTAGCATAGGGTCAAAATGTGGTCCAAAAGTTAGTTGCTTAGCGGGGAATTTGTGACCGTTAGGACATTATAACAGATCCAATTGAACGGGTTAAGAACGAGAGAAACGTTCGCAACGGTTGGCCGCCGCGATAAGTTTCTTGTAGTTTATAAAAAATATAGCGAAATTAGAATGGTACAATGTTATGAAACAATTTAATATATATTCAGGTACATTGATGATTTTTGACCATAAATTGCCCAAATATTCAAATTTTGCCTTGCATGATGGGAGTACTAAAAATCCCAAATCTATCATTTTTTACTGTTTAAAATTCATCTTAAGTTTTGCTTTGCTTTTTATGTCAGATTTGTTTCTGTGTGTGGGTGTTTAATTTAGAGTCGTTATGGTTATGTATAATTGTTTTCACACTCAATTGTGTTTTGATACTTAATTTGAACAGGTTGGATTTCTGTGAGTTTTTTTTTGCCATTGTGTATTGTCGATTGAAAATTTAGGTTTTGGAGTTATTTTCTATGGTGGGTATTCTGTTTATAGGGTTCCCATCTCGAGAGTGCAGATTTTATCCCCATGGTATATTCTCCAGTGGCCTTGGCCCTAAGCGCGCCATGATTTAGCGATAATGTTTTAGCTATTGGAATGATATATGATGTATGCATGAATGAACAGAATGTCATAGAGGTTGCAACGTCGACTTATCTAAATTGTGCATAACCTAATTGTCGGGGAGTGGCTAATTACATTGTACATGTTTGGTACTTGTCTTCTTTATTATACATCCACTTCTCATGCATGTTGATGCTATTAATAGCTACGGTCATATCAAAACTAAGAAAGCAAGATGTGATTTAACAACCATATCCCATCGATAGACAATACATTTTCTAGTTGGTGCATGGCTTTAGTTTCTGCTTCAATGAAGAAGTCTATCTATACTGTTCAATAGGTGCCAAGTGGAATCGGGTAGCATGCTTGAATTTGCTTTTGAAGGGTCACCTGGCACATGAATGGATGCCTACTTTGGCAAGGGTTGTGGTTGGTGGAATCTGAGTAGACTCTCTTTAATATCAACTCTTGCGGTGGGCTCGCCTGAACCTTTGGGCTGTGTATTTGCTTATGCTTTTAAGATTTAGCCTTGCATTTATCGGAAGAACATGCAGCAAGATATGTTGTTTATAAAACACCACAGCATAATTGAAATTTGGCTCCTCGTTTTTGGGCTTGAAGCTATAAACAACAACAAAATGTCCACAGCCATGACAGAGAATTTAAGGATGCTATATCAAACATGCCAGCTTGGAGGAATCTTACACAACATTCAATAATCTGCTAATATTCTGATAATTTTAAGATTATGCAAATGAGGATGGGATTAATCCAGATAAAATGGTCTTCCACAGCCAACTGGAGGCATATTCTAGCAAGACTGCCTTGCTAACAAGGGTGCAGAATTCTTCATGAACAACGAGAGTGGATGCATTCCTTATTGAAGTGAGCTTAACCGGATGTCATTGACAAGGATAAAAGAAATATCTAGCAATGCATTTAAATTGACAGGGCACAAAAGAAAGCCAACTCAAGTCATGACAATAAATATGATTTATTATATCTGAACTGAGATAGTTTCGAGAACTTTAAAGGTGATAATCACATAATCAGATCAAAATGAGAGTTGAAGGGAATGTACCTAATTGTCATTACGAGGAGATGCATGCAACTTCGCCTAGAAGTATCTTCTAAGAACCTCACCAGGCCATACATGCATTCTCCACTGTTTAGATCATGTAACAGCGTGAACCATGATCATGCGATGGCACCTCTGTTCACTACAGAAATTAGAGCCAGAAAAGGGCAAAATAGTCAAAAGGGCAGAGTTATAGCGTGATAAATATACGATGTAGATAAACCCCTAGAGTGCATATGTCTTACACGATGATTTACGAATCATACTTATTATTTTATCTGCGTCTGCTAGAAACATTCATATTCTTGTGCAATTACGACCCCAATTGTCTTGAAATCCATTTCTTTTTGTGACCTGCAATCAATTCCAGAACCAAATTTAGAGCCAGTATTTCCACTTCCAGTTCGTAGCACCAACATTGTCCAACAACAACTCCAATTTCCTTGAAAGAACTTTTTTGTCCTTGAAATTTAGAGCCAACCTACCCAGTTCCTAATGAGCATGACTGATAAGCCTTCTAGAATGAACAGATAAAACCAGGAAAGGAAGCAAAGGCCTTATTTAAACAGCTATACTTAAAAGCAGCAGCAAATACACAACTCAAAGACTACCGAGTCTGGTACATATTATTGTCTGTCTCATCAAGAGGCAAGGCAGAAATCTGCTCATTTTCCATGGCATCTCCAGTTGAGCGGAGATATAGATTCAAACCGGGGCTAGTGGAAAGTAAAAGGTAGAACCTTGCAGTATATCCAGGGCACACAGTTTTGACAGACATACAAACTAGGTAAGATGGCGCTGCTTCTTTTCGAGTACACATAAATTAAAGCAAGGCTATATCTCCATGTCCAAGCCCGACCCTAATCGTCCAAATTCTAACACTTTTATGCCTCATCTAACCAGCACAGGCCACAAAAGGTTGTCATTACATGGACTTATCTGCCCTCTTTCTTACATGTTTTGCCTCAGCACTTTTATTTCATATGCTACTCGAAGGCACAGCCAATCTTTTGGGATCCTAGTCTAGAAACAATTTCCATGTGATTATTTACGAAAGCCATAGCTTCGAATTGAGCATTTAATTCAATGCTTGATGCACCAAACGCCAAACAAATGAACGTACTGGCAGTTAGGCTCTTACTCATCAAGGTATATCTAGCACTGTTCATCATTTTGCACAGAAGAGTAGCAGATCATGTGAGGAAGGGCATTTTGCACAGAGAAGTACCAGATCATAAAACCGGAAAAAAGAAAGAAAGAAAAAAAAAGGGGTTTCAAAAGAAACGTACTTGATGCCGACTTGCTACAGAATAGTCTTGCCGCTGTCTTGGTTCGCCGCAAGATGTGACTTTTGTTTATGATGATGCGCAATCATCAGTGACTTAGAAGGAATCCGGCAACAGAAACGGAGTGGATGGCATAAAATGTATATCCCACAGGCGCTTCTCGAGATATTTGAAAGCATACATAAGAAACATGAAAGCAAAATTAAGCACGACTATACTTGAACAGGATCTGTTCTATAGTTCGTACTAGGAACTATGCTGAAAATGCATAGACAAATCTCACAACCCGGACGATGAAGTGGAGCCTGCTGGCTTGAGCGCGATTGCCGGTTCTGCTCTTCCTTGTGAAGTGTAGGCCATAGATGACCGTCACAGTGGTACATTCCTCCACTGCTGAAGGTCAGCAGGCAGTCTGACGGGTTCCTTTTATTTTTTTATGACCATTAGATCCCTCCATAGATGACCCCTCCATATGTGTTCAAATTTACACATCAAACGCTAACCCCTGGCTCAGTGGGTTCTTAGCATATTCTAAGGATATCTTGGTATATGCCTGGTACATTTTGAAAACTGCTCCAAACCTGCTAGAGCCCGTAAACTGGCGGTCATCCTCGTTGCTGAAGGACGATGAAGTGGAGCCTGCTGGCTTGAGCGCGATTGCCGGTTCTGCTCTTCCTTGTGAAGTGTAGGCCATAGATGACCGTCACAGTGGTACATTCCTCCACCGGGCCAAGGTCAACAGGTACCGACGGGTTCCCTTTTATTTTTTATGACCATTAGACCTCCATATGTGTTCAAATTTACACATCAAACGCTAACCCTCGCTCGTGGGTTCTTAGCATATTCTAAGGATATCTTGGTATATGCCCGGTACATTTTGAAAACGCGCCAAACTCCGCTAGAGCCCGTGAACCTGGCGGTCATCCTCGGTTCTTTGGGCTAAGCCCTTCTTACCATGTAACTCGTAGCCGGAACAAAATGCTGGCCCTCTCCTCTAATGCATTAATCTGCAAGAATTGCATTCCAGATCCCCATTAGTCCCTCAGAGCTAGAGCCGCATGCCAGAGCTGGAACAACATCCCTGAAAGCCTCATTGCACTTGTTTTTGGTCGTTGGGTTTTTTTCTGCCCCGTTAGGTTTTTCTTGCCGAAATTGATTTCCCTGCGCCGAAATGGCTTAAACTGCCGCCGCTGCTTTGTTTGTTCTCGCTTCCCGCCACGCCTTTTGTTTGCTAAATTGCTCTCTAGGAGGAGGATCACGAGCGAGGACCCAAGGAGCTCTCAAGGTGTTCAAGTTGCCGTGTAGATTGTTTTGCAAATATTTTGATGCCATTCATGAGCATATTTTTCTTAAACAGAATTCACTAGTTGAAAACAAAGGATCAGCAGTTACAGTTGCAGTAATATAGTTGTTGAGTAGCTAAACAGTTACAATTCACATCCGTTATAGCTATACATCTATTATTCTCTGTCGCATTTATTGTTTGAAAATTTGTCTAACTCATCTTAAAAATCACGAGATTCTTTAGATGTCTATCTTTAGATGCTTTTGAACTATGGTGAAAAGAAACATCACAGTTAGTTGCATTATCACATTAGGAAATATACTTATTTGCCTGTAGGATTAATGTATATGGCATTTGTTTGGTGTGCATCTTTAGATGAGTCATCTAGGTTCGAACCTTAGAACCTGAGTGAAATGGGTTCAGCAATCCACTCCTCTACAATGCTAATAAGGTCGACTTCTGCTGCTCTCTTTTCTAACCACCGGAGCGCTATCTTAAGAAACACATCCTTTGGACCTGCTACTACTGGATCATTTGTTCATCCCCAAGGTATGTTCCCCACTCCCCAATGTCTTTCTGTTAATGGTAAACTGAAGAATTCCGTCGATCATTTCAAGCAATCTCTCTTTAGTCTATTATCTTACATTTTGAAGATCTTCTTTCAGGTAAGACAGCATATCCAGAGCGTATCAGCTCGACAGTTGCAAAAGAAAGCACCACAGCCATGACTGAGGATGCCATTGTTAAAGGTATCAACGATATGATTGATGTCAACCCACCTAGAGGGACCAGAGATTTCCCACCTGAAGAAATGCAATTATGTAATTGGCTCTTTGGTCACTTTCGCGAGGTAGTATCAATTTTTTACTCACTCCTCCTTAGTGTCCGATAATTTTTTTGCACTGGAAAGTTCTCCAGATTATTCAATTTTATAGAGTTGGACTTCCTCGTGCTATAGTTACATTTTTTAGAAGGCTTGGTCTTAATTCCCAAGATGTTGGTATCAAGGTCTCGAACCGGAAGGTATGTAGCAGCAGGTTTTGGTCTCTCCAATGCTGTGAATGGTCTAGGATTTCATCTATTTTTAGCCATGAGCTCAGACGAACATGCACTGTCAACTTGGACGGAAAAAAGAGAACTTGAACACAACATTTTCTGCCCAAATAGACTGGGCTTTTGATCACCTAGTCATTTAAAGGAGGTGTGCCTGAAAGTAGTAGAGATGATCTAGATCACGCATAGAAAAAGTCAATATACTATTCATAGTACTAGCTTTCTTCTGGACATCACATTCATAGTAGGGCAACTGGAAGGAGCGATAAGTAAACTTCTCGCCCAAAAAGTTTAAAATGGAATCTATGGTTGATTGTTACACGAGAGGCTAAGTGAGAAGCCTGCCAGATTGAAGGTAAGAGATGGCGTGCATTATAGTGTTGTTCAATGAATGGATGAATACCATATTGCAATACTGGCAAGTATATTTAAAGTTGTTTTGCGAAATGCGGCGACTATGACGTGCAAGTCTTGTAAAAGGGCTTCCATTGTAATTCACATGGCAGTATAAAGGGGATCCAATCACAAAGACTATCAAGGAGATCAACATGGCTATAGCAGGGATGCCAAAACCCCAAACCCAGCCTATGTTCTCCTGTATATACACAATCACAGTGACAACACTGCTAAGCCAAGCCCAAAATAATACCGATTGAAAAAGCTGAAAGACTGTTTTTTCTACTTAGGATCGTTTGGATCACACTGATCTGCTCCAAAAGCAGCCACACATGGCTTGATGGCGCTTGCACCCATTGCAAGGGTCAAGAACTAATTTAATACTTGCTCATAGGGCGTGCCAACAGGTTTACAAGCATGCATGTAAGCAATGTGTGGTAAGCATGCATGTAAGCAATCTGTGTTTAGTGAAACAAAGGTAGAATGCTGCCATGCTTCAACACCAAGGCAGAAATGAAGTAATCTGAGATTTGTAACTTCAAAAAGCTTAAGGCCCTTCCAAAGTCTCAATTTGGGCAATTGGATGTGACAAGAAAAGAGAGATAGGACCAAGGTATTTGCTGGGCATCCTGCCTGCAACACTTCGCTTGAGACAATCATGGCAATTCTGCCAAAAGAATCTCACGGCACTCCAAGCACTCCTGCATTTGTGCCGCCATGGGAGTCCTGCCAGTGCCGCCATGGGAGTCCTGCCAACGTCACGATCCCCAAGCCATGCACTCTTTCGATCTGTTTAGGATGGTTTTGATACCATGATGGAATTAGTCAAGAAGGAGAGATGCAAGAACTGGAATACGTCTTTATTGAAAAAAAGTCGTATTTAATTAAAGTGGGACTCATTCCATTCCCATTTTTTTTCGGAACCCTGTTAATTTATATGAAAAAGAGCACCCCGACCTGAAAACTATCCTTAATTCGATTTTTTGTCTAGAACTCTGCATCGAAGCTTTCCTCCAGTTTTCCCTGATTAGCGAGTCGAGAACAAGAACAATGCAACTGAAACAAAGGAAATTCATTAAAGATTGAAATCAAAGTTCTAGATTGAAACCAAAGTTTACAATGGTTGAAGATACCATGATGGTCGGGCTGATACAAATATTACATCATCTTCGCACACAGACCACCTACTGGGAACAACATACAGAGCAAGGTCTGAGGCGTTCCAAGCCACAAGAGCAACTTGAAGAGAATAGAAATCTGAACACGCTAGCCTGACATGGCTCCCGATCATGTCCTTTTCGTTTCGCGATTTGTACTGGGAAAGGCAAAATCAAGTTAGTGCAAGTGATGCTACAGACAATACAAATAAGAAAACAACCAGTTCTAAGGGCCATTTCTGAAGAATGTAGGTATGAGGCCTTTCTCGACTCGCGAGTCGAGAAAGGCCCCTCTGATGTAGCTTAGAGCCCAAAAAAACAAAAAAACAAGGAAAAAAAAATTCCTTCTTTTTTTAAGTAGGCAAAAAAAAAAATTTTTTGAGGGCCTTTCTCGACTCAGCGAAAGTCGAGAAAGACCCTCAAGGCCCCACTAATGGCCTTTCTCGACTTCATGAGTCGAGAAACGTAGGCTTCGAGCAAAAAAAATTTTTTTTTTTTTTTTAACTAGGAAAAAAAAAGTTTTTTTTTCAAGAAATTTTTTAGGGCCTTTCTCGACTGTGGGTCGAGAAAAGCATCCGAGAGTAAAAACGCAGTTTTGGGGGTTGAGAAAGGAAGCTCAAAGTGAAAAAAGAGTTCGAGGTCGAGAAACGCTAATCCGAGGACCTTTTCGACTTCGCGAAGTCGAGAAAGGCAGCTCAAAGCGAAAAACGCAGGTTTTAGGGGTTAGAAGGCCTTTCTCGACTCGCGAAGTCGAGAAAGGCAACCAAAACGAAAAACGCAGGTTTTAGGGGTTAGAAGGCTTTTCGACTCGCGAGTCGAGAAAGGCGTTTCAAAGTTTAAAAACGCAGGTTTTAGGGGTCAAAGACCTTTTTCGACTCGCGAAGTCGAGAAAGGCAAACCAAAGCAAAAACACAAGTTTGAGGGTCTTTCTCAACTCATGAGTCGAGAAAGGCAGTTCTAAGGCCCTTCAAAAAAAAAAATATAGGTCCGGTGGAAAACATAGTTCTAAGGCCCTTCAAAATAAAAAAAACGCAGGTCTAAGGCCCTTCAAGATGAAAAACACAAGTCTAAGGCCATTTGGAGTGAAAAACACAACAAGTCAGGAGAAGGTCGAAAATGAATAACCTTCAAACATCATATCATATTACTATACCTTTGTTCACATGTGATCAAACATACAACAAATGTGGCGAACCTACTTGCCTACTTGTCTCCCTTTTTTAATATGTCAATGTTTATCTATAGCTTTATTCAAATATAGCTTTCTAAAATGAAACAGTATATACTATGTATTTTCTAATAAGACAATATCCTATACTATGTATTTTTCAATAAACACAATATCCTATGTATTTTCTATGAAAAAATACCCTCCCCATAAATTTCCTATGTATTTTCCAGTAATGCCTAATGCACATGTAAATAGCAACATATGCATGCACCTATAATACACATTATAACTTAAAAATAATTTACCCTTATAACTAATAATAATGCACCATATAAATATACTTACCCTTATAACTAATAATAATGCACCATATAAATATTATGCCCACGTGACTTATTTTCAAGACTCATTTTACTCTACTCTACGGGACTTATTTTCAAGACTCTTATACCCCGCCTTTTTTTCCCCCCAATATTTGAATTTTGAAATTTGGTACACACCTTTGTGCCGCAGATGCTTTTGTACCACCGGCAGATCTGCAACCAAGAATTCGGTCGAGAATCCATCGGAAGGAGAACGAGAGAGCTGTAAGGATTTCTTCAATATCTCACCGATTTTTCTCAACAATACTGGTAAGGATTTCGTCAATATCTCACCGATTTCAGATAGAAGCCACAGGGCATAAAATATTCAGCAAGAATGAAGGATCCGCTGAAAAGGGGACTCTGGCCGATGATTTACGTGAGTTAGCATGTGGCAATGCGCTAAAACACGGGGAGCCCTTTTTTATTCGAGTAATAACACGAAGACGAAAAATACATGGTGGCCGAAAGCGAGTCGTTCACGGCGATCGAATTTTGTAACAAGAAGTGTCCAGGAATGAGCGGATATGGCTATATAAGCACCCCTTGCCGCTGCAGCAACTCACCGCAGCTATGGCTTCTGCATTTCCCAAAGGCAAGCTTGTGCTGCTCCTCGTTTTCTTGCAAAACCTCCTTTTCTTGCAATACCTCCTTTTCTTGGCATCCCTTTGGACCATGGCGGCAGATAGGAGATAAGGGAGCGGCCGGAGCGTAATCGCCCGAGCTTTTGGGGTTCGATGGAGCTTCCCTTGCAAAGAGGTGCGTAAAATTTAAGCTAAAGATACATTTGAGCATTCTGGTTTTTGCGGCTTCTCGCAGACAAGGATATAGAGTTCGATGGAGATTCCCCGCAAAGACCCTCAGAAAAATCGGGCAAAAGATGCCTTTGAGCACTCGATTCTTAGAGCCTTTCACGATTCTTGGAGCCTTTCAGATTCGTGGAGCGCGAAGAAGAACATCGCCCACCGCATAAACCGCGAGGGGGTTGATCGAAAGCGAGTCGATTTCACTACTGACTTTGTTCACCCCCGTTTTCGGACTCAACCCCCCTGCGCTTCGAAACATTGAGCACGTATTTGTCCGCTCCAAAGACTCTGCGATGCCACCGTCGTAAAACCGAACAGCCGGATCCTTGAGAGCTCCAATGGTGTAGTAACGTTATACGTTGTGGTATGCTGCAGCCAGAGCAATCTTCTGCGACGGAGTTAGAGCCTTCATCGCGACCGCCTCAAGCAGAAGGCTGAAGGCCGTGATCCGATGGTGCAAAAATGGTTATTGCATCCAGCGTCTTTAGTGCCTTGTCTACTCCGGTTGATTGCAGCAAAGATAACAGAGTGTTGAAATTACCAGCCTTCTGTAGCGATGCCGTTACGTTTTCCATGCTCGCCGCTGCGCCTTGCGGGGTGTTGAGACCCTCCGGAATGAGCACATGATCAACCTCCAAATAGCTTATCGTGTATGGAAACTGCGTGATATTCTTCACCACGCTAGTGTTGAAATGCGCACCTGATACCGGAACAGAAACAGAGGTCGAGGGAGTTTGGAAACTCGACCATGGCTTCTGACATAAATACACCCAAACGGGTCAAAGGTTTATTCTATGCCATGGGATAGGATAATGAAGATTTTGGGAGCACAGAAGGGAGGAATCCTCAATCCTGCCCATTCTCGCCTCGTGAGGCGAGAAAAAACTCACCTATTTAATTAATTATTTAACTAATTAATTATTTATTGTTTAATTAATTAATTAATTATATTATTTAAGTTATCTACTTAATCTTTTTAGTTTTTCGAATAGTTGTTTGCCCCTCCTCCTCTTCTCCATGCCCTGCCCCTCCCCTTTGCCCTTCCCCCTCCTCCCCTTTCCCAAGAGACCCTGCTCCTCCCCCTCCCCTTTGCCCTTCCCCCTCCTCCCCTTCCCCTCCCCTCCCCATTTGCTCGGGCCCTCCCCTTTGCCCTTTGCCTTTCCCCTTTGCTCCTTTGCCTTTCCCCTCCCTCCCTCCTGTCTCCCCTTCCTTCCTACTCTTCTTTCTCCACCACCCCCCTTCATTTTCTCGGATTGTCGTGTGTAAATATTATTCTTATGTTATCAAGGAAAAATCTAATAATGATTCAATGGCAACTTACTTTTTTTTTGCATGAGTCCCATTTTCAGTCTGAGTCCCAAATTTCGAGATTTGTCCCACTTTAATTAAATGCGACTTAAAAGAAGATACTTAGGCATGGTTCCGAATGTCTACATCCAAATGTCTTCTAACAAACTAAGAACCATTGGGCTTATATGAAAGGAATTTATTCCGTTTTTCTTAATCCGTAACCAACTTGGTGTCATGGAAGATCAAGTTCAAATCTGCCTAACAAACACTTTTTTTCTTTTGTAGCTTGTGTTCACATAATGCTGTTTGAACTATGCTCATGCAAAAGTTTAAATTCGAAACATACCCTGCCAAGTGCACCTAAATGTCAAGAGAAGCATTGAATGTACAAAAACATTCTGCAACATATAAGAATGTCTGAACTCTTCGCATTGAGAATATCTCAGAACAGAGCAATGTCAGCACCATTAATGGCCCATCTAACCACCATGCGCATGGTTTCCTCAATCTGCTAACGTGCAACTATTTTAACCAAACTTGCACGTGCAACATATCCGTGAAAATAAACACAGCTGTCTAATGTTTCTTGCATAAAGTTCTTACGAGGTTAGGATTTCTTCCTTGAACAACGAGTCTTATGAGGTAAGGATACCAACCTGATCATTGATTCGCCATTATGAAAAATAGATAGTCAATGCTCTGGCCCTGAAGCTTCGGAGATTGTAGACTGCCAGCATGCCACATTAGATTCTCTTGCTCCTTCAAACCACAGATGCACAATCTTGTTGTTTGTGGTCCAAATACTTGCCATAATTGTTTCCTTATATTTTTCTGTAAAAAATCCTTCGAAGGAATTAATTCAACATTTGAACTGTCCAATTGGCTTATTCATGACCTAGACTTGAATCAGATCTTTGCATTATGGAAATGGAAATGGATCTGAGCTCACATGTCGATGCCTGCAAATCGAAATGGTGGATGGAGCTTAAGGCATGGAACGGATGTCCAATATTTGAATCTATGGTTGATTGTTACACGAGAGGCTAAGCGAGAAGCCTGCCAGATTGAAGGTAAGAGATGGCATGCATTATAGTGTTGTTCAATGAATGGATGAATACCATATTGCAATAGTGGCAAGTATATTTAAAGTTGTTTTGCGAAATGCGGCGACTATGACGTGCAAGTCTTGTAAAAGGGCTTCCATTGTAATTCACATGGCGGTATAAAGGGGATCCAATCACAAAGACTATCAAGGAGATCAACATGGCTATAGCAGGGATGCCAAAACCCCAAACCCAGCCTATGTTCTCCTATATATACACAATCACAGTGATAGATAACAACACTGCTAAGCCAAACCCAAAATAATACCAATTGAAAAAGCTGAAAGACTGTTTTTTCTACTTAGGATCGTTTGGATCAAACTGATCTGCTCCAAAAGCAGCCACACATGGCTTGATGGCCCTTGCACCCATTGCAAGGGTCAAGGACTAATTTAATACTTGCTCATAGGGCGTGCCAGCAGGTTTACAAGTATGCATGTAAGCAACATGTGGTATATTTACTTTGTGTTTAGTGAAACAAAGGTAGAATGCTGCCATGCTTCAACACCAAGGCAGAAATGAAGTAATGTGACATCTGTAACTTCAAAAAGCTTAAGGCCCTTCCAAAGTCTCAATTTGGGCAATTGGATGTGACAAGAAAAGAGAGATAGGACCAAGGTATTTGCTGGGCATCCTGCCTGCAACACTTCGCTTGAGACAATCATGGCAATCCTGCCAAAAGAATCTCCAGGCACTCTAGGCACTCCAGGCAATTGGATGAATTGTTGGATTACTAAGGCTTCATAAGGCCCAGCACATTCCCATCTGGTGCTCCTATTTTGTTTGTGAAGAAAAAGGATGGTACGTTAAGACTTTGTATTGATTACCCAATGCTTAATCAGACTTTTTAAAAAACAAGTATGCATTATCCAGGGTGGACGATTTGTTTGATCAATTGGGTCAAGTTAAGTATTTTACCAAGATTGATCTTCGAGCCAAATACCACCAAATAAGGGATTAAGGAGTCGGATGTTTATAAGACTGTCTTTCGGACACGCTATGCTCACTGCGAGTGTTGTGATGTTGTTTGGTTTAACCAATACTCCTGCGACGTTTATGTGATTAATGAACTATGTTTTTACACCATTTCTGGATAATTTCATATTGATGTTCTTTGATGACATTGTAATTTATTTTTGAACCTTGCAGGAGCATATGAGACAGGTTTGAGGAACATGTGGAGCATGTGAGACAGGTTTTGAGTATACTGAAGGAAGAGAAATTGTATGAAATTTCTTTGACAAGAAACTTGGAGATATCCATGGCTGTGGTTGTTGTCTTTGTCGGCATAAAATGTGCTTTCTTGGTTACGCAATCCACTACAACTTAAATGGCATTATATCCCGCACATGTTCGAGGTACACCCACAATAAAATCTATGCCAATACATTTTTACTTGGAAGAAGGAATTTCTAATGGTTGCAATTCTCCCGGGGCTTTAAATCGTGAGGCTTTAACCTTACATGCTCGTTTTCTTCTGCCTTGGCCAAAAGAAATTCTATCTAATCTTCCTTTGAGTCTTGTGTACTCCGAGATGTCGCGCTAATGGGCTATCATGTGCTTCATACAAAAGTCTCATCTTCAACTCCAAATCATCAAGAACACGTGTCTTTCCTTTCTACTATAAGATTCTCTTGAATATAGGATATTGTGGAAACTCAATAGACCCCCTTTTGATACTAACAACTACTAGTCCAAAATACAAGTTTCTTGATCCATGAGATGAGCATCCATTGACCATTAAGCATACTGATAGAGATAAAAAATGACCTACAAGACAAGGCATCCACTATTACATTCTCTTGCCAGGTTGAAACTCCATCTCAAAATCATATTCGTCCCTCAATTGCATCCATCTGCACCGTCTATTATCCAAATATGGCTGCTTCATGAAGAGTTAGTCTTCAAGCAAAAATGACGATCTAATAGATAATGTCTCTATACTCGCAAAGCATGAATTATTGCCAATATTTCTAAGTCATGCACTGAATAATTTTGCTTTGCTGATGACTATTTACGAGGTGTGCATGTACAAACTCTACCATGCTGCAATAAGGCTCCACCAATTGCCTTGCCAGAAGCATCTGTAACTACTTGAATGGGCTGATTCATATCAAATATCTGACTCAAATACACCAATTTGTGCTGTGCAAAGAAACACTTGGACATTTTCCCATACAATCTCTCTTCCCTCATTGTACTCAAAGTCTATCTCATTCATGCCTCTCTTCTTATTTAGGTTCGGGCTACCCTGCAGCATCTCACGTGGGAGATGACTTGGATAAATTTTGGGTAATAAAGTCCTGTAAACTATAATTATCTTTGGCACGAGCTTCACAAATCAATAAATGAATTCTACGTCAGAAACTTCTGAACATTCAGCATTAATAAAACCTTCATCATTGAGTAAGTCATAGATGGAATTCCAAGCTGGACTTCATTGAGTATGTCATAGACCTTCTTAGGCTCCAAATAATAACTCCATATGCCAGAGCAATTGCAAAATATTAGGCGCCAAAGCAATTGCAAAGCATTAGTATAATATTACATATTGGTATATGATAAATCATCCCACCCTTTTCGGGTATAACATTACATATTGGGATATGATAAATCATCGCACCCTTCGGACGCTCCGAACAATAACCACATGCTAGAGCAAAACATATTAGGCACCAAATATTAGGCAGCAAAATATTAGGCACCAAAACAATTACAAAACATATTAGGCATGCAAAATATTAGGCACCAAAGCAATTGCAAAACATTAGTATAACATTACATATTGGTATATAGTACAACAAGATAGTCACTGATATGCTCGAAATATCAATGCCTTTTATTAACGAGAACAATGTGGTTGCACGCAGTGAGTATAGATAAAAAGGTGACCTTATTTAAGATTATGCTTGCTCATTGAATCTTCACAAGGTAGCCTATGGCAAGCTTATTTTGTATGAATATCTAACATAAACCGTTTTATTTATGTGTAATATTTACAACACCCTTCCTACGCTCCGAACAATAATATTACACCAGTGTGGCTGCAACAAGCTCCACATTTAATGCCTAAATCTATAGCTTAGGAATATTTTTACCTTGTCTAATCTTGATAGATCTCCAGTTGCCATGCCTTCCGCATGCCATTTGAATCAAAATGCTAAAGCTATTCCCATATTATATTCTAGTACAAGCTCTGTAGCCAAGGAATTTAGGCTGATAAATATCAACAATGTAAGTAGTAAAATGTATCTCATTTTGCTCTTTTCAAGAGCTGTACATAATGGAACGTCAATACAAGTTTTTCGATGATGCCAAAAACCATGGAATTTACATATCAGAATTTTGTTGGTCCCAGCTAAAAAGTAAATTGTAAGGACACAAGGATTTGCTGCATAGGGAGAAGCATCATAAACATACAGTGTTGAGAAGTGATGCATGTAGTTTATCACAATTCTGCAAGGCAAGCATATCATTGTCTGAGCAAAGAATTTCAGGGGCTCATCCTGCTTGTCAAGTTTTTTTTCATATCAAAGAGTAGATATTTACATATCAGAATGCTCGCTAGAGACATGAAATGGAGTACAAGGAGTCAAGAATTTATTGCATGGGGAGGACACTGAATTGATGCCACAAAAGTGAGAACTTCTGCAATATTCAATCTGCATATGAAAATGCCCATCGAAGCCATAATGTGAACGACAAGCAGACAATGAGTCAAACAACTCCCTCGAGAAATATCTTTAGTTCAGTCTAGAATTCCCTCGCATCAAACTACTTGCATCAAGAACAGTAAGCAAAAGGAACATACCACTTCACAGTACAAGGGTTTTTGAGCTAGCTTCTTAAGGGGTCGGCTGCAACCGGCACTTACTGAACCATCTTCTTAAGAGGTCGGCCAAAAAACCTCAAACCTGTGCAATTACATCTGCCAACTATGCGTTACATATGCCAATTTGCCCATGACTAGCATAAAGAGACTTCTGTAAGAAATGGCCATGACCAGAAATCGAAGGCATGTAGTGGACATTTTTTTATTTTGAGAGAATCGTTTGAAATGCAAGCATTACATCATCGGAAGACAACATTCAAAGTACCAGTAGGTGTCTACTGCGGCCTGGCCTATGCACTTATAAACTCTCTAGACTAGACATACTAAGCCTCTGTGGAAGGATTTGGAAGGGCATTTACTTCAATGCTTGATGCACCTAACGCCACGTACTGGCAGTTAGGCTCTTACTTATCAAGGTATATCTAGCACTGCTCATCATTTTGCACAGAAGAGTAGCAGATCATGTGAGGAAGGGTATTTCGCACAGAGAAGTACCAGATCATAAAACCGGAAAAAAGAAAGGAAGGAAAAAAAAGGGGTTTCAAAAGAAACGTACTTGATGCTGACTTGCTACAGAATAGTCTTGCCGATGTCTTGGTTCGCCGCAAGATGTGACTTTTGTTTATGATGATGCGCAATCATCAGTGACTTAGAAGGAATCCGGCAACAGAAACGGCGTGGATGGCATAAAATGTATATCCCACATGCGCTCCTTCAGATATTTGAAAGCATATATAAGAAAAATGAAAGCAAAATCAAGCACGACTATACTTGAACAGGATCTATTCTATAGTTCGTACTAGGAACTATGCTGAAAATGCATAGACAAATCCCACAACCCGGACGATGAAGTGGAGCCTGCTGGCTTGAGCGCGATTGCCGGTTCTGCTCTTCCAATTGTGATCACAGGGAGTCCAATGAGGGTTCCCTTTTATTTTTATGACCATTCATAGATGGCCAAGTTGTAGGCCATAGATGACCGTCACAATGGTACATTCCTCCACCGTGGTACATTTCCTTCACCATTAGATGAAATGTTCAAAATCATGGGTGTCGCTTGTAGGGTTTGCCCCTTAGGGCAAACCCTCGCTTCAGTGGGTTTCCTTCAGGAAGGTCAAGTGGCCCGACGGTTTTTATTTTTTTATGACCATTACATTCCTCCATAGATGACCGTGGTACATTCCTCCACTGCTGAAGGTCAGCAGACAGTCTGACGGTTCCCTTTTATTTTGTTATGACCATTAGATCCTCAGTAAAATGTTCAAAATCATGGGTGTTCAAATTTACACATCAAACGCTTGTATTTTTGGGTTGCCCCTTAGGGGGCAAACCCTCGCTTCAGTGGGTTCTTAGACCAATGAAGGTCAAGCATTCCCGATCGACGGGTTCCCTTTTTTTTTTTTTTTATGACCATTACATTCCTCCATAGATGGTCACATACCATCCAAGTGGTACATTCCTCCCATTTTTGAAGGTCGGCCAGACCCGACGGTTCCCTTTTTTATTTTGTTATGACCATTAGATCCTCAGTAAAATGTTCAAAATCATGGGTGTTCAAATTTACACATCAAACGCTTGTATTTTTGGGTTGCCCCTTAGGGGGCAAACCCTCGCTCAGGTGGGTTCTTAGCCCTTCAAGGCGATCGTGACGGTTCCTTTTTTTTTTTTTGACCATTACATTCCTCCATAGGTTGGTACATTCCTCCTTAGGGGTCAAAGAACACCGACGATTCCCTTTTATTTTGTTATGACCATTAGATCCTCAAGAAATGTTCAAAATCATGGGTGTTCAAATTTACACATCAAACGCTTGTATTTTTGTTGCCCCTTTGGGCCTTCTTCAGTGGGTTCTTAGCCCTTTCTTGGTTGAAGGTGGGTTCATTCGGACGGGTTCCCTTTTATTTTTTTTTTATGACCATTACATTCCTCCATAGATTCACAAAGCCAAGGTACATTCCTCCAGGTCCCCAAAGGTTGGCGATTCCTTCTTTAGACCGATCCTGACGGTTCCCTTTTTTTTTTTTATGATGACCATTAGATTCCTCAAAAGATGGTGTTCAAATTTACACATCAAGTGGTTGTACATTCCTCCCTCGCTCAGTGGAAGGTCGCTAAGGTCAAGATGCCCTGACGGTTCCCTTTTTTATTTTTTTATGACCATTAGATCCTCCATAGAAATGTTCAAAATCATGGGTGTTCAAATTTACACATCAAACGCTTGTATTTTGGGTTGCCCCTTAGGGGGCAAACCCTCGCTCAGGTGGGTTCTTAGCCCTTCATCTTTGAAGGTCAAGAAAGTCCCCGACGGGTTCCTTTTTTTTTTTTTTTTATGACCATTACATTCCTCCATAGATGACCAGTCAACATCCGCGATGGTACATTCCTCCACTCTTTGAAGGTCATCAGGAGAAGCCCGACGGTTCCCTTTTATTTTGTTATGACCATTAGATCCTCAGTAAAATGTTCAAAATCATGGGTGTTCAAATTTACACATCAAACGCTTGTATTTTTGGGTTGCCCCTTAGGGGGCAAACCCTCGCTTCAGTGGGTTCTTAGCCCTTTCATCAAGGCTGAAGGTCACAGTACCGACGGTTCCCTTTTATTTTTTTTATGACCATTACATTCCTCCATAGATGACCGCCACCGCCATCCCGCGGGTACATTCCTCCTCCACCGGGAGAAGGTCAGCTGATCGACGGTTCCCTTTTATTTTGTTATGACCATGAGATCCTCAGTAAAATGTTCAAAATCATGGGTGTTCAAATTTACACATCAAACGCTTGTATTTTTGGGTTGCCCCTTAGGGGGCAAACCCTCGCTCAGGTGGGTTCTTAGCCCTTTCTTCAAGGTGAAGGTCAAGGGTCCCGACGGGTTCCTTTTTTTTTTTTTATGACCATTACATTCCTCCATAGATGACCGTCCGCGATCCACGGTGGTACATTCCTCCTTCTTTGAAGGTCGTCAGAAATCGACGGTTCCCTTTTATTTTGTTATGACCATTAGATCCTCAGTAAAATGTTCAAAATCATGGGTGTTCAAATTTACACATCAAACGCTTGTATTTTTGGGTTGCCCCTTAGGGGGCAAACCCTCGCTCAGGTGGGTTCTTAGCCCTTCACTGCTGAAGGTCAGCAGGCAGTCTGACGGGTTCCCTTTTATTTTTTTTTTATGACCATTACATTCCTCCATAGATGACCGTCACAAATCCGCGGTGGTACATTCCTCCCTTCTTTGAAGGTCAAGGACAGACACCGACGGTTCCCTTTTATTTTGTTATGACCATTAGATCCTCAGTAAAATGTTCAAAATCATGGGTGTTCAAATTTACACATCAAACGCTTGTATTTTTGGGTTGCCCCTTAGGGGGCAAACCCTCGCTCAGGTGGGTTCTTAGCCCTTCACTGCTGAAGGTCGGCCACGATCCGACGGGTTCCTTTTTATTTTTTTATGACCATTACATTCCTCCATAGATGACCATCCACGATCCAAAGTGGTACATTCCTCCTCTTTGAAGGTCGGTCAGAAGGATCTAGACAATCGACGGTTCCCTTTTATTTTGTTATGACCATTAGATCCTCAGTAAAATGTTCAAAATCATGGGTGTTCAAATTTACACATCAAACGCTTGTATTTTTGGGTTGCCCCTTAGGGGCAAACCCTCGCTTCAGTGGGTTCTTAGCCCTTCAAGTCAAGGAAGGTCGTAGGGCCCCGCGGGTTCCTTTTATTTTTTTTTTATGACCATTACATTCCTCCATAGATGACCGTCACAGTCACAGTGGTACATTCCTCCACTGCTGAAGGTCAGCAGACAGTCTGACGGTTCCCTTTTATTTTGTTATGACCATTAGATCCTCAGTAAAATGTTCAAAATCATGGGTGTTCAAATTTACACATCAAACGCTTGTATTTTTGGGTTGCCCCTTAGGGGGCAAACCCTCGCTCAGGTGGGTTCTTAGCCCTTCACTGCTGAAGGTCAGCAGGCAGTCTGACGGGTTCCCTTTTTTTTTTTTTTATGACCATTACATTCCTCCATAGATGACCGTCACAGTCACAGTGGTACATTCCTCCACTGCTGAAGGTCAGCAGACAGTCTGACGGTTCCCTTTTATTTTGTTATGACCATTAGATCCTCAGTAAAATGTTCAAAATCATGGGTGTTCAAATTTACACATCAAACGCTTGTATTTTTGGGTTGCCCCTTAGGGGGCAAACCCTCGCTCAGGTGGGTTCTTAGCATATTCTAAGGATATATTGGTATATGCCTGGTATATTTTGAAAGCTGCTCCAAACCTACTAGAGCCCGTAAACTGGCGGTCATCCTCGTTGCTGGGCGAAGCCCTTCTTACCATGTAACTGGTAGCCGGAACAAAATGCTGGCCCTCTCCTCTAATGCATTAATCTGCAAGAATTGCATTCCAGATCCCCATTACTCCCTCAGAGCTAGAGCCGCATGCCAGAGCTCGAACAACATCCCTGAAAGCCTCATTGCACTTGTTTTTTGTCGTTGGGTTTTTTTCTGCCCCGTTAGATTTTCCTTGCCGAAATTGATTTCCCTGCGCCGAAAGGGCTTAATCTGCTGCTGCATTTGCTTGTTCTGCTTCCGGCCACTGCCCTTGCTGCCGAAATTGCTCTCTAGGAGGAGGATCAGAGAAGAGGGACTGAAGGAGCTCTCAAGGTGTTCAAAGTTTCCAGGTAGATTGATTTGCAAATATTTTGATGCCATTCATGAGCATATTTTTCTTAAACAACATTCAGTGGTTGAAAACAAAGGATCAGCAGTTACAGTTGCAGTAATACAGTTGTTGAGTAGCAGAACAGTTACAATTCACATCCGTTATAGCTATATATCTATTATTCTCTGTCGTATTTATTGTTTGAAAATTTGTCTAACTCATCTTAAAAATCACGAGATTTTTTAGATGTCTATCTTTAGATGCTTTTGAACTATGGTGAAAAGAAGCATCACAGTTAGTTGCATTATCACATTTTAGGAAATATACTTATTTGCTTGTAGGATTAATGTATCTGTCATTTGTTTGGTGTGCATCCTTAGATGAGTCATCTAGGTTCGAACCTTAGAACCTGAGTGAAATGGGTTCAGCAAAGGTCGACTTCTGCTGCTCTCTTTTCTAACCACCGGAACGCTATCTTAAGAAACACATCCTTTGGACCTGCTACTACTGGATCATTTGTTCATCCCCAAGGTATGGTCCCCACTCCCCAATGTCTTTCTGTTAATGGTAAACTGAAGAATTCCGTCGATCATTTCAAGCAATCTCTCTTTAATCTATTATCTTACATTTTGAAGATCTTCTTTCAGACAAGACCGCATATCCAGAGCGTATCAGCTCGACAGTTGCAAAAGAAAGCACCACAGCCATGACTGAGGATGCCATTGTTAAAGGTATCAACGATATGATTGATGTCAACCCACCTAGAGGGACCAGAGATTTCCCACCTGAAGAAATGCAATTTTGTAATTGGCTCTTTGGTCACTGTCACAGTGGTACATTCCTCCACTGCTGAAGGTCAGCAGGCAGTCTGATGGGTTCCCTTTTATTTTTTTATGACCATTACATTCCTCCATACATGACCGTCACAGTGGTACATTCCTCCACTGCTGAAGGTTTTTTGTTGTATTCGTATGAGAATGCGTACATTGCTGACGGTGGCATCGTGGATTCGAAATAGAAGCATTTAGGGTGGATGGATGGGCGCATGATGCACTTGCACAAAGCTTTCTATCTCTGGTTTTTGCCTTATTTGTCGTGGCCAGGCTTAGAAAACAAAGAAGGGCAGAATCAGGCAAATTCGTCGAGCCTTTTGTGCATAAATGGAATCGGTTGTGCAAAGTCGGAGAAGGGCGAAGCTGTTTTGCAACAAAGGGGAAACGGCAGGGGATTTGCATGGGAGAGAGCTATTAGAGCCCAAGCAAGATAAATTACACTGCTATTAGAGCCCTGGCTATTACACTGGAAGGAAAGGGCAAGATAAATACACAATTCCAGAGATAGATGGAACTGCCCGGGTATGCCCGTCCTTGGTTTCCGGCATCGCTGGGTCAAGCACTCGAGAATTCTTTACAGGTGATGTTTGAGCATTGGATTGGAATTGGGGCTCGTCTCATCTTTGAATGCTGTTGCTTTGTTTGAGTTATGCCATACCGCTGTATTCATGTGCTGCTTTTGAGTTATCCCACAGTGTTTGGTCAAGGAGCGCCCCTTTAAAAGTGGGTCAACAGGGGCCAGTTTGACCCCAGAAAGACCTCAGACGGGCGAATAGGATCTGTGGAGGAGGAATATCCTACGAATTGTGCCACGATCCAAGGGCCCAGAAAAACTAATAACACATTGAGTATAGTTCTACACCCCCTGTACCTATAATATAGCTTGCTACAATATAAAATAGTATGTGCAGATGCAGTAAAATTTTCACAATGTCCAGTAAAATTTGAGAATGTAGAGTAAAAGGTTTTAGAATGTCGAGTAAAACTCAAAAATGCAGAAATACCAATGAAGCAAAACATTCCTTAAAAGAATATAACACACGTGGCAGCACACCATTGGAAGATAAGCCAGAATCTTTGATACCTTACATTTACGGAAGCCTAGTATAATGAGGATCGGGGGAATCTCGGGCTGAAGTTTGCAATTCTTTGCAAGATCAGCGGTTTTTTATAGCTTTATCAAAAAATCGATAAATTTGATTCAAATTTTTTGCTCACGGGACCGGGTTTTGGCATCTTGTCAATAGTATCACAATTTGGACGTCTAGTTTCAAGGATCTGTGGAGTTGTTTTTGGATTTTTCTATTTTGAGTTACATGTCCTTTTTTGGACCAAAAGGTCATTTCATGCATAGGCTATTCTCGTTAGGGCTTTTATTCCAAAATCTTATTGTCTTTACGCTCATCTTCATTAATCCAACTCATTATCACTTTCTAAGGAGGATTTGCAAGAATCATATATCATTCAGTAGATCTCTCTGGAAGTATTTTCATCATCCATTTCTTGATGCAGAAAATTACTTTACATAGAGGGATGTTTTTCAGACTAATCTGAATATCAAGGATTTGGGTGAGGTCTTGCAAGCTAATTGGAATCTAACAACTGCTAATGAACAAAAGAAAGATTTTCTTGCTCTTCAACATTTGAAAACATGCATTTTTGCATATTTTTTGAGAAATACCAGAGAGCTTACTTCTTTCACAAAGGCTCTAAAAGTTCGGCATTCTAACTGCGTGAGAAAAAGAGGTGCATGCAAAATCTCAGGCTAAAAGACTGCAAAAATATGCGAGATTATTTGCAGCAACTTAAGGATTTACTTGGGTATCTATCTTGTTAATTTGGCTTTTTCCGGTCTGGCCAAAAACTTTTTTGGAATTGTTTTAAAGTTATTTTTCTAAGGTGTTGGTTCGTTTCACTACCGGAAATAATTTCCGATTTGCCAAAAATCGAGAGAAAACTGATTTCGAATAGAGGAATTTTTACGCTTTGTGAAGAGCTGTTAATTTTTTGCCCTTTTTCGCTGCATCGAAACATGCATGCCGCATGCCACGATTGTTCAAGCTATCGAGTTTGATTGGTGGAATGGTGGACGTGCTTATCCTCAGTTCTTGCAGCATGTTAACTGGATTATGACGGTGGTCCTAAGATGATAGGATTTTTGGACAACGAAACCCCAGCATGGATGCGTTATGGCGGTCTGTACCTGAAAGAAGCATACTGCAGATTGTACAGTCCTTTATCTGGATATCAAAGGAAGTTTTGCTGATGGATATATCACTAGAACGAGCAGTTTGGGTCAGGAAATCGACCTAAGACCGAGTCTCCTTTGAGCAAAACTGAACTTCTCATGTCATCGTTTGATTTCGATTTTAGTTTTGCCATATATTCTCAGTTCGTATTATCTTTAATTTCTGCCAGATGTTTTGTATCAGCATGATCTTTAGGCAGCATAAATGGGTGCACAGGGATTGAGGCCAAATAGCTAAGGATGTTTAGTGCATATCTATGGAGCCAGCACATTTTGAGTTTGAGGTTGCCATTTGCATTGGGGTATCATATGGCAGATGGTTACTCCTTTCATCCAAAAGTGCAAATAGATCATGGTTTTGTATATTCATCTGCCCAGAAGCTTAGCCACCAATGCGAGGTAAGGATTTAATTAAATCACTTCAATTGTCGTATCTCTAATCATTTGCTTTTTTATATATTGCAAATTGATTGCTTTGAATATTCTGCTTCTGTATAGAGAAGCATCTTCAAATGCATATTCAGGGTAAACAGGTGCAATTTGCAATGCAAAAGTTCCATGTTATTCAGCCAACTTTTGGCCCGTGGCACTGCTAATAAATTGCTTTATGAAGGTTTTGTCTTTTTCTGCCATAGATTGTTTGTCACTATGATTATTGTTCACTGAGATGAGGTTATTTTTTCTTTGCAGTTCAAAGCTGCAAATGCCTGATGGTCAATGTTCATCCAAAGTTTCTAAATCAGACCTTTGCTGCATAGTTGCAAGCTTTTGCAACTTCAAAGTTGTGAGGTGACCATATCATTTCTATTATTTCAGGTCAACATATTTGCTAAGCATCTTTTGTTTGCCATAAATACTACACCTGGCCATTAAGAGGATCAGTTAAGGCTCTAGCACATTTCTAATATTGTACTGACTATTGTTTAGTTGTACATGTGAACAGTATTTAGATATCAATTTTTGTGTTGCTGCTTGAATTGCATCTGAAATATAAGGATATATCAGGCTTATTATGTAGGATCGTGACATTTGCCATAACCAATTTCCACAAGTAGAGCAATCTGGAGTCATATTGCAAATTTGGACATGATTTTCTTCTTGCTTCAAGGATCAGTAGGTTATTGCAGATGGATTAAAAAAGTTGTATACTGGACATGCACTGCCCATTCTCTGCATATCCAAACATCATTGACGTTTTGAAAATCCTAGAGCATTAGTTCAAAATTGCACAAGGAATAATGGAACTTGCAAAAACTTTTATGATATTTCTGCTGCTTGAATTATTTATATGTTATTTGCTTGCCATCGTTTTATGCAGGTGCGATATTTTCTTGCATTTCTAGGATGGGTGTTGGACATATAGGACTGTTGCGATGATTGCTCTGTTATGTATTGCAGTGTTGATGAGATGCATCAAACCTTTTAGAGAATGCAAGAACATGATGAACCATAAACTTATGCAGGTAGTATGTGGCAATGTGTCTACATTTCTTCTTTATGCATCTCATAAGTTTCTACATTCTTTATTCAGGACACCATGTGCAGTTCATGGATTCTCCATTCAAGGTAGGATAATTTGCTCCTGTTTAATCACATAATATGAACAATTCGAAATGTAATAGGAAAGCACTAGAAAGTCAGTTTTGGTTGGAGTAATAGGAAAGCGCTAGAAAGTCAGTTTTGGTTCAAGGTAAGATAATTTGCTCCTCATAATATGAAACAGTTCAAAGTGTAATAGGAAAGCACTAGAAAGTCAGTTTGGATTGGAGGCAATAACACGCCTGAATGCAGAGCTATTAGATTTGAAGACTTGCAGAGATAATTCCCCTATTTTTCTTCTTATTACTTCTTTGGATAATGGTATATTACCCAATTTTGTTTTCCTTTATTCAGAACACCATGGGCAGTTCATGGATTCTTTATTCAAGGTAAGATAATGTGGTCCTCTTTAATGAACAATTCAGAGTGTAATAGGAGACCACTAGAAAGTCAGTTTTGGGGCCAGTAAAAAGCCAGTTCTGAATGCAGAGTCATTAATCTTGAAGACTTACGTGGATTATTCCCCCTTTTTTTTCCTCATTACTCCTTTGGATAATGGCATGAAAGCAGCTGAAATGTTCATCGGACTTAGCGTCACATGCATCTATAGGTCCATTTTGCTGTAGGAGGAATAAACTTACCATGTGCATGTCCCGCCTCAAATAATTGCGAGTTTCATTATGATTTCTTTATTGAAGTTGCAACCTACATCACATTCTTAGGCAAACCGTTCAGATTTTGGACTCCAGATATGCAGCTATTCTTTTAGAGTGTGTATGCTGTATAGCTTTGGGCTGGTGCAACTTCATCATTTGTAGCACTACGTTTATAAGAGACATGTGTTAGCATCACATTGAGTACATCCACTGCTGAGTTGTTTATATCCTTTTAACTGACAGGAATATCAAGCTTGAGGTGTTTAAATCTAGAGCATATAATGCCATGACTGCAGTGTCTCTGGCAGTTGAGGAAGACACTGCATAATTAGCACCTTGGCCACTTCTATAATTTGCATTGAGAAATTGAAACTCAAATGCCTTTACTGATTTAGACGAGTATCAGCACATAAAAGCCTGTTACAACGTGTTATTATTATATGCAAATTATGTGAAAAACCAGCCTATGAAATCAAATCAATCTAAGGAAAATATTGTTTCTAATTGTCAAAGAAATATAGGTTGAGTTAGTATCATTAGCTACTTCTATAATTTGCATTGAGGGACGGTGATTCAAATGCCTGCAAAAGAGGCCTCTACCATCTCTCCACAAGGTTCTACAAAATAAAGGCTGTTAATGCACTGGTGTATGTTTTGAGAGATATGCTTTGATTTCCTTCTATGCAAGCCTTGCTTTGACTTCCTTCTTAAATGTTCTCTCTTTATAACTTTGCTACAACATTCAATACTGCTACAATGGCATGTCAAGGTAACATTTTATTATAATATCATGGATATTGCTTTTACTTTCTTCTCGAATCTTCAGTTTCCCTTGGACACATACATAATTATATAGTAGTCTACATGATTGTTAAAGCATTATATAGTAGTCTACATGATTGTTAAAGCATCTGGTAAATAATAAGCAGATGACTTGCGTTTCAAATTTGTCGATATTCAAATATAATGGAAGGTGGAGGAAACATTTGCGAATGGCATGTGAATATCTCACTAGGGAAAGCCAACGTTGTAGTTGCATGTCAATAACTCTTTGCCCAAATGAAAGGTTAGCAATGAAAATTAGTTGAGAGCATGAGCATTCTACTATGCAGCATGTACAGTGTCCGTCATCGTATTGTGCTTTTGTGAGTTGTTAAAGCCTACACAACATTGTTCTTCATTGTATGGTGATTAAAGACTACATAACGTGCCAATGCATAACGCTTTCATATTTTAGTGCTTCAATGTGTTATGCTTTTATAAGTGGTTAAATTGTACACTATGCCAATGCATAACATTTTGTCATAAGTCGATATGATCAGAAAATATAGCAGTTGCCTTCAAACGTTGATGCTTCATCATTGATAGAGAGAGCAATGATGAAAGGAAGCCGAAAGATGATTTAACATATAAAAAATTGCTTAATCATATCCTTGCCAATAAATCTAGACCGCATTTTGTAATTATATCCTTTCATTATCTTATCGATCTCTCCCTTAAACTATGGAAACATAGATGAAAGGCACTACTAGAAGATTTAACTCCATGGCACCTGACCCATCTAAGCATGAACATCGGTGCAACCCAATATAAGTGCAACTCTATAGTAGAATCTCTACTCGCTATGACACTACAAAATGGCATCGAGTTCATTCACTTGAAAAAGGATCCTCTTTCTCAACACAAATAGTTACCACCTGTCGCTTCAAATATTTAAACGTTAAAATACATCACATAAAACTGAGGGATGCTGCCCAATGCTATGATGTTAAAACTATGAATTAACTAGCTAACAATAAATCACAATATTCCAGTATCAAAATAATCTTTTAAATCATATGAGCACTTTCATTACACAGTCACACAAACAACTTATAAATGACATTTTTATCACCCCGTAATAAGCTTTCAAAACCTTAATTATATGATGGTTTTTAGTCTCCCATTTCCTGAAAAATAAGTCATAAAGCCCGGCAACGCCGGGCACCATTACTAGTATCCTATTAAAGTTAGATCTCAAGCTTTTGCCAAAATGTTCAGCGCTGTAGTGGAGAATCAGTTCTCTGCTAAGATCAAGCATTTAAGGATTGATAATGCAAAAGAATATCTTTCTAAAGAATTTTAAGCCTATCTTGCACCCGAAGGAGTTCATAGGGAATTGATTATTCCATATGCGCATCATCAAAATAGAGTTGTTGAGCAGAGAAATCGGTCTATCATGGATTTAGCACGGAGCATGCTCAAACATAACGAATTAGCTGCAAGTTTTTGGGCTGAGGCAGTTGTTACAACAACTTATGTTTCTAACAGGGCATCTACTCGAATACTCAAAGATAAGGCACCATTTGAGCAGCTTTATTGGGGTAAAAGCATGCTACGGTGTACCACTTTTGGAACCCTCAAAAGTACCTACACTTGGTACTTTTAAAACTAGTACTTTCTGTTTTTTCTTTCCATTAAAATCAATTGAAAATTTTTGAATTGAAGGTCAATAACATGCCAACCTATAGTACTAAAGGATAACAATACTATTAGAGACTAAAATAAACGAATTAACTCTCAAACTTATTTTTTATTGTGACATTTATGTAAGTTCCCAGTACCTAGTGCTGGGTACTTTTCTGGGTAGTTTCGCACTCCCTAAAAAGTACTTTAGATGGTACACCCTAGCATGCTTTCACGTATGGAGTGAAACCTGATGTTTCGCATCTATTTGGGTGTTTTGCCTATGCAACTTATTCAAGCAGAATTGTATAGAAACAGGGTAAACTTTTAGATCAAGTTGATAAAGCTATTTTTATAGGCTATAACATGAAAATATGGAGGTGCTATGATCCAATTAAACAAACACGTTTTTGTTGAAGAAGCTATTTATTTATTCCATTGAATTCTATCAGCTACATGCTATTGACTATGACGAGGTCATATGCAATCTTCTTGACGATGGTACATATTTTGAAGTATTCCAGCAATCTGGTAGCTCTAATGATCAGGTATCTCTACCTTCTACTACCATGCTAATAGAACTTCCTAATGAGTTAAAGTCTAGTCCTTATGAAAATTATGAACCATTGAAATATCAATCACCTCAATCTTCATTGTCATCTAGTTCTTGGCATGGACCTCTAGTTGCCTCTGAATCTCTGAATCTCTTGTCGTTTCTAAATTCAATATGTCAAATTCACTTCCTCCTCGTAGGTCTTCCATTGTTAATTATTATGAAAATACTACGACTCGTGCTACTTGTAATAATGCCTTAATGACTAAAGTGCTTAGTGATAAGGATCTTATTACTTATAATCAAGCAGCTAAATAAGGTCATTAGGTTTAGGCCATGAATGAGGTATTGGCTATGCTTTATAAACAAGATACATGGGAATTAGTTTTGCCACCTCCAGGTCAGAATATAATGGGGGTTAAATGGATTTTTAAGACAAAATATCATGCAGATGGTACGGTTTCAAGGTACAAGGCAAGGCTTATTGCTAAAGGGTATACGCAACAAGAAGGATCTGACTATCATGCCATATGTGCTCTTGTGGTAAGATTGGATACCCTGAGAGCTGTTTTAGCATTAGTTGCAAACAAGTCCTGGCCAATTTATCAATGGATTTTAAGTGTGCCTTTCTCAATGGTGATCTAGAAGACATGATTTATTAAAAAAGATCATCCTACATATGTTTGCCATCTAAAAAAGAGTCTTTATGGACTTAAACAGGCACCGCAATGTTGGAACAATAAGATAAATTTTTATCTTGTACGGTTGGTCTTTGACAAATGACATCATTATGACAGGAAGCGCGTTTCAGCACTTATTGACGTCACAAAAACTTCACTCACGATAACTTTTGATATTACTGATTTGGGCCTCATGCATTACTGTCTTGGTTTGGAGGTTTGGCAAACAAATGAAGATATATATCTGACACAACAAAAATATATAAGGAATTATTGGATAAATTTTACATAACAGAATCAAGCCATCTGCAATTCCATGTGAGATATGTCAAACATTAACATTGGAGTCTAATCATGAGGATGATGATTGTGATGGGCCTGGCCAGTTAACCTTTATGGTAACTGGAGATCCCATCAATCTCGACCATTGGATCTACTTAAGCCTAAAAACTTAAGAAATTAACTCATGCATCGGCAACAATAACACTTAAGTAAAGAATTTAATCTTTATATCAATATTGTTGTGTTTATACTTCAAATTGTCAACTTCACCATACAAATTGTACCACCAAATTTGCTAACAACCTTAACTAGAACTTGTATTCATTACTTCAGTACATAGTCTAGGTTTATGGAGCCACAATTTGGTCACTAATCCAAGAACCTTCAACTATATTTGCTTTGCAAATTCATACAAGAAATACAAGCCTAGAACCAAATCAACACCAAGTAGTTGAATAACTAACTCAAGTTATTCAAGTCTTCTTTTATGAAATAACAAGTTAGTAAATCATAGGAAAACCATTGAATTTAGTGTAGCAGGGAATCACTGTAGCTCTGGGATTGACCCAGTTACTGTAGCATTGTTGACCCGGCCGGATTCGACCCAAAACTCCGTCGATCCTTTTCTCTGCTAGCTCGGTGCATCCTTTACATCTTTGTTTTCTTATTTTAAGGCTAAGATCCGTCGGTTTCGCAATAGATCGAATTTCTAAACTGAGAAATCTCGATCTAGCTAATATCCCACAGCCTTAGAAGTTTCAACAAGCTCCCAACCATTGAACTTTTTATTTTGTGCTTTCTCAATTTATCTGCATACACTTAACAAACCAAGTTCACCATGCATGCAATTAACATGGGTGCCTAGCTGCTGGCCTTGCTACTGTGCACCATAAGTTGACCTAACAACTGAGCATTAACAACTGTGACTTTAGCAGCTCTGTAGAACTCAGAATCTTCAATTAGAATTATTACATGACAACATACTATATTCCCCCTTCATGTAATAACCAGATCACTGTTATATTGTATTAAACTTCTGAGTTGTAGAAATCTGCTAACTGAAAGTGCTTTAGTGAGAATATCAGCTAACTGATCATCGGTTCTAATATATAGCATTGACAACAAGTTTTTCTTAACCATGTCTCTTAGAAAATGAACCTCCATTTCAATGTGCCTTGTTCTTTCATGAAGAACTGGATTTTTTGACATGGCTATGCAACTTGTATTGTCACAATAGATAACTGTTGGATTTTCCTGCTCAGTTCGCAATTCTGCTAGCAGCCTTCTTTCCCAAATCAATTCTTTTGCCACTAGGGATGCTGCATTATATTCAGCCTCTGCACTTGACAGAGCTATGCTAGACTGCTTTTTGCACTTCCAGGCTATTGGTGCTCCACCCAGAATGATTAAATAGCCTGAGATAGATTTTCTTTGATCTAAATCTCCCCCCAATCTGAATCACAATATGCTTTTAACTCAAGTTTAGCTGGATTGTACATAACACCAACCTTCAAGGAACCTTTCAAATATCTTAATACTCTCGTAACAACAATCCAATGAGCTACACCTGGGTTGTTATTATACCTGCTTAATAAATTTACAGCAAAGGATATGTCTGGCCTTGTACAATTTGCAACATATGCAAGACAACCATTAAAGACCTATATGGAGTCTTTTCCATTTGCTTTACCTCTTGAGCAGACTTAGGACACATGTCTTCTGAAATTCTGTGTCCAGGTACCAATGGAGTGTCTGCAACATTTCAATCCTCCATTTTGAAAGTTTTCAACATATTAATAATATGTGTTTGTTGACTTAAGAGCAGAGTCTTATTTGTCCTGTCCCTATAGACTTCGATTCCAAGAAACCTCTTCAGTTCACCTAAGTCAGTCATTTGAAACCTTTTGCTCAAAATATTTTTGCAATGTATTAAGATATTTTTCCCTTTAGCCACCATTATATTATCATCTGCATACAAAACAATTATACACCATTCATCTCCACTTCTAAATGTGTAGAGATTACCATCACATAGAAGTTTCTCAAATCCTTGTTCAAGCAAATATCCATCGATGCATTTGTACCATTCCCTAGGAGCTTGTTTTAACCCATAAACAACTCGATTCAACTTCCAAACTTTATCTGTATCTTTTTCAAACCCTGGAGCCTGTTTTAAATAAATCTCTTCTTCCAACTTAGCATTCAAAAATGCTGTGCTTACATCCATATGATGGATTTCCAAGTCTTCAGAATTTGCAATAACTAACAACATTCTAAGACTATTAATTTTTACCAATGGAGAATATGTTTCATCAAAATCTTGACCTTGTTTTTGAGTAAATCCTTGAGCAACTAGTCTGGCTTTGTATTTTCTGGATTTTCCATCAGCTCCAGGTTTAATTCTGTATATCCATTTGCTTCCTATAATATTTTTGTGCTCAGGTCTATCAACCAATGTATAAGTATCTGTTCTATGAAATGAATTCATCTCGTCTTCCATAGCCTTTCTCCAATCACCTTTATTATTACCATTTATGGCCTCATTGTAGCTTTTTGGGGCCTCTTCATTTTCTAGAACTAGAATGTCAAACACTGTGTTTATTTCCCCCTCAACTGGTAATAACCTTTTACTTCTGCCATGAACATCTCTTCCATGTAAGGCAGTATCCTCTTTTAATATCTGAGCTTCTGTTCTCCCTTTTTTCCTTTTTGGTTTTTCCACTAATTCCCCTTGTATATGTTGAGCTTCTTCTACAGGTCTTTCTTGTGCTAACTCAGTCACATTTGCATGTTCCTTCAATTCTTGATGTGCACAGCTAAGGTCTGCCTCACTCTCATCATCACTAACATCTGCAACATTAGTCTGGCCATTTGCAACATTTTTTTCCTCTTGTTTCTCTAGTTCCTCATGTAGACTAATAACTCTTTCTTGATTATGCAGACCTTCTATGTCTTCTGATGTGTTTACTTTGGGAATAGTTTTATAAAACTGTTTTTCAGAAAATACTACATCTCTACTAACAATAACTTTCCTTTGTGCTGGATTATATAATCTATATCCTTTTGAATTTGCATCATAACCTACCAGATAGCAGATATAGGATCGATCATCAAGCTTCTTCCTTAATTCTTCTGGAACCTGAGTGAAAGCTAAACAACCATAAGTTTTAAACTTGTCAAATGATGGAGCTTTACCAGACTATAGCATTTCAGGTATGGCTCCATTAATGCTTATAGAAGGTAACCTGTTCTGAATGAACACAGCTGTTTCACTGCCTCATCCCACAAAAAATTAGGTAGTCCTGAATACTTCAATATGGACCTAACTGCATTCAATAATGTCCTGTTTTTCCTCTCAGCCACTCCATTCTATTGTGGAAAATATCTACATGTAAGTTGCCTTTTAATACCTTTGGATGCACAATACCACTTAAATTCATCTGATAGATATTCACCACCTCTGTCAGACCTAATACGTTTGATCTTAACTCCAGTTTCTAACTCAACTTTGTATCCAAGATCAACAAGTTGGCATACTGAAATCAAATTTCTCACTAGACTAGGTACACACAACACATCTCTGAGTTTTACAGGTTTTCCATTCAAGTCAAAGATTTCTAAAATACCAGCATCTTTAATTTGCTGAACTCCACCATCTCCTAACTGTACATGTCCACATCTCTTTACACAATCCTATAGCAGACTTGGCTTGAAGACTACACTCTTTTCTGCTCCTGAATCTATCACATAAAAGTTGTCATGCATAGATTTTGAAGCAAGAACATTATTTGAGACATGATTACATTTTACCTCGAGTAATTCATCTTCACTGCTTCCTTCTACTATATTTTCTTCTTTGACCAGATTCATACTTGGCTGAAATCTTCCTCTGCCTCCACTTCGAGCATGACCTCTGCCTCTTCCAGCTGAAGACTTGGGACTTGGACACTCTGAAGCTAGATGTCCTTTGCCATCACAGTTAAAACACTTAAACACCTTGCCTTCAACTGTACAATTTGCTTTCAAATGGCCATATTGGTTACATTTAAAACATGACCCTATTTTATCCTTACTCATACCTGAGCTACTTCCACCTCTTTTAACTTTGCCACTGTACAATACTTCTGGTGACTGTTCTTCATCATCAAAGCCTCTTCGAGTTTGCTCAAACTCTGTTTGAATCATTCTCACAGCATGCTCTTTGCTAGTAGCCACATTTCTAATTAATGTAGCTAAATGAGTATTATGGGACACTGACTCGGCCAAGTACAGAATTTGATTTTGATCATTCAGAATAGTACCTGCACCCTCCAAGTCTGCAACTATAGAATCAAACTTCTCCAAAAACTCAGTTATATTATCTTTCTCAAACAATTTAAGCCTTCTAAGTTGCTTTTCCAAGACATCTATCTGAGATGAACTTTTAACTTCAAAATGCTTAATCAAATATTCCCATATTTCTTTAGGTTGCTTACCTCTTAGTTTTGACTTCAAAGCAGTTCCTACCTTGCTCATGATAATGGCTTGAGTTTCCATTAATTTTGTGGCATCTGTTTGTACTATAGGACTGCTTCCACCAGTTGCAGTGGACACACCACCTGAGCTTGCACTTGCACTTAAACTTGGACCACCTCCTAATCCTGCACCAGTAGCTGCAGTACCAAACCCTGTAGGAGATGCAGAAGTAGCCATGGCAAAGGCACTGCCATCAATCAGACCCCAGAGGTTCAAACTCCAGAACTGACTTAATCCCTTCTTTCCAGATTTGAAAACCTGCATCACCATTAAACACTTCAATAGTTGCTAGCAAATTGGCACCAAACCTGGTTGACATCTTGAACAACTTGGCTCTGATACCAGTGTTGTGTTTATACTTCAAATTGTCAACTTCACCATACAAATTGTACCACCAAATTTGCTAACAACCTTAACTAGAACTTGTATTCATTACTTCAGTACATAGTCTAGGTTTATGGAGCCACAATTTGGTCACTAATCCAAGAACCTTCAACTATATTTGCTTTGCAAATTCATACAAGAAATACAAGCCTAGAACCAAATCAACACCAAGTAGTTGAATAACTAACTCAAGTTATTCAAGTCTTCCTTTATGAAATAACAAGTTAGTAAATCATAGGAAAACCATTGAATTTACTGTAGCAGGGAATCACTGTAGCTCTGGGATTGACCCAGTTACTGTAGCATTGTTGACCCGGCCGGATTCGACCCAAAACTCCATCGATCCTTTTCTCTGCTAGCTCGGTGCATCCTTTACATCTTTGTTTTCTTATTTTAAGGCTAAGATCCGTCGGTTTCGCAATAGATCGAATTTCTAAACTGAGAAATCTCGATCTAGCTAATATCCCATAGGCTTAGAAGTTTCAACGAGCTCCCAACCATTGAACTTTTTATTTTGTGCTTTCTCAATTTATCTGCATACACTTAACAAACCAAGTCCACCATGTAAACACTCATGCAATTAACATGGTGCCTAGCTGCTGGCCCATCTACTGCGCACCATAAGTTGACCTAACAACTGAGCATTAACAACTGTGACTTTAGCAGCTCTTTAGAGCTCAGAATCTTCATTTAGAATTATTACATGACAACCCAAGGTCCCAAAAACTATTCCCCATAACCAATATAATATTCTCACGCTACATCCATGAACTCAGCAATTATAGCTTGAAGCCAGTTCTTATAATAATCAACAAGTTTATTTATTTGCAATCCAATTCCTAGTCTCGCCTTTCCGAATCTTGGCTACACTCCAAAGCCTCTTGCACGTCTGCTTACACCATCAACAACGGGGTTAGTCACAAGGAATAAGTGGGGATCGAGGTTCCAGGACATGCCTAAGCATCAACAACATAATGCATCCATCCAGAAACAATAACTTAACCTTATAGTAGCCTTGCCCCTGAATCTCAATTTAGTAATCCATACAAACATGTCCCACAATGCACAATTTACCCATGAATATCTACTACATACTACAACCATTGCAATTCAATACAGGACATCCCATAATGGCAACATAGACAACAACCAATATTCCTTTGGGTTTGAGCATGGTCAACTCGGTTGATCAGACCATTGACATAGAAGCAGGGTAAACCACGTGTGTACACACCCATCCACGCTGCGTCCAGCATTGGAGGACCACTTAATTGTGCAAGATGTTGTACCCTAAGGTACCAATGCCCGATGTTCTAAATAAACCATTCACATATCACGGTGCAATAACTGCGAGTCTAAACCATCGCACCTAGACTCCTGCCCCAAAGGACTATATCACAGAGCATTCCAATACTATTATAGCACTTTGCATAAAAATATATCATAGCATATTCCAACAAGGGATTCTCAATGTCAACCAAATTGTGTAGCAAACCATAATGCCATATTAGTAGGTAACTAACCACACCATGATACATCCCAAAAATATGCTTTTAACAATAATCCATGCATGCATAATTGTACTTTACTAAGCGAACCAAATCAGAGATATAATAAATCATAATTCTGTGATGATTAACCATCAGGTATGGAGCATGTGATTCGGTTTCATCCAAATCATCGTGGCCTTTTTCAGTTGTGATGCACAGCTACCACTCCAGAGGTAGTGGGTTCAAGTCCCGTTCAGACCCTTAAATGTAATAGTATGATTTGGATAACTCATACCCTAGTGGTGTGGGCAACCCGTAATAGGGTTGGGGGTCCAGAAGGTTGTCGCCACACTCCTTGGTTTCGCATATCGATTTCGGTCCCCCCCAATTCCCCTAGTTGTAAGCCTTTAAGGAGGGGGGCCTTGAGGGAAGGATAGTGTGACGATTAACTATCAGGTCTGGAGCGTGTGATTTGGTTTCATTCAAATCATCGTGGCCTTTTTCGGTTGGGATGCACAGCTACCACTCCAGAGGTAGTGGGTTCAAGTCTCGTTCAAACCCTTAAATGTGACAAATTCTTTTAAATAAATGCAAACATTAACAACAAGCTACATTGATAATAGTAAGTATGATCCCATGCTCCTAGAACGATTAATCACCGACATGATATACTTTTAAGGACCAATAACCTAAGACAATTTAATAACAATTATGTGTGTTAAACTCGTCAATTTCTCAGCTATTCAGAATCAATCTCCACTATATGATTATATAAAAACCACAGACGATAATCTAAAAGCACTACTTTTCCTTCTCTTTTACATTCAAGAATCTATCTTTGATTATGTTAATTCAATTCAGATCATGCCTCAATCCATTAAATCTACAAATCATCATAAAAGTTCATTAAGCTTTTCCAAAACTACGTCAACCAAAACATAGACATCACAAGAAACCTAGGTGTAAAACTTGACCTCCACCTGGAAATACTTTGTTCCTTCTCCTTGATTCAATTTTGATCAATCTGGTGCAAGCGCTTCCTACACAACAAAAAAGACTTCTTTCGCATGGAAAACTCCTTCCCAAGAAATCCAGAATAATATTGTTGCACTTATATAATCTAACAATGACCTTGCATGCATGCACACACTGCATGCATGGACACATTGCATGCATGTCCTAGCATATAATCATTTATTTCGCCATTGAAAAATGCACTCTTATATAATGGCAACGTTATTTACATCTTCATGTTGGTGCTAAGTTGCTAGGTCCATTACAGTCTCGCCTCCAAAAATTCAACACATGTCCTCATGGGTGCATCTTAGAGCACTCGTGAAAAATCCTATTTGTATCTCCCATTGTGACATCTCCCTTGGATCAAACCCAACCATTGATCTAGAAATATACTTATAGTCTGCCTCCTTAATTCCCGGGTCGCTTCCCTTTATGCCTTTTACTTCCAAATGAATAAAATTTTGTCCTTCAGAACTGATCCATCCTTGTCAAACACAATTGCTCAGCCTTCCAATCCAAGATGATGTCTCTCCAAACTTGAAAGTTCAAAGCTAGCTTCATACAAGTAATTTAAGCTAAAGGAAAGATACATACTAGATAGCTCCATGCACGACCCTTCTAACATTCAATTTAACATACCTCCGTGTTTAGAACTAACTCAAATATTAATAACATTGGGTATACTCTATGCATCAATAACAACCAAAGGAAAAGAGAAACATACACATCCAATTCAGTACAACAAACGCAATGCATTTAATGCAACTTTTCATAAAGAAGGTTCTACGTGCCAAAAAAAAAAAAAACCGACCATTCCAAAGAGATACTTGGGTCGAACTAGATATGTAATCTCTTGAGACTTCTTGGGTAGCCAAATCCAAAAAGTAACAAGCAAAATACATAATCAAGTCCTCCAGTCTGGGCATCTTATAGCTAGGTAACATACTTAAGTTGATACAAGGGATCCCATAAGAATTATAGCACCTGCTACAGAGAATTCCTCTACGAGTTTATCCAATGATATAGAAGTATCCAAGTTTTGATAGGCACCAACTGCCGTTAATTTCATTGAAGCTCTTACTTCATGTATTTCGTTTACAATTTCAATCCTTTTACTATATCCTTAATCAAGTAACGCAATCGCCATTCCTCCATTAATCTACAATTACTTCTAGCATGCCAAATAATTACGATACATGGAAGCACCATTACTAGAAGTTCAACGATATCTTTACTATAGCCTACCATAGTCCAAATGATTCTTATTCCCATCTAGTGCCATAACTTGAATAGATTATCCTGCCAACATCAATTATTCTTTCTCAAGTACCTTCATTTCTGTATATCAGATAAATCATTTAAAATACCCCATACAACAGATTGCAATTCATGAACGATGTGCTTACAACTCTTCCCTCGAAAACCCTTCGGGGTGGGGGTTTTTTAATCCTGTCAGTAATACGTTTGCTGCTCTCTTTTTTGTTTGGGTCCCATAGGCCAGTCGGTCTCCGTGGACGCTAAAAGTCTATTCTATTCTATTCTATAAGATTTTCAAAAATGGCACGTCCCATGTCTATACATTCCCCTCTGCCTTTATCTCATGTCTGGGCTTTATCTGACAGCTTTTTCGTTTAACTTCATGGTTTACCTACTACCATGATTAAATATGTTATTCCTCTATTTATCTTCTTCTTCATTATCCATAAGATGGATAACATTGTTCAATCTTGGACAATCAATTCTTCAATCTAACATAATTTAAGCGGATATCATTCTCTAAATATAAAATGCTTAACCTAACTGCTTTGTTCCGTTAAGTGCTTTCTTATACTTCAAGAACTTTTTCAAGGCTATCACCGACTATTCTAGCCATAACCCTAGGGTCAACAACTTTGGTTTTAGACCTCAAGTATCATGATATTTCCTTCTAACACATTTGCTATTTACACATGAGCTTCAAATCCAACTATCATATCAATCTTATTTTATAACCATATTTAAACATACTCAAAACTTGTCTTACGACCACCTTGTTGTAACCTTATCCAGCCATAGCCTGAATGCTATCAACTTAGTAACCTATTGTTATTTTACCACTGGATACCAATATATGGATGCTGTCTGGTTTTCTCAATTTTAGCTTCAAAAGTACGCACCTACATCACATCAAGAATCTATTCATCCGATATGGTGAGATGAACCTTCCGTGAATATCATAGGCATTATATGTCATGCACTGCTTATTCCAAATTTTTTTACCACGAAAGTATACTACTACGAGATCACATCCACACTATAAGGAGTGGTTACCGAAGTGAAACACAATACTTATATCTTACTCTCCCTCAAGCGTCACTTCCATGCTATGCCCACATTCGCAACTTTAAATTAAAGTTAACCCCTTGATGAAGTTCATTTTTCTAGCTTATCTGCTTTGCAGGATAGAAAATAAACCAAGATTATAGAAATACCATGTAATTAACTTCACATACCTTCATAACACAATTTGTCACGCCTCCTCTGAAGTCGTCATCTCCACATATATTCAATTGAATACTATTAGCATAATCCAACAACCTCAACTTGAATCTAGACTTTGCTATCATATACCCAAGGATCCAGCTATGCTCTGATACCAACTGCGACGGGCCTGGCCAGTTAACCTTTATGGTAACGGGAGATCCCATGAATCTCGGCCATTGGATCTACTTAAGCCTAAAAACTTAAGAAATTAACTCATGCATCTGCCAACAATAATACTTAGGTAAAGAACTTAATCTTTATATCAATATTTGAAGGTCCCAAAAAGTATTCCCCCATAACCAATAATAATATTCTCACGCTACATCCATGAACTTAGCAACTAGTTCTTATAATAATCAACAAGTCTATTTATTTGCAATCTAATTCCTACTCTCGCCTTTCCGAAGCTTGGCTACACTTCGGAGCCTCTTGCACGTCTGCTTACACCATCAACAATAGGGTTAGTCACAAGGACTAAGTGGGGATCGAGATTCTAGGACATGCCTAAGCATCAACAACATAATGCATCCATCAAGAAACAATAACTTAACCTTACCGTAGCCTCGCCCCTGAAACCCAATTTAGTAATCCATACAAGCATGTCCCACAATGCACGATTTACCCATGAATATCTACTACATACTACAGCCATTGCAATTCAGTACAAGATGTCCCAATTAACATAATATTAGCAACCATGGCAACATAGACAACAACCAATATTCCTCTGGGTCGGAGCATGGTCAACTCGGCTGATCAGGCCATAAACATAGAGGCGGGGTAAACCACGTGTGTACACACCCATCCACGCTGCGTCTAGCATTGGAGGACCACTGAACCGTGCAAGCCATTGTACCCTAGGGTACCAACACCCGATGTTCTAAATAAACCAACACCCGATGTTCTAAATAAACCATTCACTATCACTGTGCAATAACCGCGAATCTAGACCATCGCATCTAGACTCCGCCCTAGAAGACTATATTAATACTATTATAGCACTTTGCATAAAAATATATCATAGCATATTCCAACAAGGGATTCTCAATGTCAACCAAATTGTGTAGCAAACCATAATGCCATATCAGTGGGTAACCAACCGCACCATGATACATCCCAAAAACACATGCATGCATAATTCTACTTTACTAAGCCAACCAAATCAAAAATATGATAAATCATAATTCCTTTAATTAAATGCAAACATTAACAACAAGCTACATTCACAATAGTAAGTATGATCCCAGCTCCTAGAACGATTAAATCACCGACATGATATACTTTTAAGGATCAACAACTTAAGACAATTTAATAACATCATCTAACCGTAATATAATTATATGTGTTAAACTCATCAATTTCTCAACTACCCAGAATCAATCTCCACTATATGATTATATAAAAACCACAGATGATAGTCTAAAAGCACTACTTTTCCTTCTCTTTTACATTCAGGCTATCTTTGATTATGTTAATTTAATTCAGATCATGCCCCAACACATTAAATCTACAAACCATCATCAAGCTCATTAAGCTTTTCCAAAACTACGTCAACCAAAACATAGACATCACAAGAACTCCATCACAAGAACTCCATCACAAGAACTCCAGGTGTAAGACTTGACCCCCACCTATTTTGCACCTTCTCCTTGATTCAATTCTGACCAATCTGGCGCAAGCATTTCCTCCACAATAAAAAAGACTTCTTTCCGATGGAAAACTCCTTCCCAAGAAATCTAAAATAATATTGTTGCGCTTATATAATCTAACAATGACCTTGCATGCATGCACACGCTGCATGCATTTACATACTGCATGCATGGACACATTGCATGCATGTATTCCTAGTGTATAATCATTTATTTCACCATTGAAAATGCACTCTTATATAATGGCAACGTTATCTTCATATTGGTGCTAAGTTGCTAGGTCCATCACACTGATTCTACTCTTTATCGGCAGTTAATTGGGGCTCTATTGTATCTTGAGAACACTCGATCATATATTGTCTTCATAATAGGAGTTTTATCACGTTTTATGATACATTCTAAACAACCACATTGGCTTGCTGCAAAAAACGTTCTGCAATATTTGAAAGGTACATCTCATGAAGGACTATTTTATAATAAAAGTTAGTGATTTCAAATTGCTACTCTACTCAAATTCAGATATGATTTCATCTGATCTTGAGAGAAAAAAGTATCTTACATGTTATGTTTCCTTTCTTGGAATTAATCTAGTAAGTTGGAAGTCTAAGAAGCAAGATACTAATAGTACAAGTACTATCGAAGAAGAGTTAAAGACTTTAACAATTACAGTGCAGGAATTACTTGGTTGTTACACTTGTATGAGGATTTGCGGATTGCTATGAAGCCAGGAATGTCTATTGTGATGACAGTGGTGCAATTCAACATGCCAAAGGTTACAAAACGCATCTTCAAATTAAGCACATTGGTATCAAAATCTGTTTTGTTTGCGAGCCTTTGGAAAATGATATTCTTATTCTTTCCTACTGCTCTACAAAGGATCAGTTAGCAGATGAATTTATTAAGGCATTATCAGGGGTAGCACTCACTCGTATAAAGAAAAGTCTCAATATTCTACCTGTTATTCAATCTCAGGTGGTGATAACCATTTTTTTTAAATTCTGTTTCAGTTCAGCTATGCTTGTCATCAGAGGGGATGTTAGGAAATATTAAGCATACTGATGTGTTTGTTGTGGTGACATGGCATGCCTTATAAATGTCATGTTCACGACTAGTTTAGGAGTTTTCTCTACAGTCTTATGCACACTGCTTTCGCGACATCGTATCTACTTATTTAAAAAGTTTTTGCTCTTTCTCGCTCACGCCGGAATGACGCCAGTGTTGTATTAACTCTTTGGATGCAAACATGAGAATTTGCTATTTTCTATTTTACTCTATTTTGCCCTATATGAAAAGACAAAGCATAAGTCGCTACCATAGGTCAAGAATAGCATTATAACCAGCATTACAATAGGCTATAGAATGTAATTTGTTTGAATCAAATACACAGAGAGGTTATATTGAGAGAGACAACCACAACTGCTTTGGCATGAGTGAAAAGGATACCAACCCCTAGATAATCACACCTACTTATGCGCGTCAATGCCTGGCACACGCCGGGCAGTTCGAATCAATGACTGGCCCGTGCATTTCACTTTTACTCCGGCTAGGATGTTATCTGTTAGAGAAGTGAAGATATCACGAGAGCATCCAACAAAGTATAGTAGGCCCTTCATAGAGGTAGATTTAACTGCCCCCCCCACATTCTTTATAAAACATTGTTTTCTCTACTGAAATCTATAAACTCAAAGTTAATACATTGATGATAATGTCAAGAGGCAATTTCAATAACAAAAATAATTACAAAAGCAAATAATGTCCATTCTTGCCAATATCAACATGCGATATTGTCGAAGACATATGTGGACGTTAAAGGCCGAGTAAAAACACGTGCCAGGACATTAGCTCGGTAACGCTCATAAACTATACTCACAAATAATTTATATATCATGCCACCATCCCACTTCATAATTTATTGAGCTGAAATTTAAGATTCGTTTTTTCTTCACAACATTAGCTAATATCACTTTGTTACAATCCACACTCATCTTGGACAACCACGTGCATTTTACATCACAAGCTTCCCCTTCAACTTTAACTTATTCAATCTATAAAGCATCACCTTATGGATCTAAGGGAATCTTCTAAAATCTTTGAGAATCTAGGGGAATCTCTATAGAATCATGAAGAATCTAGGGGAATCTCTATAGAATCTTCATTGAATGACTCTGCATTGGCTTCCCACTGAATTTGTACAGTCCCTCATAGTAGAACCACTTGTATATCTAACATATACATGTTCTTATGTTTGTCCTCTTGAATCCGACCGTTGATCCGAGATCCTACGGCTCACGTGGCTTTGTATCGTGCGGCCCAGATAGCTTGGGAGTTTGTGTATAGACTATATATAAGCGATCCAGTTGATTCGATCCTGATCGTCGATCCGAGATCCTACGGCTCACGTTGGTTTGGGACACATCCTACAGTGCACATGGCTTGGGAATAATATGTAATCAATCTAACGGCCCAGGTTGCTCTTGATCCTGATCGTCGATCCGAGATCCTACGGCTCAGGTGGCTTGGCACATATCGTACGGTCCAAATGGCTTTGGGAATTATATGTAATAGATCCTACGGCTCATATTGCTTTTATATGGTGCGATCTTGATCGTTGATCGAGTCTAAGATCCTAAGGCTCATCCTAAGGCTGTTGAATGCTCGTCCCTTAAGGAAAGGCTTTTAAAATTTTTTATGTTATTGGGGGGATTCGAACCCTGCCCCTTAACCCTCCAAACCCCCCACTCTAACCACTAGACCAAGCATTAGTTCTATATATTTTATGTTTCAAATATACTTAAGAGTAATGTTAATAGAATATAACATTCTAGATAGTTCAAGAATGGGAATCTTCGGAAATGTAAGGGAATAGGGAAATACTTCCAGAAAGTTCTAGGATGTTTTGAGAGTTTCAGAATGTTCCAGAAAGTTCTAGAAATTTCTAGAATGTAAGGGAATCGAGGAGAATTAAAGGGAATATAAGGAAATCTCATAAAATGTAAGAGAATGTAGGAAAATATTTACAAGTCTGGCGGAATCTCTTAAAATCTAGTTGAATCTAAGGGAATCTTCATAATATCTAAGGGAAGAAAATCTTGATGAAATCTTAGAGTTTTGTTTTTAAGATTTTGCAAAGAGCCACAATAGAATGTTCTAAAATGTTTCATAATGATGCACTACAGGGATACATAACAGATCAACAAGGGGACGAGTATGCCCCCACACTGGGAGACACTAAGGTACCAATAATGCTATATGCGGACGATCTTGGTATGATGGCAACAAAAAACAAAGGAATGCACAGATTGCTCAAAATTCTGGAACAATTTTGTGAAGATACAGGGCTAACAGTGAACCTAGCAAAAACAAAGATAGTAATCTTTGGACACAGGAACAGGCATAAACCTTTCAGATATAAAGAGAAGGAGATAGAGGAAGCAACAGAATACAGATATCTAGGTTATGATGCACATGGCACAGGGAAGTGGGCCAAAGGAGCTAACGCCAGATTCCAATCAGCTATAGGAAGTTACTTTAACATGAAAAACTTCTGTAACAGAAGTCGAATAACTGATTGGGACATCAAATGCTACCTATTTAGTGCAGCGGTAGCCACCACCCAGTTGTACGGAGCAGAAGCATGGGGGCCAGGCTTAACAGAAAGAAACTGGGAAAAGCAGGAAGGAATTTTTAGACAATGGCACAGACAGGAATTCAGGGTAAGGACAAACACGCCACTGACAATCATGGTCCTCGAAACAGGGCAAAGGCCAATGGAAGTGAGAGCATGGGAGAGAACCATAAGATACCTGCTCAGAGACAACGCTGGAGACATCCAAGGGAAACTGTCCAGCATTGCAATCACCGAATCAGCAAAGTCACACATCCTTGAAGGCACTGGATGGTTCAGAGAGGTGGCAACATGGACCAGGAAGATGGGACTAAACCTGAGTAACCTGATAGAAGAAGAGCAGTGGAATGAGGATTGGACAGACATAGCGACGAGAGCATGGCTGCAGAGACATACAGGACCCAAGACAGACTGGCTCGTACAAGTTTTTAATCCAGACCAACAGATGGGACACCAGGTGTACCGGGATAACATATTGGGGAAGAAACGTAAGGGACACCGGGTCGAGGGATGGGAAGCCACGATCTAAGAATCGAAAAGGACAGATGGAGAGGGATAGACAAGGAGGATAGGATATGCAGAATATGTGACAGGGGGGGAATAGAGGATGAAAACCATATGATTAACGACTGCCCAATCTATGGGGACATCAGGGACAGATATAGAAATATAAAGTGGGGGGAACCAATCCACAGGATGATGAAGATGACGGAATCGTTACGGGATCTGGCAGATGCGATCCAAAGAATGATGACCAGACACAGAGAGGTACACAGTGAAAGAGGGCTTGTAATATGATCTGTACAATACGGGTCATATAGCCCCACACAAATTGCTCAGCTAAAAGCTGATTGATAACGACGCATCACTGCACGGCCAAGAAGCCGAGGTAAAGCGGGGTGCTGGTATTAAAGGAAAAAAGTCAGCCTTCCGAAAAGGCTACATTAAAACAGCGTGATGTGCTAGTAGCACCCTTGTAGGGAGCTCGCCCATGCTACACAAGTCCAGGGGCCTTACGGCACAAAGGACATAAATGTATTCTATTCTATTCTATAATAAAGGTGTACAATATAAATCTTGAAAAAAAAAATGTTCTAGATGCTCAGGGCAAGCGCATCAGTCTAAAAATAGAAAGTGTTTTAGAAATGTTGCACAGATCCAAAATAAATTATTTTGGAAGGTTCTAAATGCTCATGGGTAAGCACCTCAATCAAAATAGAAAATTCTAAGAGCATTTAGTGGAATCTTCATGAATGCTAAATATAGTACATAGAATGTTGAAGAATATAGAGGAATCACAAGAGAATCTCAGTGGAATCGTTGGTTACCTAGAGCACGACAGGGCCTTGCACCGTAAGAACATGCTAAAACTGGAACAATGTGCCGTAGGACGCATTATGCTAAAATTGGAACTTGCTCCGTAGGAACATGCACTGTAGGACGTGCTAATTTTCTTGTATCATAACATATATATGTTCTTATGTTTGTCCTCTTGAATCCGACCGTTGATTCGAGATCCTACGGCTCACATGGTTTTGGGACATATCCTACGGCTCAGATGGCTTGCGAGTTTGTATACGATCATATGTAAGCGATCCTACGGTCTAGGTTGATTTGATCCTGATCGTTGGTCCGAGATCCTACGGCTCACGTTAGTTTGGGACACATCCTACGGTGCACATGGCTTTGGAAAATATATGTAATCGATCTAACGGTCCAGGTTGATCTTGATCCTGATCGTCGATCCGAGATCCTACGGCTCAGGTGGCTTGGCACATATCCTACGGTCCACATGGCTTTGGGAATTATATGTAATAGATCCTACGGCTCATATTGCTTTTATATGGTAAGATGTTGATCGTTGATCGAGTCTAAGATTCTAAGGCTCATGTTGAATGCTCGTCCCTTAAGGAAAGACTTTTAAAATTTTTTATGTTATTGGGGGGATTCGAACCCTGATCATTAACCCCCCAACCCCCCATTCTAACCACTAAACCAAGCATTAATTCTATGAATAATTTATGTTTCAAAATTAAGATGAAATAGAATATAACATTCTAGATAGTTCAAGAAAGTTCTAGAATGTTCTGGAGGCTCTAGAAAGTTCTAAAATCTTCTAGAATGTTCTAGAAAGTTCCAGAATATTCTAGAATGTTTTGGAATATAAGAGAATCTAGGGGGAATCTAAGAGAATACTTCCAGAAAGTCCCAAATTGTTCTAATAAGTTCTAGAATGTAGGGGAATCTTCGGGAATGTAAGGGAATAGGGAAATACTTCCAGAAAGTTCTAGGATGTTTTGAAAGTTTCAGAATGTTCCATAAAGTTCTAATATGTTCTAGAAATTTCTAGAATGTAAGGGAATCCAGGAGAATTAAAGGGAATCTAAGGAAATCTCATAAATAGTAAGAGAATCTAGGAAGATATTTACAAGTCTAAGGGAATCTCTTAAAATCTAGTTGAATCTAAGGGAATCTTCATAATATCTAAGGGAATCTAAGAAAATCTTGATGAAATCTTAGAGTTTTTTTAAGATTTTACAAAGAGCCACAATAGAATGTTCTAAAATGTTTCATAATAAAGGTGTACAATATAAATCTTGAAAAAAAAAAAGTTTTAGATGCTCAGGGTAAACGCCTCAGTCTAAAAATAGAAAGTGTTTTAGAAATGCTCATGGGTAAGCACCTCAATCAAAATAGAAAATTCTAAGAGAATCTAGAGAATTCTTCATGAATGCTAAATATAGTACATAGAATGTTAAAGAATATAGAGGAATCACAAGAGAATCTCAGTAGAATCGTTGGTTACCTAGAGCACGACAGGGCCTTGCACCGTAAGAACATGCTAAAACTGGAACAATGTGTCGTGGGACACATTAAATTTCTTGTCCTTCTATATATATGATTACTAAAAAAAACCGGCAACAAAAAGTATTTTGGAATTATGTATACTGACTTTTAGGCGCCCTTTTTTTGTTCCCGACTACACACCCATAGAAGGATGATTACTAAAAAAAACCGGCAACAAAAAGTATTTTGGAATTATGTATACTGACTTTTAGGCGCCCTTTTTTTGTTCCCGACTACACACCCATTTGTTTCCGGCAGTGAAGGCCTTACGGTACAGCCGCTCTGCTTCATCTGGCTACTCACCTATACTCGCTTGCCTTTCGCCTAAATAGAATCGCCATCGCATTCTCTAGGTAAGCCATGTTCCCCCATGAATTGCAAGCCAAATTGTTAAACTTTTAGTATGGTGGTTGCAGAACTCCTGTAGCGCCAAGCAACTGAAAGCCGGGGACTCTAGACTCTGCAAAAAAACCCTCCGGTAAGTTGTTAAGTCTGCTTCAGTACTCAGTTTTTTAATTTTAAGGTCTGGATCGAAATTGTTTCTATCAAATCGCCGAAAACATGAGGAGCTCGCCTCTTAGATTTTTAGTGTTGATCATGGAAATTGGGTGGGAAATCAGGCTGTGTTTTGAAGTGTCCGGCTGTATGTTCTAATTGGGCGAAAAAAAATCAATGCTAAAGTTCTAAAAGTTTTTGAAAGATGATGAAACATTACGAGAAGGCTTTGAAAGATCACCTTAGATTCTTTGGTTCATTTTGATGTTCTTAAGCTCAAATCCGGCATCAGCCCCTCAAATTTTATCAGTGTGGTGGTTTTCATGGGCAACTGATACACCCACACACGATTCAACGTATGCCCCATTTCTTAGTGGACCCAGAACAAGCCCCTGAGGCAAGAATTTGGAAAATTTCCATACCCTGGGCCTTGCTCCCCTGTTTTTTCCTTGCAGAGTCCCTTCCTTCCTTGATAACAGATCTAATTCCGCTTATGCCTCATTTAGTCCTTTGATTCCAATGCATCTTTTGGTTGAATTGTCAAACTATTTAATCCTTTATAGCCTCAATTTAATTGATTCCGGTGCCCAAACAAACTTCAATTTTGGCATGAGGGAGTTGCAAATTTTGGTCGGTACCTGAGGAAACCAAATTGTACGTTTGTTATGGTGCTTGCAGAACTCCTGCACCGACTTGCAGGGCAAAGCCGGCGACCAGTGCAAACAAAAAACCTCCGGTAAGTTCTGCTGTTCAATGCTTATTTTAATTTTAGTATTCAGTTTTTTAAAGCTTTGAATTGAAAATTGCTTCCGGTGATCGCTCAAAACATGAGCACCTCATCTATGCTTAGAAAATTTTGAGAACCCTCGATGGATTTGCAAGGTCGAAATTATGATTTTATACCTAGAGATTAAGCGTCCTTGACTGCAAACCCATTTCATTTAATGGGCCAAAACATGCGGAGCTCAGCTTTGTTTAAATTGGACCTGTGTAACTCTTCGGGGAAATCAATTTTCCTGAGAATAGAGCCCGTTATGTATAAATTTTGAGAAGGCTCTATCGATTTACAGGGTCGGAATTATAATTCGATGCCTAGAGATTAGAAAATCCTTGACTGCAAATCCATGAATCCATGAATGGATTCTGCAAGTCCAGGCAGTCTTGAGAAATGAAGCGAAATAGACAGTAGAAAGTTCGACCGTAAAAACAGAGTTGCAAGATGCATACAACAGCCCATTTGTGTTGTTCCGTTCATTGTTGTTGTTGGTTTTTGCCGGTATACGTGAGCAAAAGTAAGCGTAGCCATAAGCATGTTCTTTGGAAAGCGGCCAGGTATTTCGCAAATTGCGTATTCTCTGTGATATCACAGGCTGTGTAGATGTTGCCGTAGATATTTCATTCATAGCTTTTAGATATAATCCAAAGCATCTTTCACTGGTTTTGGCTTTTGGGCTATACCGGATTTGAGCAAGTTTGCATACAACTCACGAAATGCGAGACCATGCGGCGGAATCTTTGTTACCTGAGGTTAAAATTGCAACTTTGGAGCGGTTTGGAGTATATATTTGTTAATTGATTGGCATCTGAGAGGTGAACATGGGCCTGGCATTCCTTTTTTTGTGTTCTAGTTCATGGGTCTTTAAGTTCAACTGGCAATCTCAAATCCGGGCTAATATTAGGCAAATGGAGCTGCCCTTATGTTACACGCTGCCGCGACAGCTGATTCAAAGCATATATTCGTGGTTTTTGCAGAGATTCAAGCAGAAAATCTCATTATGCTTTGGCCATCTTGCGGGCATCAAAGCGGGCTATCCCCGATTACGCTTTCGCCATGCATCTTGATAGCTTCGCGGATCGATTTGGATCTGTGACCCCCAATTTCGCTCTGTAAAAGGGCGGGCTTGACTAGGCCAAAGCGAGTTCTGTCAAATGCGAAGCTTTACCCAGCGCTCTTCTTGCCAATCTTCTGTTATATTGTGCAGCATTGAACATGTTAGCACCAGGTTGGAATTCATCCCCATGAGTTGGCCAACCTGCTTCATTTATAACAATCTTTACGTTGCTATAGCCAGGCCTGTTCATGGCTGCAAACAGAGCATCCATCTGGCCATGTAACATGTTAGTATAATGCAAAGATCCATCCGATACAACCATGCAACCGTGTGCGAGGCTGCAAAAAGAGCATGTTCAGGTAGAATTTGAGATGGGCCGCTTGCCCATGCGAGATATGAATACACATTGATGGAAAAAAAAGATCTGCTTTGTGCCCTTGATCTTGCATATGGCAGTAAATAACAATGCATATAGCTTTTCCTTAATACGCATAGCTCTTGCTAGATTATATGCTCTAATATTTGTTCTTTCACATGCAGCATTAATCAACGAGTTGGAGAATATTGTGTCTGGGAGTATTGTCCAAGATCAAATTTGCTCAAATAAAACCAAGATTGGAAATACCACCAAGTGGTCAACATGTCACCTAACCGTCCCAGGTATAAATTGACTATCACAACATTTTATAGTCGCTAAACAATACAATAAACTAATCTAATATCGTATGATTTTTTTATAATCATTATTAGGGTTCAAGCATTAGAGAGTTATGATAGTGAAGATCAACATGCTCGAAATGAACCAGTGCAAAAAAGAAACGGTCGCCCAAGGTTATCACAATTTAATACCCATATTTTGTTTAATTTTTCATTTTGTTATTTCACTAGGGTTTCTAACATTTAACTTCTAATAGATTGCCTATGCTTGGTTCAAGTGATACTATATGCAATGAGACCACAAAAGTTTTAGGACACCATAAGCGACAACAAAAGTACTATGCTCAAAAAAAACTGAAGAAGATTCCTAGGTAAGCAATCACGTAATTTGATATTCTAAAAACGTGATAAATTAAAATAATGTTTTTATCATTTAATTACAGCAGTGAAAAATTGCAAAATTGCCATACGGATCTTGAAGCTTCCAGGTGCAAATCACAAATCTAAATCTTGGTGAATGTACCAATGTACATAATATTACTAATAGAATGTTTAAATTTAACAGGACTGATTGTCCAAGAGTAGACAATAAACAAAAGCATGCAAGGTCAGTATAAATCCTGCATTTGTTCAAACTCTACATATTTATTTATTATGAGTATGACATTTCTATCCTTTTAAACTTATTGATACAAAAGGATATATCCCTAATCACATATTAAAATGGAACAGGAATGGCCATTCAAACTCAAACAGTAAACAAAAAAATACAGCTGCTGACATTGAGGATGAAGAGCAACCGTCAAACACAAAGAAAAGAGGCCGTCCAAGGTTAGCACACATTTTATATTGGTCCAAATTCTGTACATTTATTTATCATGAGTATAGTATCTTCGTATAACACAGCATCTGTATATATTAATTCCATTTACCAAATTGATATTCCGTGTACACATTATCGATTATCATATAGAAGCATACCCTATTCCATATAGATTTTGGCAGCCTAGCAAGCCAAAGGTTACTACAAAAAATTACTTTTAAGCCTCCGTTGACAAGTACAGCCCTCACTTGGTGTCGCTGTTGGCCTTGGCCACGCGGTGTCGAAAAGTGTGCGTTGTACTGTTATCGAAGGTTGTGAGAATGTTTTACTAATTTATATCCTAGTTTCTGATGGTGTTGTTGATAAAAATCCGACACTAATATAGGAATTGGCGTATGTTTTAGTAAACATTCGATCGGTACCAAGCCATACATAGCCGACCTATATGTACTAAATCATTCTACATCTGATTAACAGATGTTTAACACCATGTTTGATTGATAAATAGAAAACCTTATCACATCTGATTGACGATTTTTTCATCGTATCTATAATAGGCTATCTCCAGCCAATCTAGAAGGCCTTCCTAACGATGAAATAACCAAGATCCTTAGACGTCGAAAATACCGTCGAGGCTATGAAGCCCAAAAAAGATCGAAGAAAATTGCTACCTCAGCAATAAAACAGATACCAGGATGTCCAATAGATCCATTCTCAGTTGGTCCAATAAACAAGCAAAAGACCAATCTGTGTCATAAAAATGTGAGCCCAAGTTCCATGGAGGCCATATCAAGTATGGCCTCCATGGAACAAAATAACCAAAGTCCTCTCATTACCGTCAACACATCAAATTGGAACACTGCAGCTCGGCACTGGCAAGACCAAATAGATATGATGCAACAAAACATGAAGCCCGAAGGACACGAACCACTGAAGTGGACAAAAAAATGCAATATATGCCACATTGACTTACTTAACTCCGAAAACATGTCATTTTGTTGCAACAATGGTCGCCGTCTACTGCCATCTCTTGAACCTCTACCGCAAACCCTAGAGCAACTTTACTCGATCCATGAGTTTTCTAACAAGTCGCGTGTCATAAATAATTTATTTTGTTTCACTGCCCTCGGCGTGGAGGGTGATTTCATGGACCTCAAAATGCCGTCATCTGTTGCAATTATGGGTCGTACGTACCATCGGCTCCTATCTGCAGGCATACCTACGAGCACCCTTCATTGGTACATATACGACAACTCAATGAGACATACTATTGCTGCTAATATGCAACTGCCATTCACATGGATTATGCAAGTTGCCACAGTCTTGAATGCCATCAATCCATACGTTAGTGAAGCGAAAGCGATAAAAAGAATTACACCCCATGCCCACGAGACTTAGACTCGCAGACCCCTCGACATCAGATGAAATAGCTGCTATTGTCCATGCCAACAATAGCATTACTATAAAACCCAGAACTGCAATGGTCTGGATGCAGCACGACCATAATCCTGTATTCCTAAGTATCCTCGATCCTGCGTATGAACCACTTCAATACCCATTGTTCTTCCCACATGGCACATTAGGATGGCGACCACATAATGACCAAAAATGTCCCAAATAGGTGGTGCCGAACTAGACTACTTCACGAGCCTCGCTTTTCACAATTAGGCTGATTATGCGGTGAGTACCTGGTTGACATGTACTCTAGAGTCGAAGAAGAGCGTCTCAACTACATCGCATGGCGGGGGGCTATCGGCCGAAATCTAACCACGACATGAGGATGACTTCATCGACGACGAGGATGACAATTCGCATTATAAGACTCTCCCAGCATCCTTCCTGGGCTCCAGACAATGGTGCGCCGTCCAAGTAGCAGACGCCCTTGCGCTCGCAAGGGTCAAGGGAAGACCGAGCTTCTTCATAACTATGACAACCAACCCAGCCTGGCCAGAAATAAAGCATAAACTACACCCCGGCCAAAACGCATCTGACAATTCTACTGTTGTTGTCCGAGCATGCCACGAGAGAGTCCAACATGCAAAGAACATTATCCGAAAGGATTTCGGACCCATATCTTACATGATGCATGTCATTGAATTCCAAAAACGTGGACTACCCCATGGACACATCGTTGTAAAGACAGAGCATGAAATCCCAATAGACATGATCGATAATCTAATATCTGCCGAACTACCAAAGGATCCCGCACTCAGAGCACTGGTTGAAAAATACATGATCCACAGACACACGAGGCGTTGCCTCAAGGAAAACAACAAATGCTGCTACAACTACCCAAAACCGTTGAACCCAACGACACACATCTATGAAAAGGGATACGTACAATACAGACGTCGAACAGAAGAAGACGTGAACGTCGTTCCGCACATCCCATTTCTATTGAGAGAAATGGACTGCCATGTCTATGTTGACGTCGCATCGACCGTGCATATATTCGCATACCTTTACGACTACATATATAAAGGCTTTGACACCGCTCGTTTTCACATCGATCGCGCAAAGCACACGCCAAGCACGCCCATCTCGAAACCATCTGTCACGACAGATACTAGTGATCACAGTCGCACAAAAAATGAAATCCAAGATTATATTTCTGCACGATATCTATCATCCATGGAAGCCACATGGAGAATCATGTCCTACCACATGACTGAAAAACACCCCTCCGTAAAGTGCCTTCCCCTACATCTAGAAGGACACAACAGAAACTGTTTCAGAAACACATCAACAAACACCGGAATCTCCCTGTTAGACAGATATTTCCTACGCCCGCTTGCTCCCAAATTTGACCCCGTTACCTACATCGAATACAACGAACAATACACTTCCACTACATACAAACCAGGCATTGTCCTCAAGCCCACCGATCATCTAGAGCAAAAAGCCGCAGGCACAACCCAAAATATCATCCACGAAAGAACAAGAGGGCAATTAATCTGTAGAATACGGCTACTACTTCCAAAGATTGGAGAACCTTTCTACCTTAGACTGATCCTACTCCACAAAGCCGCACGATCATGGGACGAGCTCAAAATTCACGACGAGAAACAGTACGAACATATCAAGAAACCGCGCAGGCCATGGGATTAATTGCACCAGCAACCGAAGCCATAACAGTAATGCAGGAAGCAATCTCATGCTTGCAGACCCCGTCACAGTTATGATTCCTATTCGCGTTACTAATACTAGATTCTGGACCAGCACTCCAACTATGGGAAACATTTCAAGACCACATGATAGCCGACTTCCTACAACAATACCCAGAAAACCAATCAGCTGCCATCAATGAAAGCCTCCTCGCCATCAACAACATCTTAATCCGGCCGCGGAACCAAACGAAGCTTTTGGTGCGCCCACGCACAACATCCCATGCAAAGAAGTACAAAATGAGCTCAGCAAATTCCCGACCACGAAGTACCTTACAAAGAGCTCAACCATGTCGGAGACCATGAACCAAAACCGGACCTCGATCTACACATACATATGCAAACTTATCAACAACAATAGTTCCCCGCCCCAATCTTCCCGTTATGCGGAAAGCTGGAACCGGAAAAACATACGTACTAAATGCCATATGTCTCTACATACAAGGACTCAACCAAATAATCCTACCATGCGCCACTACGGCATTAGCATCACTGCAATACCCCGCCGGGAGAACTGCACACTCTCTCTTTCAAATACCCATCATCGACAACAATATTGGAATCCATTCGCTACTTGACCCACATTCCCCAAGGGCCCCTCGTCGGCACCCATAGCGGCAATCATATGGGATGAGTTTCCCATGGCAAACAAAGCAGCCATAGAGGCAATCGACGTCCTCCTACAGAACATAACAGGCATAGCCAGTCCATTCGGAGGAAAACTATTTATAGCAGCCGGCGATTTTAGACAGATCGCCAGAGGAAAAACAGCAACAATAAATGCATCCATCATCTCCTCCCACCTCTGGAACCACTTCGAAGTCCTAGAGCTCAACGAACCAGTAAGAAATGCAGCTGACCCAGACCTCATACGATTCGTCAATGACATCGGAGAGGGCCGTCTACTCAATGACATTCCACTAACACTATTCAAGACAACAACCAAAATAGAAGACGCCGTCAACTTCCTGTATGACACATACATATTACTAGAACCTGCCATATGCGAGAAGAGAGCATTCTTATCTCCGAAGAACAACCCCGTCGAGGAGTTCAACATCGAAATCGTACGAATGATCTTGGCAAACCATAAAAGCTACTTTAGCGTCGACAGGCTCACAGAAAACGACCAGACCATCGAGGACCATCCAATGGCGACAACAGACTTCCTCAACGGCTACAAGCACCCAGCGCTTCCACAACACGAACTCCAACTAAAGCCCAATACCATATGCCACATCACAAAAACATTAGACAAAGACAGAGGACTCGTGAAAAATGCCAGGGTAATGGTATGCTCAATGCACGCTAAGTTCATGACTGTCAAGCTTTTAACAGGCCAACCACAGCACGTGGGAAACATACACCCCATATCCCGAGTCGACTTCTTCCACCAACCAGACAACTGGCCCTGGACAATCCACAGACGACAACTACCACTACGACCCGCATATTCGACAACATTCCACAGCTGCCTGGGACTTACTCTCGACAAAATAGTCCTCGACTGCGAGGGCAGGGTCTTCACACACGGACAACTATATACAAAGACTCACTGCGGCGTGAAAAAAGAAGATGTCTTTGATCCTTCTTGGCGAGTCCAACACCAACAAGACTACAACCAACGTCGTCTACAAGGAACTTCCATGAACAAGGTGTGTATCCAAAAAAAAAAAAAAAAAAAATTAAAAAAAAACACTCCATCCATCTCATGCCCAGGGTGTAGATGGAGCACTGATCCCCTCGAAGATCGATGCTCTCTCTACACCATGGGCGCCTACAACGACGGCCGCACTTTTGGGTTCGACTCGAGGGGGTGCACAAAAGCCCGCTCGCCCGCATAAATTCTTGTATATATATACTCTTATTGGTTCGGTTCCAGAAAGGGCCATTTTGGAATTACAATAATTGGTGCATTATTTGAGAAGTAGGCTATGTTGGGTTTATAGCATATACAATCTTGAAAAAGAAGTGTAGAAGCTGCAATCTTGGTACGTGACTTACTATAATTAGTAGTTTGTCTAGTAGGCTAATTCCATGTACACAACTATGGAGTAAAAGCAAAGCACACAGGGTGAATCCCTAATTTTGTTGCAGGCATATTTGTATGTGTTGTAGATATGTACAGGAATAGGGGTGCATAAAATTTCATAACAGCGAGCATCACAATTGGTTGAAACAATATCTAGACACATGTTTCCTACGTACACTTTGGGATTATAATGCTTTGGAGTTGGTAAAGACATCACATTAGAAAAAACAGATTAATCCTACGCTTGTCAGAGGCCATAGCAGTATCTATTAACACATTTACCCATACAAAACATAGAGGGATTGCCTCCATTCACACAGAGGCACACCACATCAGAATTGAGACAGGCAGATGGGCCTGGGAAGAGCACGAAAGCAGGGTCTGCCAATGCTAGGGGCTATTGAAGATTAGTGCCACACTCTCCAGCACTGCCCAGCATTTACATATCAAGACACGATATGACGGGTTAGTGGCCTTCGGTTTTTGTGGGAGCACTGACATTTTACATTCAGGAGATATTGGACTTACATGCTCACTTATGCCCTTGATCATTCCTTACACGTACATGTACGACTGTACAGTTTATTAGCAAGCCTATTACTACTAAAAATTTTTCCCCTTGAAATCCCTTCAACAAGGTTTATAAATCTTGGAGAATAATAGGCCGCTATTCTTTGTTGTTTGTTTTGGGTCCCATAGGCAATTTAGTCTCCCTGACGATAAAACTCAATTCAGCTTGATTCGGTTCGACTCTTCACAACCTTCTTCAATTCCTCTCCTGCAAACTCAAGGTATTTGGCCAAAGGGTTTGAAACGGTAAAACTTATATGCCTCAAAAATGGGATTAAGAATTAGGGTTGGTCTAGGCTTTAAGAATCTAGATGTGAAACTACCCAAATGTAGATGTCCTACCATTACATGTTAATGACCAATATATTAATGTTTAGCATGTTACTCCCCTACTAACAACCTCCTTGTCCCTATTACATAAGGTATATAATGGATGGGAATGCTATATTTGATGACATTTCTGGACCTATAGACATTACGAAGAGGATAAAGTACGGGTTCTTGCATGGTTCTTACATTTTCAGTGAACAAATGAGACCAGGTGGTGGTCTGGAAAAGGTGTGGCAGTATTTTGATCATGGACAAATCTAACATATCATGTATGCAACCTAGCATCTTTGTCGCGAAGGACCCATATTGTGGTGTCCATTGTGAACGACGAGTCAAAAGCCAATAAAAGTAAGAAGCACAAACTTGCACATAAGGAAGAGCTCGTTAAAGTATCTCGACAGCGTTGGCACCATGGTAAGATAAGTGATTATAGTGTTTCAAATAACGATTTAAAGAAGCTTGTCCAGTTTAAATGAAGGGAAAAAACTACAAAATACCCTTATATTCTGATGAAATTCACCAGATATCACTGTTTTTTATAATATCTTTAAATGGCCCTTGGTCAGCATATATCTCTTTGTTAGAATTTGAAGCTTCACCAAATGCCCTTCAGTTATTCGTATTTTACGGAATGCCTATCTTTAACGGATTTTGATAGTGTTTTTTTGGTGAAAACCTTATTTATATTCACGGTTCCTCAAAAGAAGGCACCGAACTGCCTTCTGGTCCATCAATTTTGCTCTTAAGAATGTGCATCATTTTGCGCTCATCAATCTGTTCCAACTGTTTTGTTCTCAATAATTTGCTCCTCAAGGATCTGCTCTCACACGAATTTGCAGCCAAGTGGGATGACATCATATGGGCATTTGATTTATTTTATTAAATCTTAAGGGTGTTTAGTACATTTTGAAACATTAAAAATTTGGAAAAATGTCATTTTATGGGTCTAAGGGCGTTTGAGAAATTAACAAAAAAAAAAAAAAAAAAATGCATTCGGAAAATTATGTAAATCTTAAGGGCATTTGATTAATTTTCAAAAACACAAAATACTTTGTATGTTGGGCCAAGGGCATTTCAGAAATTTATCAAAACTTAGGAGTATCTCATTCCAGGAAATTACAAAAACTTAGAGGTATTTGGAAATTCTTCAAAACATTTTGTTTTTCCGTTTTGTTTTAACAGTTGACTATGCTTGCGTGGCAATGACAGGGTGATGGCAAGAACCCTAACACTATCACTCTGCTGGCAGTAGGATGAAAGGTCAGCTAAGAAAAAAGGTGCAATCCGGCAGCTTGATTAAGCTTTATAGGAGCGGTTATGCCCTCTTTGGGCTTGCAAATGACGGAAGGAACGGATTTGAAGAATGCCAGGATTTTTTTAGGGATCCAGCAAAGGATGGCAATTTGGGCAGGTATTTTAGTAGCATGCCTGGGCAGGAGCCTAGCAGCATCAATCCTTCTGTGGGCTTTCAAAACAGAGCTAGAAATATGCTTGGGCGACAGCCCAACAGATTTGGTGCGAACGTTGGTGCACAGCAGGCAAGATTAAGCATGGAAGATGCCATGAAAGAGTGTCGGGAAAAACTAGACCCCAATAGTCTTGGCAAGGCATTGCGGTCTATGGCCGATCCAGATTCTGCTTATGCATTGTTTGAGTGGGCATCAGGTGAGATTGGTTTTGTTCATACTACATTCACATATAATTGCATGATGGAAGTTTATGTCAAGGCAGGCAAGCATAAGCAAGCCTATGAGCTTTTTAAAGAGGGACTGCAGGGAGCATTCGTGCCAAATGAATTTTCCTGGAATGTTGTTATACGTGGACTTTGTAAAGGAGGTAGTCTTGAAATTGCCCAGGCTTTGTTCAAACAGATGGAAAAATGCGGCCTTGTTCCAGACATCATTTTGTACACTATGTTAATTGATGGGCTTTCTAAGTCGGGAAAATTAGTAGAGGCTTTTGATCAATTTAAACGTGCGCTCGAGCTGCATCAACCCAGTACTCAGATATACACTACACTTATTGATGGTCTTTTCAAAGCGGGGAAGCCGAATGATGCATATTGGCTGTACAAGAGCATGGAGGGGAAGGGATGCACTCCAGATAATATGACTTACAATGTTCTTATTACTGGCCTGTGTAATGCAGATAAGCTGGAACATGCTCAATATCTCTTCAACCTGATGATAAGTAAAGGGTATAGTCCTAATGTTTTTACTTATAATGCTTTCCTTGCAGCGCTGTGCAAAGCTGGTAAATTGGATGATGCTTATAAATACTTGGAAGAGATGGTAACAAAGGATTATCCCCCAAGTACAGTCACACACAGCTTGCTAATCTCTGGTTTTTGCAAGGAAGGGAGAGTCATAGAAGCACAAGAACTTTTCCAGAAGATGGTGAAAAGAGGTTGCATTCCAGATCTTGTGACATATAGTAGCCTGATTGAAGGTTTTTGCCAGATTGAGAAGATTGATGAGGCATATCACCTCTTTGATGCAATGCTGTCTAGGGGTTTAGTGCCAAATATCGAAACATACAATAGTATGGTCTGTGGGCTTTGCAAGCTGGGAAAACTAAAGGAAGCTTTTGCACGTCTTGAAGACATCATACGCAAGGGTCATGTTCCAGATGTGATGGCATATAATAGCATTATTAGAGGACTTTGCAAGGCAGGACAATTGGACACGGCATATCCACTGCTAGAAGATATGATTGAAAGGGGCTGTGTTCCAGATGTGACGACTTTCAATGTCCTAATTGATGGACTCTGCAACATTAAGAAGGCTGATAAAGCTCTTGAGCTCCTTGAACTCATGATGGAAATGAAATGTCTTCCAAATGCCATGACGTATGACACTCTTATCTCTGGTCTTTGTAAAGCACGCGAAGCAGAAAAAGCATTGCAATTGCTCAAAGAAAAAGAATTTATTCCTGATGCTAGTACCTATGCTGCTCTTATATCTTTGCTATGTGAGTTGAAGAAGGTTGATGATGCTTATCATCTTTTTGAGGAAATGATGCAGCATGGCCTTAAACCCAATGCTGAAATCTACAATATCCTTCGAGACTCCTTAAAGCAATAGCGAGCCTCATATGCTTATGCAAGATCACAAATTATTTTCAGAAGCTATTGCAAGTGGTAAGCCAGTGCATTTCTTCTGCTTGCCAAGCAAGGGCATAACAGAATGGGGCAATCTCGTTCATTCTGTTTCTGCATAATAATCATCCATACTTGGATGTTGTAGGCAAGTATGCACATGGTAAACTAGGAATATCAATTATTGTTTTCATGATAACTAACACAGATATGGAACTAGAAAAAGGTCAACTTTTGAATTTACAGCAGGGCATAACCTTAAATCTCATGGGAAGTTTTGTATTTATTTCACCTCTATCTCTAGATGGAGCTGAACTTGTGAAATAGAGTTCAAGTAGCCATAAACTTCAAGTAGTTGGATAACCTGCGTTAAAGATCTAACAAGTTAATTACTAGAAATACATAACAAAAAAAGGACTTTTTAGTAGGGGCTGTAATCCCACTTTGAGTATTCAATTTCTATATAAAGTTCATTTTGGGTTCTTGAATATAGATCTTAATTGGAAGTTGTGAGTCAAAAGTGAGCTAGCAATGCGTTGTAATTCAACTATACAGCAATACTAGCCTAAGTTGTTCAAGCCTGTGTCGTTGTGAGATAGGATCATATTTTAATACCCAAATTTACTATTTTTGGTCTTGCCTATTTGTCATTGGTATTAATCAAATCATTATATGTGGTTTTGTGCTCTATCATGCTATTCTTTAAACTTTGTTAGATCATATTTTAATACCCAAAATTACTATATTTGGGTCTGTCTATTTGTCCTTAATATCCATCAAATCATTAAGGGCGATTTACATGCTGTCGTCGTGCCGCCGACGTCATGAAAAGTTGCTATCCATTTTTTGAGGAGCGTTAGGAACTTGATGTTTTGCACATGGCCAAATAGGGCCGACGGTGCATGCACGGTGCATGTAAACTGCAATTGTAAGTGGTTTTGTGCTCTACTCTGCAATTATTCAAACTTCATTGTCTATGTGATTTGTAGTGATTAACTATGAATCTAAACAAAAATATGCATGGTATAAAATAGCCACTAGTTTGTGCTCCATTGATTGAGTGTTAGTTGGTATGTGAATAGGGTAGTCTAATTATTGAGGTGGTTGGTCGATGGGTTGGTTCAGTCGCCTAAGTTCTATATGATTTCAAATTCCAATCATTATGAGGACATGGCATTAGAACCTACAGAACACTGTTGGTCTATAATGTATGTATCTTGCTCTAGTGAATGTTTAGAATATTCTTTTTCTTCCAAGTATATTACCCAATTTACCTATAAATTGCACAGTTAAAAGTGTAATATGTAGATTCATTGCAGTGCTAGTTTCCTATTAGAGCCAACCTTGTTTAGTTAAAAGCTGTAGCAAGTTGTTATGCAAAATGGGCATGGGGACGCCCTTCCAAAATTGGTGATCCCATTCCAATGGCCTGAGAAGTAGAGAACCCTAAGAGGGGCAACTGACTTCCAATGGAGCTGAGATGAGCAGATGGGTGGAACCAGGTCCATTCCACAACGCAATGTGTCAACTGGGTGTGCATTCTTGCACAATAGAATAGATCAGTGCTAGAATGGGTGGCTTTATTGTGACGCCCGTAGAATGTATATGACATATGTTGCTTTTATCGTATAGAATACATGAAATTCCCTTTTAACATGATAACTATTATCCAAAAAGGCCCTTCACCTAACCCCCACTACTTGTGATGCACAAGGTCCGAACGAAGGACACAAGGGTGTCATTTGCCTATGCCTCCTCTGGAATAACATGTACTGCAGAAGTGGTGAATATAATCATGAACTATAAATAACGCATCATTTATAAGGGTTCCTGCCAAGGCCTCCAGATATCAATAGGTGGAATCATGATATGGCTGACATGGAACATTGGCTAGAGTTGCCCACTCCATTTGCCCCTCATGTGCACATTTTGCAGATAAAGCCTACGAGCTAGATACAAGAAAGTGCAGCAAAAATACATATATAAACTGGAAGCAATGTACTATAACAAAAAAAATATATAGATTGGCCCGAAGGGAAAAGCAAGAGAAACCATGAACAAGAAGGCTCGAGACCATCTATAATGTTAAGAGCAAGAATACAAGAAAATGGGCGAGACTAAGGCAGGAGCAAGAATATGAGCAAAAGCAAGAGCTAGGGACAAGAGAAGCTCATAATTGGTATTGAATCAGAATGGTTTGACAAGAATGAGGTGCCTATATATATAAGTATTGACTTCCAGACTGATTTTCTGGATTGGGCACTCCAATGGATGTGATCACGACAAGTGTTACATACATGTAAGTTTTGGAATGTCTTGAAACCTCTTGGAAATAGCTATGCATATGCGGAAGGTGCAAGAGGATATCTTCAAGAAATGTAGGTAGTTTAATTGGCAAAAGTGTATGGCTTGCAACTAGAAAGTTGTGAATTGAAACCTTGCCTCATGCAATACCTTTTGCATATGTGCGACGACCATCTTCATACGTACAAGTATAATAGCCGTATGGTCGTCACACCATCCACCTCCTATGGACGATGAGTTTGAAGTCCTCCTCTTTTTCTTAATCTCCACTGAAGGTACATGTACAACCACGATCTCATGATTTTATGTATAATCACAAACTTCTACGTGGTTGTCACAACTGGATTTTCCCTTTCGACAAGAAATCCCATAGCAGACCATCATGGTATTATCAAAATGAATAGAGGGTGTTCTAATATCATCAGCTGAGTAGGATGAAAAGCATAAAATATAGTCAAGAATAAGAATTGAGTTTAAGGATGAGGCTAGAGCTTGATAAACATGAATGGGATTTTGAACAAATTAAAGTGAAAAAATGCATTATTGGAGATACAACAAAAGCAAAAAATAGTCAAATATCAAAACTAGCTTAGAAACTAGAATAAATTTGGAAGAGTTACAATAATAGGAAAAAGGTTAAGAGTGACTGAGATAAAGCCTTGATGTAGGGCAAATATAGAACTAGGAAAGGAGCCGAAATTGAAGCTTCGATAGGTACTGGAGCTAGAGCAAGAATAATAGGAATAGATGTAGGTGCAAAAGAAGGAGCTTGACAAGAAACTAAGTCAGGAGCAGACTAGTCAAGATCATAAGTAGGAGTATAATATACAAAACACAATTGCATACGGGAGATACAATCTAAGCTCAAGCTTGAAACCAAGACTGAGCAAGCAGTGGAAAGCATGGTCTCTGTAACATCAAATAGGTTAGGAACTTCGGACTAGATCAAGAACTGGAACTGGTTCTAGAACAAAAACTAGAACCTGGATGGAATCCTAAACTAGAAGTGAAGCTGATAAATGGCTATCCAACTGTCGTTGTTGCTGCCCCTCATCAAGTTGCTCCTCATTCCTCTTCAACTCGGGATAGCACGGATAGAACGATGCAGTAATCTTTTTTACCTCTTGCATACTCGCCCTAGGTAATTCTCCAGGATGGAAGAAAATTCTCGGACTGGCTCGAACCAAATAAGGATCCCGGTTCAAATTGTCATGAGTCTACAGGTTGAATACAAGAAAGTACAAGAGAAACATCTATATAAATTGGAATCAATGCACGATAACAAGAATAATATGTACAATGTCCCGAAGAGAAAATCAAGAACACGTGAACAAGAAGGCTCGAGACCATCTACAAGGTCAAGAGCAAAAACACAAGAACGTAGGCAAGGCTAATGCAGGAACAAGAACATGAGTAGAAGCAAGAGCTGGGCATAAGAAAAGCTCATAACTGATGTTCAATTAGAATGGTTCAACAAGAATGAGGCGCCTCTAAATATAGGTGTTGACTTTTAGACCGGCGATCTGGATGACGCACTCCAAGGGACGTGATTGTGCAAAATGTCACACATCCATGCAGGTTTTGGAATGTATGATAGCCTCCTGCGAAGATGAAGAGGATTCCTACAGAAAAGGGAGGTAGCCTAGTTAGCAAAGCTATATGTCTTGCATCTAGAAAGTTGCAAGTCCGAACCTTGCCTCATTCTATCACCTTTCGCATTTGTGTGACGATTATCTTTTTGAAAGTATAATACGTGTATGGTCATTAAAATAAACTAAAACTTGTTGGGCATGATGTGATCTTCAGAAGATGTGATCTTTCGGTATCAGCCTAAGGTACCATTCCAGGTTACAACTCCCTGGTCCGATGGGGTAGGAACAAGACAGTGTTGTCCACGAGTATCAAGGAACTGTGGATGAACTAGAGGATCGTGGCGACATGCGTCCTTACCCGACTAAACCCCCCACCACAAGCCTACATATACCTATGATACTTATATGGTCGCCACACCCCCCAATAAAGAGCCATGGCTTACATCTATGTGACGACTATTTTTGTACGTATAAGTATAATACATGTATGATTGTCAAAATAAGCTGAAACTTGTTGGGCATGGTCATCTCACAATAGGTTGAAACTTGTTGGGCCGTCATTGTAAACTTTCGAAGATCTGATCTCTAGGTATCAGCCTGAGGTACCAGTCCAGGTTACAACTCCCTGAACCGATGGAGTAGGAATATTGTCGTCCACGAGTACAATGGAACATCGGTAAACTAGAGGATCGTAACGACGCACATCCTTACCTGATTAAACCTTCCATCACAAGCCTACATATACCAATGGTATTTATATGGTTGTCACACCTCAAAGCAAAGAACCCTGGCTAGATCATCATTTCGGGAAATGCGGACTCATATCCCGCCCTGCGTGGCGACGGACTATAAGCCCAGTTCGCTGAATGTCCCTATGAATCTAAAGGCTAAAAATACCAATTTTATTTATCTCATAACTTTGATTTCAAATATGCCCCCATTCATATGCAAACAAAACCTACAACTTATCTTCAAAACAATTGTGAACAAGAACTTCAAAATGCAATGATTTGTAAATAATCTTAAGGAAAAGAAAATGAAGGAAAATTTTATGTTGGAACACACTCATCATTTGATATTTAGAAAGTTTGTCTTTTTTAGCTCATAGTTGATGTGGAACAATGTAACATAGTCTAGGCCTAAGGTTAATACACCTGACTAAACTCTAGGTTGCAAATTATATCAAGTTATTTTCTTGTAAAGGTATAATGAGATAAAAGTCTTAGCAAGGCCCATGGGTAGATCATCAACTCAAGAGGTGTCAGACCCATACCCTACTTACGCGTAGTGATTAGATTATAAGTCCAATTTGTTATAAGGAGCTCAGTAGCTGTGCTCAGCAAGGCCCTACACCTTATTCTAATGTCCCCGTTATATAGTGCTCAGTCACAACACATCATCCATAGGCAGGTGGGCTCTTGTGCACAGGTTGCATTCAATGGGATTTATAGGGAATCTAGCTAGAAACATCAGTATATCTATATGCTTCTAGATCTCTATGTACAATATAATTGAGAATGAACACGACCACCTAACGTCCCTCTACTCATACAAGCTTCAGTTCCTATTCATTAATCAATCAATCTATCTAGCTATCATACCTGTTTTTTGGCTCGATCCATTGTCACATGCATCTCCATCTTCCTTGGTTGCTAGGTGGTTGCTAGTGCTCTTTAGGTTAGGGTAGAATTCCCAAGTCGATTAGGATTTATGACAATCCTAGGTTGGCAAGGCTAATTATAGCAAGTTTTCATTAGCCGATTGATTTAGACCAAGTGGTGCCTATCCTCCCCTCCCTCCCCAAAGGGATAATTAAGATAGCTATTTATTAACATAAATATAAATTAGTCATACATCTATACATAATTAATCAATACCCATTAATTAATATGGTGACGTCGCATTCTTAGTTCGGAAATTTGTTTGGAGTGGGAAGGAAAATTTCCTACAAGTTCTAAACTTACTTGTTAATCTAAAACTTACCTGTTAATCTAGAATTCTAACCAGCTACTTCCTAAGAACTACGAAGAGAAACCCCCATTTTAGAGCAGGAAAATTTCCTGCTAATTCTATGTTGTCCTGCTAAATTTCAAATTTGGCCGAACAAATGCTATTAAACTTCGATATTTCTTGAACCAGGATGTCATCCATTATACATATTTATAGCATATAGTATATGGGAACGTCACATCCATGTCCATTCCACAAGCTGGCTTCTTCTCATTTACAAGGTAGCCACCGAGTCCGACCAAACTTTGGGCGATCGTGGTCGATTCAATGTTTGCAAAGCTACTAGCTAGCATTCTCGAGCAGCGGTTGACTAGATGCCCAGAGGCAGCAGATGTGCGGGCCCTCATGCAAACAGGCTTTAGAACTCATCACTCAACCATTATCCATACCTTCACATTGAGAATCTTGGTTGAAGACAACAGGAACCGCCGATATGACTGTATTGTTTGCCGTTGACTTGGCGAAGGCTTTTGACAACGTGCCTCGAGGAAAAGCCGTGGGCAAGATTATGCCAACAGGGACCCCCCAGGTGTGCAAAATGCAGTGTATAGGCTATATGAGAGCTGCTCGGCCAAATGCTGGCCCGGCGACAACCATTCACCCCCGGTATTGGGGTCGCCCAGGGATACCCCTCTCGCCAACACTATTTGGCCTCTACATTGACCCGGTTGAAAACTTGGCTCGCTAATAGTAGAGATGGCGGGGACCTAACTTTTGCATCATATCATCACGCATAACTCATATATGTAGATGATGTCGACCTCCTAGCCCACACTCGGGAGGCGGATCTCACCTAGATGCCCCAGAATGCATTGCGCGGGCCCACGGATATAATGCGTAAATCGACTAAGACTAAGGTGGTCCTCATTTGATCCTCCGCCACCCAAGGCCCCCCTTCATTCACCTACTGGGGGCAAATTGTGGAGGTGATGTCCACCTACAAGTATTTAGGAGTGAAGTTTCCTTCCATGCTGTGTTGGGACATATCCATCCAATTGCAGGTGATGACAGGCTGGAAAACGCTTTATGCAATGTAGAACAACAGCCACATGGCAGAGCTCTATGACTGGGGCCATCTAATCATGTCTGTTCAAAGTATTGGTAGGGCCTGTTCTTTTGTATAGGGTCGAGGTCTGGAGCCCCATGGTGTTCCCTGCGACTTGGATGACTTAGAATAGGTGCAGAAGGCCTTCTTAGCACAAGCACTTGGAGTGAAATCTACGGTCCCATATTAAATACTACTACAGGAGATAGGATTCTTACCTCTTCAGAGGGCAGCCCTTGATAGACACATCATCTATTTCTAGAAGTTTGGCAATATAGACGATGCCCATCTTCCGAACTTGGCTTACACCATGGCAATGAGACCATAGTTGCTCAAGGCCTTGTTGGAAGGACAAGAGAGCTCAGTAGCTAGCCAGATGGATGCAGGAGCACATGTGCATACAGGTGGACACGAAGGCCGATCGCAATAGCATTACCTTGACACTTGTTTCCTCGGCAAGCTTTGGGACCCTAGGGCTCTGGAGTAGGTCAAAATGGCACATTACAAGCAACACATAAACTCCACACTAGACCATGGCCCACAACGCTACCTGCATCCACATCTGCCCATAAAAAAGCGCAGGCTCATCGCCTCATTTGCACAGGTGCCCACCATCTCCGAATTGAGACAGGCATGTGGATGAGGGAGCCACGCCAAGACATGCTTTGTCAGTGCTGCCAGATAGGAGCCATTGAGGATGAATGTCATACTTTTTAGAGCTGCCCAACATATGATCAGATCCGGGTATGCTATGCTAGTCAGGCCCGATGAGCCGCTATGCATGATATTGAGTACGGCTTCGGTGCGATCATCACTAGGAGCATACATTCAGGAGATAATGGATCTGAGGGCTCAAATATGCCCCCGGACAACCACTTGATGAGCACAAAATACTTGATCATGTACATAAATATATATTTGTACAGCTTTTCAGCAGTCTTATTGTTGCCATGGTTTTTCCCTCGAAAACAACGCCTGTTGCGCTCTTGTATTGGGTCCCATAGGCCGATTGGTCTCCATGGACGATAAAAACATTCGATTCAGTTCAATTCAATTCTAGAGGCTAGAATGGCAAAGCCATGTGCAAAATGCACACCCGTGACTACAATGTTATAGCAATCAACCCTCATCCCTATATCCATTCTAAGTTTCAAGTCATGCTACAAATCTTTCGAAGTATTTTATTCTCAAAACATTAATAAATTTTATTTCATCAATCTAGGAAATAGGCATCGTTGCACTTGGCCTAATGCAAAATGAGGATTTGGCTCTTAAAAAAATGGAGTGAGCTTGAGGTTTGGGTTGCCCGCATGGAGGTGAAGAAGCATGACTCGCAAATCACATTATTATACAAATGATGTGGGCATTTTAACTTAGACCTCTAGCAATATACAACAACATCTAGATGCCCTCAGCAGTTTCCGTCTAGATACTAGTATGTGGATCAACATGGCCTAGATAAAGGTTCCATTAGTATCTTTTTTAAGCAACACAGAGCACCTCGCTTCATATATAAGGGTCAAATCACACTTGTTTCGGGTTGCTTGAGCGGTTCTCTTATAAATTGTGGAAGTGGGGGTCTTGTAACTTAGAGCATATTCAAAAACCCTCTTGACTCAAGTTTTCAAAGTTAAGTTTGCAGTCCCATATCCTATTCTTTTGCGAGAAATGGCATTCCTCCCTCTTCAATGTACTAGAATAGAACACCACATACTCTATTGTCAAAAGATGGTGAACATGGGGGGCACTTGAGTTACAAACCTTACATACACAATGTCTGTGTCCACGACATCTTAAAGTTGGCTAGGAGGAGAAACGCACAAGTTGGCTCTCCATATGAAATGTGTAGGAACATGGGTTTGTACACGTGGATAACAACACTTGCTTGAAGTAAGACCTAGATGCATGCTTTTCCAATAAGCTTTGGGATGCCAATGTCTTACAGATGGTTAAGATAGTATATTACAAAAAAAGAAAAAGAATAATCCTAAATTGGTTCATAGCCCACAGGGATACCTAGTAGCATATTTGCCCATAAAGAGGTGTGAAACATTGCATCTATCTGTAAAAGTACACATCATCTTAGAATTACAACAACCACATTAGACCGTGGGGAAAGATATATCAATGTTTATCAAATGGGAGCAATTGAAATCAAATATGTCCAACGTTTGCAACTACTAAAACAAGATATGTTGGCTTGATTAACTTAATCATCCACTACTTTTTCGAAGTGAGTTTTTTTCGTCTTACACAATATTGAGCTTAATATGCATATATTTGGGTCTCATGTTTAGGTGGACAATAAAAAAGAAAAACAATTCAAAGTTCTCATTGGTTATGCTAGTGTGGCAAATTGATCCTACTTTTGTTACCTATAAAGCTTTTGTTTTATCCATGCCAATGCTAGACATGGCCAAACTAGCATCCTTATAATATGCCTCAATTAGCACCTTGTATAGACCTGATGAGTAAGTATAGACTATAGAGCACATTGTTTAAAATCTCAAACTTGCCCAATGTTTTCAGTCTTACCTATCGAACGAAATAGGCGCTTAGTGGGATTTGTCGCAATTGCCCCAAGAAGTAATGACAATCCAATTTCATTTTGATGTACTGGTGAGAGCTGATTCTTTCACTAAGAAAAGCATGGAATCATATTGCTCAGAAATTGTTAGTCATGAGGCCCATACGTGTAAGAAATTTCTTCTGTTTTGCTTTCACTGGTTGATCAGAACGATGTCAAATGATGTCTTTGGGGAGTTTCGAAGTTTCTTGTAAGATGGGTCGGAAGATCCTTAAAAGGAAGAATGAGGTTTACTTGTAGCAATTTCCAAATTCTGAACACCAGCCGTGATTCGCTAGGTAATCTGATAAGGCGTTGTGTCGAGTCGAGGACTTCATCTGAAGGCAAGCTAGCCCATGCATACACCATGAAATATGAACAGGAGGAATTCAAATACCTTGGAAATGATCTTATTGAAATGTACCTCAAATGTCATGATATAGTCTCTGCTACACAAATGTTGGAGGCAATTCCCAATGTAAGCGTGAGATCATGGAACAGGATGGTTGGGGCTTATGCTCAATCAGGAGATTGTCATGTGGCACTTCATCTGCTGGCACAAATGTGTTTGGCTAATATACTTATAGACAAAGTCACACTTATCAGTACACTAGTAACATGCACTAATAGAGATGCTTTACCACAGGGCAAGTTAATTCATGCACATGTTGTTGAAAGTAGGCTTGAGGCTGATCTGATTGTGGGAACTGTAATTATTAATATGTACAGGAAGTGTCACACTTTGAAGGCTGCCACCTCCATGTTTGACAGAATGCCTACCAGGAATGTGGTCTCATGGACTTCAATGATTGGTGCTTGCGCGGAGAATGGAGATGTGCAGAGAGCCTTAAGTCTATTTCAAGAAATGAATTTTGAAGGAGTAAAGCAAAATAAGATAACATTTATTGCCATCCTAGATGCAGTATGCATGTCAGAAACTCATGCATTGGTTAAATTTTTCCATGCATTGCTGTTGGGCACTCCATTTGAAGGTGATGTTACAGTGAGGAACGCCCTTGTTAATACATATGCTAAATGTGGAAGCCTGCAAGAAGCATATGTGGCATTTGACACAATGGTGGAGTGGAATGTGATCTCGTGGACTTGTATGCTTGGAGCATATGCTAAGTATGAACACGGCGAAGAGGCCCTCCAATTATTTAAAGAATTGCATTCTAAGCGGATGCCCTTAGATACCATATCATTCATCAATGTAGTGAGTGCATGTTCCACCCTTGGAGTCCTGGCAGATGGCAAGCTGATTCATTCATGCAGCCTTAATAAAGTACCTCATAATGATATTGTCTTTAGCAATGCCCTTATTGACATGTACACAAAATGTGGAGCTATGGAGGATGCCTGTATGATATTTCATAAGCTTGCTGCGCCAGATTTAGTGTCATGGAATTGCATGATTACAGTGTATGCCCAAAATGGGCATCAAAGGGAGGCTATTGAAATGTTCCATCTGATGGAAATAAGTAACCTAAAGCCAGATATGGTGAGTTTTATCAGCCTCACAGATGCATGTAGCAATCTAGTTAACTTAGTTTTGGGTAGGAGGATACATGTAGAAGCTATTGATAGAGGGTTGCTACTTGAGCTTCCCATGTCCAATGCTCTTATTTTAATGTATGGCAAATGTGGTTCTCTCGAAGATGTACATATGGTATTTGACAAAATATGCAGACCAGATTTAGTATCTTGGAATTCTGTTGTTGCTGCATATGCTCAACATGGATGTGCCAGGGAAACTGCTAATTTGTTTACTGAATTGCTATTGGAAGGAGTACAGCCAGATAACATTACATTTGTTAGCATCCTTTCTGCATGCAGTCGTGCTGGTTTTGTGAGTGAGGGGTATAAATATTTCTTTTCCATGAGGAAAGATTATGGTGTTGTGCAGACTCCAGAGCACTATGGATGCATGATTGACCTTCTGTGTCGTGTAGGCAAACTGGACGAGGCGGAGGCAATGCTTTCTAGAACACCAATCATGGATAACCCCATAGTTTGGTCAGCCTTGTTTAGTGCATCAAGCATTTATGGTGACATAAAACGAGCAAAGCGCATTTCCAACTTTGTTATTGAACAGAATCAACAAAATGCTGGAGGATATCTCATCCTATCAAATGTACATGCTGCATTTAATTTTGAAACATGAACTGATCAGAAGTTTTATCTCCACCAATTCTGGACATGCTCCTACATTTTTAGTGCATATCATATTTAGATGCTGTGTATGACTTACCAAGGAACATATTTCCAGGCTTCCCTATCTATTCTATTCTATTCTTTTTCCTAGGCTGTCTACCCATCCACTATAGATTAGTTTTTAAGCAATCAAGAGCTCTAATAAAACAAGGTGCTGACACACAAGGGGTTTCCCTCATGAGTGGGGAGAGACATTGTAGAAATGAATTTGAAAACCTTGCAATATGCACAATTAACATTCTTGGTGATGAATTGTTCTATAGGAGCCTGAATTTGAAAACCTTGCAATATGCACAATTAACATTCTTGGTGATGAATTGTTCTATAGGAGCCTGAATTTGAAAACCTTGCAATATGCACAATTAACATTCTTGGTGATGAATTGTTCTATAGGAGCCTGCTTGGCCCAACGCTTCTATTAGGCTTCTATTAGGCAAATATGTTTCGCCATTGAACTGCAATGTCTTATTGATTATGATGACATAAACACAAGGCAATCCAATTCCAAAGTATCATAATGCAAGGCAGAAAGGACATGCACGATGGATAACTTGAACATGACATACATATTACGAAAATGTTGCTAGTAAACCTTCTATTATCAGATTTTAAAGGTGTCTAACCTTGCCAACAACGATCAGACATCCCAAAACCTATTAGAAAACAACCCAAAGAAGGTAACAACTAGCTTGAGTATGACAAAGTCCAGAAAATAGAAGGGGTTGTTAGATAAGAATAGATTCCTTGAAAGAAAAGTTGTTTTAGAATAAGATGGCAAATTTAATATGCTTAATTGTTGCAAAATGACACGGAAATAGATGATAATAACAAATCCGTGAATAATTTTCATCCAATTTATAGAATCGACCGGAGAGTGACTCCTTATTGCAAAACTAGATCAGAACAGACAATATAGATTATCGTAAGGCAGGGTGGTCCATTAATTTGCATTGGAAATAATTTTACGTTGAAATGGTTTACTGTTGTGCCACATAAATGTCTTGTTAGAAAATGTAGGAAAACTCGAATTTGGATAAAGGGTACTACTTGTATAAAAGATATCGATATTCTTAGAAGATTCGAGTGCGTTCGAAAATCAATGAGATGATAGTTGTATTTGCCCTTCTGCTTGTAAGGAGGGCACGACCTTCTAAGTGCAAAGGCTAGAGCCCGACTCGACTGTCACTGCAAACTGTCAATTCAAATAGAAAGAAAGTGGTGAACACGACCTTTTAGTTTCTCTTAGCTCTAAACTTGATCTTGGCCTTCAAAACATTGCTCTCCTAAGATATCCACCATCACTATTGAATATTCGGCATATATTCCATTTCCACTCCCCCATCCCCAGGATTTGCCCTTCGAGCAACCCAAAAATGGGAACAAGTTACTTAGATGAAAAACAAGCTAATCAGATTAATTAAAAGGAAAATTTCTTAAGATGTTCCTTATTCCTGAAATAATTCAATAGTTCTAGACATTCAATGCAAGCTAAGCAATGTTAATATAGTGTTATGCTTGCATTGATTCTTCACTCTTGAGTTATTTAATTCATGATCTTCATTTTAAGGGATAGAAGTAACACAAATCGGTGTTGTGTATGCATCTCATAGCCCATTTGGTCTCTGATGGATTAACCATTTTCTTCTCCCAGCAATTGCCACTAAACTAAATCCAACTCATATATTCACTTTGCTACTAGTAAATAAGAGCTGATAGTCATTTGTTGGTATTAGCTTATCAGAAGGTTCTATTTTTACTATTAAAACTATATTTGCTTAGCCCGTGACAGGATTCAAATAGAAGGCCCATACAAATCATGTGAATGTCTATTAGGGGTTATCCGAGGCCTTTTTATGCATATATTCCTAGTCTATGTTTTTGTTGGGATGTATGCATGTGAGTGTCTATTAGGGATTTTTAAGGTGTTTCATACATGTATTGTTTTGATTGGTGTATGCATATAGGTTTTGTTCCTCACATTAAGCAAGCAAGTGGCATATGCTCATATAAAGAAAGTGGATCCCCCATGTCTAAGACTTACTACAATACTTTCCTATGATTTTAACTGGATCTAGCGATAACATGATAATATGTTAATTTAACTTTGGGAAAAACTCCAAAATGCCCTCAAGGTTTGCTAAAACTGGCTGAATGCCATGGTTTAGAGCTATTTTTGTTGGAAAGGATCGTAACTTTTCGGTGATGATCCAAACATAAATGTATCCTTCAGATGCATTGTACATAATACGAGTTCTTTCCATCGAAGCTAAGATTACATCAATCAGAATCCAAAATCACAAGTTATGTAATTTTTAATACAAAAAAAAAAAGCTTAAGAGAGCATAATTTCTGATGTTTGATCCGGGATTCGGTTTAGGTGATACCCTTAACCCAAAAGCATTTTTTACCAAAACTTAGAGAATCTATCTCTCAAAGAGCTGCACCCTTTTGCCATTACCTAATATCAAAACTTCATTTCAATGTTCACTTAATAAATATCACAATAAAAATATAAATAAAGCTAATTTTTCTCTACAACAAGAATTATATCTAAATATGTCTAGGGAAATATACCTGATAGAATCCAATGGGCTCATGAAGAATGTAAAGAAAGATGCAAGATACAAGCGCAAGCTAACCAATGCTATGTGGAGTGAATCACTCGTATGAGGCTTGACTATGGCTAATATATGGAGTGCCATGTCGTGACAACAAATGATGACTAAGCGTAATGCGCGAGTGTGCAGTCGGCAAGCATGACTCGGCATGCAGTCATCAATACACACGGAGTATGATAATACTCTAACATCCCCCCGATGGCGTGCATGGCTGAAAAGCAAAAAGAAAAACTAACGAGAAAGGAAAAAACATCCCAGAGATCAAGTAGTGCTCATAAGATAGAGCAAACTCAACGGCCGAGATAAGCCATGGTGGACCGTAGAATCTTCCCCGAGGACAAACAACTGCCTGCAAACTCAAAGCTTTTGTAGAAGAGTGAGCCACAAAAGTAGCCATGCACGCCTCAAAATGTTGGTCTTAAACCAAATTTTTACGCCCACGTACCATTCTCTACACTTGTCTGTGGCCTTCTTGAGAAGTGCATGCCCTTGTTTGAGCACTTAAATTCAAAAGCAAACCGCTCTGCCAAGATTTTTGCGAGAAGAAAATTTCAAACAATCGTGCATAGCACTGTATGTGCCCCTCCTGTTCCCTTGGTCACCTCGAGATTAAAAAGTCGCTCATACGTTTGAAGCGCCCTTGGAATAAATGAGGACTATTTGCGGCTAAATCATGACTAGAAATCAGATTTGAAGATTCAAGTAACTCAAGAGCAACGAGAACTTGATTTCTTAAATGCAAGCATCTCAGAATCGACCTTTAGCCTATTGGTTAATCCTCCAAGACCGGGGTAAGAAATATACCCCAAAGCAGTCATCCAAGTTAGAATGATCCTCCACTTTCCCATCATGTGTGCAAGCAAATGGAATATGTAGATGAATATAAAGTGGAAAATGGACTTCATGTGTACTAACCTTGGTGATTATGGAACTAAAACCAGCATTACGCTCATATATATCCATCCAAGGAAGTTGAAGAAACGAACTCATCTACGAAATCTGCAGGTATACACTTGATGCTCAAATATTTCATCTCTATGCTCATGCGGACAAACCACATGCAAATCATCTTGTTCGGATTCAACCATAACATCTTGATCTTGTTCTAAATCTGTAGGTACTCTTTGTTTGATCTTCTTTGTACATGATCTTCTAGGAGACATAAACTAGTGAGAGCATCCGAATCAGCCGGTTTCCATGGCTTATTTTCGATCTAACCTTTGCGGCATACTACGATATGGGCATGAAGGTTTGTACTAGTGGAGATAAATCAGCAACCTCAAGATAATCATCAACAAAAGGCACCTCTAAGCTGCTGAATGATACCTTGTGATGCATTATCTACTAGATAGCATGCATCGAATTCATCATATTTACCTTCACAGAAGTGGGACATGATAGAAGCAAAATCATAAATCTTCGCATCAAGATCCAGCCAAGGAAACTGGACAAACAATTCTTGTTCCATATCATCACTTTGTCATGGGTAAGTGATTCGTTCCTCAAATTAGATGTGTCATGAAGCCACGCAAACCGACCGCATCATGCATAAGAACCCGAATGAGGGCACGGTTGATTACGCTTTCAGAAAAGCGTGAAGGTACAAGTAGATGTGATAGATCAAGCTTAGGTTCCACAAAACCATCATACTTTTCTTGTAATATGCCGATGTCCGACCACTCGCCTTTGCTAGAATATCATTCCAAAGTTCCTTGAAACACAATAATCATTGTGGATAGAATGAAATTCACTATCAAGACAAGGTAATTCTAAGCTGTTGGGTATAAATACTTGAATCTTTGTTCGAACCCAATGAAAGATACTCCAAAGTCACGATACAAATTGTGATTTCCACCTTCACAAGATCCAAAGCCGAATAGCAGGGATAGTGCTTGTCAAAATCTATTGGTAAATGAAGAGTACCTTGCTCACACAAAATCAACTTGCTTGTGTTACTAAGCGTTGCTAGCAAAAGCATTAAGAAAATCGATTGATCCAATACTTGAGCATTTTCAATATATGTAGCCTCTTGAAAATATTTCGAGATAAATAGAATCGGAAGAAGAATCATGGATCTCGGGAACGAGGAGCGAAAGCATAAAATTAGATATCCCGGAACTCGATTGGAAGCTTGAAATCAAAGCATGTTCATGCTTCTTTTTCCTTTTCTTTTTCTTTGTCTTTTTTGCTTCTTCTTCCTCTGTAACTACGATCAATGAAATCGAGTTCTTTAGAACTTGTAAATGGACGATACCCGAGGGATGGACATGTAAATCTATTGTTGCTTTCGAATCAAAGCCAATGCAAGTCCTGTCTCTCAACTCATACCCTTGATGATTGAGCTCGATTTAGTAACGACCATTAACAATTTCCAAAATACCTTGTATGGATAGAAGCTGTGTCATAGAAGCCTTCCATTGAGGATAATTGTCATGAGCTAAGGATCTAAAGCCAAAATTAACTCCTTCAAATGACAACATCTCTAACACAGTACACAATAGTGGCTTAAAATCTTCTCAAAACCCGAGACAAGCGCTTTGCTCCTCAAGAAACCACAAATGAAAACAGTAAAACAACTCCAACTGTATTTAGATTGCACTTGCTTATGAACAACTGTGCAACCCGACCAACAAAAATAGAACGTACCTTTTCTTTTATCCCAAATAAGCCACGAACCAAGAAATAACTCCAAAATAACTCCGATCCAAAAATAACTCCAGCATGCAATATTTGTTTTTCTTTTTACCAAAAAACAGAGTCTACAACCTTTCGTTAACAAAAACGTCAACAAATCTCAAATTATGCCAGCGGACTTTACCAATGGCACAAATCCAAACTACTTCAAATACCCTAAGCTTCCTTCGGATCTACCACTCCGGCTCCAACGACCCAACGAGATACTCACCCAACGAGAGATCCGACAATATCCACTCCGGCAAACTCCAGATACAAGCAAACCGACTGATCCAAACAACAGATCTGACTACAAACGCCAGATGCAACAAAGCCCTCAAATCCGGCTCTCTACAACCGAAAAATGTACAGATCCACACATCTTGATGACGATTTCCCAATGCCAAGACAATCTTGTCTTACGATCACCCTTACTTGCAAACAAACCCTAGCCAGTTCTTGGCTTGTCAAGACGAATCCATCTTTCAGCTAATTGATCTTGCAAGAAACTCTTGCCAAGAAATCAGCTCGAATTCCTCCGATCCAGATTACACCAGGATGCTGCCTGTGTCAATCTGATCCCGCCCTTGAAAGCTTGGCTCCTAAAAGCAAATTTCCTTGAAAATTTTGCTGATCAAAACCAAAACCAGATCGATCCTACACTCTCTTCCTTCTTCATGTAGGCTCTGATACCATGATAGAATCCAATGGGCTCATGAAGAATGTAAAGAAAGATGCAAGATACAAGCGCAAGCTAACCAATGCTATGTGGAGTGAATCACTCGTATGAGGCTTGACTATGGCTAATATATGGAGTGCCATGTCAGCAGCAACAAATGATGACTAGCGTGCAGGCGTGCAGTGTGCCAGGTCAGCAAGCATGACTCAGCATGCACAGTCATCAATACACCTGGAGTATGATAATACTCTAACAATACCAAAATAACCTTAATTGTTGACTTAATTCCCAAAAAACCCTTCGTATTTTTGAACTGCAAAAGATGCCCACAAAGCTTCTCCTTATGCCCACAAAGCTTCTCCTTCAATACAATTTTTGTAAAAGCGTTCAGTTAGTTGTCTTCGAATAATCTCTAGAAGGGTTATTTGAAAAAATACTTAATTAAGAGCATTTTGGGTATTTTAGAAATACGAAAGGCTTTTTGAGAATTAAGTCACAAATAAGGTTATTTGATAAATTTCCCAAATGTGTCTAAAACAAAAAAAAAATCTATTTTCATCTCGATCCATTTGGTCAGTTTGTTATCTTCAATCTCCAGTGATTTGCACAATCCAAAAAATAAGAGTCTACTCCGCTTGGTTCAAAGTTCGATGAGGAAACTCTAGGTCCAAAACATTATCATGCAATATTTCTCCTTCCTTTCATCCGTGGCATGATAAATGTGTGTCTTTTGGTACAACAACATTGCGTGCATCCCAAACCCAAGTAGATTAAAGGTCTGTGCTCCTCTTGTCAATTGCCCTGGGTTTTCCTTTTGGAGAACTCATATGTTGCATAATAAATACCACTGCCATGACAATTATTAAACACCCAACCAAGGAACTAAAGAAAATTGCTCCAGGTTGCTGGGTTTGAACGAAACCATATATGCCAGTTGATGTGCAAACAATTAAATCATTGAACCCATCTCCAGAAAAATCTGCCACTTGTATTGGGTGAATAGGAGATGATGGCAAGGATATGCTGCTAAGCTGGCTCCCTTCTGAAGAAAGAATAACAGCTTCTTGTTCACCTGCAACCAGAATTGCAACAGCTGCACCTGCTTTGTGCAACGATAATGCTTTTAAGGTAGGCACAGTCTTATCCAAGCCGATACCAGCAAGAGAATGATGTGTTGTCCATATTGCACTGGTAGCTATTTGCCACCTTTGAAGTGCCTCTTGTGAAGTGCCTGATCCAACACTAAAAGCAGTCACCTGAAACAACAGAAGTAGATAACAGCCAGATTAAAACCAAGATCAGGACTTGTTGATTTCAATCATATCCATCATACCTCACCCCGACTGGTGAGGAACACGACGTCTCCATGGATATGCTTATCATGACCTCGTGGCATCCATATGGGTGCAACTACTTCAACTGTGGCGGCATCAACACTTCGACCAAATGCACGTGAAGAGAAGTCACCCTGATAAAAGGCATTGAAAGCAGAATGCCTGCAAATGGAACCGTTGAAGAGCTGTTCACGCACAGGTACGCCTGATGAAGCAATGGCCCAGCATGGCTTGATTGCATCCATCATTCCATCTGGAACTATGGTCTCAGCCCCATTTCCACCAACAGCCTGCAACCCATTGGAAACAAATACATCTCTTTATCAAGAAATAGAAGCAGAACGAACCCCTGGACATGTAAAGCATAGACATTTTGTTGGACTAGTCTGTGTGAAGGTATTTAAACATCAACATCTCCGACAGACGTGCTAGAAGCTTTTACTCATGCTTCATTTCTTCCTATCTACTGTCAAAATCAGATTGCTAGTGCCATAAATTATTGCTCTAAAAATGCACGTCACCAGAACAAATCTACATAAGAACAGTGCTGCTCCTGCATCCATGATACACTAAGGTTTATTAGAAGCTATGAGAACATTCTGTTCTTTTTTTATTCCCTATACAAAAACCATTATAAATCAAGGGATAGAGAAAATTATAAGATAAATTGCATGCACTACCTGGACATGGTCCAATACTCCATCTCCATTGATGTCTGCATGCAACCCTCCTGCCTGAAGCCAGAGCTGTAAAATAGTTTTTGAATTAAAATTCGCTAGAAGAATTGAAATAGCTCATTACCAGAAAAAAGAAAGATTTGAAAATTTTCTAAACAGCAGAGCCTATGCATATAATAAATAAGGAATCCATAATGCTAGCGCTAGTTCCTTAGCCCACACAAGTCATGGGAATAATAGTTATTGCAAATAAAATTTTCGAGACATTACCTATGTGCAATATTTAACATGTTACTGAAGCTTAGATCAAAACCAATGGGATGGATACCTTACATACAGTACGCCCTGTAGTTAGATGCACAGCTTCAATCCCTTCTTTCAAATGTGCAACAACAACATTCGGCAACCCTAGTGCTACTGTGTGATTTGTTATCATTGAATAATGTGCCCATTTCTGCAAATTCCTATCCTGTCAGATTCCTGATACGACTGCAGATTAAACTTACAGAAATTAAGTGTTCATACTATATACCTTCTTTGGTTTTGCACCAGTGGCAAAGCGAGCAGCTTTACTTAAGGCACTGGAAACCTTGTTCCTTGTATCCTTCCCAGGGGGATGATGTTCATCGGCCTGCTGAGTGAAGGATGTTCGTTTGTTTCCTGGAAGCTTTTTGTGCATTTTCCGTTTATGTTTCTGGAAGACCTTTAATTCAAAGGAAGTATCATCCCGATTTTCCTAAATAAATAGAATCAATGAATCAGGCAAGAAAAATAGAATAACATAAGCTCTCTAATAAGACACACGAATAAGCATGCAAATGACATTTTAATATCGTCTTAATGAGACTACTGCGCCATCTTCTAACCCACTTCTTAAGACATAATAACAGACATGGGGATACCCCTCCACTGACATCTTAATATCATATGAATGACTAGACTCCTATCAATTCGATGCCATGCAGATGAACATAGAAGATAAACCATGCCTTAAATTGATGCCTTTGGCAATTACCAACCATACATGAAAGCAATGTCTTCATGCTGGCAGATATAAATTCCACCCAGGCCTATTAGTTCCTGGAAGATGCTGTAGCAAGGAAGCTGATTTCCAATAACATGCCAGACAATAAGAGTAATGTACTCTACTTGTATAGCCCACGAGGTTCAAGGTCTACTACAATTGGTGCATGCAAGACATCTCCTTTAGTCCTTTGAATAGGCAACTTCAAGTCTAAAGGGTTAATTACTAAGAACAGGCATGCAGAAAATGGCAAAGCCTTGCAAGTGTCCACGGAAATTGTTGGACTACAAATTTTGTTTCAAACTTCCAATCAAGGTTAACAGAAAGTGGAAGAGATTAATGCTACATTTTTCTTACCCAGCGATGAGGCATGACCTCTAGTATGGACTCACGAAACTCTCTGCATTCCTTCTAAAAAGTAGAAACGAGGTAAAGCCACGGATATTTTACACGCAAAAAGCATATATCAACATTTCAACGTACCTCTCCATGATGACGACCATGCAAAGAACTGGCATCTAGCTTGTAGTTATGTTGTGGTATCAAATTTGCTGATGAAGGTGTTTCACGATCAAAATCCTACATGTTTGAGACATTAAAAAACTTTAGGCGCAATTCTTTGTTTGAATATTCTGTTGAACACAGTCTCATCCACACAGTCTCATCCATTGAAGTCTGTTGAATCTTGCCTCATTATCCGTTATAAATTTAAAGAGGCATGTTCATGTGAATAGAGGTTCGGACATGTATGTGGATAGATAAAATAATTTACCATGTATATCCCTTCCAGAGTTGAAACACATTCATGGCCAACAAACGACTAGTACAGACAGATGGTTCTCAATAGCTAAATGACTTTGCCTACAAGCACCACTGACAACAGCCCTGCACCATTGAACCCCTTAGCAATAAAGCTTGTTTCCACTCTTTCAAATGCCCATTGTTGACAATAACCTGAGCCTCTAGACACTTCTTATAATCAATAAGTGTTGACGTCACCTGCGCCTCTAGACACTTCTTTTTAAGCAATAAGTATGGACATCCATGACGTTAGAGGGCTTATGCTTATATATTCCAGTGATAGGTAGGTAATGCAATAAGTAAGCTCAAAAAACAGTCCAGGTAAATAGGTGTCCTTAATTTATTGGAACTTTGGACAATAGGAGGTAGAAGTTGGCAAGAGATACAATGGGCTTAAGATGAACTTGCTTAGACAGAAAAGTTTGTCCACGTGGAAGTGAAGAAACGGTCTGCAGCTATGCATAAGACTTTCACTTAGGCTATATCTAATTCATGTTCACTAAGAGAGTTTTCTATAATCTTGTCGTCATGTGCAATAAATAGTAATGTTGCACAGTGCCATTCCCTTGATTTTTGCTCAGACTGAAATATATGAGCATAGTTAGATTTCTTGTGATGTCATTAGAGAACAAAAGTAACACTCCTGTAAAGAATACTTGGTTCTGGACTAGATTTTACAGAACTTCCCCACAATTTCTGAGTAAAGCAGCTTCCGCCTAACCTAACGTCTACGTAAGACCCGAAGGGTCTATGAGACCATAACATAAACAGAATTCAGGACCTCCAGGAGGAGAACCCTCCTGTTATCTAAAGTATGGAAACAAAAAAATATTAAGTTTAACAATTGAAAATCAAAGAAACTGCTCAGATAGGGTTTGATGGAGACAGCCCATTCGTTCCTGTGACTGCTGTAAAGTACTTCATAATACCCCTTCTTCTTCTAAAGAAAGAAAGGGAAAGGCAACCACTCTAAAGCATAGCTTTCTTAGCTAACTTCCAAAGGTAAAGACCCAATTTATGCAGAAGGTTCAAACTGCTTGAGAAAAAAGTGACATTAGAAATGCCCAAATTATACTGAAGGCTTTGCTCCAGTGGCAAATATGGCTACCGTTGTTCGAGCAACTAATTGCATTCATGAAGCAACGGTGGGCTTTATATCAATGTAAAGTGAGCTTCCTTGAATGGAAATTTGCAGGAAGGAGCTCTATAAGAAACAATCTCCAGGATTTGCATGGACAGGAGGATCTGGTCTGCAAACCCAACAAGAGTCTCACAGGCGCTGCAGTGCTGATATACAAAATCAATAGTTTCTTACAGAATCGCTATAATAGAAGCAACATAAATCCTAATCTCTGTTACAAATAAAACCAAGGTAAAATTTCAATCGATGATCATCATTAATAAGCTATTGAGCTGATACACTGCACAAATGGCAACTGCAAGACAGTTTTGAGATTACAAAACTTGGGCCAGTAGAGACATATTGGGAGGCTCTTAGCCAACTTTTATATGGAAGCCTATAAGCGAGTGGTGCCAGATGCTGCAGCAGAACATGTTTTGAGTGCTAAGACACTTAGTGAACGACCTACATGAACTTTAGTGTTAGCAGAGTATCATTGCAGAAGGTTGAGAAAGCATCCGGAACAGAGATTGCAGGACCTGCTATAATTTATTTTGTGTTCGTTTTTGTTAAATCGGCCAGGAAGGCGCCTCATTGTTAATGAATATTGTCTAATTTTTCATAGACCTCAGTTCAGGCCAGAGATTGCAACAATGTGTTTCATCCAGCAATGTGCTAAAGCAGGCAGTTGGCTTCTGACAAACCCATATTGCAGCTCTGCTGTGAAGGAATAACTTTTTATTCCATCGTTACAGATCCAAATTCCGCGGTAGAATAACACACTGGAGTATATTTTCTTGTGAATCCCATCTCAGAATAAGCAACACAGAAAATTCAGATCAATAACAACAAACGAAATAGTGGAGGCACTCACTTTACTGGCATGGCTCCATCGCGATGCCCCACTATATCCAGCAAAAGCATAATATGAAAAATGGCGACTCTTTAGCACAGAAGAACCCCCACTATCATCTTCATTGTTTTCCTGAAAGTAAGAAATTTCTTAAGGACTCTAATCCATAGGTTTCAAAGCAAGGGACACAATTTACTAAATCAAACCTCTTTAGAATCTGAAGAAATTCTATGTCGCTCTGCTTCCTTTTCAGCAACCATTGCTTCTTCAAAGGGATCTAAATACAGCTGTTGCAGGTTCCAGAATGTAAACTTTTTGTCAGTCTTCTAATAAAGATAAATCAGAAGATAGGATCATGGAGTAGATACAACTTCTGAAAGTAAAAACAGAATAGCATATTAAGCAGAGCTCACAAAGCAACAGTAGTACTCTCATCAGCTTACATGTCTTCCATTAAATAAATAGCCACGTCAAAAGACAAAACATCAGAGTGACAAAACATCAGAGTATTCTGGTCCTCAAAATTATCAGGAAGATCTTATCCTGAATACTGTAGTGGCCAATACTTCAGTGGCTAGTAGCAATTCTGAGAACAGAAAATTGCCATGACCATGGTTCTTAATTTTTTAACACTTTCATGTATTTGCTTCGTTCCCCAGAATTTAGCTATCCCAAGTTAAAATGACTAGTAAAATAATGAACTAGTGAAAGACGAAGAAGAAGAAGGAATAGGAATGAGAATTGGGATAAGATCACCTACTTTCCAAGAGTGAAAACATCCTGACATCTTCCTTTGCCACACCATTGTAATATCTTTCTATTGGCTAACAATTAATAGCACAAATTATGGATAGCCAGATTGCAAAGGAAGAATTACCTGAGGTTGCACCTCCATGCTGCCACCTACAATTACAAGCCCCACATCCCCATGGTGCAGGGTATAGTTGCTGATAGAAATGGCGACTTCTTTGTGATGCGCCCCATGGGGAAAATGTTCCTATATTATATGATATAAACATCAAGTTAAAGTACGTATTCTCTCCAATTTATAATAATGAAGAACTGATGTTATAGAACCTGAACATCGGATTCCCAAAGCTTTTTCAAATTGTGGTCAAAACACATAATGACCCAGCCGGCTGTAACCACTACCAAAACTTGCTTCTTCGCTACACCTTCAGCATATGAACGTTGAATTACTCCAACAGACATTGCCACAGGCCTTCTCCCTGCTGCAACACGGACTTTATCAGGGAGAAGGGACACCTCTGCAACCTTTCTGGCTTCCGTGAATCCCTCTGCTGCCGGTTTACTATAGGGCTCCAAAACCTGCAAAGTGTAAGTTGCATCAAGAAAAGTAGAAAATATCAAAAGTTTCAGCATGTGTAAAAGGTGACTTACCAATATCTTTGCCTCAGAAGTTGCAATTATAACTTCATTATAACCATCTCCATTAAGGTCAGCAACAATAGGAGGGGGAAGCCGTTCAGCTTCATGCTTAATTGGGTACGAATCATCCTCCAAGTAGAACCAGGCTTCTTTATAGAAGAACGTTCCCTCCTTCTATAACGAACAATGAACAAGAACATAGACAATTCAATATGTGACACTGACTTTTATAATCATATGTTAAGTGACTTAAAAATTTATCTTCCTTTATCTAAGGTTTCATAAACGCCCACAATAAAAATTGCAGTATCAAAAATCTGGGTATCAGTATTGTTCTTTCTTGTGGCTTATTATCATTGCTGTCAGTAATATTTGTGATAGTAATTCGTGATGTTTTCAGTTTCACATACATAAATGTCTCATTTTGAATTACATTGGAAGAGGTGTTCCGATGCCTTTCTTCAATAAGTTCGTTAATCCAGTGATATTAACAGTAAAGGATGCTACGAATATGCAAATCAATCTGCTAACCTGAAGAGAGAAGAATATTGCCAAAGCAGAGATAAGCAAAATTCCAAGATCTCTTTTCCGCATATTGCCGATGCACCAGAATACACACGCAAATACGGATCAGCAATTACGAGAACTTGAGACTTCCTCTAAGAACGGTATGAAATAAACAACTGGCATGGCGAACAATCGCATAACATAAGCTAAGGAAGCTCAGATCGCATGAGGACGCTTAGGAGCTAACAGATATGGCAGGCAAGGTCGAATACATAGTAGAATACGGCCAAAAAAATTCGTCGCAAAGGGTCTTTTATAATGTAGGTTGCATCTTTACATAATGAAGCTCTAAAACACTTGCCAATACGTAAAAACAGGTTAGATTAAATTTTGCTTTGTTCTCCAATCTGCGACTGCCACGTGGCGAACTTTCAAAACCTGAATGTGACAAAACTTTAGGTTTCTTGGCGGCTGCGTTTTTTTGGCCGCAGCAAACAGCATCGAAGATCAGATTTACCTTCGATTTACTCTCGATTCTGAAAGTTTACCCAGCATTCCGAGCAATTTATCCACCATTTCGATCAGTTTACCCAGCATTCTGAACAAATTTACTGCCCACAGAATTTAATCTAACATGTTTTCACGTTAGGCGTTGCTGACATGCCGGAATGCAAGCTAAATGGCCTTTCTTGTCTAAAACTTTAGCCAATTCTAAAACGTTACTGAAAGACAATTCTTTGGCTATCGAATTGCCCCCTTAGGGACACTTTACATGTTTCTGTCGCCTCTGACGGTGCCCTGTTTTGCCCTAAGTCAAATTCTATGATGGTCCTGGAAGCCATTTTTCATGACATCGTGCTTCTTGACTGTGCACGTAAACCATCCCTTAATAGGGGCAATCCAAAAAATCATGGAACATTTTGTAGCATGCAACAACTAAGACCATGCCATTTTGCAGTATAAGGTTGGATTCACATGCAACCATCGCTGGAGAGGGGCCCGCCCTGTTTTGCCCTGTGCTATTTGGCGATGGCAGGTGATGGTGCGTGTAAAAGTGTGAGCCTTTTTACACATCGGTGATGGCACCTTCACTGCATGTGAACCGGCTCTAAGGCATGGTGTGCAATCTTCATGATTCCTCCACCTTGCCATTAAAATTCAATTGAACATCAAGTGGACTATTACTGGATCTAGATCTAGAATGGATTGTAAACATAAAAAATAGAGCTATCTCTACCTTTATATTATCACTTTTGCATATTCTCTTGAAACTTATCTAACCATAAAGCAATAATGATATAGTTAATATATTGCTGACACAGTTCTTCAAAAAAAAATAATAATGATATAGTTAATGTTAACATCTAACAAATGAGCTTGGGGGAGTGGCCAAGATGATAGGCGAAAGCATATCTAGTATATATATCATGGTTGGGAACAAAAAGACAAAGGCAAAGGCAAAGGTTTGCTAAAGAAAATCGTGGAGACATCTATAAATAGCATCTAAACTTCATGTGGCAATATCTCCGCATGTAGAGATCCGATTTGGGCAAATTTTACTTTTCTGGAACTATCTCAGAGTCTAGTTTCAGGATCGCGGGAGAAACGGTTGAAGTGTAACAAGGGGTCAATGAAGACTGCTTTACTTCTCCACTATTAAATTTGATTCTAAAAAAGCCATTACTTTTCATATAGCTTCTGCTAATCTTGCTCAATAACTTATCGCTATCCCTAAGCCTAAACTCTCAAAGTTTTATATTGTGGACTGCTAGCTCGAGGGAGGAGCTACAAGTTGGTATATGGATGTTAATTGCTAGATATGCCTTATTGCCTTTATGTTACAGCCTGATATTGCTAGCTGAGTGGCCCCATTGGGTGGAGAGCTCTTTTGAATAAGGCTTTAGGTATTAATGTTTAGGGTCTGGGTTCGGGAACTCCTGCCAGACAGCCCTCTGTTAGGACCCTTGGATCTAACAGGAGAATCCGGGAGCTATGTCACGCGGGATTTGCAAAAGGAACAAGGGAAAAGAGAAAAGAAAGCAAAAGAGAACAAATGAGACAATAATGAGAACTACTTCCTTGATGTCAATGAAGATACATGAACTCTCGCAATCGAGAGAAAACTGAAGTGAGACAAGACTCAAAACTCATCTAAAAACTCATGTGCTAGCTCTACTCATATATATAGTACAATGGCCTTTGGCCCAATATAGACACTCTGACTGATTTCGGTGCCGAATTCGAAGGAGGCCTCGATTTGGCAGAATGGCGGTAAGCGTTTGAAATGCCCGAATCATGCCGACGCCGACGCAGTGGGTGATGTGCCGCCACTTGTCCGAGCCCCTCTTGACGGGCAGGTGTGGCCTTTGATCGCGGTTTGTTTGGTCTTCACGGGGCCTTTGACGACCTAACCTGTGCCTCGGCCGTGGATCCTTGGCCTTGACTTGGTCCGTCAGATGCATGAATAGTCCTGCACTGTAATCCATGGTGACTAACACCCCCACCAAACGACACTCAGAGTGAAGAAAAGGAGGAAGTGTTTCCGAGGGCGGGAATCCAGCAGTTTGAAAGTGATCCTCACGGGAATGAGGACGGGCGCCATTGTGATAATTGCCAATGAGATCCTGACGTACTTGAAGAGCTTCTGGAGTGTTAAGCCCGCGCGTGATGAGCCAAGGAGAAATCCTGAGCGTACCATGTCTTCAAGGGCAGCATGGGCCTCAGAAGGAACGAACTGGCACTCCATGAGAAGGCAGGTCTGGAGACCGAAGGCACTGACGCTGGCATTCGGGTTGCAATAAAAGATGGGACGCTGCCGATTTAACGAGCTTACCAGGATGAACTTGAGAGCAGCACAGACGCAGGCTTGATGGTGAACGGAAGGGTCTGGTGAGGTGGCGGCATGCTGCAAGAAGGCATCAAGGCCATGAACAGCATCAGCAGGCTTTTGCCAACCACGCTCATTGGCAATATAGATCCAATTTGCAGTGTGGTCCAAGGTGGCACCATCCTCCCAATTGAAGCGTCGGACAAAACGGGGATCCCACCGGAGATCCGTCGAGATCTGAGGAGGAGTACACCCAGCGTGGCCTTCCAGGACCTTCGTCTAAAAGGGAAGACGCCAGTCGGAGGTGAGAAATCTGGGGCATGGAGGGACACCCAGTGAAGCATATGGAGAGGGAGCCATGCCCGTGGGCGTGGGCTGCTGAGCCTGCTCCCTGAATTCACGAACAAGGTCTGGATCAAGAGCACGGCACCACTGGTCCCAATCAGAAGCAGAGAGCTGAGTATAGATAGGAGGACTATCCCATCCCATGGGTATGGTCTTGCTATCCAGAAGGGCACGTAATTGATTGTAGCCTGCTAAGTGCTGCATATAAATTTGGGTAAACGGAAGATCCTCTGGATGTGCTAGATTCTTCCGCACCTGTTCCAGCGTTTCGGCTTGCCATAGAGGTAAATGATGAGCAAGCTCTGGCATGTACTCCTGATTAAGAGTGTGATTATGAGCATGATCTTTTAAATATGGGTTGGTATCCAACAACAACCAGTGAGCCTGTGGGTCGCCCTGAAAGTTTTGATGTGGCCCATCTCTGAATTTGTCTTGCGTATTAGCCAGATAAAAGTCATGAAAGATGTACGCCATCGGCTGAACAACTCTGAAGGTGATCAAATCAGGGTCTTCACAGTGGATGAGGTCGAAGACTAAGAGGGCACAAAGTAAACCTTTGTCTTCAACTGAAAGGTCGGGCCAAATCCGGAGAAAATCCTCACTGCGCATCTGGGCATCAACCTGACCATCTGCCGCTTCAGAAGAAAGAGGTGGCGGCGGGCAACCACATAATCCAGGTAACTGGAAGGAGTAGCGAAATCCACAGACATGTGGAGAGCGATATTAATGTAGCCCTCTTGTTTAGTTTGGGTCTCTTCGGCAGATTGAACAGCTTGCTGAAGCTGATGTTCAAGGTCGCGGATCCGGTTCTCCTTTTCTAGCAGAAGACGTGACTGATCACGGACCCGTTTATGAGAGAGCGTGCCATGGGAAGAGGATTGCCCAGGAGTATGAAGGCGAAGCGTGGCAATCTCTGCATCATCAATGATTTTCTGTTTCTTAGCCTCCGTAAGTTGATCCTGGAGAGGCGTGAGCTGACTGGTCAGCGTGGAAAGCTGATCTTCTAAGGAGGTGATGTGAGCATCTCGTTCTGTAAGGTCATGGACTTGAGTGCGGTAACTTTGAGAAAGCGTTAAGTTTGGCAAGGTCTTTATCCTTGTCGCCCAGGAGGTTATCCTTGGCTTTGACGTGCTCCAACAATTCCTGAATGGTGGATTGCAATTGAGCATGTTGATCAGCAAGCAGGCTGTTCTGATCTTGTGCAATTTTGAGATCCTCACGGACCTGTAAGAGAGCCCCGTGCTTTTCTTGAAGTTTGTCTTCCAGGGTCTGAACCTGCGTGTTGGCAGCTTGAAGATCCCTGTGAACAGCATCCGATGCCTCCAGGGATGCTTGAACTCCATTCATGAGAACTTCTTGGGATTCTTGTAACTTGAGGACAACGGCCTGAACATCCTGCTGATATTGATACAGGAGCTGGCGAGGATGTGGAGGTGCAGGGCCTTGTTGTTGCCTTGTCTGGGATGTCTGCGAAACATGATGAGAAGTGGAGGGCATGGTTTCGGTGGATGAAGAGGAGACAGTGACATGCGTGGCGTTGTGTTGAACATGACCAGGAGAAGAAGGGCGTGAAGTTTCAGCTTGTTGGTTTTGAGGAAGGGAATGAAAAGATTGATGAGTGGTGGTACGAGATGTGGAAGGGGACCCAGGATGAGGAAGGTAATGACAGATGAGGGCTTGAAGATGGCCACCCACGGAGGCTTCAAAGACGGAGGAGGGGGCAACCCTAATGCGATCCACTTCATGAAGGAGTCTGAAGAACATCATTTATGGCCAATCAATATGGTGAGTGGAGCGGATGGTCGTGATAACAACATTGTAGAACGGTTTATTGATATGGATGTTCTTGATAGAATACCCAAGCAATTTGCGCCACAGAAACTTTACAAAAGTGTCATTGGACTTGGCAATATTGGTGAGGCGATGCATGTTGGCTTGATAAGGAACTGCGCCGAACTGAGTGACATCCAGGTCCTGTAAGGCAGCCCAAGATAAAGAAGGTTTTTTAATAGGAATGTGGAATACCTCAGAAATCAGAGGCTGAGTAAGCAAAATGGTGGTGCCATCGACCGTGGTAGCATATCCTTCCGGGCTGTTGACAATATATGCGACAAACTGCTTCAATTGCTCCGGATTTGGTGCAGGGAGGTCCTGTTGGGAGAATTCGTAAAGCTCATGGCGTTCCGCTACTTCACGACTCGGACCAACGAAGGCTTCGCGAAAAGTGGGTGTCGAGAAGGTCACGGACTCAAAAAGAGCCGGATCCCGTGGAGCAGAAGCTTGAAGTTGAGAAAATTTGGGTGAAGCAGCCATGTCGAAGAGCGTCGGAGATGAACAGGAAGAACTGGCTTGAGAAGCCGGAGGGCGGAGAGCGGAAGACGAAGACGAAGAAGGACGAAAAGGTGTTTAGGGCGCACAAGGGTTTTGTGAAGGGGCATGATGAGAATGAAACGGCGACCGTTGATAATGCCAGGTGGCGAGAGATGCGAAGGAGTCAATTGAGAGGCAAAAATTTGGCTAAGTCCCCAATCGGTTAAGGGAAAAGCAATGAACGGTGGAGATGTGACATAAATGAACGATCGGATGTGACAGCTGGCGACGGTACACATATTAATGTTCGACGGGCGTAAAAAGAAGGAATGTCATTTAATGCGGGCAACTCGAAGTGGGATATCATTAAAACGAAGGTGTCAGAAGGTACAATTGCTAGATATGCGGCGGGAGAAAAGATTCCAATTTAGAAATAGCCTTGCATTGCAACCACGTCGACGAGTTTTCTGATTGGTCCACGTCGACAGGATTCCCGTCGGTTGGGCTATATAAGACGAGCAGTGGGCGAAGCTGAGACACCCTTGGCGACGATGAGTATGGCAGCGGCTGGTTTGAACGAGAACTGCACAATGCCTAGCAATTGCCTGGAATGGATCACCTGCAAGATGAACTGTCTGGATCTCTGGAAGTGCCACAACCGTGGCATCCCTATGGATGGCTGGTGCAGTGGGATGGCTGAGCATCCCGACCCTCTGACCAATCCGATGGATGTGGTGGTGCATCTGCGCTGGGATCCGGAGCAGAACTACTACCACATCCTCCGCATCACCTCTGCTCCCAACCCGGAGTAGAGGGGTTTTAATCTTAGGATTTTGTAAATAGGGCACTGCCCATAGAGCTCTGCTCATAGCGGAAGTAAGTGGGCAATGCTCACATTTTGTAATTTGCCTCTAGTAATATAAATATGCCGCTGTTAGTCACGATCTGTTGTTTCAGGACTTTGTGGTGCATCTTTTGTAGAACTGTCTGTAGCTTCTGTATGAAATTTCTTAAGGCGAAAGCCATTAACCAGAGTAGGTAATGGAGTGTCATCTAATTCGGCCAGCTTAAAAACACTGGGTTGAACAACTTCAATAATTTGATAAGGACCAAGCCATCTGAACTTTAACTTACCCGGAAAATTTTTGTAACGAGAATCATAAAGAAGAACCAAATCACCTTCTTTGAATGTTTTTGTCTTAAGACGTTTGTCATGCAATGATTTCTGCAACTGTTGTCCATGAAGAACACGAATGTAAGCGTCTCGCCTAAGTTCATCCAACTGTTCCAATTGATAAACCCGTCCCTTGAGTGCAGCATGTGGATTATGTGATGTAGCAAGTTGGAAACGAAGAGTCGGAAGAATATATTCGAAGGGCATAAGAGCTTCTTGACCATAAACCAATTTGAAAGGAGTGTGGCAGTAGCAATTTTAAAACTCGTATTGTAAGCCCAAAGAACAGTAGGCAACTTGTCTTGCCAATCTGTACGAGAAGCATCACAAATTTTCTTAAGAACAGTGATGAGAGTTTTGTTGGTGCTTTCAGCCAAGCCATTTCCTTGAGGATAGTAAGGTGTACTCTTCCGGTGTTGGATGTGAAGATAGTCCGTCAGCTCCTTGATGGTATGATTGACAAAATGCACGCCACGATCACTAACAAGTTCCGTGGGACAACCAAAACGCGTGATGATGTGCGTGTAAAGAACCTTGGCTGTACTGGCAGCAGTGTTGTCTGGAAGTGCACAAGCTTCCGCCCATTTGGTAGCATAATCCGTGATGACCAGAACGTAGCGGGCACGGGTGTGCCGCGCCGGTGGGTCCATGGACCCCACAAAGTCCATTCCCCATTTGCTGAAGGGAAGTGGCGTGGCGACCGGCGTCAATGGAAGAGCGTCACGGGCCGTGGGCTTCCCCACACGCTGACAGACGTCACACGTGCGAGCATAAGCGTGGGCATCTTTGAAGAGCGTGGGCCAGAAGTATCCTGCCAAAAGAATTTTGCGTGGCGTGGCGTCACCACTAAAATGACCACCACCAAGCCCGTCATGGGCTTGTCGAACAATATCGGGCGCCTCATGAGGGAGAACACAACGACGAAGGACCATGTCTTTACCGCGTCTGTATAGATGGCCTGCAACCATGGTGTAATCACGGACCTCTCGGAGAAACTGACGGCGGCGTGAGCGAAGCTTTTCTGGAGAGAGCGTCGGATCGTCTGGAGGAAGAGCACCAGTGAGAAGATATTGCTGAAAGTTGTGAAACCAATGGGGCGTGGCCGTGACCAGGAACAATTGAGCGTCTGGAAAGGCATCAGAAACACCCGTGGAGGGATCATCTGTGTGAATGCGTGAAAGACAATCAGGCACCACATGAGACTTGCCTGCCTTATGAACAATTTCAAAAGGAGCGAATTCTTGCAGAAGAAGGACCCAACGAGCAATTCTACCCGTGGGCGTGGCTTTGTTGATTAAATAAAGAAGAGCTTGATGATCAACAAAGAACTTGATCTGGCTGCCCAACAAATAATGACGGAAATGTTGGACACAGAAGACTAAGCCCAAGGCTTCCCGTTCCGTGGCAGAGTAGTTGAGCTCAGCAGGATTGAGTTTCCGGCTGGCATAGCGGATGGGTTTATCCGTGTGCTCATCATAGGCCTGAGAAAGAATAGCACCAATAGCAAAAGCAGAGACATCAACATGAACATGGAAGGGCTTGTCCCATTGAGGAGGAACAAGTACCGGGGCCTAAGTAAGTAACAGCTTCAACGTCTGAAAAGCAGCTTCCGCTTGGGGATTCCAAGCCCAAGTGGATTCATCACCCGTTAGTTTATGAATGGGATCAGTGATAGCTGCAAGTCCAGGTATGAAGGTGGAATAGTAATTAACCTTACCCAGGAAGGAACGTGTCTCTTTGATATTTGAGGGTGCTTGAGCCTTCAATACACAACTTATTTTAGCAGGATCCATGACGATGCCATCTTTACTTACCACATGACCCAAAAGAACGCCTGAGGTGACGCAGAAAGTGCACTTCTCAGGGTTGAGACTAATGCCAGATTCATCACATTTTTTAAAGACAAGCTCTAACTTCTCCAAATGATCATCCATGGAGCTGTAGGCTGAAAAATCATCTTGAAAGATCTGGAGAAAAGGTTTTTCCTTCATATAGTCTTGAAAGACAACGAGCATGATGCGCTGAAAGGTTGAAGGAGAGTTTGATAGACCAAAAGGGACCACCTTGTAGGCAAAAGTGCCCCACGGGGTGGTGAAGGTAGTTTTCAGTTGATCTTCTTTCTTGATAGAAATTTGATTGTACCCAGAGAAACCATCCATGAAAGAGTATGTCTCATGACCAGCAACTTCTTCAAGAACTTGGTCTGTGAAGGGAGGCGGAAAGTGATCACGCTCCATAGCTTGATTGAGTTTTCTGTAGTCCACGCAAACGCGGATCTTACCATTGTGTTTGAGAGCTATGACGATGGGGCTCACCCATTCCGAGTGTTTGACCTCATAAATCAGGCCAGCAGCTAAGAGTTTGTCAATTTCAGCCTTGACGCGGTCACGGTAATTTGGGTTGAGCTGTCGTTGCTAGATTGGGCGTGCATCAGGTTTGGTAGGAATGGTGAGTTCCCCCAACTCTGTTTTGATACCTCGAAGGTCTTTGTAACTCCAAGCAAAAATATGTTTGAACTTCTTGAACAACGTCACCGCGCGTGCTTTATAGGTGGATGGAAGATGAGCAGCTAATCGGACCGGTTGATTGTTACCAATGTCCACGATTTCCACTTCTGGAGTTTGAATATGAGGAACGACCTTCGTGTCCTCAACCTGATGAGAGGTTGAAGCATGACGGGAGGAGCAGCATTTTGAGTAGTGAAGAAAAAAGGCTGCTGAGTGTCATCAAGCAAGGGTTGCTGCATGACAGTCTCAGAAGAAGGGGTGTTGTCTGAAAAATGATCAAGACGTTGAATGCGGTTGCAGGAAGCCAGGTACGGGTCCAAAAGAGCAGCCACAGCCTGGTCCTGATCCAGCGTCATCTCCCCCCAAGGATCAGCGTACTCCGGGTAGGAGGAAAGAGGCAGACCCGCGGGTGGAGCTTGAACATGATAAATATTTTGAGCTTCCTCAGAGTCAGTGTCTGAGATGGAAGGTTCTGCATTCTCGACAGAGATCAATTTTCCAGTTTCCAGATCCATTGTGGCATTGAGATGTCCATCATCAGTGATAACAAGTTGGTCCGTGGCCCAGTAATGAATACTCTTAGCCTGGCGGAGAAAAGTTCGTTCAACCAGCATTTCATAATCACCAGGATCTTCTCCAGCTTTCCAAACACCAAATTCCAATGGGAATTTGAGATCACCAATGCTGATATGGAGAAGAGGAGTGACACCTTGAGGGCGCGTGATATGGCCATTTGCCAACTTGATGTCATAAGGAGCACGGTATAATTGTTTGATGCCTTATTGCTTCCGGAATTTATCAGTAATAAGATTGATGGCACTACCACCATCAATTTGGACATGATTGATGTGCTGATTGCCCACCGTGGCGTGCACCGTGGGTGTTGAGGTCGCAACAGCTCCAACCAGAACCGTGGGAAGAGGTAACTGATCTTTGAGAGCCGGACAGAGTTTCAAAATGGTGGCCAGGCTCAAAGGAATCTTGATCTTGGCGAGTTCTTCCTGAAGTTCCAAAGGAACGTGTGAAAAGGGGTCCGCAGGGTCCAGTGGAGCTGGAGTCTGTGGTAAAGAAGCGGAGACTTCTTTGAGAAGCTCTACCTCAGCAGCAATATTTGGATACGGTTGAGAGCGTGTGCCGGTAGATGATGACGGCGCTGCCTGACGCTGCTGAGCTCTAGTGGTGGCGTGAACATTTGCCAGTGTGCGACCTTCCGCAGCCTGCATGAGTTTCAGAATACTTTGTCTCACTTTAGGCATGACGTGAGGCATGAGTTTGTCAAGATCAAAAGCGGCGAACTTTTTATCATCGCCGAGGAACTGTTTTACAAAGAAAGGCGGGTTGCATGTCGTGAGGGATGATGGTCAAAGGGCGTGAAGCCCATGTGTGACGTGTGACGAGACCAACCCAATTGGACTGGCTGGATCGGGAGGGTTCAAAGGCACCGATAAATCTTCTCTTGGGCTTGTTGATCCATAGGATTGGAGGTAGATGCGACTGTTGAGGTCCTTTGTTGTTGAGGCGGCCGAGGGGCTTCCTCAAAGCGGGACGAGGGCCCCTGCTTTACCGTTGGCCACCCGAGTTGATAAGCCGTGAGAGGCGTACTAAAAGCTGGTTGATTTGAACCGGAAGTTGGACTTGAACTTGAGGAAGTTGAGGACACGCCGTGGTGGTGTGAACCCATTCATGACAATGATAACATTGAGCCTTGAAAGGGAGGACGGTTGCCTTGTCCCCGTGGCGGCTGAGATTGCTACGTTTGTTGATACTGCTGCTGTTGTTGAGTTTGATATTGCCGAGGCTGATATGATGTTGTTGTTGAGGCGTGGTCCGGACTTGAAAACCATTTTGTTCTGAAGGGTGTAGGATGAGAACGAGTGCATTCCTCCGCGGGCGTGATTGCACATATTGCACCTTTGCGTTGAGGAGGTCCATTGGAGGAGTTGCATTCATTTGCCGATGGCCTTGATGTTCACAAATATGACACGATCTGTGGAGTTGTGGATTTGTTTTGCCGAGGTGAACACTCGTGGAACCATGACGGGCGGCATGAAAGGGAGTTTCGTGAGAGCAACACCTCGAGAAGAAACATTGACCGAGTGATTGACCAATTCAATGGCCTGCTCCAAAGACTTTGGACGCAGGTATTCTGTCATGAGTCGAATGGCAGGAGGAAGGCCCGCGTAAAACCGGACAAGAATCGGCTTTGTGGAGTACTCTCTCGAAGTTTGCTGATCAGGATGTGAAGACGATCCGCAAAGTCCCTTGCTGACTCCGTGGGCTCTTGTTGAAGGTCATTGAGTTGCTTGAGAAGAAGTTGATCATCATCGGTGGTGCCATAATGAGAAAGGAATGCTGTTTTCATTTCATTCCAACTTTGTTTCCAGTGACTTTTGTTGGCCATTAACCACTGATGAGGGGCGCCTCTGAGCGTGGTAGAAAAGATGTGAAATTTGAGTTGTGGTTGCGCATGACCATTCAGAATGGCCAAGGCTTTAAATTCCTCCATGTGGGCTTGAGCACTCTGATCCAGAGGTTTGCCTTTAGTGTTGCCAAAAGTTGGATAAGTCAGCTTCAAATTATGAGTGGGAGATGAAGGTGGAACTTGAGCATAGACAGGTGGATTTGGTAGAGGATATGCAGAAGCATAGAGAGGTGGAACAGCCTGGGACTGAGAGCAAGGGGGTGGGATGGAAAAACCCGGTGGTCCATAGAAAGTAGCATCAGGTGGGGAAAGGTCATGAGAGCCCTCCTCATTAGGCTTGAGATCAGTGGTTTGATAAACAGGAAGAGCGTGCTGAAAGGATGGAGAAGATCAAATTGTGGAACGCGGGGGGAGGGCCAAAGGACACTTGATGGTAGCCCATCCCAGCAGGAGGTGAAGAAGGTTGTGATGGCTGAGGGGTGTGGCCTGAAGAGATATGGATATAGGTGCTCTCAGGAGTCTGGAAATAGTGAGGCGTGGGCTGAACAGGGGTATGTTGGGGAGATTGAGGTTGAGAACAATGCCGACACACAGGGGGAGACCCTGGTCGAGAATGAGCACGAGGTGTAGGAGGTGCCGACTGAGCTCTGGAGCGGACACGACCACCCTCAATGTCATAAGCAGTATCATACATGTCCCGAACAGCCTCGCGTCGTTGATGGCGCTCCACGCGACCCGCCGTTTGGCAAAGAAGTTCTTCAGGAGTGAAACCTCGAGCCGACATGATGGAAAGAGAGGAAAAAGAAAGATCGAACCCGTGGCGACAGTGTTGGGGTCCGGGTTGGGAACTCCCCGCCCGGACGGCCGTCTGTGAGGACCCTTGGATCTAACAGGAGAATCCGGGAGCTATGTCACGCGGGATTTGCAAAAGGAACAAGGGAAAAGAGAAAAGAAAGCAAAAGAGAACAAATGAGACAATAATGAGAACTACTTCCTTGATGTCAATGAAGATACATGAACTCTCGCAATCGAGAGAAAACTGAAGTGAGACAAGACTCAAAACTCATCTAAAAACTCATGTGCTAGCTCTACTCATATATATAGTACAATGGCCTTTGGCCCAATATAGACACTTTGACTGATTTCGGTGCCGACTCCTGGAAGGAGGCCTGATTTGCAGGAATGCTGGCGGTGCCTCTTGAAATGCCTAAAAATCACGCCGGACGCCGACGTTAAAGGTGGACAGTCATCACTTGTCCGGCGCCCTCTTGACTAACAGGCGTGGCCTTTGATTGCATGGTCTGCTTGGTCTTCTGCGGGGCCTTTGACGACTGACCTGTGCCTGGCTATGGATCCTTGGCCTTGACTTGGTCCGTCGTATGCATGAATAGTCCTGTACCAGAACGTACAGGACTAACAATTAAATTGTGTAAAAGTTCTTATGTTTATTCAGGTATCCAGGCTAAGATCGTACCAATTGATACAAAGTGTCGATTTCGAGTTTCTTTGGAACTATATGAACTCTATCGTGATCATGAAGCATATCTAGAGTTTTAAAGGATGCTAGAATTTAATAATGCAATAAAGAGGGGAAACATTCCAACAAAACAAGAACTTGGACAATTTCTTGAGTTGTAACTAACTAGCTCTTAAGTTATTCATGACATGGAGATAGTTTTACAGATACACTGTATATAGCTATGCAAAGAAGCCTACATAATTGGATGCATAGGACTTGTGAGGAGATACGAGAAAAGGAACTAGTGTTTCGAGAATTCTAAGAACAAAAAGAGCAAACATCAAATTGGATATTGTTTATCCTGATGAGATTTGATTTGCTTTAATGGAAAATGAGTTTATGTTTGAATCAATTTAAAGCATTATAATGTTCAAGTTGGTCCATGAGTAGGTGGCAACCAAGAACTAAATTGGCCCACGAGCAGATGGTAATCAAGAAGTATATTGCCCCACGAGTAGATGGTAACCAAGAATAGATTGGTCCACGAGTAAGTGGTAACCAAGAAGCAGTGGCTCACGAGTCGGTGGCAACCACTAATATGTGAAAACCACGAGGTGGTGGTAGACACAAAAACCACAAGTAGGTGGTAACAAAAAGCAAACATAAAAACCATAAGTAGATGGTAAACAGGAGCTCTACGAAAACCACAAGAAGGTGGCAATATTGAACCAAGGTGGAAGGCACGAGGAGGTGGTAATCATGAGTTGATAATATTTTATATTAAGGGAGTAGCCTTAACAGAATAACAAAATTGTTCATAAAGATCTGAAAGGCTAATAATCTTCATATTAAAGTTTGATATTAATGAGTTCCTGAAAGTTGTCTTCGATGCAACTGAAGTCAGGTGCTTATGAAGGAATTGATATAGTTAAGGTTAACATCTAACAAATGAGCTCAGGGGAGTAGCCAATATGTTTATGCAATAGGTGAAAACACATAGAGCTAATATATTTATTATGGTTGGGAACAAAAAGGCAAAGGCAAAGCACAAAGGTTTGCTAAAGAAGGCTAAAGTCATGGAGACGTCTATAAATAGAAGCCAGACTTCACGTGGCAATATCTCCACAAAGAGAGATTTGATTTGGGCAGACTTTCACTTTTCTGGAACCATCTCAAAATCTAGTTTTAGAATTGGGTGGCACGTTTTGTGATTCGTCCGTATGAGGGGGAAGCGGTCAAAAGTGTGACAAAGGGTCAATGAAGACTGCTTTACTCCTTCACTATTGAATCTGATTCTAAAGAAAGTCATTACTTTTCCTAGAGCTTCTATTGATCTTGTTTAATAACCTGTTGCTATCCTTAAGCCTAACCTTGGAGTTCTATATTGTGTAATGTTAGCTTGAGGGAGGAGCCAAGCTAGTAGATGAATGATGATTGCTAGATATGCCTTATTGTCTTTGTATTAGAACCTAAGATTGCTAGGTGCATGGCCCGTTTGGGTGGAGAGCTCTTTTGAATAAGGCTTTGGCTACTAATTTGTGTAAAAGTTACTTATGTTTGTTCAAGTATTCAGGCTAAGATCGTATCAAATAACCAAGGACGAAAAAAATTCAACTCATTTCTTATCTAAAGGATCTTAATAGCTAAAAAGCAATGCCAAAGGACAAGCAAGAAAGAGGGGCATAAAGGCCCAGTAAGCATACTAATCCAATTGGGTACTATCAATTATCTATGCTTTGAAAGTGTATCTCAAGGTGGACCTTTGAAAGCAATACCTTTTTCTTGATCAAGAGGATGAATCACAAACCTTGACAAATTTATCTTCCACATTAATGAATTAAGACTAATGGATACGAACCGATAACCATTGCCCATGAATAATTTAGTATTGGGGTCATAAAAAGCTCGTGGCATGCTCTTTCCAATAGTATATGATTTTGCATGGTAATTTGATCATATTGATGGAAAAGTAGGCTATGTCTGTTTCAGATTGGTGGCACTAAGGTTTGGCTGCAATACTATTTTAACAACTCTTGCTGCAAATATTCATTACGTTGATGGAGAATGGGTGTCTGATGATCAGACCCCTTTTAATAGAGTTATCAAAGTTCTTCATAGTTATGCTTCTAATTCAAACTGCCCAAATTTCAGGGACAGTTGAACTTTTTGCAGTTTGCTCCATTCTAATCCATCGTTTGCTTTGAGGATTGATTACCCTAAGTGATCTGGAGGTCCTGACCCTGTGGTAGGCACTTTTATGAGGTTGGCTTGGTAGCCAGGATTCAAATCAACACTTCTCGCGCTTGAAATTCTCACGTAGCAGATGGAGAGCCTTTCGCAATACATCCAGAACAATAGAATTTCCTCCAGATGAATATGAACTATCGACTTTCACATGCAACCATCGCTGGAGAGGGGCCCGCCCTGTTTTGCCCTGTGCTATTTGGCGATGGCAGGTGATGGTGCGTGTAAAAATGTGAGCCTTTTTACACATCGGTGATGGCACCTTCACTGCATGTGAACCAGCTCTAAGGCATGGTGCGCAATCTTCATGATTCCTCCACCTTCTAATCCAATTGAACATCAAGTGGACTATTACTGGATCTAGATCTAGAATGGACTGTAAACATAAGAAATAGAGCCATCTCTACCTTTATATTACCACTTTTGCATATTCTCTTGAAACTTATCTAACCATAAAGCAATAATTTTTTTATTGAAGGACATCATTTATTCATTATCACATCACGAGTACATTCTACATCACTTTATTATATATATATCACATGGAAGCCAAGCCACTACCTAGGCGCGATATGCTAGGAGCTATATGATAAGGTTAAGGTCTCTACCACAGGACCGGATGGTCATACTTGAACTGGCAATGGATTTTTAAGGTCCCCATTACTAGACCGATATTGGCCAGGTTTGAACCTGTGACCTCAGATGTGACCATAAAGCAATAATGATATAGTTAAGGTTAACATCTAACAAATGAGCTCGGGGGAGTGGCCAAGATGATAGGTGAAAGCATAGCTAGTATATATATCATAGTTGGGAACAAAAAGACAAAGGCAAAGGCAAAGGTTTTTTAAAGAAAGTTGTGGAGACATCTATAAATAGCATCTAAACTTCATGTGGCAATATCTCCGCATGCATAGCTCCGATTTAGGCAAATTTTACTTTTCTAGAATCTATCTCAGAGTCTAGTTTCAGGATTGGGATAATGCGTTCTATGATTCATCCATATGAGGGAGAAACGGTTGAAGTGTGACAAGGGGTCAATGAAGACTGCTTTACTCCTCCACTATTGAATTTGATTCTAAAAAAAGCCATTACTTTTCTTAGAGCTTCTGCTAATCATGCTCAATAACTTATTGCTATCCCTAAGCCTAAACTCTCAAAGTTTTATATTGTGGACTGCTAGCTCGAGGGAGGAGCTACAAGTTGGTATATGGATGTTGATTGCTAGATATGCCTTATTGCCTTTATGTACAGCCTGATATTGCTAAATGAGTGGCCCAAGTTAGTTGGAGAGCTCTTTTGAATAAGGCTTTAGGTACTAAATTGTGTAAAAGTTCTTATGTTTGTTCAGGTATCCAGGCTAAGATCGTACCAATTAATACAGAGTGTCGATTTCGAGTTTCTTTGGAACTATATGAACTCTGTCGTGATCATGAAGCATATCTAGAGTTTTAAAGGATGCTAGAATTTAACAATGCAACAAAGAGGGGAAATATTCCAACAAAACAAGAACTTGGACAATTTCTTGAGTTATAACTAACTAGCTCTTAACTTATTCATGACATGGAGATAGTTTTACAGATACGCTGTATATATAGCTATGCAAAGAAACATACATAGTTGGATGCATAGGACTTGTGAGGAGATACGAGAAAAGGAACTAGTGTTTCGAGAATTCTAAGAGCAAACATGAAATTGGATATTGTTTATCCTGATAAGATTTGCTTTAATGGAAAAAGAGTTTATGTTTGAATCAATTTAAAGCATTATAATGTTCCTCAAAGTGGTCCACGAGTAGGTGGCAACCAAGAACTAAATTGGCCCACGAGCAGGTGGTAATCAAGAAGTACATTGGTCCACGAGTAGATGGTAACCAAGCACGAGTAAGTGGTAACCAAGAAGCAGTGGCTCACGAGTCGGTGGCAACCACTAATATGTGAAAACCACGACGTGGTGGTAGACACAAAACCACAAGTAGAGCAAACATAAAAACCATAAGTAGATGATAAACATGAGCTCTACAAAAACCACAAAGCAGGTGATAATATTGAACCAAGATGGAAGCCACAAGGAGGCAGTAATCATGAGTTGATAATATTTTATGTTAAGGGAGTAACCTTAACAGAATAACAAAATTGTTCATAAAGATCTTAAAGGCTAATAATCTTCATATTAAAGTTTGGTATTAATGAGTTCTTGAAAGTTGTCTTCGATACAACTGAAGTCAGGTGCTTATGAGAAGAGAAGGAATTGATATAGTTAAGGTTAACATCTAACAAATGAGCTCAGGGGAGTAGCCAATATGATTATGCAATAGGTGAAAACATATAGAGCTAATATATTTATTATGATTGGGAACAAGAAGGCAAAGGCAAAGCATAAAGGTTTGCTAAAGAAGGCTAAAGTCATGGAGACATCTATAAATAGAAGCCAGACTTCACATGGCAATATCTCCACAAAGAGAGATTTGATTTGGGCAGATTTTCACTTTTCTGGAACCATCTCAAAATCTAGTTTCAGAATTGGGTGGCATATTTTGTGATTCGTCTGTATGAGGGAGAAACAGTCAAAAGTGTGACAAAGGGTCAATGAAAACTGCTTTACTCCTTCACTATTGAATCTAATTCTAAAGAAAGCCATTACTTTTTCTAGAGCTTCTACTGATCTTGTTTAATAACCTGTTGCTATCCTTAAGCCTAACCTTGGAGTTCTATATTGTGGAATGTTAGCTTGAGGGAGGAGTCAAGCTAGTATATGAATGATGATTGCTAGATATGCCTTATTGTCTTTGTATTACAACCTAAGATTGCTAGGTGCATGGCCCTTGTGGGTGGAGAGCTCTTTTGTATAAGGCTTTGGCTAGTAATTTGTGTAAAAGTTACTTATGTTTGTTCAAGTATTCAGGCTAAGATCGTATCAAATAACCAAGGACAAAAAAAATTCAATTCATATCTTATCTAAGGGATCTTAATAACTAAAAAGCAATGCCAAAGGAAGGACAAGCAAGAAAAAGGGGAATAAAACCCCAGTAAGCATACTAATCCAATTGGGTACTATCAATCGTCTATGTTTTGAAAGTGTATCTCAAGGTGGACCTCTGAAAGGCTCGTGGCATGCTCTTTCCAATAGTATATGATTTTGCATGGTAATTTGATCAGTTTGATGGAAAAGTAGGCTATGTCTGTTTTAGATTAGTGGCATTAAGGTTTGGCTGCAATACTATTTTAATAACTCTCGCTTCAAATATTCATTACGTTGATGGAGAATGGGTGTCTGATGATTTCAGACCCCTTTTAATAGAATGAGAATGAGAATGATTTTTTATCGTCCACTGAGGCCAACATAGTTCTTCATAGTTATACTTCTAATTCAAACTGTCCAAATTTCAGGGATAGTTGAACTTTTTGCAGTTTGCTCCATTCTAATCCATCGTTTGCTTTGAGGATTGATCACCCTAAGTGATCTGGAGGTCCTGACCACCCCTGTGGTAGGCACTTTCATGAGGTTGGCTTGGTAGTCAGGATTCAAATCAACACTTCTCGCACTTGAAATTCTCACATAGCAGATGGAGAGCCTTTTGCAATACATCCAGAACAACAGAATTTCCTATTCAACTAGATCAATATCAGATGAATATGAATTATCAACTTTGCAAACATTCCTAATGTACTAGAGAATTTTGACATCCATTACCATCTTAAGTATACCCGCGTCTTTCTTTCTAGAAAGAACATTCGAAGTGCCTCTTGAAATGACCTTTAGCACATTGAATAACCCAGTCTTTGACAAAGGCCTACGCATAATTTTCTTCGGATTAAAATAAAAATAGAAATAGTTTGATGCATAAATTGTGAATCAATACTTGTAAATGCAAGGCACCTGCATTGGCCACAGATCTGCCATAGATCTGATGAGGCACCAATTGGAACTTATATGTGCAACCTAGCAGTAGTACACTAGATTTGATGTGAAGCAGCTTATTGCATTAACAACAAATATGGCATTGATGATCAAACATAGATATTTGTAACCTTAACTTGGTGCAACCTTAACTTGGTGCTGCGAGCATACTTCATTGCGAAGTGAACAAAAAAAAAAGGCATTCACCCTATTTAATTTTTGCTTGATCATGAGTAGCCAAGACCAAGTTGAGGACAACAAAAAATGTACTTTGAATGTCTTTATATTCTTTGTAAAATGATCCTGGCCATTCAAAAATCAAGATATCCATCACGATCTATTCCCAGTTGCAGCTTCTGCAATTACTAGAGTTTTTAAATCTCCATAGGTCCTAATTCCCATAGGTCCCATCATGAACTTTAAAGCAATCATAAATAGCCCTTTTTCCTGAATCTTTAAGGATGCTACATGCTAAGGGGAGATACATGGCAGAAACCCAGGAGCGCCTGTTTGACATGCTTATGGCAGAGCCAAAAGCTTTTTGGCGTAAGGTGTTATACAAGAAGCGCCAGGTGGCTGGTAATGTAAGTGTGGAGCAATGGATGCACGGCTATGTGAGTTATATGACCCCCGTGAGCTAATGCCGTGGTCCCGATCGTGGGAGAGGTGCCGCTCCTCACGCGGGAGGATGTCCAAAGCAGGTCTCGTGCATCCGGGCGAATGGCAAGGCAAAAGGATTTACAGGGGCCGCAGCGAGCTGTTGAAGTGGGGTGGCCCATTTGTGGTAGGGCCCCCGACGGTGATCATTAACCGTGCTCGAAGCGAGGGCCTCCCCGTGAGTGGATGGTTAGTAAGGTTGTTCCCTGTTCATAAAGCCGGTAATACGGATGAGCCGGCGAATTACCGGATGATTATGGTAAGCTCATTTGTTTGCAAAGCCCCGGCAGGGTGGTGGAGAAGAAACTCACTAAGTGGGCCGAGGAGGCAGGGTGCGGGCAATTGGCGGGCAAGCCGCCCCACTCACTCCCCGGCCCGACCATATCTTCACTTTGAGAGTGTTGATGGAGGCCAGCCGCAATGCCCCGGCCGGGACTTGTATTGTCGCTTTGTAGATTTTAAGGCGCATATGATACCGCCCCCGGAGACATGTTGTGGGCGAGGTTGCAAGAATTGCGAAGTTCCACAGGAGTTCCGAATGTGGTGCACCAGCTTTATGATGGGATTTATGCCGCTACACGCCTTATGAAGATCGGGCGGTAGCTAGCACTATGGGAGTTAAGCGGGGCTGCCCGTTGTCTCCAACGCTTTTGGGTTGTACATTGATAGCTTGGAGACGTGGATGCGCGGCACCATGGGGAGGAGGGGTGCAATTATCCGATGCGACCTCGTGGGCGATTACTATGCGGATGATGTAGCTTTGCTAGCCCACACGCCGCGGCGGTATGCAGCAACATTTGGATGCCCTCGATTGGGTTACGTGGGGCAACGGAATGACGGTGAACTTGCACAAAAAACTAAGCTTTCGCGATCCTGTCCTCGCAACACCCTATCCCCGAAAGTTATATTACGAGGGGACGGGAAGTGGAGATGGTGCGGAGCTTTAAGTATCCGGGAATTGATTTCACTACTAACATTTGTGGGATGAGTGTGTGGAGGAGGAGAGCCAGTCTGGTTTGGAAGGTTTTATATGCGAGCAAAACAGCGCGTGTTGCGGATAGATCTCGCGGATGGGTGAGGAGAGCACACCGATTTAGAGCTTTTGGCCGGTCTTTCGCTATATGGGGTGGAGGTTTGGGGCCCAGCAGTTAGCAAAAAATACATGGGATAGGTTGGAAAGGGTGCGTAAAAGCTTTCTTGACATATAGCTTGGGAGTGAAGGACACCGCACCGTATCAGATTTTGTTGTATGAGGCGGGGGTTCGCCTTTTGACGATTACGCTATGCGGGGCATCTTACTTGCTTCCATAAGGTGGATGGGATGGATGAGCATCGCTTGCCCCCACAGGCCGTGTTGTTAACGGAAAATTTGGCTGAAGAGGGTATGGCACGAAAGCATCGTAAGGGATGGTTTAGGAGGTGGTCTATAGATTACCAACGGATGGTGGCTGGCAGATTCGATCGCATGAGAATGGGCAATTGGATGCCTCTACTCTTGCAAAGCCCAAGACGAGCACTATCACGCCGAGATTAATCCCGGCCTTGAGCATGGACCCCATCGGCACTTGAAAGCACACATCTCAAATTGAAGAAACGGAGAGCTATTGCTGCCATAAGGGCGGGTTCCCATTACCTCGCAATTGAAACAGTCATTTGGGGGTGAATGGCGCACGGGGATCCCCGAGGGGAGGAAAGGATATGTCGGTGTTGTGAGATGCGTGATAGAGGATGAGCACCATGCCCTCCCCGGTGATTGCAAAGATATGCCCATGTCCGGCGGCACACCGATCTTAGATGCTCGACACACCGCTACATCGCCATTTGCATCACCTATGGTAGTAGCGGTGGGAGCTTACATCCCCGCAGATTTGGCCGTACCGGACTTGCTCTCTTCGGGGCATGGTATTTGAGAGCCTATCGCTAGGGTTTTTCCTCCCAAGTGGGGTTTTTTCATTCGGTAGTAGGGTTCTCTTGTCTGATTACATTGTTTGTTTTGGTGTTGGGGTTTTTGGCTTTTTTGCTGTTTCTGCATGATGTACTGGTCTCATAGGCCTCCGCCTCGTGGGCGATTAAAATAAACTTCCTTCCTTCCTTCCTTCTATGTGCAGCTTTACAATCTTTTTTTGACGCCCAGACCACTATTTAGGCAAAGCGTGGCTTGGCTTCAAAACCCATTGTAGCTAGAGGAAAAAGATCTGGCATTGTAGTGTGGGCTCTTGTAGGATTTCAAATCCGATGCAGATAATTGGACCTCCATGCACCAATAAAGAAGATCAAGAGAAAAATCAAGCCAAATACAGAAAATTGAACAAACCAATTAAATTGAATAGTATCCTGGCCTACTGACAATTGAAGCACTGCCAAAACCTAGCTTAAGCAGAGAATGAATGCCCTGAAAAATATTTTAAATTCAGTCCACCATAGATACAACTTGGAAGGCACAGAATGAAGCTTGCAAATGGCCTGATAGAGAGAAAATATGAAAAATTGTTGTTCATGTGAACGTCATAATATTGGAGCAACTACCCAGCTTACCAAGTGTCTTACTTGCCAAAGCCCACGTAAAAGCTGGAATAATACTTGTTTGTGCCATTTCATGCCATTTAACCAAGCATAGGTCGGATTGAAATTTTTTTGCAATAACTTTGGGCATTCTTTTGCATGGCAGCATACAATATGTTAACATCAGATCAAAGGGGGCAAGCTTGCTACGACCTGCAGCTGTTTACATCTTGACAATCGTTTGACGGAGTTAGGTATAGATGAATAGTGAAGATATGTGCAAGGTTGATTCTTAAAAAAAGATTAAAGTTTGGCTAGCCACATTATAATAAAAAACATTCGGCCTAAATCCCAAACAAAATCAATTGTCTACACAAAACATTAGGCTTGAAGCAAAAAACAAGAATGATTAGGGCAAAATGAGTTTCTGATCGTTGTAAAAAAAAAAGTTGGCATCCAAAAAGCCGAAAACCTTAGGCCATATTCATATGACAAATACCAAAAATATTTTTCACCACCGAAAAAACAATTAGTAATAATAGACGTCAGATCATGAGATATGCATCTAATATGTCCAAATCACTCTCCCCTACAGAATTGCCCTTTAACAAGGGCAATCCAAAAATGAATAGCTTCAATTTGAGTACAGCGAAGGCGGAACTATACATTTGTGCAAAATGCTTTAAAAATCATTTTCAGCTATGGGGGCTGCCCATAAACCATGCACATACAGACAGAATCCTTGCCATTGGAGATGCACGCATCAAAATTCAACGGAGGAGGGCTTATTGGATAGCTTGCAAGGTAACGGATCCGAGGTCTAAAATTCAAGCAAATGTCGTGCCAAAAAGTTACAGCAGTTCAAAGCAAGGAGGGTCTGCACTCCATCTTCGTGCATCAGGTGCCCGTCTATCGTGCCCTCTGTTTTTGCAATGAAAAAGAGTTTTGGATTTAAGATTCAAGAAAAGTCTAATGAGCGGATCATGGGCTGCGATGAGCGAACCGTAGTCTAAGGTGGGCGGATCATGGGCAGTAGATGGGCAGATGCACGGATTATAGAGACCCCCAACACAAAAAAAAAAAAAAAAAAGTTATTAATGTAGTTGAAAATCGATTGACAATTAATTATTGGCGACCATTTTTCTCATGGGTCGAAATCGGCTAGCACGTAAGAGGGAGAAAGAATCTCCAAAGCCATTGAAACGTACCTACTTAGTATACTTGTTCTGGGACCCAATTTAGGATGCCTAGCCATCGTATGGACGTGCTTTAGAGGACGTGCAATTAAATGGCAGGCTGAAACGTTTTGTCTATAGCCGCATGGCCCATGCCTTAGTGCTCTGACTTCTATACCAATGAGTTCCAAGGGCACATGATGGCTCTTCTTGGGCTTCTTGAGCTTGGCCTAGCTACTATCATCCTAACACTAAAGCAAGGCTATGCACTTGGGAACATGAATGCCCTCGCTGCCATTTATGGAAGCAACACTGGAACAGATGGCTACTATGGACTGTGCGCTATCCAGCCGAGGATAAAATTACTGGAATGCAAAGGAAATTACTATAACTATACAAATCCTCTCAAAAATATGTCTGTCTGGGCGATCACGGGAGGTGTGTATTTTACTTGTGCGTTCACTTACACTTCCCGTAATCCAATCTGCTGGGGTGACACAGGAGGGGGAGATAAGGATACACCCCAAGTCCTGGCAATTCCAGCGAAATAGGACGTCCGTATATGGAGTCCGGGATGCGTTATTTCTGGACAAAAGTTATCCTATATTTCTGGACACCCGAGATCAGCCACTGTAAGCCCATCCATGGATCGATGGGTGCATCGATGCCAGGACACCCAAGAACCCATGCATCTCGGACATGTTGAACGTGCGGTTGAACCGCGTTGTTGCCACACACGATCCCATCGTACCTGTGGCAGGTCCTTGTGAGGTTGCTAGGTGCATTTAGTCTAGGGTCATGATTGTAAGCCTGTCAAACTCAAATGAAACTGCATTTGCTATAAGCCTGAGGAAATCCCTTGCCAAGGGTATGGTCTTTCTGGCCAGGGGTATGGTGTCTCTGGCCAAGGACATGGGTATGGTATTTCTGGACAACGTTGTGGTCTTTCTGGACAAGGGTAGGGTATGGTGTTTCTGGATAAGTGCTTGGTATTTTTGGACAAGTGTTTGGTATTTCTGGACATTAGTGTGGTATTCCTGGCCATGTGGTTGGTGTTTCAAGCCACTAGCCTGGTATTTCTGGCCATTGGTGTTTTTGGTCATGGGCTTGGTATCTAAAACATTGAGTTGCAACTCACAACATCTCAAAACATCTAATTGGAACACAATATCTAAAACATTGAATCGCAACTCACAACATCTCAATTGCAACTCATTATTAAATCAAAATATCAATTGGAAATGATAACTTAATAATGTATAGAACATTAGAACACAATACCTAAAACATTAAATTGCAACTCTCAACATGTCAAGACATCTCAATTGCAACTCATTATTAAATAAAAATCTCAATTGGAAATGATAATGTAATAATGTATAGAGCATTGGAAGGACGTCTTTGGCTAAGGGTATGGTGTTTCTGGCCAATATTATGGTGTTTTTGGACGAGAGCTTGGTATTTCTGTAAAGAAGGTATTTCTGGCCAGAGGTAGAGGTAAATATGTTGTCAGGGGAATAGTCTTAACTGCCCATGAAGTGGCTCGAAACCAATTATTCTACAAACATCAAGACGACAACAATCATGACTATAATTTTAAAATTGAGGGCAAATCTAATGGTTCCAAATAGTATGTTCTTGTCTGAAGTTGTCTTGGTCGAAAAGAAAAAAAAACAGAATGAGACAAAAATCAGGGCATCTTGGTATGGCAACCTTCGGCGACTCCAGAATGGCGACACCAAGATGGGGTTCTCAGAATGGCAGCAAAGATGATGATAATGGGAGCTCTGGAAGCTCAGGATGGTACTACAGCTCAAGGGAAGAATCCTCGGAGGAAGAAGGGCCAGCCGAAGGAGCCGAGTGTTCAAAGAGAGTGGATGGTGATGGGGAAAGTGTCTGCAAGAGTGATTCTGAACACAATGATAATGGCAGTGAGGAGGACGCATCTCCAGAAGAAGATCTGTTGTAGGGCGACTGGGCTATGAAAGCCAAGGCCAAGAAAAAAGAGCAAATACAGGCAAATGCTTTGCAAGCTCAGTCTCTGAGAGAGATCAAAAAGCAAAGGAGGACATAGAGGGAAAGCCCACCGCATGGAGTACCTCAGGATTCGAAAGTTGTTGCTGCTTACTCAGAGGAGGACTCCGAGATCAATGAGGCAGCTTGGGACCGCAGGTATTACTACAGTAGGAAAACTGTTAGGCATGTTTGTTTATTTCAAGGTTGTGTGTGGTCTTCTGTTAAAAAAACGAAGGCGCCAAGATCACTTGGCAAAAGAGCACGAATGGGATGTGGTTGTGCAAGGTGCTCCAAAGGGCAGAAAGAGGTTGACTGTCATGAAGCAGAAAAGGAGGGAGGGGCGAGATTTGGGAGAGTATGCCTTGAGGCGAGCCCTTGATCCACAGTATAAGTACAAGGTAAATCTGGCCTGGTTCTTGAAGAGATGCAAAGAGCTAGCTATGGGTTATGGCTGGGCTATGCTCGAGAATATTGAAGATGGAGAGGACAAGAATACATTGGCATCATATGTTGATAAATATGTAGCTCGGAGGAGGATGGAATGGAAAAAAATGAAGGATAAAAAAATAGCACAGTATGAGATGTATATAGCACAGAATTATGGTCTAAATTCTGTGGATCAAAAGGAGTGGGCTGACCGTGAAGCTTATGGGAACTTAGAGACATGCAAGGAGGGTCTGCAGACGCGACTTCTTTATTGTGGCAGGTTTGAGGGTAGCTCGAGTGTCCCGAAATCTCTATCCACACCAGTTAAGTTGCTAACGAAATCCATAGTTGCTGGGTTGAATTTGTGATACGTAAATCTGAAGTCGTGTCCTTTGAGCATCTTGATTCTGATAATCCCAAAAAGGTTGGCTTGTCTTGGTTGAACGAGAAATGCGTGGGTGCCTACTTTATGTAACTATCCTCCCTTTCATAGGCTCTAATTATGCACTTTTTTTGAATTCAAAATTTTTGTGTAGGGTAGTTCCTTTTGTTATGTATATATGTGGTATGCCCATAACATTGTCCATAAATGGAGGATTTAGCGGTCAGATAGGGGAATTGGGCTCCTAATGGAACGGCATTAGCATATGGCCTCATGGAGAGGAGTAGATATTCTGGCACTCTTGCTTGTATTGGATTTGACAAGGATTTGGCACCATTTCATCACGTTGGTGGAGGGTCAGGATATCAAAAGACGAATTCTTAAGAACTCTTTGGAAGCAGTTTTCACCAAAACTCTTCTCGGAAGGCCCTAGCGATGTGTGCCAAAAAAAATTAACTCTATCAATTTCTTATCCTGGAATTGCAAATTGATTCTGCCAACTGACTCAGAACATCAAAATTATTCTAGGGACCAAGTTTCATGGGCAGATACCACCCCTTGGCCAAGAAATGCCAAAGAAGCTAAAGTCTAACACACTTGTTGTCAATTGGTCTAGATGCTGCATGCGAACATTGCTTGGTGAGTCGCCATGTATATTTCATTGGGAAAATTGACCATATAACTTGGCTCCTAAGATAATTTCGATGTTTCGGACGACGTGGCAAAGCCAAATTGCCATTTCAGAGTCCTGATCCTTCTGAAACTGCAGAAGAGTTAGGTTTCTACTCGATAGCCCACAAAACGATTCGTATGGTTAGAAGTTTTCTTGGACGGATTGTGGATTGTCTTGAGCATGCCCGTAACGTTATCCTTGAATTGATTCAAAGGTCGGATGGGGGATTTGATGATGGAATGAGGGCATTAGCATACGGCCTAATAGAGAGGGGTAGGTACTCTGGCACCCTTGCCTGCATTGGATTCAACTAGAATTTGGCACCATGTCATCACGCATTGGGTGGGTCACAATGCTTAAAGATGGATCATTAAGAACCTCTAGGAATTAGCTTCCCTCAAAACTCTTCTCCGAAGGTCCTATCAATGGCCAGACAACTTTTTCACCCCCAATTACAAATTCGTTCTTCTAACTAAGTCAAGTTTCATGGGCAGAAGAATACGCATTAGCCAAGAAGAGCCAAAAGGAGCAAGTTTGCTTTTCAAAAAAGTGCCAAATCTGCAAGCGAAGCTTTAGTCTGCTTCAACAATGATATATGATCTTAGATCCTTATCAGACTTATACCAATTGAAATCACATCAAAATGCCTTATAGAACTCAAGATCTAAAAAAATATTCGTTGTTTTTTGTTGACGTTCACTAACAGAAATTTTAATCCACTTTCAACACATTCCTCATCCCAGTTCCCAATCAAGCCAAAAAAATTTATACGTGTTCTTGAAAGTTTTCCCTGATAGTTATTTCAAAAAATGCTTATTAACACTTAAGATATTATCATCTGAATGTGCATACCTTTTTCTATTACAAAATACACTGGTCATATTTTTCAGTCATTTAGCACTAAAGTTGTCCCTTGATGAACTCGAATGGGTCCATTTGTACATTTTTTTTAAATTCTATTAGAGCATGAACATAAAGAATTTGTCCACATAAATATAGTTATGTAGATTTCGGAAGAGGAAATCTACTTCTGCCATTGAAGGACATGTGTTCTGGTGCTCGGATTCGAAGGAAAAACTCTGGCATTGGAGCATTAAAGGGCTTTGGTTATGCAGCATTTGTTTTTCTTCATGTCCATGTTCTTTTTGAGTGCGAGCTTCTGCCGATTGTGCTAGAAGTCGACCAGGTATGCCGCATCTTGTCCGTTATTTTGTTGGTGTTTCAGAACTCTCATTCTAGAGTATCAGATTTAAAAACAATTTGTATCTAGGAACATCAGCGCATCTTTCCAGTTTCTGAATGCCGGAATGGCATGAATTTTACAAACATAAGGCAAGGGAAAAAGGGACGTCATTGTGGGGGCAAAGGTAGTCTATGCTAAAATCTTATAAACAAAAAACCACAAAGTTTAAGACGTTTTTTTTACATGCTTTGGGTTTTTGGGTTGCCTCTAGGGGGCAAACCCTTGCTTATGTGGGTTTGTGGCATATCCCAGGTATATGCTGGAATATACCTAGGATATGCTGGTGACTGCTCCAAACCCATTGCTACCTGTAAACTAGCAGTCTCGAGTAAACTGGACATGCATGTACAAAGGAAAAACACTGGTCAATATGTGCTATAAGGCGTCTCATATTGTGCAGCTTGGCAACTTTAAACTTGAATTTTCAAGAGAATTAGAATGTTAGTAAATGTATTTCTTGGCCATGTGGCATGATATCATTGTGAGGCAAGACAGATTGACGTCTAATTGCTGATCCTACACCTAAATCTTCCTATCTAAACTAGAAATGGTGCCCATCATCAAACATCATTATCGAGACAATAAATGTATACAGGAAAAGGATCCGACTACAGAGGGTTGATGGGCAGTGGTACATGAAGCCTAGAGCAAGCCAAGAAAATGCAGAGAACATTGATGGCGAGCTGAAGCGCATAAAGCTCAAAATGAAGATAAAAGGAATGAAAAGGCCTTGCCAGTTTGAGGATAGCTACAACAAACAGTCTTGTTTGCAGAGAGTTGATGTAGGATGCCATAAAAAGATAAAGTTGCGGCTACAAAATTGGTTATGGCGAGCTATTTCTCCTTGCCTTGAGCTTACTAGTTATGGAGCCCGGCGTTGTCAGGCCTAGTAACAATTCGAAAAGTGGTTGTTTACTATTAAAAAAAGATTTGGAACATGAAAATTTCCATTTGAGAATTGTAGGAGCAACAATGGAGCACAAAATTTGCATTCTCGCCACATGTATTTCATATACAACGATTTGGGGATTTTTGCCGCAACTATTGGCATTGCAGGGCCTAGGATGAATATTCTATGTTGAGGGATAGGGTTGCAAAACGTTGATGTCCACCAATATCAATCATAAGTTGTGTATGTCACACGTGGTGGTGTACAATGTCGTGTACTTTTTATATCTAGAGCAAAGACCAATTTCTTTGACCACTGAGTATGTATCAAGGAGCATTGAAATTTCACCACATGCTTTATGTTCAACACATATTCAATGATGCTATAAAATATTTGAAGGCGAGAAGTACATGAGTATATAGATTTTCCATCACCAAACTCATGCACCTAGCAGGCCTATTAAAATATAGTTCAGTAAGCATACTCAATTCAATTTGAAATCAAAAGGTTTGCAAATACTTTTCCAACCACAAATATAAGAACACAAAGCTGAATGGTGGCATCGTGACAAAAGAGCAATCCTAATAATTACAATAAGTACCTCTCCCATATCCACTTCTAGGAGAAGTTGAAGATCTAGGAAAAGTTATGTGCATAGGATATATGAATTCATATAATAATAAAGACAATTATCAGAGGAGGAATTGCAAACAATTAAAAAATGTGCTAGGAAAATCCTCTTCATCAAGTTTAGCACACTAAAGACTTCCAGTTTCAAAACAATTATTTTAAAATTGGCTATGGCCCCTGATACTCTATAAATGGCTTCAACTCTTCATTCCAAACAGAGATTGTTTACCTCACAATGAAAGCCCAAACCACCTCTTTTTCTCAAACTCCTTTCTCATGACTTGTTGAACTGACTTCCACAATATTATCCTCATTACAGACAATAGAGCATGATGGTGATTGAATTCAAAGACAAATCCATTGGAATTACATGGTATCCAAGTGATCTTAACACTAGAGTTGTCTCGGGGACCTGTTTGGGTTCATCAACCCGTATGGGTCCCTCAATCCCTTCTCCATATTAGGGACTAGTTCTTTATGATTATGAGATTTTAAATATGAACACCTGAATTGTAAGATTAACTCGAAGTTGTACCACCATATTCAATGGCAAAATAAAATTCTTCACAAGTTTGGCACAAATCGCACCTTGAATTACACTCAATTCAATAGTTTCAATGATATGATATATCTCATGACACTCAACATGGAATACAAATTTCAAGATAACATTAATTTTCTATGAAAGTTGATATGAAGCAAGCACGGGGGAGTGGTCCACGGCGAATGGGTTATTGGAATTATGGCAAATACTATGTAAATGTTATTTCTAAGGTCACCTAATATTATAAAGGGGCATAGGATAACATAGCATTTGGGTTAAGAACCATTGATATTTATGGAAGGGGTCGAGGCACTATCATTGGGATAGTTATTGGTTGAGAAAAAGATCATAGATAATGTCCCATATGATAAGCAAGGAGATATTTTGAGAAAAAAGGCAACTGCCTGCTAAAAAAGGCTAAAGTCGCAGAGAGATCTATAAATAGAACCGAAACTTTAGTTGGACATATCTCCACAATCAGAGCTCCATTGAAGTGACCATTAGCTCGTTGGAACCGTCTCGGAGTCTAGTTTCCGAATTGGGGTGGCACATTCCGTAGTTCATCCGGAGGAGAGAGTAATAGCCGAAAAGGTGACAAGGGGTCACAGATCACTGCCATAGTGACTTCACAGATCTGCAATTGTTTTTATGATGTGTGGCTACTTGGAGTAGCTAGATTAGTCTGGAAGGCTAATAAGCCAGATGCTTTGTATTTGCCATAGAGCACTTGTGTTTTGCCATAACCCAGTGGATCCGGTTGGGTGGTTAATGGTGCTGCCATATCACTTGTGCATGAATAAAGCTTCCTTAGTCCAGTGTTCTATTATCCTTTATTATAAAGTTTTAGTGTATGTCGTGCATAACACCCTAAAAATTTCGATGGCCCAGATCATTTTGGTTTTCCTTTATTATAAAGTTTTAGTGTATGTCGTGCATAAAACCCTAAAAATTTCGATGGCCCAGATCATTTTGGTTTTAGATCGAATGGATTATGTTTCTTTAGGATTTCAGTAGCGAGAAAAAGAGGGTTTTTAGATCTATCTCCCTCGGCCTGGGGCACAGCCACGCTTTCTCAGCGGCATGCCATAGCCAAGCAGTGATAAAATATCCCGTTGAGTAGGGTATAGCTTTAGGCAGTCGGATCTACTCTTATAGAAAAGTTTTCTGCTTCCGGTGGCCACAGCGACAGGCATGAGTCTTTTTTCAGTTGGTTGCTGTTCGTGCCATGTGCAATCTGGCTATGGGTTCCGGTAAGTGCCACACTTCTCATCTGTGCTTGCACAAATCTACTACCTTATGTTGTGACACATAATATATGGAAAGCAAATATGGATGATCAATTTTTATACTTCTTGAATTAAGCTTTCCATTATCTGCATTCTAAAATTGATTGCTTACTTGAACTTCACATTTTACAGGTTGTCTCTGCATCCTGAAGAACTGAATGCTTACCTTAGCCCTAAATCCGCAATAGTTGTTTCGGTTCCTAGCTCTAGCGCTATTGTAGATTTGCTAACCCCGTAAATGAGCATGCCGTTTACAACTGTGAAGAGGAAAGTTTTGAAGAGGTATTCAAACCTGTATGTTGCTTTCAATCTCTTGCTTAGGGGATAGGGATTTCTAAACGTCTGGAAAATTCAGTTGTCTTAAGGAAGCAGTGAAAAGTTTTGACGTGATGCCTCCACTATGATATGGTTTCAGAGACTTCTACACTTGCATCACATGAGTAACATCTCGGATAATGGAAAAATCTACCTTGGAAGATGGAAATTCCTTTACCGAGACATCAAAGAGTGGCAATACGTCATCAAATTAGGCTGGTGTACCAAAGAATCAGGTTGGTGTATATGCTACTATCAAATGGTCCTCAAATTTCCTTGCCTACTATGGCACAAATCTAGAAAATTGGAAACTACAATGTCACCCTCTTATTTTGCAGAGTATACGATGTTTTTGTTCAAGGGCAGTTGGTGCTTTAGAATTTGTATCTATGGGCTGAAGCAGGCAGTGATCTTTACACAATCCATGATAAGTTGGTGCGTGAGTGGATAATTTAAAAGCAATGAAGTCTGGGCAAGGTTCAAAACTCTGGATACAAGTCTTCCCTTTGTCTGAATTCCCATTATTTGTTTTACAGCACATTAGAAACGAAAATCTTCTGGAGCTCTCTTGCCTAGACAATTGGCTAAACAAATTAACTTTTTATTGGACAGACTATTCCATGATGCTAATGCAGGATATAATGCTTTACAAATCTTCTTTGGCCAATTATGGTTCAGTTTGGCAGAATCCAAAACCACTTTTAAATATCTGCATAATCATGCTACTGCTGTAACACTGTACATTAGTTACAGACAGGAACAATGGCATTGCATGTAAGAAACCAACCTAAGCGCAGACAGAAATCCTTCAGCCTATAGAGTGTGACAATTTCAACAGCAATAGATATGTAAAACTTTCTGATAGCGAAGCTCTGTATATGCAGACATTATTTAATTATCCCAGTTGATCATATTGGGCATGTAAATAAACTTCAAAGGAATGAAGCTGACTATGCTCTAGGTAATGACATATTTATTATAGAGTTCTTTAGATGCACAAAATTCTGAATGTCTATTCTGTGCAGTGGAGAACATGTTAAGGAAGATCATTACTTGAAAGAAATGCTCCAGAAGCCAAAAAATACAGGTAACGATGATACATGTCTAATGGTTGCAATGCAAGTTTTTATGGACATGCTTAATATTTCTATAAGATTGGCATGTTTGTGTAGAAGTCGGAGGCATCAGCATGTGAAGAAACTCTGCACATTTTTAAAATTGCCAAGTCTGCCAGAAAGTTAGCTTTGATCAATTTAAGCAAATCCCTATGCAAGCTGGGTCTCCCCATGCTTACCGCACCACTAACCTATATAATGAGCGTTGCCACTGCATATTTGACAAAGAATCAAACAGATTAATTAGCTTTTCATGGAATTGATGTGGAATGTTGCATTTTTAGTACTAAATCACATATTGCATCTCTATTTTGCAAGTAGAATCTAACCTAGAGTTATTCGATGCAACATGGGCTATCTATGTTGTGCATCTGTAGACAAATTCGAGCAGGTCTGCTCATGTATCTGGCAATACACTATCTGCCTGGTAGAAAAGTTTTTTCGTTTTATGTGCTTCTAATGAACCCTATGATCATCTAACTTTCAGCGCACAAATCTGGATTTTCCACTTCTTTAGTTTGTCCCGTTAATTTTTGCAGATCTATTACTTATTAGCGCTCCATGATAATGGCAGGGCAAAATAATACAATTGTGAAAAATAATACAAGCTTTGTGGAGAGGAAAGTAAAGAGTAGTAGTAGTGGTACTTTTAAGTCCATCCATTATTTTTGAGTTACCTTAGTTGAGGCATAAAGCGACAACACGTCATCTATTAAAGATTTGGATCAAATATGTGTATGCAAAGATAACTTGGTTTCCAATGTGCAAAGTAAAATGAATGTTGTACATAAACAAGGTTAGATGTATGCTTCAAGATATCCTAATAAAGAACATTATTAGATGTATGCTTCAAGAACATCTAATAATGATGTCATCAATATTAGCATTGGTCATCAAGGTTGGCATTAACCTTGGACAGGACAATGCTAAGAGAAAGTACCACTAAAAATTGTGTTTGCCACATGGTTAGAAAGAAAAGAATTGCATCATCTTTCTACATCTATCAAAACAAGTGTCATTTCGATCCACTCGCAAATGTGTCATGCACATATCAAGTTTGTTTATTTGCCTTTAATTTGATTAAAAAATCCAATTGAAGAATATTACATATGCAATGCCTCTTCTTTGCCCAGCAACGCTGGGCAATTTACTAGTTTCATTATGGTTCTATGATTCTGTATTGTTACAACTTTCCAAATATACATGAATCGTATCAAAAATAGCCTACGAATGCTTTACAGATTATAACGCTAAGTTAAAATCGGCATCGTGACAAAAGAGCAATCCTAATAATTATAATAAGTACCTCTCTCATATCCACTTCTAGACGAAGTGGAAGATCCAGGAAAAGTTATGTGCATAGGATATAGGAATTCATATAATAACAAAGACAATTTTCAGAGAAGGAATTGCAGCAAAATGCTCCTTATCAAGTTTAGCACACTAAAGAATTCCAGTTTCAAAATAGTTATCTTAAAATTCGCTATCGTGTTAAACAACAGTGTCATATTGTGCTAATAGTGTCATATCTATGACAATTCTGTATATATAATGTCTTTGTCTGTTTATCTGTTTTGTCTATCTACGTGTTGCAGAATCTATGGTATTGTTTACAAATATTTTGGGTATTGGCATAGGTGGTTTACCTTAATGAAGAGAATGCCACTTGGATATTTTGATTGTTAAACTTCAATATATTTTATCTTCAAATTCAATATAATGGCATTTGCTTATAACTTAAGTCCTGCACAGAATCGTTGAAGTGTAGAGAGAATTCTCTTTTACATGTTTTAACAACGAAAGAGTTCATCGATTTATCCAAAATAATAAGTTTTATTATATCCAACTGTCATATTATTGTTGCTTTATATTTGTTACCCAATCATTCAATCTTTCAGATGCAAATCGATGTTCTCATTGACATGCAAAGGGCACTTTAGATCCTTGGAAGCTATTTATGTCTAAACTAAAATCCACTTATTTGATAGTTTACAAGGATCATTCGTCATGAATTGATCTAACAACATATTAACTTTATTGGTGTGCGTATTCTTGCATATGTATAAGTATAGATTAAATATGTTATAGTGTCTATTGTGGCTTGGATGAAGTTGTATAGACTTGGAGGAAGTTTTGTAGCTCAATTGGAGCAAAGTATTTGAAGTTTACAACTTAAAAAGCAAAGTATTTGGAGTTTACAGCTTAGAAGCAGAGCATGTGGAGCAAATTATTTGGAGTTTACAACTTAGAGGCGAAGTATTTGGAGTAAAGCTTAGAAGCAAAGTATTTGGAGGTTACAACTTAGAAGCAAAAGGAAAAACTGTGGCACCCTTCAAAATTGAATTATAAGTACAGCACTAGTAGTATCTTTTCATATTCAGATCTGGAGAATATCTGAAGCATCCGAAGTCAGATTGGAATGCTTTTTCATGCATTGGAAAGCTTACACTATGATCTTTCCTATGATGTATAGATTGCAAGTTTTTCTAGCAGATGCTAGAAAATGCTTTTCAAAACACTAGTTAGACCGTGGAATTGTATGGCAAAATGTGGTGTCAGTTTGAATCCATCTTGAAAATCTTTTTACAAGAGGAGCTGGGGGTTAAATCACGAACTCCTTTTGCAATTATATTAGCTGAGACTTGCATGATACCGTTAGAAGCAGAGGCCCTTTGCTTGACAATTAAATTTGTAGATAGGTTGAACAAAATTAGATGATGGCAGGTGGCCGAAGATGGGCTTGAATTCAACACTAAATGGTATCAGGATATGATGTCTTGAGCAGGAAAATGGGGCATTTCTGAGGCAAATTGGTCGGTTACAGTTATAGGAGCTCGGGACTTGGTACAATCTCTAGCTACAGATAGGCTTTGGATAATAAAAGGTCCGAGGCTTACTTTTTATCAGAATGAGATAACCCGATGCTAATCTATACTTGTCATAATTACTTGCATGTTCATATATCTCCACATTTGAAACAGGTAATTGCTCGATTTAGATCGAGCTCACATAGATTGCATATTGAGACAGGGAGGTGGGCTAAGATTCTAAAAGAAGAGAGATTGTATTTTCTTTGTGATATGGAGCAGGTTGAAGATGAAGCTCATACTTTATTATATTGTCCTTCTTTTGAAAATATTCGCGAGTGGTATCATGTATGTTGTGATAATTTATAGGCATTGTTCTCTACGAAACCAAAGGTTCTAGGATGTTACATTAAAGAGATAGACATGCATAGAAAGCTGTTACTTAAGCTATAATATCATTGATGTATTGTGTTGCCGCTCCATGACCCTTGAGGTTCAAAGGGGCATGACTTATTAAGTTATTTATTTATTTATTTCTAAAGGAAATAATGATGATTCGACGGCAAAATAAGAAATAGCAAATGTACCATCAGAGCAAACGAGCCTTGCATCTCTGACTGACTGAAGGAAAGAGCCAAAAAGTCAAAATCCCTGAAGCAAAGATGCGTGCAACCAAGTAGAGCCATGAACAAACATGTTAACCAAAGTAGAAATCTTTGCAAGCAAATTACAAACGGCTCTGTTTGATGCCATATAAACCATTATCACCAACTATTCCAATCTGAAGAAATCATAATCAAATCATTCCCTTTTTTTTTTCTTTTGTTCAATAAAAGATAGATCAACATTCAGCATACAGAGACTTGCAGTTGAAAACAGGGAACAATAAAGTTGTAAAGTTGCAAGGGTCTTGTGCGGAGCATTAGCATCCATTCCATGAAGAGTTCACTAAAAATCATTCTGCTTTTATAATAACATCACGATATCTTGATCCAGAAGTAGACAAGGCCAACATTTTTTAGCCATCAACGTTTCTAGCATTCATTTGATATACTACAATGGGATGTGCTTGAATTCTGCCCACGAAAAGATGACGTTGATGCCTTGCCCTCACAAAAAAAAATGATAGTACATAAAAATTTGACTCCTGGATAAACTCCAGCTGATATAACAAAGGTTATAGACCTAAAACTTCAAAACATACTTCAGATGCCGGGTCCGACCTCTTGGCTGAACTATGGGAAGTCGTTACCCTATGCTTTGCCCTGGCATTTTGGAAAGGAGGTGACAACACCAAGTTTGTTAACCATGTAACCAAGATAAAAAGCTCATGTAGAAGAGTATCATGGGATGACCTTCCAACTTTGCATCGACCAGCAAGCTCAACCGATCGATTTTCTGTATTAGTTTCATTTGCCAGGTTTGCATCGACCAGCAAGCTCAGCCGATCGATTTTCTCTATTGGTTCCTTGTTCTCGTGCCTGCGCTTACAACAGAGCAGTAAATCAACAATTTAAAATAAGCTAACAAAAATCAATGTGCAAGATCACGCATAAGTTATCATCTTATTTTAGCTTTAGTGTTATAGAAAGATTGTAGTCTATTCTTTACCATTATTCCACTACCTCTTTGCCAAACAATAATGTACAAAGGTCAACATATTACTGGAGCTATGGTTTCCAATACATACAGTGAAGTCCAATCTAATCCAGTCTAATGTGGTTCTTATAGCCTGCATAAGGCACAAAATACACTTCCAAAATCTCCTCTAAGTGAGCAATCCACATGGCAAGTCTGACATGACACTCGACCTACAAGTAGGAGATCCGTATACACAAGATCACCTATTCAGATGTCAGTCACTTTAGCCAATTTCTAGCTGGTAATCGTAACAGATACATGATATGCATTGCTCCGAGCGCTACAACAAATAGACGCTTTCAGAGTTCCATGTAAAGAGTAGTCTGCCTAGCGGCATGCCATCTACTTCTGGATAAATGTAATTTTAAAGGAATTCCCGCCGATGTTATAAATCCAGAGAATCTGCGGCCAATGGGAATAGCCCTCAATCTTTGTCCATCCTCAATAGGAACTTTTTTAAATTCCCCATCCCTGTCAAATGAACTTTTTAAAATTCCTCATCGAGAGCCTGCAAATGTGCCTTAATTTCTTATTGCTGATATATTGTGGTTGTGCTTGTTCTGGCTGGATTGAAGAATCTGAATCATTTTGTGCTTGCCATCATCTGCTTCGAAAGCCTGATCTTGTCCAACTGACATTGTAATATACTCGATAGATTGAATAAGATTCAAACTCAAAATTCTCTTATTTACAGCATTATCATTATTGGTTTTCTTTTTCCCATTCCCAGTATCATGAGGTAAAGGGAAATATTTTGTGCCATATTCAGCAATAAATCTCTTTGAGATTCTACTGATTTCATATAACAGCCCAATATTCTTGGATCTAATGATAACAAAGAATGAAAATTTGGTTGATGGATATCGTATTGTTCTCGCATATATTGATATGCTGAGCAATACAAGAAAACGTGTTCTTCATCTTCCACTTCACCTGATCTACAAATATCACATGTTCTCTTTTCCCGATCTAGCTTCTGCCAACGCCCTGTTTCCACTTTCAGCAAGTGTGATCCAGAGCTATAGATTGCAATTGTCCTTTTCAGCTACTTAGAAATAGAAGCATTCAAGTAATCTTGGCTAACATAAATGAGTAGGAGGTTTACTTCCTTCTGATAAAAGATCATCCTTGAACCGCGTTTCTCCAATAATTGTTTGACAAAGTTTTCTTGAACTATTTCTCTAATGCTGATCTCGGAATCTGGCAGATTGTTTACTGCAATCCCCCATCGACCTGCCTAATCCTGTACTTCTTTAAACCAAACCAATGACATATCCATTGCTAGTTTTGGCAATCGGCTATCATCCATGCCCTTGAGTCTGTTTACAAAAGTCAGAGTTAAGCATAAAGCTTCAGCTTCTAGTGGGAGAAGACCTGTTTCTGCCAATAAAATTGCATAAGACGTCTGTTTCTTTGCGCCAAGTTCTTCCAGAATAAACATCTTCAATACCTGTTCGATTTGATTCCATAATCTTGCGTGTATTGAGGACCCCCAAATGGGAGCACCATATAACACTACAGTCTGAACCAAGGTTTTAAACTGCATTTTTTTAAGCCCCCAACTAGATAATGATGCATTGTGACATTTGGATAACATAGAATACAAAGCTGCCTTACACTCTTTTGGATATGTTATCCAAAAGCGTATATGTATTTTGCACACACTCTTTCCACTTGTAATTTGTGCATATCTCCAAACCAAGGTATTTATAGCAGTCCATGAGTGAAATTAAAGTCTCGCCCTGGTATTCCATGAGTGAAATTAAAGTCTCGCCCTGGTAAGTGAAATTTGGCTTGCTTGTTGTGCCGATCGCCATAGCCTTTGTTTTTAAAAGATTCACTTTCATTATATGAGATCTGCAAAACGAACTTGTAGACCTTCTGCAAAACGAACTTGTAGACCTTCTGGAGAATCTGCTGTCAGTATTACATCATCAGCATACATTAATAATTTTATAACAAAGCTCCCTAACTTAGCCCCTATATGCCATCTGTTCTGAAGCCATTCCTCCAGTTCGTCTCTAACTTAGCCCCTATATGCCCTCTGTTCTGAAGCCATTCCTCTAGTTCGTCTCTAACTTAGCCCATATGCCCTCTGTTCTGAAGCCATTCCTCCAAGTCGTCTATATAAAGTCCAAAGAGAGTTGGCGATAATTGACACCCTTGCCGCACTCCCATTGTACTCTGAATTTTGTTTGGTATTTCGAGCGACAGCTTAGCTAAAACCTCCTCATACAGTCGTGCTACCACACCACTCCAAGCACCTCTCCAAACAATTGGAATATCAAGCTGTTCCATCCTTAACCATAACTTTTCTCGGGGCATTGTATCGAAAGCCTTCGAGAAATCAATGTAAGCTAAATAACATATAATAGCAAAACATCAAACAAGTATATGCCCAAGTGTATCAGGAAACACTAGCCACAAATAATAATATGAATCTTGTAACACCACACTAAAGATGTAGTATTAGGTGAGAAGAATTTGTCAAATTGACCCCATAACAAGTTGACTTCGACTATTTTTGAAGCATAGCTTCAACTATTTTGAATGTAAAATAACATATATGTGAATGTAAAATTGAGAGGGGAAATGCCTTCATATACGTGCCACAAAGAAACCTTGGAGTCAGGTCAATTTTCGCAAGGGTAGTTGCCAATTCAATGTTGAACCTGAATTCTATGAATCTTAGTATCTGTCATTATTGAACTACTATAGAATCCTCTATGTGCAGTGTTGACCAAAAGGCTCTCCTATTGAGGACAAGACAAAGTTTATGCTGGCCAGGGTGCACCTTCGAGGGCTTGCATTAGATCTGATATTAAGTCATTCACATCTTCAATCCCTACCTGAGATTTCAGCAAGCAGGGATTAGTAACAATGCAAAGTCCATGGCGCCAAGTTCTTCTTACCGATAAGCGAACCAGATCTTCCGTAAGTCCACGGGATTCTCTGACTTGCAATGGTATGCTTGCATGAGACATGAAGCATGGCAAGCTTATCAAGGATTTGACACTGCCTACATGATCCGAGCCACCAAATTAGACCTGATAGCATTTCTTTAGATTTACAGACACGGAAAGTGGCTCACCAAAGCTAACTGTAATATCAAAAAGTTTGGTATTCTCGACAATAAACCTTGAAACAGCTAGGGACCCAGTTGTAAAGCTTAATACTGAACCTGCACCCTTGCACTGTAATGCAATGTCATTATAAGATCATAATAATATCGTATAGGATGATGAACTTGACAGGAAGATAAACCTGAGAATAGTGCAAAGCATGACCAGGGTGTTGAGGAAGACCAGCATAGTTGACACACCGGATTCTTTTCTCTGACGAAAGAAATTCTGCAATTTTTTGTGCATTGTCCTGTAAGTAGAAATGGAATAGGAGCAGTGGACGGATTGAGTTTCTCATTGTATAGCGCATATATAATACATTTATTGGTAAAACAAGAGCCTAAATAACTTAAATTGGCAAAAAGGATGTCTAAGCTTCTTGGCACAAGCTACATCGCAGTTGAATAAGCATGTCGAAAAACACATCCTCAGCCAAAAATGCGAATACAGCCATCAGTAAATACCTGTTGTCTCTCAACACGAAGAACCATAGTTTTTATCCCACGCAAACAGAGCCAACAATCATATGGAGCCAACCCTGTGCCTTCTGCATTTTGTAAGAAGTAAATTTGCTTTGCCAGACTGCCAACACATTGTGCATTAAGAACACATAATAAAGGTACATGAAATTTTCAAACATGCCACATTATGAAAGCACATTAACCTTTCATCCTTTACTGCAAGAACTCCTGCCATCAGGTCACTATGACCCGCAATAAACTTAGTTGCCGAGTGCATTACTATATCTGCAACATGGGAAGTTTAGATACAACTTTCCTCAGCTAGGAAGCAACTTCTATCATACTTAACAAACAAAGAAACCCACAAATTTAAACATTCTATGAACATTTTTCTCTTACAACTGCTCCTTTCCTGTTTTTCAGACAGCATCCACCAGGCTCTCCTGTTTATGCTAGACCTACGCCTTCAATTTAGGCCTCCATTCTGACAACCATTCAACCATGAGAACAAGGACATTTAGGGTGCAGTTTTGAAGGCAGGCTTTAATTGCATCACTGGGGGGAAGGGGCGGCTACCGAGGCTGTGCACCAACTTTCAAAGGAATCTATCCTAGATTCAATAATGCCCTGAATGGGGAGGTAAGAGATACCCTGGTTTTGAAAAACATAATGTCCCAACCAGGAGACATTTAAATTTCAGATAAATGATCGTAAGTATACTCATACATCTTTATCACTCTCCACCAGGAACATGCCAGAATCTCATTGGCTGACATCCGGTCTTGCGCGAGATGGAATTAGAGCACTAGTATAATTCCTATGTCGACTATGGCTTTACCAAGACTAAGCCAATAAGAAAGCCAATCAATTGTTTAGGCATCAACAATCCAGGATGTCTTCCAAAGTAATTCTATTCTTCATAACTATACTGTATTTTGTCTGTCTCACGTAAAGTTATCATCATCTGTCTCACATATTTTATTATCAGCAAATCATCTAGAGTTTTAGAGGTAACACAAACAACTTTAGAAAGGCTTGCCATCTTGAGTAACGCCATTTTTGCTTGAACCTTCTTGCCACCCAGATATGCCAATAATCAAGAACATATCCATAACAAGGAGTATACTCACTTGTGACAGATAATTTGGCCAGCATGATAAGAGAACATCGATATAGATGATGTACCTGCACCCAGCTCCAGTGGCTTGGACAGGACAGGAGACATGATGCTGTTGTCAACTAGTACAAGGGCACCATATGAATGAGCTATTCTTACAACCTCCTGAAAATGTACTTAAAATTACATGTAATGTATATGGTGTAAAACATGAACAAGGTCTGGCTTGATAACCCACTCGAATGTCGGATATCATTTGGCGTGGATTTGTTGGGCTTTCCAACAAGATCATTTTTGTTGATGAAGTCATGGCATGTTCCAGGTCATCCAGCTTGCTAGTGTCAACCCTCCTATAGAAACAAAAAAGAATCTGTTAGGAGGGCCGAAATCAGAAATGTACGAGTGAATTGAATGAAAACAAACTGTTCTTTTTCTGAGACATACAATATTTCATCAAGGTAGAAAGGTGATGAACACCCTAATGAACACACTATAGCTCCATGAGCTTCAAACTGTTGTTTTGACCATTTTACGCCTATGAAATTTGGAAACCTTTAAAGTACTACCTAATATGAGAACCCTTCATAAAGGCGAAGCTTCAGACTTGGAGAAGCTTGCTACATACTTTATTTTAAGACCATGCCGTGGAGATATCTTCGAAAGAAGCCTGTCAGATCCGCCATAAATATCATCACCAGCAATAATCTCTTGACCTTAATTATAAAAGACAGAGATTAAGAAGGCAACATAAATTAACCTTACACAGACCAATGTTGTTCAACCAACCATAGCTATCAATAGAAAAATGGCATCACATAAAAAGCACTAATATTAAGCTGTCAGATATATTACCTTTATAGGTTTACAGTCTTCTACTTCGGGGTAAATTAATTATCATATGCCATCCAGGTAGATACCAAAAGCAATTATTGAGCACATCCAAAATTATGGATGAGCGTTAGGGAATCTACAGATGACTTCTTGCTGCAATTACAATTCTGAATAACTAAGTGGATCAAGTACCCAAAGATGTCTATGGTTCGAGTGGAATAAGATTGCAGACAGCTGTTATCCAAGCAAGCAGCATGTGAAGTAGAAAATATTACACATCTAACCTGCATCCAAAAGATGAGTGGCGGTTGTCAAGGCTGCCATTCCACTCGTGAAACAAAATGATCGTCTTGCACCTTCTAACTTTGCTAGCAAGCTAACATTTCACCAAAGACTCAATTAATTGTATAGAATTTAAAATACAGAATCACCAGAAATCGCTTACGATTCAAGTGCATCACGGGTAGGATTTCCACTTCTGGTATAGTCATAAGGGCCACCTTCAGTAGCTGAAGGCTAAACATATGCAGACAAAACTTATTACTAATGCTTCATCAAACTTCAAAACAACAATTACTTTAGATGAAAATTACCTGCTTGAATGTGGCGGTTTGATATAAAGGGGTGCTGAGAGCACCAAAAGGATCAAAAGTATTGCTGAACTGTAAAATCTGTGTTGACAAACCAAGCTCTTCTTCCTTTACTGTATCAAATTCATTTCACGTCAGCATATTTCTAACAGAAATACAACAGCATAAACATCCATTTTACCCCTCAGCAAAACATCAGAGCTCGAAACAAGCAACAAAACATACTTCTTAATCCAAATTTTTGTCAAACTCGCCAATCGCATAGAAAACAATACCTACATCATGGGACTTGGTTTTTCCCATTAATTCCAGTTCTGGTTCTGCTTTCAACAAATTGTTGTGAAAACAAAATACTCTCTTTGATCTATATTGAAATTGTGCAGGTCGCTTTAACGCATGCTGGGCTGGTAAACAAAATAAAAACAGATTACATTTTGCATTGCTCGTCTGTAAATACGACCAAAGAAAGGCAGCCTATAACAGATCGACAACAGAAGCCACCAAATAAACATGGGTGCAGAACTTCTAACCTGGAAAAGGCGTCGGGCCTGGCAAGCTTCCATGCATTGACGCCAATGCCATAGCTAACTATTAAAGGTTTCAATGTCTACTAGGTGGGTTGGGGGTAGTGGCAATGACGAATAAAAGGCCTGGATTTGTCTTGAGGGCAATATTTTGTGGAATATTTCGGAATCTTTTCGAGGTATGGCTGCGATTGTTTGGGTTTCAAGTGACAAATAGACGGTGGAGTTTTATGGCAGCTAAATGGAAGGTGGATCTCCAGTTGGGTGCGTTAGTTGGGATGCCTCCATTTGGGTGTAAAAGATACTCGGTGTGAAAGAAGAAGAGCCCAAATATTAGCTACAAAATCAAGTAGGTCGTTATATAATGTGCTCCCCACGTATCTTAGGGCAACTCTTGTATAGTTGTCCTATGTACATTGGACATTTTTATTTCATCATTTTGTTACCGTTATATAATGTGCTCCCCACGTATCTTAGGGCACATTTTTATTTCATTATTTTGTTACTTGTACATTGGACATTTTTATTTCATTATTTGTTACCGTCATTTGTTATATATTGTTCCGTGGTTGAGTTGGGAAAGAGGGGGGTGCAGATAAAACTCTAGGTATAGATGTTTCAAGAGTTTACATTGTAAAGGAAAACGAGAGAGAGAGGCGAGGTTTTTATAGTCCGGTGTTTTCATTGGTTATAGTGGCATAACTTGAAGTTGGAGCAAATGAAGGCGGGAGAGTGGTGAAGTAGTGTAGGTTAGCTAACTTGATATGGTATGAATTTTGATGCATGCACAATTCTAAAGTACATATTGTGAACTTGGCTACTTTTAATAGGCCTTTAATGGGAAGCTTCGCAATGTTCTTTAAATCACCTAGCTAGTAGCCTTAAAGTATAAGAATTTGTGGTGCCTAGTAATTGGCTCTTAATGGGACATTTTAAAATATTTTATTATTCACCTAGCTAGCCCCCATAAAGGATAAGAATTTATTTGAGAATGGTTTTTAATGTACGTGGTTAATGTCCCTAAAGAACAAAATATTCTCATTGGTGTTAATGCTTAACATTAGGTGTGAAAGTTTCTCATAACATTGTTTATTGTCCAAGGAGCAAGTTTTTGGACCTTTCGAATTGTGTGAATGTACTTTCATGCCTTATGTCTTGGCTAATTTGCATAGTTGAACGATGTAGTTTTTGCACTAAAATGCACTTCAAAATGCACTTGCACCACTTGCACCTAGCCTTAGATTGTCTTCGCAAGTCTTTATATCGACATGTCCATCAATGACCATTTGCGTGAAACAAAAAACGTGAAAGAAAAATCTAATGGGAGTCTATAAATTAAAAAATATCCTTGAAGTCTTAAAGTGATGTTTTGCCCAATTTGAAAGTATTGAATTTCGATGGTTGGGCATTGTTGTTTTCGCATTTCCTCCGTAATAAGTGATGTATCTTAAAATGCATTTGCATTTATTTGCATTTGCATTTGCATTTGTTGCATTTGCATTTCTAGCTATAAATTGCTAGAGTCTAAACATAGATTTATTCGAAGAGAGTAAATTCCTTCGAGTTGAGTGTCTAGCAAACAATACTGAATAGTTAATATTGCAGACACAATGAAAAAAGGAATGCAAAAACAAACATGTACCTTCACACATGTAGGGCAGGCAAAGCGAACATGTACTCATTGCAAAGTAATTGATGACGTAGCAATCATCCAGCTGAGTTTTGCAATTCATAATCTAAACTGGAGTAGAAGCTGGCAGTGCAAAATCTCATTGATATTGACTTCTTCCTTCCCCAGCAGACATGGTTTCAAATTCTTTATAGACTCAAGAGATACATAAATCTAAAGATCTCTAACTCTGCTATTTTTCTCATTACATTAAATATGCATGAAAGTTTTGCTCCATCCATGAAGGACTTGTCTAGAATGTTTCAAGATTTACACACTTGGAAACTTAAAGATAATTTACAACTAAAGTCTATCTGCACTGCACTAGCTAAAGGATTTCTAAGTGCATAAGCTCTGGAATGCCATCTAAAACTCTTGCATATACTTCAAATACTGGGGAAGGTGGGTGCATCTATTTCTGCTAAAGATAATGCCATTGAAAATTCTGTGATTTCTCATCTTCACAAGCGTTAGTGTGGTTCGACCTAAGTACCTGTTTGGGCATGATTTACAATGAAGACTGCCTAATCCACCAATTTGAGCAGCAATAGAACCACCAGAACAAATATAACGACTTTAGCAATCATATTGTGTAGCTCTCCATTTGAATTGAGAATACACACGGTAGCACATACCCAATAAGACCCAGCATCTCCTAGTATAATCTCGAACAGATCAAATTACAAACATATGAAATGCTTACCTTTGAAATGGCAAAGCCCAACCTCTCGTTGATGCATCAACTGCTTGCATGCTTTTGAAGCATTCTGCTGCAAAGCTAACTTCTCCTTGTGCGCATACCTCTGTGCATATAGTGTAGTCATTGTACTTCCAAATGGTCATTTCTGTAATTATGTTGCCACTATACTACAGACTTTTGCATGTTCCTTTAACCAGAAACTTGAAGCTTCAAAGGGCTGCAAAAACCCACAAGTAATTAGCAAATAATATAGAAACAATAGCATGATCATTTGTTCTTGATCTCAGCACATCTTCATACTTGCTACTCCAAGCTACAACATATTCTAAATAATATATCGACATAGTTTATATGCATTGGGCATGCCCACACATGGACTCATTTCATCTAGCATATTAGCTTACTTATCTTTTGTCACATAATAGTTGCCTTTAACCGCTTTTTCATAATCTGCACTTATTTCTGTACATAGAATGGAGTAGCCAACAGCCAACGACAGCTTCGATACCACTACATGATTTCTTCTATTCCATTGTATGATTTTTGCGGATCTTTGAAAGCCAGTCTATTACATGTTTTGAAGCCAAATCTCATCCAACAAACTTCCAAACTGAGTTTCTTGCCTTGCTTTTAGCCAATTTTTGTATGATATTTCATCCAAATGGGTATCATGTCACTTCTAAAAGCTAGATCTGATTAGATCTTATCACACTAGAAAGTGCAATGAGCAATTCTGCTTCGCCCAGATCTCTTGCTCATCATTAATATTATTTATTATTTGCTTTAAGCCCTATATTAAGTACTTGTTTGAACATAAGCATTTTGTATTCCATTTGCTTTTTTACTCACACTAGTATGCGCTTTATGTGATTGATGTGTTCATGCATTTTAGCTGTGCATCTTCTTAAATTGCAATGTAAAAAATGCATACATCTTTGCATTCTTTAACCCCATAATACTTTTTAGTTGTACAAGCTTCTTAGATGTGAATGTTACAAGAAATTTATCGCGGCGGCCTTACGGCTGCCGCGAACATTTCTCTCCAACTTGCTGCAAAAAAACGTTTTCTGCGAAGTCGAATAGTTCTCAATTCTAAGACTTTGTTGAAAAATGGTGTTGTGATGTGCCATATTACCTTGCCTTTCTTGTTGGAGCTGATTTCTAAGTGAAAGCAGGAAGACAATAATGCTCGTTTTCTTTGTATTAATAGAATTTAACCATAGGGCTCTTGCTTTTAAGATTGTCGATGGAAATGCATCAACTTATTGCGCAATATAAAGCTCAAGGCCAAGATTCTTTTTCCGGAAGGAAAAAATAAGGAGAGAAAAAAAAGTCCAGAGAAAATAGAAGTGATAGGATTGTGGCAGAGATCGAGTTCCGGATGCAGCCGCATGTCCCTACACTATGGCAGACGCGTGTTCTAATAATGATCTTCAGGATCCAAGATCGGAAAGCTTCATTTATTCTCAATGCTAGTGCTGGCAGTAACTAACTAGGCTTCATCTTTCCGCTGGTGGTCGGACTGCAGAAACTAGGGCCTTCACCTTCCGGCACGCATCAAAGTCTTTTTACAGTTTTCGGACAAGACCGGAAAAGCAAAAGCAGATTTAGGTTTTAGGAGAAGGGGCAACATGGCCGGAGCTTCAATCCGCCCAACCACAGGGAGCCTTCACATCGTCATTAACTGCAGGGTTTAATAACTGCAGGCTTTCTGTGCTGTTTGTTAGAATTAATGGCATATGTTAATGCCATATTCCGGATGGACTATTATAACACGAAACACTTGGTGCAATGTTAAAAAGCCACGTATTGCAGTTAAACACTTGGCGTTTTACAGTGGCAGCAAGACAAGGAGCTTGGCTGATCTGGTTTAGATCGATACTAGCAGGGCACTGCAGCAGACAGGGAGCAGAGCTTGTGTTCTATCAGGATCAGGCGGATTATATCTGTAGTCGGACTTGTGCATCTGTGGGTATTTTTGGGTGCTTGGAATACAGTGAGCATCGTGGCAGACTTAAAGCTGGAATCTGTGTAGGAGCCTGTGTAGGAGCTGCAAGAAGAATCGACTTGCCCTGAAGCTGCCAAATTCATCTGTATGGTGTTTACAAGCTGCGGCTGATTCTATCTAAGAAGAAGTGTAATCTGTGAAGGAGACAGAGTATTGGTATTCTTGGGTTCGATTCCCAGGCTCTGAAATTGAACACTGTTGAGAGTGAGACAGCTGTATTTGGTGAAGAGGTCAATTCCAAAAACGTGGGCAAGATGCCTTCTCAGAACCATGATTCATGTGTATATGTAAGAACGTGGATTCATCCCTGATTTTGTCAGAACAATGATTCATCCCAGATTCTGTCAGATATATTAGATTGGCCTCTTTCTCTTGGCGCTGGCACCATAATCTGATGCACGTGAAAAATTTGTAGTGTTCCAGATGTTGCCTGGATTTAGGAAGATTTTTTTATGGATCAATTCACGCTGTGGATCTCTCTGGGTATAAATAGGTTTAGAACACCCAGGTTTTTCAATTCGCTAAGACTCGCTAAGACTGCAGGCAAACTTCATATAAGGTATGCCCCCTATTTTCGAATTTGTTTTCGAATCCCCTGCTTTTCTTTGATTTCACGCAGTAGCATCAGATAATCACAAAATTGCTGTCTATAATAGAGTCACGAATATCTTTATCTGCTATATTATGCTATAAGTGAGATTAATCACGGAATTAACTCTAGAATATACTCACCTTTATCTTTTTCTGCTATATGTGAAAAATTTGTTGTCTTTAACGCTCTGCGCTGACCTCCCCATAGAAGCTCCCAGATGGCTGGCCGAAATATGCAAATCTATGCTCGTCGGGATGGGAAAATAAGACGGGCCATTTGTTGGAGGTGTAAAGTAGTTGTTAAACAGTTGTAAAACGACAGCATCCCATTGCTCCAGAAATCCGATACTTTGTCGCCCAGATTGAGCCCCATTGATAGATCCTGTAAGTAAAGACAATGGTCTTCGTCACGGGGAGACAAAGCGTTTATTTATTTCTTTATTTCCCCATTTGTTACTTTGTAGCTACTTTGTCGTTTGCCAATTTTTTATAAGGGTGAAAGCATGGCCTTGATATGCCTCCGAAATCAAAACGGTCAAAATAATATTGACCTCATTGAATGATCGAAATAAGGAACTAATAAGATATTCACCACTTTGCCTTTTTATGCATTTATTCCTAAGAGTATATGTGTTAGATGTGAAGCTAACGATAGTATGGTAGTCAAATCTTATAATTGTGTAAATTTTGGCCTACCTATGCAAAGGTAGTACTCAATTGTTTATAGCATTCAACGTATAAATATCAATGTGAATAAAGTAGTTGCATAAGCCATTTTCAGGAG